>JAUCMT010000026.1:11972087-12010719 GCA_032357475.1 Enteromius thamalakanensis
GTCAGAGGCGGGGGAAAAAACCTCAGACTCCTGAGGTTAGGTAATCGCGGGAGTTAAAACCTCGATATCGATGCGATTAAGGTTAATCGTGCAGACCTAACTGGATCTGAATAGAAAAACTGAACTCTAATAAAAGTATTAATTATTTTGCTTTGTCATCTTGTCAGCTTTATTCATCTGTGATAAAAGAATAAAATGTACTTTAACCTGGATTTCACAAGTAGGTCATGACACAAATCTATTCTCTAATTAAAGGTTTTATAAACTGGGGACTGCAATTAATATTCTTAAAAAAAAAAGAAACAACAATAATGATAATAATAATAATAATAATAATAATGATACAATTATATACACACATATAATTTTTGGTATTTATTTATTTTTAGTTAAACAAAAAAGAAAACCCATATGCTACTGTGAGTTACATTACAATTATACTACTAAAAAATATTTAATATTTTATTTATGTCATTTGACTATAAACCAACTTCCAAAAAATGTTAACAATTGAAATGTTAATATTAAAATCTCAAGAGTTAATTAAAGTATTATATTAATAATATAGTAGTATAGTAATATATAAGGGATCTGGTTGACACAAACTTTTGGGAATCCCTACTTCAATCAAAAGTGTATATTTTTTAAAGCTATTGCAAATCATGCCATCTTTCACCTACCTGTAAAAATGAAGAAAATGAGCACCATGATCAAGGTGTAGCCAAAGTAGAGGATGGTGCTCGCAGCCCCTATGATTTGTAGCTTTGAGAAGAAGTAATGCACTGCGTAGACGAACAGATACACTGCCGTGAAACCGCTGGTCAGGAATGAGCGCCACCACCAGTGATAATCCTGTCAAACACAAATAAGAAGGCTTTAAATAGTTTAAAACACCTGCAATTATTGAAATAAATAATACTTTTGACAATAAAACGTGTAGAGTCATGAAATGAAGACTTTTATTTCATTCAAATTCGTGGCCTAGAAAAGACCCCGCCACTACATGTCAGCATAATTTTACATTGAAATTAGTTTGGTTTAAAAGATGTTAAATCTCACCTCTGCACATAAATGGAAGTAGCAGAGCAGAACAGTTGCCTCAGAGCAGGTAATGAGCAATATGATGAAGACCAGGAAGAGGAAGCCAAACATGTAATACATCTGATGAGACCTGAAGAAGAAACATTTGCATGCACCGTTAGGACCAAAACTGCAGTCCTCAAATCATCTCATTTCAGCATGATGTCATTTCAAACTATACCAAATGCTGTTGAGGATGAAGAAGAGCTGGATGAAGATGCAGCCAAAGGGCAGAATGCCGCCCATGATGATGCCCGGCATGGGTTTGGTGAAGAAGGACTGCTGAGGAATTTGACGTGGGATCTGGTTTGTTCGCACTGGTGGCTCGATGCCCTGTTAAAACAGGAAAACACAAACACAACCACGTTCATGATATCGTGCATGACAGCGTGCCAAAACAAAAGCTCCCACAGATGGAAAACGCAATAACAGCTGATTCAAAGACATACTTAGAAATACAAAAATAGGAACGCGAAAGAGTATCGAAATCTGGGAGCAGATGTCATTTTACAGTATCCACAAGTATCAGCACCTGTCAGAAAGCCAGGAATTAAAATGGACTTTGCTGAAAAACGCTTAAGAAACTGGTCTGTACTGTAGCCGTACTGTACTCACTGTTTTTTTGAAACCGAAGTATGCCCCCACAAAAGTGAGAGGAACAGAGATGCCAAACCACAGCGCCAGGATGGCCACCAGTGTACCGAAGGGAACAGCAGCGGAAGAGCCCTCTACCCACAGGATCAGATTCATCAAGAAGAAATCCACAAACACAATCCTGCAAAAACACAGCATACTGAAATTACACCCTGGCATACATCATTTTATCCCTGTTATCAGGAAATCCGTTACCGTTCGCAATAAAGACAACATTCAACTTACCCAGGACACAAAAAGGCGGTGAGAAGAACATTGGTTTTCCAGTTTTCACCACCGAACGCTGACGAAACCAAGGAAATTGAGGAAGCAATCAATATTAAAAATGCCAAAAGGGTTTCTCAAAACTGTATATAACATCTGCTCATTTCTATATTTTTTCGATATTACTGTATTGATTTGTATTATGTTGACATTTTATTTCCTTTTTTTATTATTGTGTTATATTCCGTTTTCATTCTCCTGTATATTTCTGCACTAGAAGCTCCTTTCAGCAAGATAAACTCCTTGTTTTTATAAGCTTCCTTGACAATAAATCTCGTTCTGATTAATCTTTAACAGATTTAAGGTTGACTCTGTATTTCTCCCTGCATTCAAATGCAGGAAATAAACAGCAGAAAAAAATGAACAGCTATTCAAATGAACGTTTACAATGTATTATGATGAGAAAGTAAGGTAAAATAAGTTTTCCGTTTTGCAAAATCTCCTTACTCTTGTAGAGTCTGGCAGACACGTATCCAGCAGGTGTGCCGAGCAGAACCCACAACACCACTGAACAGGTCATGAGAGCCCCTCTGTTGGCTGGAGACAGGAAACCAAGGCAGGCCAAGACTAAAGAGAAAAGCAGGATTGTTTATTTATTGCTATTGGTACAGTAAACCACCAACTCTCACTATTTCCTAGTTGCGTATTAGCATGCCTATTATTAACATACTGGCTGTTCATTAGTACTTCTCAAAGCAAATTATTTTGAATGACTATATCCTACATCCCTAATCCTTCCCAATACCTAAAACTTCCCACTAACTATTAATAACCAGCAAATTAGGAGGGCAAAAGCTATAGCTAGTGATTTGTTCGTGGTGAGAATTGGACCTTAAAACAAAGTGGGACCATGCTAGAATAATAATAGTGTTCACTACACCTAATTAAAAATAAATAATTAGTGGGTTCACATTTCTGGAATGCACTCAAATATTAAAGTGTTCTCAAAATACTAGAGAATTAATTGTTAGTTTGTACAATACAAAATCTGCATTGCATTTCCTGCATTTCTGTTCCATCGAACTTACAAAGGGTGATGAAGGTCATGATGAAGACCTGAGTGCCCTGTCCGAGGAAGACAGACAGAAGCATGCCCATCCTGGGCGGCCTGAACACGTCACCATGTACCTGCTTCCAGCCAGACTCCTCCTGGGCTTCCTCCTGTAGGAAATATAACTTGTTATGACCTCACATGACCGACATCCGGTAAATCATTATTGACGGTCGACAAACTCAATTATTGAACTGGTAAAGAAAAAGCAGATGGTATGTGCCACACATGCTTTATTAGTGACATTATCTATGCATTGCAAAACAGCTTCCTTCATTTCTTTACATTGATTGGTGAGCATGGTATTGAATATTTACACTCGTTTTACCAAGTTCCCCAAAGCCACACAATCATATCATAATCACCATGACAACATAAGCTAATAAGCTTACATAGGTAATGTTTGCAGCTGGAGGAATCTTAACCCAGTCTGCCTGTGAATGTCACAACAGAGGATTCAGTGACTGGAGGTATTCTTACGGTTATTAAAATAAGAAAAATAATACCACACTGAATCGAAGAGTCTAAGGTCTATCTGTGCTTGTGCATTAGGATTTGCGTAACCCAAGAAGCAAACACAATACATAAACTGGAAATTTGCTTCAACGGTTTGTGCGTATGTGGGAGTGTCAGCTCTGTTAATACAAGATAGTGACATCTTCTACTGTTAACTAGATAAAGGTACCTGGTCCATCTGGTTGTACCGGGCTATATCCTTGTGCAATGTTCTAAGCATGATCATGGCCACCATGCCAGACAGGAAGAGCACAATAACTAAAGAGTTCATGATGCTGAAAAAAATGAAATTTAGATGAGCCATTATTATAGATATGGAAAAAGAGCTTTTTATTCTTGACTGCATGATATTTACAACCTTGTGCTCACCTGAACCACTGGATGTTGGTGTGAGGCATGGAAACCAAAATGTAATCCCATCGAGAAGCCCACCTAATATCATCGTTTTGCTAGAAAAGGAGAAATAAAAAATATTTTAGACATAGTTCTGTCCAACCATCTTATTGTACTGATGCTATAAACAAACATACCTTAAAAGTAACTGAATAGGTGTAAGTGACTTTGAGATTACTGTTGAAATCTGCTGGGATGTCCATGGGAGCTCCTTCACATGTGGGGTTTTCGTCGTTACTATGCTTTATGCTGTCCAATTAAACAACATATGTATTAACCTTGTCTAACAAACTATACTACAGATGAGATAGTGTTCTAATCTATGTGCATTACAGTAAATATGTACTGCTTCCTACACTATGCCTAACTTTCAATTTGAGTTAAATCTGAAAAGCTGATTATATATCGGCCCACAGAAAGTGGAGCAAGAGTTAAAAGCAGGTTTTAAGTACAATATTTCAAGTTAGTGAGAGACATCTAGTTGCAAAACCACACCTCCGAGGTTCCAGTGTAGCTGCCACGAGTCGAGCGTGCATCCCATTCGTTTCATCTCCACTGTGGTAAAATATAGTGATGTCCACATGATTGAAAGCATAATAAGTGTTCTTCTTGTTAAAATCAGCCTAAAAGAGTGGATAAAATCATGTCAGAAGCTAGGCAGAATCAAAAAAGTAACCTTTTTTTCTAAATATACTTTTTTTAACATGAGACTGAAAAAATGAACAGGTATAGTTTTATTTGCATTGTTATGTATAATGTATTTTATTATATCATGGCGTTAAAAAAATAAGCTAATGTCTTTCAATGTGAATAAACATGAACAGTTTTATTTGTATTTGTATGTGTAATGCATTATGCTGTAAAAATGTAAGCAATAATGTTAAACGTGAATGAACAAATAACCATATATGGGTCATTCCAGCTGGAATAATCAAATTTTGGAAAAGTTTCCCACCTGACCTCCTCAGATTTGTCTCAAAAAAATCTATGTGATCCATCTGAAGATTGGTAAATTAGTTTTTTTTTTTCATTTTTGGACCTTAATATCTCAACATCCATAAGACTCTATTGTCTGATAGGCATGGTACATACAGTATAAGACCCTTTACCAAGTTTGATGCTTATACATTGAAAATTTGACATCTGAAAACCCTTAAAGTAACAGTTTCAAAGAAAAGTAGAGGGCCAGCATTCAGGTGTAAATTCAGTAACAATGCTGTTAGTTTTAATTCATGCAGTTGTATTTAATGGACCTGGCAAAACTAGTTCTGGAGATATTTCAGTCTGAACATGGTCATACTTTTGTGTATGGTCTATTGGGCGTATTACCCATCACATAGATTTTCTTCAGACAAATCTGAGGAGGTCAGGTGGGGACCATTTGATGATTCCAGCTGGAATGACCCATACAGTTCCCTTCTTGCAGATGATTATATTGCAAAAATGGAGCAAAGTTTGTTAGCACAGCAATTCTAATGCAACAGCTCATGGATCAGTCACTCGCTGTATTTACATTCAGTTGACTGCTTTTATGGCAGCTTTTTATTATATCACATTTATTTCATCACAGACTGCGAGTTCATAACTAAAGTAGTAAAAAAAAAGCGTTTCTCTCACATTTATCACACAGGCATCCTTTGGCTTTCCTTCTTGGTTCACTAGACATCCAGTGGGAAATCCTGGGTTGCAGACTTTCTGATCGTCCTCCACAATGTAGCACCACGTCACTGGCATGTTGTCAACAATCCTGCAAAACAAGTTTTTAGACAAAGACATTGTGAAGCAAATCCACTTGGTGGTCCATTATAGTTTGCGTAAAGTATTATATGCGAAACCCTCTAATGACAGATATTGTGCCTTTCAACTGGTAAAGCAAGATGACACAACTTTTTTTTTTGTTATTAGTACCACACCTACCATCAAATCTCGACTTACCAGTGGTGCTGGTAATTCAGCTCCATTCCTTTCTTTAGAAAGTCCAACTTTAGCTTGTCTTCTTTTGAGCCTGTGTCATACGATTTGGTGCAGACCTTCACACAACTCTTGTCAGCTTTAAATGTAAGCTAAGGAAAATTTTGAAAATCAGTATTATGAAGGATCCATCTATTATGTGAGACGCATTGGAGTTCACATTAATGTTGAATAGCAAAAACTAGTGCCTAAATAACATCAACTTTATCATTATATGACATTATTAAAAGACAAATCACACAGAACACAAAAGAAAAAAGTGTCTGCGCCTGTTAGTGGCAGTTCCACCTTGTAAAACTTGACGAACAAGATGCCAGCTCCCAATGAACAAGGTGTGTAGTCATGTAAATGTCACTTCCACAATAATATTAAATTACAATGAATTTTAAAAAATGAAAAAACATCAATTTCTTACCTTGTAAGGTGATGTTTCTATTCTTTCTCCAAATAACACCTGCCCAAGGTTCTCTGAGGGCCTTCTTTCATTTGTGTCTTTGCAAAAATCAAATCTAAGGAAAAAAGTGTTCCCTCACTGATCAGTTCTCGTATGCATGCAGATATATATGCATGCTTATATTGTAAATGTCAAAAATACTTACGCATCGTATTCATAAGGCAGGACTGATTCCACTGAGTCCAGTCGGTTCACAAACAGCTGTATCTCAGTCTGTGGGATTGACAGCAGGGGAGTGGGGTCAAGGGGAAAGCTGACTATTAGTCATATCTCAGAGATGAACACTTTAGTGTGTTATTATTTTAAAATGCATTTGCAAAGAGAATCCAGAATCTGCTTAACGTTATTAACTTAATGTCTAAACATTTGTTTTAATTTGTTATGTCTCAACTATCTGAGTATAATAGGATAATAAAAGCTCACCTGACATTCCTCCGCATCTCCTTTTGAGTTTTGCTCGCAAAAACTGACTGGTGCTAAACCCGGAAGGTAGAATCCAAAGCATGAGCTCACTATTGTTAAACTCAGCAAAAATATAAAACGCGGATTTAAAGGCTTCATTTTTTCAAAGCGGCGTCCTCCGACGATTCCGGTTTACCCCGCTGGAGCAAACCATAAAACTAACAGGTGACAGTTCACACAAAAAACCACCAAGACAACGAGTTCGCAGCTGCTTAAGATAAAATACTCAAGAAAGATTTGTATCGGAGTCACTTCCTCACTGTGCCCATAACCCCGCCCACCGCTGGCCCCTCCCCCAAATCACCGACATCATTCTCCTGAGTGAGTTTGTATATTTTCTGTTACTTTATTAAAAAGAAAACGTTAATTAATTAATACATGTATACTGTTAATATATTACAATTAATTAATTCATGTTTATTTTTATTTAACTATAAATATTTTATTACATTTAGGCTATTTATCATTTTTGGCTTTTGTTTATTTTCCCTTTTTTCTATTACATGTAAAATTATTAAAAAATAATAATAACATAAGAATAATAACAGAATTTACTTGATATAGAAACATTTAACCCAGTGTGCCTATAGTCTAACTTAAAGTAATATGATGATATGTCAATATTCATATATTTTATGGGATCATTAGTAATATATATATATATTAGCCTATTATATTATTAAGGAAGTCTCGATATAGAGGTACATATCAAAATTAGAATATTGTGAAAACTTTTTGTAATTTTTTTGTAAGTTTTATGCCTTCATTTCTTTTTTCTTTTTGATGATTAGAGCTTATTAAAATATTTATATTTAAGTTTCATTTAATGACCATACTCACATAAGAAATTCATTTGGTCTTGAGTCTGGAGGAAGACTGTGGAGACACAAAGGTCCACCGTGAGGTTTCTAAAATCAGTGATGGTTTGTTGTGATGTGACATCTGCTGGTGTTTGTCCACTATGTTTCAGCAATGCAGAATACAAAATACACCACACAAAATACTATACGAAGATGCTGATTTCCTTTTTTTAGCAGGACCTTAGCACCTGCCCACGGCGCCAAAACTTCCAGATGCTTTGCTGACCATGATATTGCTGTGCTTGAACCTCATCTAAGGTACATTTTCAAGAGAAAGATGAGAAACAGAGGATCCTTACAGCACACATGCACTGAATGCTCATAGTACCTCCGCAGAGCCACAAACTGGAATATGCCCGGCATCTAAATTCAGTATACAGTTTAAGAACATATTTAAAACATTATTAATTTCTTTCGTGTAGCATTCTTTATGAGTGAAGTTGTGATTTCGCTGTACATGACGCAGATTAATTCAGGTTGCCAGTCAGGCGATAGGGGGCGCGAGAGACTTCTAAACCGTGAACTTCCTCTCTCTGATCATAGAGTAAAAGACTGGGCTCTGGGCGGGTCGAAACATACAT
Source organism: Enteromius thamalakanensis (assembly GCA_032357475.1). Taxonomy (NCBI): domain Eukaryota; kingdom Metazoa; phylum Chordata; class Actinopteri; order Cypriniformes; family Cyprinidae; genus Enteromius; species Enteromius thamalakanensis. The sequence goes on from JAUCMT010000026.1 coordinate 11,980,374, forward strand.
TACACACTTATAAACCAGCAGCAGGCGCTTTCTTTCTGTCTGTTGATCCCGAGGTGAGTAAATGTATAATTGAAATGCATTAGTCTAAATATAATCAGGGCTTTCTGTTCGTACGTGGGCGTTTTGTCTTGCAATACTCTTTTTATTTAGCAGCTGTGGCGATAACCGAAAATGGCCTCGTGTGGATGGCAGACGACAAGATATTTTCTAAACGCACATTTTAATCGCCATTTTAAATATGCATGTGGCGTTTTTTGCTCATGTACTTAAATCTAAGTAGTGTTTTGTGAGTAAATCCTGCGTTCTTAATCAAACACATGTTGTAACTTAGTCACGTGGCCTGAAGAGGTCTCAAGCTGCTGCATTTGCCTGTAGCTTTACAATTTTAGTCCGCCATTTTGTGAACCGTGCTTTTAAAATACGCATGTAAATGTCATGCAAACCGGTAAGCCGAGACGTTTAGTGTCTTTTGTAACTAGAATAATGAAGGTTCGTTAATGAAGTTAGTCTTCGCACGTGTTCTGCTGCTGCTGCAGCTAGCCATGCAGGGCCTTTACAGCTAATGGTTGCAGGCTTAACCAATTTAAACGTGTTTCTGTAACGTTAACCAAATAGGTTTTCTAACTTCCGTAATGGTAAAACAACTTGTACTGGCATTTTGTAGTGCGGCAGTGTGTAGTATTAAAATTTAGTGCTCTGGTCTCCCAACATGGTTAGGTTAGTCTGTCTGCTGGGTTTGGGCACTTTTAGTTAGTGTGGGTGAGAGACCAGTTTATGCTGGTTTCTAAAACGTCAATCTAATTTTCCTGAGACAAAAGACTCTGGATTATTCTTATGCATAAATGTCTCTCCCCTGCAGTGGCAAGCATGGCTGAGGCAGACCGACCAGGGAAGCTCTTCATCGGTGGCCTGAACACTGAAACTAGCGAGAAGGTCCTTGAAGCATATTTCAGCAAATTTGGCAGAATATCAGAAGGTATTTGTAGTTTTTGAACCATTTATTGAAATGCACATTATTGAAAAATTATTTGGTGTAACCACATGTTTTCCTTTCGACTTGTAGTTCTCTTGATGAAGGATCGTGAAACGAATAAATCCAGAGGCTTTGCATTTGTTACTTATGAAAATCCCGGTGATGCAAAAGATGCAGCTAGAGAAATGAATGGAAAGGTGAGTAGTAATGATGTGAACTTCAGATCTGTGAGCTGTGATGAAGATTTGAGGCAGTGATCTGTTTGAACTGATATAGCCCACCATTGTCCTCTAAGAAGTTCTGAGCTTACATGATACGAGCACACAGTTGTTTGTATCTATTTCTGTCTGATGTAAGTTTACTAAACGTCTATTTCTTGTGTATGTAGCCTCTTGATGGCAAGCCTATAAAAGTGGAACAGGCCACAAAACCTCAGTTTGAGTCTTCAGGACGCCGGGGTCCACCACCATCACGGAGTCGGGGCCCCTCTAGAGGTCTGCGGGGGTCCAGGGGAGCATCAAGCAGAGGTACCCTTCTGAACTTCATCCCATCTTTCTTTCTCTTTTTGTGCCATGATGACACACTCTTGATGATCTGTTTGAACTGATTGTTCTCTAAGAAGTTCTGAGCCTATGCTTAATATGCAATGCTTGCTACCAAAGTAAATACTTCCAAGATAACGTAGGTATTGTAGAACCCTTTTTTAAAGGCATGTCATCAAGAGGGCCACCGCCACTAAAAAGAGGCCCCCCAGTGCGGAATGGAGGACCTCCACCCAAGAGATCTGCACCCTCTGCGCCATTTGGCAGATGTGAGTTTAACAATCATGCACGCATATGTAGTGTTAATCATCTGAACCATTAAATCATTGTTTTCTCAATATTTCATAGCACCAATGTCCAGAGACCGGGACCCGTACGGCCCTCCTCGCAGAGATTCTCTGATGTCACGTCGGGATGATGGTCCTCCGCCTCGCGATGACCACTACAGTAAAGACAGGTGGGATAAGTAAAAAGCATGCATAATATAGAAATTAAGATGGGGAGTGCAAATATTAATGAAACTCACAAGCTGCTTGTTTTTACAGCTACTCCAGCCGTGACTACATGAGTTCACGGGACAGTCGAGACTATGCCCCACCACCACGTGATTACCCATACCGGGAGTATTCGGGCCATTCCAGTTCTAGAGATGACTATGGGTCAGGATCCAGAGGTTACAGGTGTGTGAACATCCTACAACTGATGTGTGTGTGAGGCCGGTTTGAGAATCCAGCTAAACATCTTTGTTTCGTAGTGATCGTGATGGCTACGGTGGACGACGAGAGCCCAGGGGTTACATGGATAGGCCCACTTCAGGCTCCTACAGAGACCCTTACGACAGTTACGGTAAGATTAAACCTTTAGTGTGGTGAAAAGGGTTAAGGGGCTCCACTCAAAACGCCTGGAAAGGCCTGCCTCGTGTCATTGCCAAAATGTGGAAACAGCAAATGCGGCGTCTTTTCACCGTTCCTTCCCCCCCCCAAAAAAAGCACCATCAAGGAATCTCTTGCGAGCTGTTTTTTGCCCCCCCAAAATGTTCTGGTAGCTCTGTCCGAACAACCACCAGAAATCCAGTATCCAAACTTCAATCTAAACGGAATTCAATCCAAACCAAGGAAAGTCCACTTACTCAACAGTGATGTGCCAAAGGGCTCTGAGTGCGCAATTGTCAACACTTCAGTTGGGTAGTTCAGGTGTCTTAGGTTTAACTAGTCCCACCTGTAACTCGACATCCAAATTTGTTCTGTCCTCATTTGGAAACTTTCTAACATTTGAGCTAGTCGTGACAGTTTTTAGGGAAATGGGCACTTGACAACGCAGTATCTTGCAAAGAATGTTGAAGTTAATTTTGCCAATTACATGACCCATTGACCCTGCAGGTAACTCACGCAGCGCCCCACCCTCAAGGGGTCCCCCTACGTCCTTCAGTGGGAGTGGCGGAAGCAGTCGCTATGACGACTATGGCAGCAGTTCCCGGGATGGATATGGCAGTCGAGACAGTTATCCCAGCAGTCGGAATGACCCGTACTCCACTAGTCGCGGTGACCGCCCAAGTAGGCAGGAGCGAGGGCCACCCCCTCTTGAAAGAGGCTATCCTCGTGAATACAGCAGCTCGAGCCGCGGGGCGCCTCGAGGTGGCCGAGGTGGCGGTCGGGCAGATAGAGGAATGGCGCGTAACAGATACTGAGATGGACTCTGGGGAGGAAAAAATAAATAAAAGGAGGAAATGATGGCTTCTCGTTGACACGTTCAAAAGACTTTAAGATTCAAAAAAAGCCCCTTTTAAACTGGACTTCGAGCCTCAGTTTCAAGCTGTACTGAAACTTGTGAAGGTTTTTATTTTATATATTTTTTTATTTTTAAATTCAGAGTTTCTTTTCTCTTGCCCACTTCCCATTTAATGGTACCGTTGCAAATCTAAGTGTGTTCTTTTTGTATACTAGTGACTTGTTAAACCTGCAATGCCCTAACATATGGCTTTCATTTATCAATAAAGTGTTTTTAATCAAAGACCTTGAGAAACAACAATCTATGCAAGAGAATGAGAAACAATGATGCATAAATATTCATTTACTATTACAGTTTTCAATGGTGAGCAACCCCAAATTCCACTTAATGCAGAATATTCATGTAGGCATGATTGTTCATTGTTGGGGACTGGGCAAATGTCACCTTTTTCCAAACTCTCTATGGGTGTAGTTTTCCTCAGTGCAAATGGATCCTTCACCACAAAGCCTAAACATTGACGCCTTGCATCGACCAATCCAAAGACAACCAAAATGCAAGAAACAAATCAGCACCACAGATAAAACCTGCCAACAGCTGGTAAGCAAAGCAAACCCTTTTGTTCTGGTATAAGTCAAGTCTCCGTGGTGTTATTTTGCAGCTTAGTATAATGTAGTCAAACATCGACTTGGTTGCCCTGGCTTTTTCAAATGCAGTCTGAAACGATAGAATTTCCAACATTATTAACAAAACCTCACTTCTGCCTTCAAAGGAGTCTATGATCCCTCTCTCCAACCACAGGATCACTTCAGTTTAGAAGGTCTTAGTCTCAGAAATATCAGCCAGTTCTACTGTTGCACTAAAGGAGAAAATGTCTGGATTTTTTTTTTCTGCCCCTTTCAAAAAAGAAATGGCCCTTTTTTTTCTTAAAGGATGTTAAGATGAGTCTCAGTGGATCTATATCTACAGCCAAATGTAAACCACATAGCTGCAAAACCTCTTGAAAGCTCCCAGTGGAACCCTTTTGAAAATCTAGTAAGTTCACTTAATATTAACAAAGCCAGAACGCTCTCAAGCATGCTGTTTCTAACAAAGGAGACCACATGGAGAAAGACAGCACCCTATCAACAGACCTGGAAAAATAATCAGTTTGGGTCATTTGTAATATTACATTTAAATATATTTGTCCCCTATGCTGAGCTACATCAGTTTGCTGATTGAAACTCTCATTGCAGGTTGATTGGGTGGGAAAGGAGTATGATGGTAATTCCTCATTGCTGATCAGCACCTGTTTCCTTGCGCTGATGCATGATGGTCTGAAGTAAGATGCAGGTATGTCCTTAAACCTTTGCGAACTTGTATTTTGGTGGTTTCATACAACTGATTGCGTATGTTTTCTTCTAGATCCAAGCTGTTCAGGTTCCTTGGAGTCTGCAGTTCAGTGAGGCTCGTGATGTGTAGTTGGAGTCCTGGAGTGCTACAGATGAATTGTGGTGTTTGTGTTTTGTTTGTTTCCCAATAAAATATCATTTGCGTTTAAATGAGCTTGTTTGCATGTCATTCAATGCCACTATCATAGTGCTGTATTGGTATTATCATGTCTGTTCAGTGTACTATAGGCTAATTTGATCTAAATGTGCCGTTGTGCCATATGGAAAATTCTTGCGTCCTTTTAAAGCAATCACAGTTCCTTTTGTGTCACTGAAATGTCAAAGAGCCTTTATGTTGGTTATATGGCAGACGTCCACTGGAGAACTAAGTTGCCGGGCTGAATGGTCGTTGTAACATCAGTGAAAAAGCAGAAGCGCGACGGATGTGGGTAGCATCTCAACACGAATAGTGAGAGCTGGCGCACCAAGGGTGCAAGCTAAATCTGAAAGGCCCTTTGAGCCTAAAACTATGAACCCCGAGGAGCAGACTGTTACGTGGCTAATAACATTAGGCGTGCTTAATTCACCCAAAAAGAATATCGCTGATCCGGAGGAATTTCTGAAAACGTCTCTGAGAGATGGGGTCGTCCTGTGTAAGCTTCTGGAGCGAGTGCTACCTGGAGCCATCGTGAAGGTAATCGATATTATGCACGCGCGTGTTTCTTTGATTAAATAGTCGCTAGTGATTGCTAGATGTTTTCTTAAATGAAAAAGTATCAGATAATGTTACAGCCATGCGGAATCGACGGTGCGTAACGCGGGATTACTCCCTGTTACAAGCAACACTTTGAGATGCACTGCATTTGGTAAAGATACATTGCATTTTGTAACCATTTTCAGCCCATAAAGTGTATTTATCTGTGTTTCTTCAGGACGCAATTTTATCGAGATAGAGAATCTGACTTCCTGTTACATGAGAAATTGTTCCGCATTCTCACATTTTCAAAAAAACAAAAACCTTGTTGATGTTAACTTTAGTATAAAATGCCAAAAGCAATTGTAAAGCAACTTTACTATCTCCTCTGTAAAAGCCTTGTTTAACTGTTGGTGAGATCTCAGATTATTGTGGCTGTCTGCATGCTTCTGCTGCTAACCAGTCCAGTTCCCCTTTGCACATAAAGTCGTTATTAATAGGATAACCTACTGTTTGCACGCTGGAAAAAAATGCTCAAATAATTCAATTAATTAAACGCTCTCAATTCGTGCTATGCTCAAGGGGCGCAAATATAAAGCTCATTGGGAAGTAAAACGAATGTGCTGATCAAATCAACAACTTGTGAAAGTTTCCCTGTTTTATAGGCTCATTATAAATACTGGTTTTGTCTTCCTTTGTTTAAGCTTATTCATGTTATATACCGCTTTACTGATTTTAACACGTCGCTTTCAAATGAATATTATATGGTTAAATGTATTTACATTATATTAGTAAACGAATCATTCTGTTGAATCGGATCTTTTTAATGAATTGGATTATAGTCGGCCTGAACGATTCGTGGCGGGGACTTTTTAACCAACATGTGTGAATTAATTTTGATGTGGTTAAATGCTATTGCGAATCATATGTAGGCTGTTTTCTATATGACTTTTATTACGAGCTGAATTATTGCTGCAGCCTCATGAAAATACAGCGGCACAACTTTTATAAAAACGTAATAAACAACATTAAGCGTATACAGTTTTATTTATACCATACGATATACCCGTCATGGACGTTAATGTGCAAAATACTTTATTTTTGATCCGGTTCTTTGAAAGGAGCCGTTTGAGAGTTCTTAGGAACCGATTCGCGGAAATGAATCGGACTTGCCATCACTAGTAAACGGTCCAAGTAGAATCTTGCTGAGCAAACATCGTCACTTCCTCCTAAATATCTTTTCCTGGTGCGACAGGGCCCAATGAGATCTAGCATAGATACTGGCTGTGTGTCTGTGTAACAGGACGAAGAAACAGTTACCTAGTAAACTCAACGCCAAAGACATTTAGCATGCAATACTGGACAGCAGTGGCAGGGTACAATGTGGCTCATAGGCTAGGTTGACATTTACTACAAAAAACGAGATCTTGTTGATCTCAGGTGGTTCTGTGCCTTGCAGTGAGCTCGAATCAAAGTTGAGATTGTTTACATCGCCATTCTTCCATTGGTTTTCAGTACTCAGCTGAACCCAGATGCGAAGCGGACTGCATTGCAAACATTAGAGAGTTTCTAAAAGGATGCCAGTCTCTAAAGGTTGAGGTAAGATCACTTTGCTATACATTTCTGTGCACGAGCTGGGATGGTTAAAATGCAAGGTTTTGCTAATGAAGGGTCATGCCTTTGAGAAAAAAGCATTAGTATTTGGTCCGTAGGATGAAGGCAAATCACTCTTTTAGTTTTTAAGTACTTCACAAATAGCCTAAATGTGTTCTGTAGTGCAGTGCATGCAAATACATTTCAGAACAAAGCTATTTATAAACGTTGATTTTACGAAGGAAGGATTTGCTTAACATTATAACAATCATATAGTTAATAATTTATATTAAGTATTTATACAGAGTGCTTCTTCCTTCAGCCCTTCTATTTTAGTGTAGCTCTCCCTGAGGACAGGGAAATAAATAGCAGGGTTTTGTTTTGCTTTTGCACATGTGATCCTTAAATATGCCAGTAAACAAGATTGCACATAATACTAGCTCTTTCACTTGTGCATTTCATTTATTATGGTTATTATGGTCCTGACCTGCAGCAGCATTACAGACCTCTCAGGAAGATGGTCGGAAATTATAACTATCACAGTAAACATTGTCAGTCTGCAAGCTGTACTCACAAACAAACTATGATGCCACACCCTCTGCAATGACAGTATTCTTGGACTAAAACTATGATCAAATAGTGATAAACTGTTCATATATGGTGAACATGACTCATTTGTATGTCATATTTGGTTTTGACCTAATATTAGTAAGCTTGCTATTAGAATTGTGGTGTTTGACCTTCATTAAAATAGCTTCAGTTTCTGTGTTGGGAATTCATTTGTGTAAGTATAAATTGAACATCTTGCCTCTGATCTATTGAGAAGACCAGTGGTAGACTAGTTTTTTTAATAGTCTGTCGATATGCGCTAATGCAGTTAAATGACAGGATATAAAGTGCACAGAAATTTCATATAAACAAACCTATTTTACTTTGCATTTGCACAATTTCAAAACAGTAAATGTGGGTTTATGCATGAATTTTGTGACCTGTTAAGTGGCATTCAGGCACAAGTAGCGGCCAATGCTGATGAGTTCACAATATCTGAATATCTAAACGCACTCAGCAGCACAAATAATTGCTGTTCTCCACTATAATTTGTGGTGATGCTGTAAAGCTAAAGAGGGCTAAGAAAATATGCTAAACGGGGTAAATTTTCAAGTGTACTTTCTGTGTTGCTGAATTTGTGCCATGGCATAAACTCATGTTCACCTGATTTGTAAATGTGATTTTGAAACTCGATTAGACACAAATAATGCACGTGATTTTAACGAGTTGTCCTGGCTTCGAGAACTGCACACAAAAACTACATTTCCATGTGCCAGTGTAGTCCAGCAGATGACTCATTTAAACAACTTTTATTCTGTTTTTACTTAAGCAGGTTTTATATAATTTTTTTCCTTTTTATTCTACATTGCTCGTCTGCTATACATTTTTGTTTTGTATGTTACATATAATGTTGTTAAATGAATGTTTATTGCATATTTCATTAATGAGTGTCACCATGATGGTGGTTAGTGTTTGTGTGAATGACACTGAGCACCTATACATGTTCATATTTATGTTTATGTGATGGGCTTTGGTTCATCACCGCCTGCGTTTGGTGCTTATCAGTATATTTCATAAGTGCAAAACAAATTTTGGTACTTTAATAGGTTGGTAAATTACATTGTACACAGTTAATGAAATTATGGTATTTAACTGTACATTTAACGTAGAACCTAAAACAGTGTTACTGTATTTTTTAAGGTTTAATACCAGCTACCACAGTGGACTGTACATTTTACAGTATGTACAGTATTTACAGTGTATGTCATAATCAGTATACACACACACACACACACACACACACATATATATATATATATATATATTAAGAATTAAGTAAAACCTTAACATTATGATCATAGAAATGTATTTTTAAGCTTATGAAAGGCCAGTGGGCATATGGTTGATGCAAGTCGTGTGACTAGACAGAGAAGCAAGTAGCATAACTTTCACTTCTGCTTTTTAATGAGCTGAAAACGAGAAGTATTGTAACACAAGCTAAAGCTTCATATGAGCCTCTGGTACATTATTGATGAGGGAGAAATGCAAGCAACAAATTACTAACGTTCCAAACAAATGGTAAATATAATCATAAAACTGCAATGACTGTTGGTCTTGTTGCAGCCTATATAGCGAAACGGTGCACACCAAATAAAAAAACAGATCCTAATTGCATTGCTGTGTAAATGCCGCTATGTTTTATTTAAAACATGAAACCTTATCCTAAGCAAGAAAGGGGATAACTGTCTGTACCCAGCGTCGGACCAGGCCTGCAGACCAAACACCAAATCAGCATTTCAGAATGTGGGTCACACTCAAGCTTATTTTCCTAAACCTGTACAATTTTTATTAGGGTTCTTGAGGGGTGTCATGATAAATATAAATCATTGCAGCAATCAAATGAGAGGTTGCATATCGACGGAGCATGTAAAAACATCTATAGGCTACATCTTTTGTTGTGGAGGTCCTAATTTTTAGGGAGTTCAATTAAATGTTCATGTCAGATTGTGCTTGCATTTTTAATAAAAATGTAGCTGCTTACAGTATGTCAAATATTCACATTATATCATTAAGTCTATATATTGAAACTTTATTGCGAATATCATGTTGCAAATATGAAATTTTTAGCTAAGAGAACATTTGTCGGTTCGTATAATGATTTCTGACCTACTTCTGCAGCTTCTCCATCTGGCACTTTCTGTGGACAGTGTTTCTTGTGTCTGACTTGTGTCTGTCTCTTAGGGCTTTGATCCTGAAAACCTATATACTGGGGAGAACTTCAGCAAGGTTCTGTCGACACTGTCAGCAATAAACATCGCCACTCAAGGTAATTCATAGCGTCACGATCATGTCTTCTTCACTCTTTTGCTTGGTTGAGTACTGTAGGCATCAGCTTTGCCTCGTCACTTGTGAGTTTCCGCTCAAGTCACTTCTATTTTTCATGGTCCTTTAGACAGTCGAGCAAAGCAGCTTCACAGTATTGAACAGAATCATAAATGCAAGCAAATCCAAATTCTTCAGTAAAGAAGACGATTGTGTGATTATTCATCTCCTGACAGTTCAGTGTTGTTTCAGCTCAGGTCAATGATAGCGTAAAGTTCATTCATTATAAAACAAGTTATAAGCAGCTCTGCTGAAACAGTGGTGTTGTTAGAGAATAACGTTCAGTATAATGTTGATTCAATTCAGTATAATATCAGTGACCGTTAATTATTTATAAATTGGATTAAGCTGTAAATTAGAAGAAAATAAAACCTGTGTTTTGCCTAAAGCCATACAGCCTACATTTGTTAACACCAAGTGGCAGTCATGTTAACACATGCTGTAGTGTGCAAGACATTTTTACAAAATTAGCTCCTGATGGTCACTTATAAACTACAAAGAATGTGTCTGTTTACAAGCAGGATCGTAGGCACTCTATTATCACTCTGTGTTATAGTTTTGGTGGAAATGAGCCGTATCTTTCCTGTTGCGTGTTTCCTTAGGACCTGTTGCAACATCGGTTTTTGTTTGTCTTTAGTAAGTATAATGATTCGATTCCAAAGTGGTCCAGCGAATGTGTTTGAATTTCATTATCGGTTCATTTTTAGAAGCTTGTGAATATGTATTGGATGGATTTCACATGCCCATGCAAGTTTATTTCAGTAAAAATACACAGTAGACCTTTAAATGCGCTGTAAACATGAGATCCAAATCACATTTTTCTCGGGATGAGGATGACTGACCTTTTGTGTTTGCTCTGTGCATGTCAAGAGGTGATTTGTCTGGGGTCGTATACCCGCATCTGTGTCTTTCAGCTGCAGCTGCTCTCACTGGAGGCAACAGACAGTTGCTTTTTGTAGGGCCTGTTCGGGCGGCTGACTGCATCTGCATAAGCACGCGGAATCCATGAGGCATTTAGTTATTCTCAGGTTTTGCTTCCTTGTCATGTTTCCCACAGCTCCTTGCGGCTGTTGCTTTTAGAGGAGAGCGTGTCCTCCTTGTTATTGTACAAGTCTTCCTCAAGTCCCACAGGATTGCTTTACAACAGTTTGACACATCAGCACGATTTATTTATTGGTCAGTAGGATTTTTGGGTTCAAACTTTAATTGGATTAAAATAGTTACAACTATATTTTTATATATACTGTGTATTAGTGCTGTCAAACGATTAATCGTGATTATTCACATCGAAAAAGGGTTTGTTTACATTATTTATGTATGTATTTATAAACACACAAACTGTATATGTTTGGAAAAAATACATGTTAAAACATTTTAGATATTCATATTCTTATATTTTATGTTATTATATAAATTTATTTAACACTGAACCATTTTTGACTTCTTTCAGCACTGTTTTATTGGTTTTTGTGTGAATATCTCACTTTGACAACCTGTAGTACATGTATAGTTTTACATATTTTCTGAAGCAATACTATATCTCAATATTTGTTTTTCTGTATGTTAAAAGATGTTTAAAAAATGTATATAAATTGATTTAAAAAAAAAATAAATATATATATATATGCACACACATTGCAATTTAAAAATACAATTTAGTGGGTTAAAAATAGCTTTAATTTGAAATAGAAATATTTGTTACATTTGGTTAAAACATCCTTACTTAATAAATGTATCAAAATATTATGAATGATATTTGTATGTATTTAAAAGTCATGCATTTTTTTATTAATCTATTTCTTATCTTTAAAAAGGTGTTCTTATTATTAATTTTTCAAGCAATCACAATTTGTATTATGCTGAAAGTCATTAAGCTCTGGATCAAGGTTAAGGTAAAAACATTTCAAGAGTTTCCATATTTGAGTAAGTTAGGATTGCTTGTCATTCCAAACAACGCTCCTCTCTTTATTTATTAATACATTATTAATATGCAATCTTATTTACTTTTAATCCAACTTTAAATGTTTCCAAATAACTTTGCGAACTCTATATTAAAATAAGATTATGTGTTGGCTCTTGAGAATGACTAACTAATGAGTGCAGCTTAAGCGGGGGCAGATAGATTTGACTGGATTTGTGTTAAAACGATCTCTATGATGAAACGGTGAGGTTTTCACTCTAAAGTGTGCTTAAGACATAGAGAAGACGTTCCCTTGTCTGGCCTTATCTGGGTTCTCTGTTGTGTTGGCTGATGAACGCTTGGAGCAGGTTCACACACACTGTTTGTACGCCGTGGGTGTTCGGGAAAGAGCCTGCCATGAAATCCAGCAGACATGCTGAGCTTTTATTGTGTAGATGGAGCAAAGTGTGAGTCAGTGAAGAGCCCCAGAGGCCCCTGCAGCGCTGGAGATATGTCAGGACCCAAAATGCAGCAAACGGAGCACCTTACTGTTTCTTCTATCACTGAATAATGCATGCCTCCTCATACCTTATCTCCCTCTATTTATGAACAACAGATTGCTCTTACCAAATTAATACAAGTTAATCATGGTCTGGTAAGTTACTACATGAGTATGTAGGATAAATATTATGTTTTAGGGTTTCAGGTCTTGATTTGTTTAGGCTGGAGCGCACATTATGTCTATAGACTCACTATGGTTTGATACTTGTGGTCATACATTGGAGAGTATGTGTCTGGCTGCTTTCAGCAGTTGTTTGTTGTGACCTATATAGAAGTGCATTGAGCTGTGGACTATTAGTGTTTTAACTCCACAGACACAACAGAATTACGAATGGGTGATTGCTCTAATTTGGATCTTTAAAGATAACTGAGTGACCTGGCTTTACTCTGTAATAAATTTAATGAGTCTGACTGAATAGAATAGTTTTATTCTATTTAGTTTTTTTATAATGCTTTTGTAATTTTGCGTGACAGTCATTTTTTTAAGTTGACCTTATTATTTTTTATAATTATTTCAATTCCTTTTATGTAAAGCACTTTGATTTACCATTCTGTGTGGCGATATGGAAAAAATATCATATCGCAATTTTTTTTCTGGGGAATTCACGAAGTTGATTTTTTTTTAAGACTATTTTGCGAATTACAGAGCTAGGGGTGGGCAATATGGCAAAAAAATATTATTTTACAAAGGGCAGATATTTAGGCCAAACAGTGCTTTTATGTTTCAAGAAGAGTAGAAGAGTATTCAGCAGTATTGAATTAAACATGAAGGGTGAAACGCTATATACTTCTTCACTACATCCATCATTTACTCTCATTTTTATGTGAATGAGTTTCTTTTTTCTGTTGAACATTGTATTAAATTGAGGACCAGCTACTGTTTGGTTACTCAAAATATCTTATTGTGTTGTTTAGCACAAGAAAGACATTAATACAAGTTTGGGACAACATGTAAGTGAGTAAATAATGACACAATTATCATTTTTGAGTGAACTATTGCTTTAATGACAAGCGGCGACATGTTTAGTTCTGTCCCTTTAAGAGCTGCACGCATCTAATATACTGGCTAGTTTTTCGTTTGATTGTTTACTTTCCCTTTAGACACAAAAGTCAAATTGTCAAGACTTTAAAGTGAATAATGTACTTTTGTGATTGTGAAGAAGTGCAGTGTGTGGTGAATGTAATTCTACCACTGAGTTAACACTGTTGTGAATGTATGTCGCGTTGTACAGCATATTGAGACGGAGATGATCAAGTAGCACAATACTACGATATTCCTTAAAAAGCAGACTGTGGAGAAATTTTTATCGCCCACGATCAAAAATCCTCATATCGCACACCCCTATGGAGAATTATATTGTGAAATTAATTAGATTTTAAAATGATTTGCTGCTTTAGTAAATATACTTGTATTATTATACATTTCTTTACAATCTTGAGGATTTGTTTTTATTAAGAGATACACTGTATTTAGTTGAAATAGAGATCTTTTGTAACATAATAAATGACTTTACTGTCACTTTTAATACATTTAATGCATCCTTGCTGAAAGAAAACATTTTATTTAGACCCTAAACTTTTAAACAGTAGTGTATGTTGTTTATTCCTAGTAGTGTGAATTCCTAATGTTAGATTTAACAAATTTGGACACCTTTTGATGTGGAATATGATGTGACAATAAATTATAGAGCATAATACGGTGTAATATTAAGTCAAATGGCATGAAGTATATCACACAACATTAGCTATTACTACTGCATATTTGTTTGCTTGTCATTCATATTTCTCAGAAGTAACAGGCTAAACATAAATGAAGAGAACACAGGTACGAAACCACTGAACTGTAGACTGACCACTCAGAAATATTATTCAGTATATGTATGTCAGTAAGCCTATAATCTAGTTTCCACCATCAAATGTATATGCTCTCAGTAAGTGAGAAATGCAACCGGTCCTGCACTTGATTTTCTGTATTTTTAACTTCTTTTTTATTTTCTCGTTGTATCCAGATAGCCCTAAAAGATCATGTCCACAGCCCGGTGCCTCTGCTCCTAGCCTGTCAGCCCCTTCACAAGCTGTTCCCAACTTAAAGTCCAGCAGGTCTTTACGGAGACAGTCAAAAGCGGTGGTAAGTTATATCAACACTGCAGTAAATGCAGTCTTTTAAAGCTACAAAACTGTAAAGTTAAAAAAAAATTTGTAAAGTTCTAAAGTCAAAACGTAACATTAATCACAGATTGCTCTAAAACATAATACCCAGTTTATCAGAAGGCTCTTTAGAAAACCTTTGAAGTTTTAGATTTTAATGGACTTAATAAGGTCACTTCCTCTCTATTGTAAAGACGTACATCAAATATCAGTGCGTCCTGCGTTACATTTCTCTCTTTAAGTAGTTGTTATGAATGTACTATTTTAACAACACTGGTATAACCTCATAACATTTACAGGTTTTTATAGTTTCAAATAATCAACCCTAATATCGAAATGGGCAATCATTAATATTTTCATGTTAAATTCTATTTTAAATATTTGATATTGTTAAATGGAATTATGCAAATTCACCATTACATTATATAACCGAAAGCTGGCCTAAAATGAGAATTGTAATTTCAAACATTTACAGAACATTATAAATATTATAATTGAATTTAAAGTTGATTTAAAACAATGCACCTATTATAATAAATGTGACATTTAGCTGTGTATTTATATTTCTGTCCCTGTCAATATTTATCTAAAATAAATGCTGAGAGACAGTTTTGCATGTTCAATATTCACTATAAATAATTAAAGCACTAGGTACTGTGATAATTATGTCTAGTATGAAAATGTTACTCATGTAAAATGAACGCATTATGTTTCCCAGCTCTAATAATTTAACTTACAACCAGCTTCCCATAGACGTCTTATCATCATTATCAGGGGCGTGTTCAGGATTGTAGTATTTTCTATTGACAGTCATTTTTTTTTCTTCTAGATGTGAATAGATAACAGTTTTTGTTGTAGATAATTTGAGAGCGTTAAAGACAGAGTTGAGTATTAAAGATTATATAGCCTGCTGAGGTTCTTCACCTGTTGCTGTTATGTCCAGGAAATGTCTGAGAATGGAGGTGGTGGGCAGCTTTTGGTCAAGGCACGCTTTAATTTCAAGCAGAACAACGAGGACGAGCTGTCTTTCAGCAAGGGTGAGCTGATCCATGTCACACGCCAGGAGGAAGGTGGATGGTGGGAGGGAACCCTTAATGGCAAAACCGGCTGGTTCCCTAGCAATTACGTCCGAGAGGTCAAGCCATGTGGTGAGTGGGCTGTTCAAGATATTGTCTTACATCTTTGCCTTGTTCGAAAGGTTTTTTTCTTTTGTGAACATAATGAAATAAATCAGGTCTCCCTTCCTTTTTTCTCCAGAGAAACCGATTTCTCCAAAAGTGGTTAAAGGTCTTGACGTTCCTCAGTTGACTAAAAATTATTACAATGTGGTAAGTTCTTTTAAATCGGTGAACGGGCTCCTAAAAGGACATGAAAATGAATCTGAGCTAGTTATTTATACGCATTGTTTGTTTCTCAGGTGGTGCAGGACATCTTGGAGCATGAGAGAGAGTTTATCAAGGAACTGCAGACAGTACTGGGCTGCTACCTGCGCCCTCTACAGGCCAGCGACAAGTAAGAGGACAATTCTGACGTTACCATGGCACCAGGGAGCCTTTGATATCAAAGCCGATTGACATTTTGGGCAACTGGGCCGCTCAATAAAAAAACCCACGCGCATAATGACTCTTCTGTCGGCTCTCTCTGCAGGCTGTCTAGTGCGGACTGCTCCAGTCTGAATGGGAATTTGGAGGACATCCTCTCGTTCCAGCAGGGACTGTGTCTTGCCTTAGAGGAGTGCTCCAAGTAAGAGCTGTATTTCAGGGCCTTTGTTTTCATACACTCAAATGACTACTTGATTGTCTTTTTTTCTGTGGTAGTCTTATCCTTTGATGTTATAGCTCCGTCTGGTGGTGGCTTTGTGTCACATGTCCCTGTTTACAGAGGTGTCAACTTGATTACTGTACTTAAGTGTTTGGGGAGGGGGGGGGTTTAATTTACTTGAGTACAATTAAAAATGAATGCTTTTACTTAATTACATTTCTACAGTACTTTTTAGTCCTTACAGTTTTATTTACAGTCAAAAAGATCTGATGAGATGAAATAAATTTTCATATTCCATAAAATTGTTCAGATTGGTCCTTTGAAAAATTGGTCAGGTCAAATCATTCATTGGTCTTTTGGAAAGTGACATCATTTCACATCAATTACCACAATGCACTGCACCTTCACCTGGAAATTAGAGAAATTATAACAGTCAATCAGTGGAAGGAAATGGAGGAAGAGCATGATTCAGCAGCCACAGGATCAAGAGCACCCGTGAACATGCCTCAGCCAGTTATTTTCTTTAATGGTATTAGCAAGGATTCATACGAGATGAAATGTATCCTTTGTCCCCCGATCAACAAAGAAACGTCGGCCTTTAAAAGTTTTGACATCTAACTTAGGGAAGCATATTTGCTGCCTCTCTATCAAGCCTAATCAATAACCTGATGTTACCAAGTGCATCATGTCCCTGGGTCAGCAACATTGTGATTAGCCAATCAGATTTGAGAAACAGTTTACAGTTTTTGTGAAGTTTAGGCTCACAATCAGTGTCTGGTGCTTATACATTAGTGTCAGTCATCTATCATATCCTCTGATTTTAGGCATTACTCATGGGTAAGGTTAGGTTTAGGTGTACACATCGAACTTGGCAAAATCAGGACAAGCGAGACTAATACACCTCATCCTGCATCGGCTGCTTGTGACAGCACTGCAGGATTGCTTTTCAGCCTTTAAAGAGTTAAACTTGAAAATCAACTTCTGCTTAAGATAATTTAGAGGTTTTACAATTTTGAGTAGCATGTTGCATATTTGCATATTAAAAGTCAGATAATGTATCAGGGCTGATATGTGTTTGGATTCCTTGCAGGATGTCAGAGGGCCAGCAGCGGATTGGCGGCTGTTATCTGAACCTGTTGTGTCAGATCAGAACACTGTACTTGTCCTACTGCTCCAGCCATCCTTCTGCAGTCTGTGTGCTGACTGATCACAGGTTTGTCATCAACGTGTTCTTGACCTTTGTGACTCTTCTAAAACACACATTAAGATATTTTTCATTAAACTAATCATGAAAAAATTATTCCACAAAAGTACAAAAAAATACACTGTAAAAGTGATCCAAATGAAACAAGCTGTGTACTTCAGGTCTTATGAAGAACACGTATCATTAACATATAAATATCGATCAATGAATACCAAATAGAGCACATGAAATATAGTAAACATGTCATGCAAGTACTATTTTTACGTTTCAGTTGAAAGAGCATGCCACCTTTTTTTAAAAAGAGGCAAATTGTCCAACTCCCCTAGAGTTAAACAGTTGAGTTTTACCTTTTTTGTATCCATTTAGCCAGTCTCCGGGGCTGGAGGTAGCACCTTTAGCTGTAGCGTAGTATAGAGTATTGAATCTAATTACATCATTAGCATCATGCTCAAAAATGACTAAAGAAATTCTATATTTTTCTTATTTAAAACTTAACTCTTCAATAGTTAAATTGTGTACTAGACCCAATGATAAAATGAGAAGTTGGGATTTTCTTAACAGATATGGCTAGGAACTATACTCTCATTCCGGCGTAATATTTAAGGAACTTGGCTGTCGTAACAAAACAGGTGCAGTGACATCACTCAACTGTTAAACTCTTGGGGAGTAGGAAAATGAACCTGTTTTCAAAAAAAAGTGGCATGTTCCTTTAATATATTTTATATTGGTCGACCGATAAATTTTTTTTTTTACAGCCAATACGTTTTTCTGTTTGCCCGATGTTTTAGACATGGGACTTTTATTTTGATGGCGCTGAGCACACTGTGCTCCTATTCTCCTTGTTTGTTGTCATTGTTCAGTTCTGTCTAATAACGCTCTTATAATCACATAAAACTATTAAACAAGGGAATTAAAATGTATACAAAAAGTACTGAAGTGATTGCTTTAATCCGGATTCAAGGCAAACTTGATTTGATTCTTGTTTGCCATCAGCAAAAAGGCACAAATCTTTGAATGACTAATAAGACGTGCGCTCTGGGAAAGTCAGGACAAGAGCAGAGTTCAGCTTCACTGGAGATGCACAACAAACTTTAAACTCATGATTTTAATCATTAATGGCCATCCAAGTCATTGTCACTGTGTGCTGGATGTAAAATGAGTGTTACCTTGTAGTGCTGGTATTTCTTTCTTTGATACAATACCTAGAGAAATATCGATATTCTATACTTTTTTTGAAAACAGAGAAAAAAACTGCCACAATGTCAAGGGGGTAATTTGTTTTGTTTTTGTTTGTTTGAAGATAAACAAGTTACCTACTGTTATCAAAGATTAAAATATACTGTAACAAATGCATTGCTCATCGTACATAAATGCTGGTTAACACATTAACATCATTTAATGAATAGATTTTAATGCCAGATTCATATATAATCTGGAATGACATCAACATGAAGACAAGTTAAGTTAAGTCATATACATTTTTAAATAAAGTTTTTAAACATTTGACCAAGTGTTTACCTGCAACAATAATAGGCCAACTTGGTTAATGATTCAGAAATGTTAAAATTAGAACAGTCACCAACATCTTGAAATTCTTTTATATAGATCCGGGTGTCTGTCTTTCAGGTGCCTTGAGGAGAGAAGTGAAAGTGACAGCTTGGCTAGTATCGGTATATCAGCACTTTTGGAAATTAGTATTGATACCATTCAGATATTTCAGTATCAATATTTATCAAAATATCAATATCTATGACACTATTAACTTGGCTTTATTTTGGGAAAAAAAAAATAATAATAATATCCGATGCACACAAACTTCCCAGAATACTGAGTGTGCTGTTGATTACAGTGCTTATCTTTATTAATTATTTATATTTCATTTGTGAGAAATACTTTGTCTTCTAAAGTAAAAGTATGTTTATTTTAAACATTTTTTTTTAATCCATTTTTCAAATTATTTAAAATTTGTTAAAATATAATTAATAAAAGATCATAAAAACAAATGAAATTGTATCAGTCATTGGCCACCCTCCATTCCAAGATCAGTCTTCACAAAACCCATATCGGTCAACCACTAATATTTTATGTCCTTTACATACGGCCAAGTGCATTAATCAGCTATTAAAATTAATATTGGTAACAATAAGGTTCCATTAATTAACATTGGTTAATGCATTCATTAACTTCATTAGTGAACAGTACATTTGTTACAGCATTTTTGTTCTTGTTAACAATACTACAGCTGTTTATTAATGTAAGCTCAACAATATTTTATTATTATTATTTTATTATTTATTAATGTAAAGTCAAACAATATTAGGAGAGAGCTATGTTTTGAAATTAACAATACCTAAATTTAATAAATACTTTAAAAATATTTTTCATTGTTTGTTTATTTTAACTATTCATAACAGTAGTAATTATATACAGTTATGCACAGTAGTTACCCAATATTAACAAATCAAATCTGACTGTAAAGTGCTGAAGTTGACACATTATTTGAACATTAAGGATTAAAGTGGTTCCTGTCATTTAGTTTTTTTAAAAAGCATGCCATAAACTGTAAAAAAATTAGTGTCAAATCTGAGGTGTTACAAAAAGCTAAAAAGAAGAGTAATACATCCATAGATTCTGAATACAACTCTACATAGTTCATAAAGATGTATGGTTTTGGGGGTTTTGTAAAAAATCGCAAACTATTTTCTCCAGTCAGTTCCACTTAATATCCATGCATATTCCAATTTAATCTCTCATACAGTATATAATTTGATTTGCCAAAGGGTTTTAATAATTTAGCTTTTGTGTCACTGTTGTCTTTCCTGTTTTAATATAAAGATGAACCACCAGGTGTCACTACAAAGCTTTGATTTTCTCACTGAGTCTCACTGAGCTAAGTGACTAAACAAGCAAATCTCCTCCTTGCTTTTACACATAACACTTCTGCCCTATTTCCATTTTAAGGTTGTTGTTTTTTTTTGTTCTTTGGTATGTACTAGTAAACTTCACAGGTATTCATAAATGTCTGTGCCACATTTTACACACTTCCTGTGCGATGAACTACATGAGGGTTTCTGTTAGTTTTCTCCTTCCACCTCAGAATGCTCCACGACAGAAGGAGAGAGTGAAAAGGCATGCCTCATACACACAGGAAACAGCACTAACCCAACAGGATATCTATAGCTGTGGTTGTGCTGATGGAGGCAGAAGACACTTTTGATTGTTTGCTCACTTGCATGTAACTGTGCACAATTGTTGCAGCTTTTTTCCTTTGTTTGATTGTGTATTCAAGGCATGCGTTCGATGATTCATCTTTAGTCTAGCTTTAGTTTATCACATTTCAGCATCTAGGACTCTTTTCACGCCCATTCTATCACCTTCTCCAAAACACTTGCTATTGTTATGGTTATAAGAGAGGGCATTGTTGACGTTATTGCCTTTTTATGCCAAGCCATATTTTAAAGTGCAACTAAAATGATCAAAATACGTTTTATTGTACATTTATTTATGCAACAGTTTGGGGCCAGTAAAAGAAGACATCTATGCTTACAAAGGCTGTATTTATCTATTCAAAAAAACATTACAATATGTTTTCTATTTGAAAATTTAATTTATTCCTGTGATGCAAAGGTGCATTGTTTCTGTATTGGTACTCGTTTAGAAATCCTTCTTAAATATAAGCCTGGACCACAAAAGCAGTCATAAGTTGAATGCTTATATTTGTAGCAATAGCCTACAAAAATTGTGATGAGTCAAAATTATAGATTTTTCTTCTATGCCAAAAAATTAGGATATTAAGTTAACATCGGGTTCCATGAAGAGATTTTGTATATTTCCTACCATAAATATGTCACAACTTAATTTTTTGAATAGTAATATGAATTGCTAAGGCCATTTTCTCAACATTTAGATTTTTTTTTTTTTGCACCCTTAGATTTCAGATATTCAAATATTCCCAACAAACTGTTCATAAATGCAAAGCTTATTTATTCAGGTTTCAATGATGTATAAATCTATATTATAACTGGTTTTGTGGTCCGGGGTCACATATAATAATTTGCTGCTCGGGAACCTTTTTATTATTATTAAAAGTGTTAAAAAAGGGGTTTGATAAAAGTGTTTATAAAAAAAAAAAAAAAAAGTTAAAGAGAACATCTTTAAAATAAAAAAACAACAACTATTTAATTCATCCTTGCTAAATAAGTCAAGTCAAGTCACTTTTATTTATCTAGTGGTTTAACAAAACAGATTGTAGCAAAGCACTGAACATTATCAAGTAAGAAAATAGAGTAATGGTAATGTATAATGACGAGATTAAACTATTTATCAAATGCAGAGCCGGTCTCCGTAATCAAAAACGATGATAATCACTAGAAATCAGGTGTCCCCAACTAAGCAAGCCAGAGGCGACTTAAAAATATTAAGTTGTTAAAAAAAATCAAACATTTATATTAATATATATATATGGGTAATAAGATTTGATCTTTTTTTTTTTTTTTTTTACTATTCCTAAAATTAAAAAACATTTTAATATGAAGGCACTGTTTTCAATACTGATATGATTAGACTCGATTTGACTAGAAAAGCCACCTAATTCCAATGTTTGCTTTAAACAGCGAGGAGCTGGACAAGTTTATGGAGAGTCAGGGTGCCAGTGCTCCTGGTATCCTGACGCTCACCACCAGCCTGAGCAGACCCTTCATGAGGCTCGACAAATACCCCACCCTCCTGCAGGAGCTCGAGCGACATGTGGAGGTAACAGCATGCCATTACACCATGAATGCCAGCGAGTCGTTCATATAACTGTTTACAGATTCTTTCTTTTCTTTATCTTGTAGGAAGCGCATCCAGATTACAGCGACATTCTCAAAGCAACCGTTGCTTTTAAAAATCTTGTGGTATGTAACAGTCACCCGTCATGTTTGCCATTTAATCTTTGGTCTTTGTCTGACAACTCGAGATTTCTACAAAATTCATTCCTTACGTCGGCTTCTCGGTTTTGACCACTGTGAGAGGTTTCTGTCGTGTTGAAAAACATTTGAAATCTTTTCTCTAATTGCCTTCTACTCTCAACTCTAAACCGCACAACGGGCTGCACTTTACACAGGTCGGAGGAGATTTTGCTGTTACATGAAATGTAAAGGTTAAGGTTTTGCAAGAATGCCTCTAAAACATAAAAAAAACTGAGGAAAGATGAGTCATTCCATAATGGCTTCTCAGGTCAAATGTCTCTGCTAAGAAATTTTAGTAGTAGGTGATTTCTTTGCTCGTTGCTTTCTGTGGAACAGTTTCATTTATTCTTTTTGTTTTTTTCTGACAGGTAAGGGAGAGTCCCGTCTTCATAGTTTAGATCTCATTAGTGGGGGTGTAGACTTGGTCTTCCCCCTTTACCTATGCTTCTTTTCAGTTACCTATGTTGGTATTTGCCGATGAGATGATTTGCGCACTTTATTGTAAATGGCATTGATAACTGAGCATCAGTAAGGAACATGAATGTAATGCCTGGAAGTAAGGAGAGAGACCTCCCACTCCGAAAGGACCGTTCCAGGTTATTTTGTGCCACGTTGCATTTTTGGAAAAATGATGCTGACGATTCAGCTTCGCATCAGTGAATGAAATATCAAAATCGAAAATAGAAAAAAAAAGTCATATTGTATTAAAAAAAAATGCATTTTTGATCCAAATAAATAACACACTTTCTAAAAAATCAAAGCAACCTCTACATTAAAAAAACAAACATGTTTGTATGCATTCTGATGTCAAACAAGTAATAATTCAGACGTTTTATAGAGAATTAAAACCATTTTCCAAACTCTTCAGTATGAATCGTAATACTTGACTGTAAAATTATGTTTTTTCAAATCATTATGTGTCATCGCTTTATCTTTACACTGACTCATACTAATAAAATACACACATTAATGTCTCCTTTCACTGAATTGATTTCAGACTCAGTGTCAAGATCTGCGCAAAAGAAAGAACCTGGAGTTGCAGATCTTGTCGGAGCCAGTGCGGGGCTGGGAGGGCGACGGTATGAAGTCACTGGGTCAGGTGGTCTACATGTCACAGGTCCACGTCCAGAGCAGCTCAAGTGAGGTGAGGAGGAGAGTGAGAACCAGGAAGTAACAGTGTGGCAGCTAAAGGCAGCCTGACATGTTGTTTTCACATCTGCGTGGTTATATCACGGCTTTGTTTTGTGCAGAATGCATGATAGATGTCGGCACAGTGTCCAAAATAATCTATAAAGGCATTATTTGATCAAAATGAATTGAAATGTTATGTTTAAAAGGCCCCGATCAGAAGTTTAAAACAGAAGAACTTTGTTTTGCACCACATCCAGATACACACTCATTCTTTGTGACTTGTTTTAGCTAACCAATGGAAAATGTTTAAGTGTCAACAGCTCGAACTCCCCTGCAAAGTTTTGCATATGTGTTAACTGATTGCATTTTTAATTCTAACCTCCCCTTAAGGTCTGGTTAATGGAAACTGTGCTGTTTGAGGGGCTAATAGAGCCATTAATTATGTCAGAAGAGGCTAAGCTAAAGGAAAAATAGTAGGCTGATGAAAGTATTATGTTGTTAAATTCATTCGGAGTGATTTCCCGCCATTCCAGTTCAATGTGTTCCTTTTCTCTTTCTCTCTTTTGCTTAGCTGAGATTTATCTTGGTTTGCTAGAAATAAGGTATGGTATGTGTTGATCATGAGTAATCAATGTAGCAAAAAGTAAAGCTGTGCACCAATCCGAAACCGTTTGATGTTTGTGTTTGTAAGGGTGTGCTGTAATGCCATACACTTGCATCTGTGCCATGATTGTGACCATCATAGTGCTATTTAGTAATATTTTTGCAGAAGTAATGAATTTTAATATAACTTGCATATGTGCTTCTTTTCTAGGAAAAGGAAGAGCGATACTGTATGCTGTTTCCCAGTGTGGTAGTCATGCTGTCTGCCAGCCCAAGAATGAGTGGCTTCATTTACCAAGTCAGTTTTTTACCTTCTGCATGACACACGAGTATGTGTTAATAATGAAAAAGTGTCAGCTCTAATTTGTGTCCCAATCTCATCTCATAGGGACGTCTTTCACTGAATGGAACCACTGTAACCAAACATCCAGAGGATGCAGAGACGGGCCATTATGCTTTTGAGCTTGCAGGTGTGTTTCAGTCCGTTTTTAGAGAGGTCACAGAATAATGTACACTTGAGCATGGGCTGTTTTTGTTTTTAATGCTGCTCAGATTATAAACTGTTTTAAAGCAGCAGGCGGCAGTGGAGTTTAACCTAACAAGTAGAGAGCATGTGCAGTTGAGTTATTAAAGGAACTGTTCAACCAAAAATAAAAATGTTTAAATATTTTTTTGACTTGTGGAACATAAAATAAGGACAATTTCATGCAGATATTTTACATACAGCTCATCTGCTAAGATCCAGAAAGGACTAAATATGATAGCTTATTAAAAAGGATTCATTCTGTGATTCTGATCCAAAGCTTACTGGCTTCTGGTTGTAGCTATTAACAGAATAAGGGGAATTCTAGCAGTTAACAATGACTTATAGCTTTAATTATAATTTTATCAAGCTTGTGTTGATAAAATATGACAGTAGAGATGTTTATGTTGCAAAAGATTTGTTAAATAAATGGATTTATTGTCAGCTTTACAGCTGTTTTTTTTTTTTAAATAAATATTTCTTGAGCAGCAAATCAACATAGCATGAATAAATTCGCTTATGGAGTAAATGAAAAACTGTTATTTTAAATTATAAAAATATTTTTACAATATAATTATATTTCTGGTGCAATATATGGATCCTTGGTGAGCATAAGAAACTTATTTTGTTAATGACCACAAACGTATGGGTGTTTGCTCACACGGAGCTATGGCATGACTTGAAATAGATGTTTTGATTTGTTGTCATTTTTGGAGCTTAACAGGCATTTCTTGTTTTGTGTTTCATGTGACATTAAAACCACATCATGGTTTTTGAACGGCATGAGCATGACTAAATTATTTATTTTATTTTTTATTTTTTTGTGTACTGTCCATTTAATTCTTTTTGTTGTTGTTGTTGTTTTGTTTTGTTTTTTTGGCATTTTTTGTTGTTGTTGTTTTTTTTTTTTTTAAATTTCCAAATAAAACTTGTAATGTAATCTAAAGGAATAATTCACCCAGAAATGAAAATGAACTCATAATTTACTCATAATTTCATTCTAGGTGTATATAACTTTCTTCTTTCAGATGCACAGTTTTTTAAAAATGTATCCTGGCTCTTCCAAGTTTGGTAACACTGGTGGATAGCGGCCATTATCTTGAAGCTCCATAAATCGTATATATACAATGTAAAACTAACCTATATGCCTTTTTGGGTGTTAATACATGTTTTCTGAAGCAGATTGATTGGTTTGTGTAACAGTGGAGCTATCCACCAGCATTACCAAGCTTACCAAGCACTCTCTCCTCTATTACTCTGAAAGAAGAAAGTTTTTATTTATATATATATATATATATATATATATAAAAGGGTAATTTCTTCTGTAAGAAAGCACATGCTTGAACAGTTGCAGTATTGCTGTATTTTCTGTCTTGTTGACCGTGTTTTGGTTGTGTTTTAAGGTGGGACAATAGATCGCACCATGGTGTTCTGCAGTAGTGCACAGGAGCTGCTGGATTGGTTAGAACATCTTCACGCTTACACCAAGGTAGGAAGTCCAGTCGGATCAATATTAAAGGTAACATTTCTTTTCTTTTCTTTTCTTTTTTTTCCTTTCTTTTTTTTTCACTACCACTATTTCTCATTTTGATGACCGTCAACAGGTGAGTCATTATTTTCTTGTGTACTTTGTTTGGGCAGACTGTTGAGGTAAAGCCTTCAACTATGACTGGCACGTCATCCCACCACTTGCATGGTTTCGGTACTGCTGTGGCTAACCGGGGTCCTCTCGAACCCCCCAAGATCACCAAGCCATGGTCCTTAAGCTGTCTGAGACCAGCGCCGCCCCTCAAGCCCTCGGCTGCACTAGGATATAAAGAGGTACGCTTTCTGGAAAACAGTCATAAGAGTCTTGAGTGGGAGCGTAATTTACCTTTATGTATTCGTGGTGGTCCTAACAGGAAACCGATGCACACAGAGCTAGTCTGAATGTTAACTTTATCGTCTTCACCACATGTTGCGGTGGAGGTGTTGTTATATCAGATTTAAGTGGAATGTTTAGTGGTCTGTAAGCTGCAGATTAGCTAACTCTACCCAAAGCCCACTCGAACATCTTATTAATGTGCATGACCTCTTCTCCAGGGGTGTTAGGCACTATAATAAAATGCATGTGAAATTTTCTGTTTCTCTGCAACAATTAATTTTCACCTCTCACTGATCTTTCCATCATATTCCTGTCAGGCCGTTCTCTTATTCTCATACACATATTCATTCTCTCTCCATTTTCTGCTTCTTTAGAGGATGTCTTATATCCTGAAGGTAAGAGTAGACGTGTGTCTGTGTGTTTTGTGTGAGTACGTGTGTCTGTGTGCTTGGCTAGCACCGGTGTTGCATGCTGGATCCATGCTCTTTTTCTCTATAATTGTGTGGAGAGCCGCCCATTTCCGGTGTTGTTTGCGATTGTGTCTTCTACTCCCTCTGCAGTGACCTTTGCTTAAGACGCATTTATTTGTAATCTTATGCTGTGTTGTTATTAATAGGGCGGGAGTTCAGATACAGTAGCAAAACGTTGGCAGGCAGTAAACAATTTGTACTGAATCATATCCTGCTTCTCAACCTTCAAAGCTCATCATCTTTAATCAATATACCCACAAACCCAACCAAGCCTTTTCCTGCATGAAAAAAAAACTGCTGTGATGCTTACAAAGATGGTGTGATGCTGCCAAAAAAAAGTGTATGCATGCATACGGTACATGAAAAATGTTAGGCTTTAATTTCATCCAATTCAGTCAAAACCAAAAAAATTGCATTAAATGGGAGTAGTTAGTTGCATTAATTGCATAAATAAAACAATTGCATTTGTTGAGAAAGCCCCAAGTGTATTACATATAGCATTGAATAGGCCAAATCGGCTTTGGAAGTCAATACATTGCTTGTTTATTTCCATTAAATGCTATTTTTTGTAATTAGTATGCATTCTCTAAATGTACATCTTTAATGGCTCCTCCACCTGCTTCCATTCCATTTGAACCACGTTTCAAGTTTCAGTTTAAAACCTGTTAAAAATGTGCCTCAGAAGCACTGGTTCGTGTTTATTCCCACATTCTGTTCAGCTGTTTCCAAATGCAGGAACGGTTCTTCTGCAAACGACTCTTTACTCATTTCATGCTGCTTGCTCTCGACAAGTGTGCTAGCAGACTCGCAAAAACCTGTTTTCCATTTGGTGGTACTTTACTTGACGCTTGCTCTGATGGTTTTCACTGTGTAAGACAGCAATGATTAGGCGCTTTGTTTTTAAATAATTGTTTTCAATTATATTTGCACGCATAAGTGCTCCTAACAATAGAGTCTTATGGAAAACAACAGAAAATGGAACAATAGGAACAAGTTACTTTTTTACCATAATGTTTAAAAATGCATCACAGAAGACATGTTTTGAGAGGCTGAGAATGTGGCCCTTGTATAAACTATATTATGAGGATGATATATTTCCCGTTTTAGTTTCTAACTAGATTTGTGACTAAATATAAATCAATAGAAGAGACCAAGAGCATTAGGTGGAGATTTCCTCATACTGGAAAAACGTAACAGCAATAATCAGTGATAGTCTAATAACCTGCGGCAGTGTTCCAGGGATATAAAATACATGACTGGGATGGGGAATTGTCTTGCCCACTGTCTCAAGTGTGAGATTCTGTAGGGAATAAAGCATATGTTTGCTGTGAGTTACTGAAGTGTTAGAAAATATCACTTTTACCATATCAGTCAAAAATGTATTGCTTTCAACATATTTGGCCATTAAAGAAACTGTTTTTCACGTTTTAAAATCCAGATATCACTAGAGTTCAGAAAATAATCTTATGCTTGCTTAAAGAACCATTTCTGTTGTCTGCTGGTAAGCTAAATTTAGATGATCAGAAGAATCAGTATCTTGCATGTAGCTGTTTATATAAATGGCAAAATGACTCATAATGCCCAGTTAGGGTGAGGGTAACGCTGAGGTGACACAGCTTACATCACCATAAGAAGGAATATTATTTTTCCAATCATGCTTCATGTATTATGTCCTGGTATTCTGAGCAACAACTACCGCATAGCATAATGGCAAGTCTTTGTTTAAAGGCTAAGAGGATTTCTCATAAGCCAGGTCTTTCCGCTAGTTTTCACGTCATTTTCCAAGCTAAATGTACGAACCTGGAGAATTATTCAAGAGACTAAGACGTAATTTATTGTTTTTCATATGTCAGCACCACAATGTTGCGCTAATATTCGCCACTTTCTTTTTGCATGTTGATTCAAATGATATTATATCTAATTTCACGAATGAGCAAATGATTAGTTATAAACGGTCTGTAAGCTGTGAACATGTGCACGCTTAGCTTCAGGTATTTCCACCATTTACTTTCGGTTTGATGTCATGAGTAAAACTTAAAAACGGAAAACGTCATTCAGTGTGAAGTGTGCGTAATAAAAAAAAATCCGCTTTTTAAAAATATTTATACTTCTGTTGCTTTACAGATTCTCACTAAAACTGTGACTGACTGGTTGTATAAGTTACTCTTATTTAATAGAGCTGCCTACATAACTTAATTTATGTCTGTCGTTTAAACAATTCAATGAGATTGATCAAAATGAATGTAAATGACGCTTTAATAAAGACTAGAGGAGTCCAATTTAGATGACTCACTCCGCAGTGTTGGCTTTTTCAAGAAAAAAGGTGGCGGCAGCCCTGTGACACTGTTTTGACAGTCAACAAATGACTCAGACTGATATAATTAGTTCACGAACAGACTAAGCTCTCTCATCTGTAAATTGTTTTCATTCATGAGTCCCTGATAATTTGCTGTTAAATTATCCCGAATGGCGTCATAACTTATATAAGCTGCCGTTTATTGGCCTAATTTCTTAGCATCCTTGCTTGGGATTTGAGCGTATATTAAGGTTCCCTAGCTGCGGTTTTATTCAGAGCTCAGCAGGTGCTGTAACTTTATTAACACTAGACTGTTTCCTCAGGACTCTAGTAAAAGCCCCAGGCCCAGACCCAAGTTCCTCCCAAAGAGAAAAACGGAGAGAAAACCATCAGATGATGAGTTCCTGCTCAGAAAAAGTAGGTGTATTAAATTGATAAATAAAATTCATTTAGTTCCCAGAACCCAAACAGTGGTAGAATTGCGGGGGTTTGAAAATAAACTAAAGTTAGCTTTGCCAAAATGTATTTAACATGCGATCAAAAATATATACAGATGCATAATAAACTGGAAAATATTATTTCTGTCACATGTAGGCACGGCAGCTCTGGAGGAGGATGCACAGATACTCAAAGTGATAGAGGCCTACTGCACCGGAGCCAGTCTCCACCAGTCCACCACAGGTAGACCTGCCTGTCAGATGTACTGTATAACTAAGATACTGAAGCTTTATTAACAGAAATGTATTGTTAATACAGTTTAACAGTTATTTCATTAGAAGATTTGGTTTGTTTGCACAGCTGTTCGTAAGGAGTGCATCCCCCAGGTCCTGCTTCCAGAAGAAGAGAAGATTATTGTTGAGGAGATCAAGAGCAATGGCCAGACGATCATTGAGGAAAAGTATGTTCAGTTGTCCGATATCAGAATTAATGGAACATTACCGTTTTTCTCGATTGCTAAAACACTATAACCAAGCTTTTAAACTAAAATTTCAAAACCATAATGCTATTTTTCTAAAAGCACACCCATTTCTCTGAACTATAAACACTATTCCCTGCTTTAACACATGAGTCAAATTTGGTGAACTATTAGTGCAAAACTCTACACACA
>JAUCMT010000026.1:12019128-12032201 GCA_032357475.1 Enteromius thamalakanensis
ACCTGGGAATAGATGAAATATATTCCGGGATACTGAATGATCAACCTGTCCCCTCCGTTGCTGAGTTTTACTTCCTGTATCAGCGAATGTTTTTTATCCCAAAGAAGAGTGTTTGTCTTCCAGAAGTTAAGAGTCTTATCTAGTGATTTTAAAAGGAGAAACCCATTATCAGCACTATATGGCAGGGCTTAAGTTCAATTCCCTGATTTCATTTAATACTAAATAAATTATTCTAATGCATTCTATTACCTTGATGCTCGGTCACAGCACTCATGTGTGCAGCTGGTCCAATAAAGTGTGGCCCTCCAGTTAACTTAGACACTGCAGGACAAATACACAAGAGTAGTTAGGATACAATAAAAGGTTATTTATATATATATATATATATATATTATGGTGGCATCAACATCCAAGTCAATATTTAACAATCCATTGTGCTATATGTTTAAGACAACTATACAATACTTACATTTTTCATTTGCTTGTGAAACCTTTTGGAGGAAGTAAAAGAACATTAATGATACACAAAGTCAAGGAGTTGTTCATAATGGTTTGGATATGTTCGCAGCATTATGAAATATTTTAAGCGTATGACATAAGCATGTACCTTTGCTAGGACTGCTTTATATTTCTCCACCAATTTGCCACATTGTGTGACTAAGTCTTCTCCCATATTGCTGTCTGCACATTCCTGTAGTCTCTGTAGACCGATGTCTTCGCCCTGGAGCTGCTAAAATGAGAAGACATTTATTCGTATGTTTCCATATACATATAACAAATATGGGTCCCACTTTATATTAGGTGTCTTTAAACACTATGTACTTAATTAGTTACATAGAGGTGCATTGTAACAATGTATAAAGACACGTAACATATATTTAATAATGATAAAAGTCTGATAACCCTGTGAGGATATTTCACCTGAAACTGATCGCAGTGGAATGTTACTATATTTACCTTTCTGTTGAATGTGACTTACGCAATATGCAGTCTTAACTTGCACTTTAACTTTTTCGTTACCGAAACGTTTGAAAGCCCTACTGAAACTAACACTTCACTGATTATTGCATTAGTCTGCTTGAGTCACGGAAATGCATGAAACACAAAAGCTGTCTTGAAATGGTATATCCCTGATTGCCAGATTTAAACTAATGTTGCAAAAGATGATTAAAGCTAAATTCTATTCGTTTGGATTATTTTTTTTTTTATTAAATTTGATTCTTTAAATTTGATGCTTTAATTATTGCTAATGCATACTATGTAGGGATAGTCATGCCAATCCTTTTGTATGTCAATCATAGAGTGAGATTGCATAATTTGTTGGGTAGTTTGGTTTTAACTCCCACTTGACACAGAAAGGCTGGTTTTTGTTGGCTTTGTTTCTTTGATGCACAGCATGCTGCATCTCTTGCTCATAAAACCCACACACCCCAGGAAATAAACCCATGAGATTGTTTTTTTTTTTTTTACGTTTAACCATTTCTATGCATTTAAAAAAGAAAGAAATCATTGCATAAAATATTGTTTCCTGAATTTAAACTTTAAATTCAAATCAATTTGTAAAGACACTTTATACGTTTTCTATAATTAATGTATAGTTTGATAACCTCATTAAGTGGTATGTGCACCTGTTACATTGCTTCTACCACAAAACCATTATTAATACCTAGTAACAAAATGTTAACAATGTAAAAAAAGAAATTAGCATAAGCAAAATGACTGAAGCCAAAAATTCATCTACCATCAAAAGTCTATCAGCTTCTTTTAAAATAATAAACAACTTCTATTTTAAAAAAAGATATGTAAAATTGTGCCAACTTAACCTTATATTGCATCTAATTTCATTTCAGTTTTATACCCATGAAACCTGATACAAACTTGAGCACCAAGAGCCACTAAGAGAAGAGCCGATCATACCACGTTGAGTTTCTGGAACAGGTAGAGGAAGCCTCCGAAGGTCAGTATCATTAACAGCAGTAGCATCACTGACAAAAACTTGACTAAAGATGTGTTGCCCACTGGCCGGGGTTTGCTGTATCCTGCCCGAGGAGGCACCGGTGGAGGATTGTAGCTAGTGTGAAAGGTGTTTATCATGATGAACAGAGCACGATTCGATTAAAGAAGAGACGTGTACTCCAGTGGCACCCATGCAGTTCTGAGGAGCTGCTCTCAACGCAAGCAAGCACATTTGAATACAACTTCCTGAAAGTCACCATCTAGATGTGCTGAGACTTACGGCATGTTGTTTGGGTGTTTTTTTTTTTTTTCTCGCAATTTGGTGTAAATAAGCATGCGTTCTCATAGCAAATACTAGAAAGGCCTTATTCCATGAGGTCACAGAACTTTGCACCAAGGTCACAGATTTTTTTAAGATACAAAATCTGCAGTTTGAATGTTCTGCATCTTATTAACAAATCATTTCAGATTTTTTTTCAGAAATATTTTTTTCTGAGTCATTTTTGCAATTACTTCTAATCAAATGGTCCCAAAGCCGTTCCTGTGAGAGTAATCATATCGTGAATTATAACACTGACTGTATACGAACACTAATATATTATATATTGATGCAGTCAAATGCAATGATGTGCATACATCTTTTAAGAGTGTCTTAAGCGTCTGTATTCTTTCAGGGCCTCTTTATTTTTGTGCATTGAATATTAGCCACATCGTGAGCTGCAATTAGAGCAGAGCTTCTGTTTGTCAGTAAACCACAGGAAATAAAGTCACATGTTATATGTGTCTATATTTCTTTTAAAAAAATCTGACCACAGTGAGCTACATGTGTTTTTCACAGAAGCAAACAGAGATGCTTCATTTGTGAGTAAACACAGGAGAAACACATCATGAAACCACGATTTTTAACAACCATAACCATTTTGTTTGATAACGAAGGTCAATAAGTTACTAGTTTACCACATCTGTAAAAGATCCTCGGAATCTTCTAAAGACATGCTCTTCCTTTTGGGTTTTGGCCTATATTGTTTCTTTGACTTCTGACCTCATTCTAACCACCAACGGTGGTCTCAGCTACATATTCTCATACCTCCAATTGATCTTTCTTGATGTAAGTTTAAAGAATTGCTGTAGCTGTAAATGAGTAAGCCTCTATATATAAATAGGTATACATGGGATAGAGTTCAATAATGATTATGGGACCACTGTATTGTTGGTTATTGCGCATTACATCAAACCAAAAGCTTTTTCATTTAACTGTTGACAATAGAAACTGCTGATTATCTAGTATCGATCAGTTTTTTTTGCAAAAGACAAACACAACAGGTTTCACACGAACTGAAGAATCAACCTCAGTTCCACCCCCACTGACTTTTTTTTCTTTTTTTTTTTTCTTCAGTCCCTCTGCCAAGGCTCACATTTTCCGAAGTCATCAGTATTATTTCGAACGCATGCTTTATGCATTAGGAAATGATGTTCACCCACAAGGCATGAAAGGACACAACTGAAGCTTGTCATCAGACCTTTGACTTTTATTAAACGAAACAGCAGAAATAGATTACGAAGTGCTTTCAGTGTGTGAACAGATGTGGGTGGAACTACATATATATTTCAGTGTTTTGAATATTCAGAGCTCATGAGTAACGTGAGGTCATTTATAGTGAAAATTATTGGCATTAATCAGTTATTGTGTCACAAATGAAACTTACACAAAGCATGTTACATCTTCTTCCTGCAAATTCTAGATCTACTTTTAGACGTTCATTAAAAATCAAGACTTTACTAGTTATTGTGTATACTGATACTCATGATGATGTTGCTTTATGTGACTCTCAGTAAGAAAAAAACTATTGTGATGGACTTCCACTGCATTAGACATTGTGTAAATGACTAGAACAACAACAAAGTGCATTACATGGTAAAACTATCTACAAGTCAGTACAGTAATATAACACCAAATACCAGTTTTCAGCATTTTAGCTATTTTTAGGACCGTATGTGAACCTGGACCACAAAACCAGTCTTAAGTAGGTGGGGTTTATTTGTAGCAAAATTCAAAAATACATTGCATGGGTCAAAATTATAGATTTTTTTTAATGCCAAAAATCATTAGGAATTTTTTTTTTTTTTTTTTTAATATATTTATTTATAACAGATTTTCAAACATTTTTTCTGAAAACACATAAAACCAAAAAAACTATAAGCTGTATATAAGTATATATATATACACATACATAAATTAAAAAACTAAACAAGACAAAACAAAAACAACACATACCGGAACAAGCACCAGATACAGTAAAAGATATACACCTAAAACAAAGCCACAAACTTAAACAAAACATTACACAAGGAGTGACATAAACAAATAACTTAAATTTCAATTCTTAAAAAGATAATTGAGGAAGGGGCCCCAAATTTTATCAAATTTTTTATAAGCGTCAATCTTAGAGAATCGAATCTTTTCCAGCTTGAGGGCAGCAACCATTTCAACCAACCATCTATGAAAAGTGGGTGGTAAAGCGGACTTCCAATGTATCAAAATCAGCCTTTTAGCAACCACCATCCCGAACATAAGAGACAATTGCTGAAAATGTGTCAAACCTAATATATGGTCCGAACATCCAAACAAAGCTACTTCAAGATCTGGAGTGATATCTTCTCCAAAGACATTTGAAAACCACTGAAAAATATTCTTCCAAAACTCAGAAATCTCAGGGCAGAACCAAAAAGTATGAGCATGCGTCCCATCCGAACTCCTACATCTATCACATAGTGGGGAAACTGAAGGGTAAATTTTATTGAGTTTAGATTTAGTGTAATGTAACCTGTGCAGTACTTTAAACTGTATAAGTTGTAATCTTGCATTAATAGAGCAGGAGTGAATACGTTTCAGTCCCTCCTCCCAATTCTCCTTTGAAATATTGAGTCCAGTATCACTTTCCCAAGCTACTTTAAGGTGATCTGATGACACTGCAAAATGGGAGACAAATAAAGAAACAAACTGTGTCACCAAATGTTTGGCCATGGGAGATTGCCCCAAGAAATTATACAAATCATGATCTTGTGGTAACTCTTGAAACTCAATAAAGTTATTTTTTATAAAATGACGCACCTGTAAAAATCGAAAAAAATGTGACTGGGAAAGATCAAACAGTTTATATAAGTGTTCGAAAGAGGCAAATTTTCCATCTATATAAAAGTCCTTCACTGTGGCCAGTCCTTTGCCTCTCCACACTGAGAATACCTTGTCCGACTTGCCAGGCAAAAAATTATTATTATTGCAAATAGGCAGGTGTACTGAGGGACATGTAATATTCAGAGAAGTCTTAATTTGATTCAGAATTCTAATGGAATTGACCACAACAAAGTTTTTACATTGAGACTTTTTTAACGGTGCAGATTTAGAGAAAAGAATAGTGGCTAAGGAGCTACCAACCACTGACCGTGCCTCTAAATACAGCCACTTAGGTAGTGTGTCTATCAAACTGTCCGCAGATTGATCACTCATTTGCCAGAACATCATAGCCCTGGTGTTAGTGGCCCAATAATAATGGCGAAACACTGGTAGCGCTAGACCACCTAACTCTCTCGGCTTATGCAAATGGGCCTTAGAAATTCTATGTGCTTTGTAACCCCATATAAATGGAAAAATTACAGAATCTAATTGTTTAAAAAAGGAATGTGGCAGATACACAGGCAAGTTCTGAAAGAGATAAACAAAGCGAGGTAGAGAGACCATTTTGATGGCATTGACCCGGCCGATTAAAGATAACGGAAGAACCCTCCATTTATCAATGGATAATTTTAACTTATTAATAGCTTCTATAAAGTTTAAACTAAAAATATGTTTACAATTTTTAGGAATGACTAACCCCAAATACGTAAAATGATCCTCTGAAATTCTAAAAGGTAATGACTTCAGGAACTGAGCATCCAGCCCCTCACCCAAAGGCATGAGAACACTTTTTTCCCAATTGACAGAATAACCTGAGAAAGAGCCAAAAAGCTCAAGTGAGTCCATTAAAAATGGCAAGGAAGTAGAAGGATCATCTAAATATAGAAGTAGATCATCTGCATATAAAGACACCTTAACCTCAGAGTTACCACATGTAATACCCCTTATCCCAGAATGATTACGAAGATGTATAGCCAGGGGTTCTAGGGCTAAATCAAATAACAATGGGCTCAAACAACATCCCTGACGTGTGCCACGCTGAAGGGGAAAAAAAGCAGACTTATCCGAATTAGTAAGTATTGCAGATTTAGGGGAAGAGTAGAGCATTTTTATCAGTAGTTTAAACTTCTCACCAAAACCAAAACGATCTAATACAGAAAACATATAGCTATATTCAATTCGGTCAAAAGCCTTTTCAGCGTCTATAGAAAGTACAGCTGCCTTAGAACTTTTACTCTGATTATTGTACAAAATATTTAACAGACGACGTGAATTAAAAAATGAAAATCTTCCTGGGATAAAGCCAGTTTGATCTGAGTGAATTAAGGAAGCCACGTGTTTATTCAAACGAGCAGCCAACATCTTGGCAATCACTTTTTGATCAAAGTTAAGAAGACTTATAGGCCTATAACTAGAGGGCTCTGTAACATCTTTATCTTTTTTCTTCATAACACATATATGTGCCTCATACAAAGAATCTGGAAATTTTTCTTTCTCAATCGAATGATTTATCATTCTAAGCATCAAGGGGGCCAATGCATTTGCATTAGCCTTATAGAATTCCACACTGAACCCATCAGGGCCTGTGGCTTTCCCATTTGAGAAGGAATTTATCGCCTCCAGAATTTCACAGAGAGAGAACGGTTCCTCTAATTCCTCTTTGGCACTTACATTAAGTGTAGGAAAGTCTACCGAATCTAGAAATTGACAGCCTGTATCATTCAGCTCTAAACAGCTAGAAGAATAAAGATGCTTATAAAATTCAGCAAAACGATTATTTATTTCTTTAGGATGTGTTAACAAAGTTCCATTCTGAGATTTAATTTGGTGTATCGCCCTGCTAGCCTGCACACCTTTTAATTGTCTGGCCAGAAGTTTATCTGCCTTATCTCCCAGTTCAAAGTGCTTCTGTTTCAGTTTAATTAACAAACTGGAAACTTGATCATTCAAAATAGAGTTATATTCATATTTCAACTTAAGAATAGCGTTAAGGTCAGTCTGAGATTTAGATGCACGAAATACTTGTTCTAAGGATGGCAATATGGATTCTATCTCAGACAGCCGTCTGCGCTTCTCCTTCCTCAATGAGGATTCATATGCAATAATGTGACCCCTTAGCACCACTTTACAGGTTTCCCAAAGACAAGAGTCCGAAACGTCCCCCCTGTCATTGGTCTTCACAAACTGGCCTAAACACTCAGTTATATAAGATTGAAATTTTTTTTCCATTAGTAAATGAGGATTGAAACGCCAGCAATACTGTGCCTTTGGTAGCGAAATTTTCAGACCCAAAGAAATAGGACAATGATCAGAGATGAGAATATTATGATATTTAGCATAAGTAACCGCCTGAATGAGTTTTGAGTCAATGATAAAGTAGTCAATACGTGTATACGATTTATGGACACAAGAAAAAAAAGAGTAATCACGAGCAGTGGGGTTAAGTAATCTCCATACATCTACAAGATTCATGGATTTTATTAAATTATTTAAAACCCCTACAGACTGAATAGAAGGAGGGGATTGTAAAGATTGACGGTCCAAATAAGGATCCAGATAACAATTAAAGTCTCCCCCAATTATTAAGTTAGTTGAGTTCGTGTCTGGAATAAGCCTGAATAATTTTCGAAAAAAAACGGGATCATCTATATTTGGTCCATACACATTAACACATGTAATCGGGAAATTATTAATAAATCCAGACACAATGATATATCTTCCTCCCGGGTCAGTTACCACAGAGTGCATTCTGAAAGGAATAGATTTTTTAAAAAGTATAGCCACACCTCTAGCTTTAGAGGAGAAAGTGGATTGATAAACTTGTGAAATCCAATTTGCCCTCAGCCGCATTTGCTCATTGGGTCTAATATGGGTTTCCTGAAGGAAAATAATCTCAGCCGACAATGACTTTAAATGTGTAAACACTTTTCCCCTTTTAATTGGGTGCCCCATTCCTCTCACATTCCAACTAACAAATGTAATGTTCACTCCTGCATTGTTATAGCTATTAGTAGCAGTGCCACTCATACAGTGTCATCAAAAACATAAACATAAGGTTAGTAGTAATCATAGCATAAATAAACCTAATCTGGTGCAACAAAAAACAAGAAAAACAACCCATGAACTCCCCACCGCTGCCCCAGGAACTATGGCAGCAAGTATTCCCCATCTTCTCGGAGACAACAGGAATGCAGAGTAAGACCAAATTGGCTTACCTTAACTCGACAGAATAGCAAAAACAGGAAAAACACCTAAGGCGTAAAGAAAACAAAGACTTCCGATCCTCTCCGCGCACATAGTCACTGAATCACGTACCATAGTGACAAATAGACAAAATATTCAAAAGTCCACTTCTGTTAATCTAGGTAAATACTCAGACTACGCTGAGTAAATTCACGCTTAGAGCTTACGCTGAGTCATTCGATAAGTTACCCACGAACTTCTTTG
Source organism: Enteromius thamalakanensis (assembly GCA_032357475.1). NCBI lineage: Eukaryota > Metazoa > Chordata > Actinopteri > Cypriniformes > Cyprinidae > Enteromius > Enteromius thamalakanensis. The sequence goes on from JAUCMT010000026.1 coordinate 12,027,707, forward strand.
CCTCTTCTGGAGATTCAAAGGAAAGGTCCCGACCGTTATGATGCAGCATCAGTTTCGCTGGGAAACGCAAGGACCATTTCAGCCCGGCCTCTCGTAGAACTTTCGTGACTGAGCTGAAGGCACGTCGCCGTGCGGCTACCTCCGGAGTATAGTCAGGGAAAATGTAGATGCGCTTTCCTTTATATTCCAGAGGAAATTTTTCCCGGCTCAGACGAAGAATTAAATCCTTGTCCCGATCATTGTGTATCCGTGCAATAATGGTGCGAGGTCTCTGGCCTTCAGATGGCTTAGGTAACAGTGCCCGATGAGCACGATCAATTTTCACCGGTTTGGGGAAGCTGTCTCGGCCGAAAAGTTCCGTAATTAGGTCCGAGATGAACACCGAAGGGCGTCCCCGCTCTTCTCCTTCCATAATTCCCACAAATTTGAGATTCAGCCTGCGAGAGCGACCCTCCAAGTCATTCAGTTTGGCCCAGAGAGATTTATTTTCTGCACGCAAATCTTCACACACCTTTTCCACCTCTCCCAGTGTGAGTTTGTTTGACGCTGGCCTGTTCTGACTGCAGGTTAACCAGCATTGCGTCTAACGCATCCAAGCGGCCACTTAGAGCTGTCATCTTGTCCTGAAGTAACTTCTTCAACTCATCTCCTTGGGAAGCGATTGCACCAAGTATCGAGTTTACGTTACCCTGTGAAACATAGTCACTTGAATTGGCATCCTCCTTCATAGCTGCAATGGCTTTTGAAGATTTCTTCGACGCCATTTTAAATCAGGGAATAAGTTAACGATACAACGAAAATCATGCTCGAGAGCTATATTTACCACAAAATGATCAAAACAACTAAAACAGTGTAGTTTAGAGAGTCATTATAGACACTAAAATGAACTGATGGTACTATAATTGTGCTCAAAAAAAGATGACTACTCCATTATCTGCTCTCATGCGCCCCCTTGCATCTAGCGTCTGTTAACCAAATGATTTTTCTCCTTGACTTTGTGAAGTGTTTTTGTGTAATTTGATTTAAGGTGTTTTTTTTTTCTTTTATTTGATTTTTTATTACAATAATCTTTTTTTAGAAACCATCAAAGACTTTGCGTGGAGCAGAGGAGGCTAGCTACTTTCAGCTGGTGGTGTGTATCACAGGGTGCTGTGTGGACTGATACAATTCCCATTATAGTGTGGTTGTGTAGTGTTTGATGTGGGGTGAAATTTAGGTGGATTTAGCTGACCTCCTGCATTTCCTGCCCAGTTCCTGTGAAGTGGGGATGTCCTGATTGATTTGATTGCCTCCTTTTTTATTCATGCTCTTTTATAATAAAGTAAATTTTTTGTATTGTCACTCCGGTCTCACCCAGTCTTATTGCTTGCCTTTGAAGCGCTAAAACATACCTGTGTTCTCACTGGGAGTATTTCCCTGGTTCCCTCCCACCAGGGTGGCTTAGTCAGAACCTAATGAGAACGCCACACTACAATACTTTTAATTTTAATTACAATTAGTTTAACATAAAATGTTTAGTCATAATTCACCCTCATGTTTTAATACTTTGATCTTCACACACCAAGGTTTGCGCTGTATTCCGCATCTCAAACCTCAGCCGGCATTTCAACATTGATCCAACCTTGAATCAACTAACAACCTTTCGATTTAGCTAATTCTTTTAAAGTTGATATTGTGACGTATTTTGAGAGTTGAAATCACAACATTGTTTCACCGCTGAAATCACAACGTTGTCTTACCTTCAGCATTTGTGAATTAGGTTGTTCTGTAGACATTGGATTCACGTTGAATAATCAAATTGGATCAAGGATCGATTGTGAAATAGTTTCACCATCTTACATTGTGTGTTGTTTCACCATCTTACATTAAGCATAGTGAATCAAGGTGTTGATTTTGCAAATTGAATCAATGTTGATAACGCGATGTTTCACCATTGCACTTTCAACACGGGCAAATACATAAATGTACATTTACCTGATTTGCATTTATCTAAATGTTGTTGATCCCAACAACGGACACACATAAAATTTAAAAAGAAAAGACTTGCAGCAATGGCTTTACAATTAACTTCAATAAGTAAGTAACTTAAGTAAGAGGAATTGAAGACGAGGGAAGCTCTATCTCTGTCCTCGTTCTCCACATCATGTACTGGCTCCATGATTAAGGAAACATGCTTTGAAATGGCGGTTCTTTCCTACCGTGGAGCAAAATCAACACTTACATTACACATTAACACTCTCATTGTCAGAGGAGGTGGCTGTAGAAAATGTAAATGAGCCTCGGCCATTAAATAAATAAAGGGTGAAGGAAACATTTAAAGAGTTGTTGAGGTATTTCTAATGCTGTAGATAAATTAAATCTTTGGCCCCCTGTTGCGGGACAGTGATATACAGCGATACTCTTCTTTAGGGTCCTCAAAGCCTAAGACAGGTCTGAGGTCTGTACTTATGGAAAATGAAGGCCGGTCACTCAGTCTCAGAGACTGTAATTCTGAGGGTCTGAGGGCAGTCGTAATATTGTCAGCCTGCTATACTCAAGACCCCTGCAGTAGTGGCTTAAGACCAAGGAGGTTGCCCTGGAAGAGAATCCAGGTTGTACGATCAAGGCTCCTGTCTATGTGTGCAAGCCTTAGATGTGTGGAAAAACCCTTGGCTTCTAAAACTGGGACCGGTTTTACGAGCTCCCAGTCGCCAGCTAAAATGGGCGACGGATGCGCTCACCGGTTTGAAAGCAGCCACGAGTGGTCCGAGGAGCAACAGATTTGGTTGACATTCCTGCTGTCAGCATGCCAAATGCATGCTCCCTCAATGCTTGTGGCATCTGTGGCATTTTGCTGTCAGACAAAACTGCGCATTCCAGGGTGGCCTTTTATTGTGGGCAGTATAAGGTACACCTGTGCACTACTCATGATGTCAGATAAGCATCTTGGTGTGGCACACCTGTGAGGTGGGATGGATTATCTCAGCAAAGCAGAAGTGCTCACTATCACACATTTAGGAATGAATTTTAGATCTTTAAGTCCATCTCATGAAAAATCGAGCAGAAACAAAGGTGTTGTAAATTGAAACGCTATCATCATTCATTGACCCACATGTTATTTCAAACCTGTATAAAATTTAGATATTGTAAGCATTTCCGTGCAATACCAATAATTCATACAGGATATAAAAGCACCAGTGTTGAAAGAAATCATGCAGACCTGGTTCAAACTCATGTAAAAGATTCAGTTCGCAAGAGTGTTTTGTCTGTGCACATGCATTAGTGTTAGCATCAGATAACTGTAATACACTGTCTCTGTGATTCGTTTTCTGTTAGCTGTGCCAAGGCAGCAGCAGCTGGCCATATGTCTTGTGTGTTCTATACCAGAAAGCTAATAAGGTTGTAATGACTGCCTGAGCACATGCAATTTTATACTGAGTAAAGGGGAAAGACTAATTTGCTGAGCATCATCAAAACCATGAGTTTGAGCCAGTTCCTCACAAGTACAGTTTTTTGCTGCTGTCCATTTAATGTTAGCTGCCAGTAGGCCGTTGATTATGAATTTCACAGTTGTTTCATATGTGTGTCATGATGAAAGAGGATTCTTTGTACTTTGGTTTAGTAATAATTTTGAAATGGGCTGAAAGGCCAGACACCTCTTGCTTCACTACAATGGAAAGAGATTGATTAGCTGAGCGTGAATTCATGAGGCTTTCTGTGGCTTTCATGATCGATTAGAGAGTTGGAGAATAGCTTCTAGAAAAGATGCCCAGATGAGAGATTACACTGACAGCAAGCAGAGAAACAGTAGTCGAAGGATTGAAAGGGGAATAGCAGGAGGCAATTAATGCATTCTGACAGGCTTTGTCCTGATGTGAAGGATTCTCATTGACACTACCTGACCCCCTCTAGCAGAGGTCAATCCCAGTTTAATACTCCGCAGGTCGCCCTGTTCAGCTTCCTCTGGTTTATGATGCACATTCTTCACTGTATGACTCCTATTAGCAGTCCATCAGATGATCAAGTCGATCAGAGTAACTGGTTAGCTTTAAATAGTTATAGATTTTTATAGCTGTTATAGACTGATAAATGGTTATTTTAAAATGTATAAATTGAGAATAAGTTAAATAGCCTACTATTATTAAATATTATACTATTATCATTATTAAATTGTCAGCGAGCAGATGAGAGAAGCAGATGAGAGTAGCAGGGCTTTCAGTTCAAATAGATATTATGTTGCTTCTAACTCTATTTTACATGCTAATAGAGCCAAAATCACAGCAATTGTCAGCCATTGTCTATATCATATGTGTACTTGGTTTCATTGTTATGAATTATAAATATAATTATATACAATTAAAAATTAGGATTTTCATCTAGATTAACATCTTGTAAGGTAGAGCTAGTTCAGTAGGCCTTATAATGGCTTGCATTTCAGCCACTATTTCATATTCATTCCGTTTTTCTGACAACAGAAACCATTAAAAATATCAGTGAAAACAGTTATATTGAGAAT
>JAUCMT010000026.1:12076448-12100962 GCA_032357475.1 Enteromius thamalakanensis
AGAGTTTATATAGAAATCATTTCTAAAGAATCAAATGGGTTAATATGGATTAAAATGACAAATATGAATTTTCCGCAGTCTAAATTTAACAGAACTACAGTGCCCTGTGTCTTTCATAGTTAAAATGCCTTAAAACAATATGTACTCATTCAGTCATTTATATGTCCGTATATTATGGTTTGCTTTGCAAAACAGCTTGGATTTATCCCTGACGTTAATCAGTGAGCTGACCGTTCTGAATAACACTATCTGATCCAGGCTTAAAACCTCTCCAGCAGCAACGTGCACCCGAGAGACGTGGAACTGGGTTGCATCAATCACTTTTTGACCAAGTGCCAAACTGTTCTTTTCAAACTGCTGATTTCCTGTGAGAAACCAGAATACAAATGATGTCGTTTAAACACATTTCAACAACATAGAACTGTGTGTATCTCCGATTCACTTTTCACACACTTTAGTATAATTTTTTATTTAGTACTGAAAAATAATCCCGTCTTATTAAAAAAATAAATAAATAAATAAAAACTTCCCTTTTCACCTAATATTTGCACATGTTGTGTATTGTCTGTTTGGGCATTGTGCTGTTAGCTTACCAAAACAGGGAAATGTTAAACTACAGTACTGTTTAAAATCTTAAAGCTTAAAAAATGCTGCAAAATGATTGTGAAATATTTTCATTTACAATAATTATTTTCTAGTGATTTTTTGGATGTTGTTTATTCCTGTAATGAAGTTGAATTTTCAGCATCATTATTCCAGTCTTCAGTATCACACGATCCTTCAGAAATCATTCTAATGTGCTGATTTGCTGCTTGAGAAACATTTCTTTTTATCAAATAATTCATTAAAAACTTGCTTAATATTTTCTGCTAATCACAAAAACAGCATTTATTATAGAAATAGGTGAATAGATATTATAATAAATGTAATTCTTACATAATTGTATTATATAAATGTATTTATTCTAAATATCTTTACTGTCTTTACTACGGTGTGCTAGTGCTAGTCTTTGGAGTTTTTAGGGACATTAAGGCCCTTATCATGCAGAGTCTGATATTTGTTTTATTTTTTCACTTACCATTAACATAATCAGATCAGAACTATATTTGACAGTATGATCCCTCATATAGAGGTTTAGAAATGCCCACTTCAGTGATTCATTCAGACAGTTAATTTGAAATGCTAACCGAGCTTGAGTGTGTGTCTCAAGGAGAAAGCGAACAAGAGCTTGCATCGTGTAGTCACTGGAGGAGTGTAAATTGAATTTGACATGTTTTCTTCTAATGGTCATACTGTACTATAGCTTCACCAGTGGCCTTACTCTACAGCTCTTTATATCTGATCTGCCTGATAGTCTTATACCTAGAGTAAGTGAAGAAAACATGGTGTGCTCGCTGCCTTGCTGTGATCATGTGGGGAGGGTTTCCTGTGAAAGACGTCTCCGCATTTATCTGCCTGTCCTTCATTCACTTCATTTGTCCCATTGACTCCCTGAGCATGAGGACAGCAGATTAAAAATAGAATGAAAGGACATGTGTACCACAGTCTTTTTCAGATTGATCGAGCAGTAAGGTCCCAGCTGCAATTTATTGCTTTAATTACACTGAACAGTGATTATCATAGACTTCTGAATCAGAAAAAAGAAAGCACTAAGACAACATTTAAAATCTGGGATTCAAAATCTAATTTAAATCTTAAGTCAGTTTGTGTTTTGCTCATTTATTCATGGAGTGGATGAGGTGTGATCTCTCTTTTTCTTCTTCTTCTTCTTTGCATTTGTAAAAGCAGAAAGGTGAGACGGAGAAGCGTTTTACGTCACCAGTAGGAAAACGCCCTGCCTCACCCTCCAGTCGCCACCGGTCCCCGTCTCCTTCTCCCGCTGCTAACACCACCACAAGAGCGCCCTCACCTGGAGCAGCCAAGTAAGTAAAACCCCTGGGATCAGGTTTAGCCTGCAGTGGTTTCACTCTAAATTGATAGTTTGATTTCAGACCTTTACAATCTGCTGCTCAGATTGCATCTCCCATTGTCTGTAGTATGAATGTGTGTAAGGCCATCTTCTAACTTCTCTTCTATGTTTGTGTCCTTCAGGCTGAGTCCACATTTCCGCCCTCCTTCCCCTAGCGGTTTGAAACAGCGGCCTCCATCCCCTCAGCCCTCTGCCACATCCAAACCTCCACCCATCCAGAAACCTGCCCTCACCCCTACAGGCCCACCCACCCTTCGCAAGAGGGACTCCAAGCCAAAAGATATGTCTCCCATGATGCCTGTCACCCCACAGTCTCCAGAAACCAGCACGCCCAGCCCGACACCCGCACCCAAAACCAAAGAGGGTGAGGGAACTCAAAAAAAACTAAATATTGATGTTAATATCTGGAATTCCAAACCTTCTATGAAATATAAATTTATTTATTTATTTATTTTGACAGTTTCAGTTAAATCTTTAAAAAAAAAAACATTTTTACAGTCAGTATATATTTTTTTTAATTGACACACACATGTTTAAGTAGTAAGAGTCATTCCCTCATAAGATAGGGCAGGCAAATTGTGTTAAATAATTTTTTTACAATTTACTTATTGCAGTTGTTCGTTTGGGGGGGTAATTTATTTGTAGAATCATGGGAAATGTAGTTTTTCACCAGGAATTGAACAAAATAATAAAAAATAGACTGAAATAATGTTTCAGCAGCTTTAAAGAAAGCCTGTACCATCGATTAACAACATAACTCACATTAAGTTATTGTAAAATTAATATTTATATAATAAATATCATAATATTTAATAATTAATCAAACTATTAATTTCATTTCTTTCTTTTTTTTCTTTTTTGTACCCAACTTTTGCACCCAATTGTTAATTTTAAATTGTTTTTAATTGACGTGTCTCTCAGGATTAATTGGGAAAAGTTCCATGATAAATGAAATGTTTATCAGCAATTTTGGTCAAGATAAAGCATGATGGATTTCAGTACAGTATGGCATTTCTGACTACCTATAATGTACCTTACAATTGCTGCAGTCATGGTAAGGAAGCAGGTCACTTCTTTCATTAGATATTTAATAGGAAATTAGCTTGATTCACAACTGCTTCCTGCCTTGCCAAATGTCTGGCCAAACAAAGCCTTAGAGCTATTACAGCAGCAAATCAGCACCCTTTGTGTAACAAACTGTCTTTTGATGTCCACTAACAAGGTCAAATGCTGCTGTGGGTAACTGAGTTTGTATACAGTGTGCAGAGTTATCCTTGAGACACAGTGCCCTCTGCTGGAAACATAAATCTGTTATAATTTTACTTGGTGAAAGAGACTTTCCCTGTCTTTCAATGCATTTAGAACATAATTCATTAACTATAAATAATAGCCAAGGTAATGATAATATGTGTGACATTCATTTGTTTACAGAATCCAGTTCCAAAGCTGTCGCAGGAACTAACTCGGCTGCAGAGGCATCTAAGATCCTGGCAGAGAACCGACGTCTAGCGCGCGAACAGAAAGAGAAGGAAGAGCAACTTCGCATACAGAAAGAAGAAGAGGAGAGGTGTGTTTATTTGATAAGCTATAGTGATGTGTTTCAGCATCAGGAACCTGCTTTGACGCTGTATAATGCAGACCAATTCTGGTAGCCAAATTATGTAAAATAGTTTTTATGATCTTCAACCTACAATTGCTTATAAGAATGAGAATGAAAACTCTGGCATTAGCTCGTAGTTGTATTCTTGTTTTTCTTGCAAGAGCAGGTTGGTTAGCTGAAGTGATCCTCAGCTTTGGCGTGTTAAAACTATTTACTTTTGAAGTGCCAGAGGCCCTGAGATATCATGTCTCGACAGGCTGAGGAAAGAGGAGGAGAAGCGGCTTGCAGAGGAGGAGCGCTTGAGGCGTGCAGAGGAGGAAAAGAGGCTTGCGGAGGAGAGGAAGAGAGAAGAGGAGGAGCAGGCTCAGATAGCAGAGGAGGAGAGACAGCAAATGGAGCTGGAGGAGCTGCAAAGACAGGCTGAGCTACAGAAAGAGGTGAGTTGACAGTCTCCTTGCACAAAAACCCCAATAGAGCTGCGCTGTTTGAATAATTGATTCTTACTCATTCAATGGCAGCGCGAGGAGGCTGAAGCAAAGGCCCAAGAGGAAGCAAAGAGGCAGCGTCAGGAGAGAGCGCGCATTATGCAGCAGAACCAACAGGAGCGCATGGAGAGAAAGAAGGTAAACTCCTACGCCATCACATGACCCTGACGTTTACACGATTTGAATTTAAAGTAGCAGCTGTATTTTAAAGAATCGTATCAGTTGCTTCAGTGTTCTGTCTCCATCTGCAGAGAATTGAAGAAATTATGAAGAGAACCAGAAAAACAGACCAAATGGATTTTAAGGCATGTTTACCAGCTTTAATTTTATAGCCCTATGGCTTGTTATTTGGTAATGAGGCATGATGCTTGTTATGCATCATTTCATCTCCTAAACAGTTACTTACATTGTGTCTGCATGTTCTTTTAGAGTAATGATGAGAGAGACATTCCTGATGAAAACGGAGAGGAGGCTGAGGACCAAATAAACTGTGAAAATAAGGGTCAGTTTATGCCGGAAATGGCAGAATATTACTTTCTTGGCAACAAGTTTCTATTGCAGCAGATGACTGATGGTTCACTGATAAATAAGTGACCGTTTACAGGAGCATTGTTTAAATGAAACTGAACACCTGCTTTACACAGTATTTCCAAAAAACATCTTAAGATATACTGTCACTATATGTAACATACAGCTGCACAATACTGAAAAAATCTTGACATTGCAATATTATATATTATATTATATGTGTTCACTTCGGCTTTAAAATAATAATTATAATTTCATTTTGATTTTTATTATTTAATAAAACTGAAACTAGTAAGCTGTCATTTTGACAAAACTAGATCAATCCTATAAAGTTTTTGTTTTGCCAAACAAATTTATAAATGCATCTAATGACACATCTGATAAAATAAGGGGCACAGCAGGGCTGTCAAAAAATAATTACAATTTTGAATATTTGTGGAATTTAAAAAGAAATCTCCACATTCAAATGTATAAAAGTTGCATTCGAATTATAGGTGTGCATCAGGCAGCCTGTAAAAACATTGGTTAAACAGTCCATGTGACATCAGTGGTTCAACGCTAGGAGAATACTATAATTTTTATTTTATTTTTTTTTTTGGCGAAAGAAAACAAAAATAACATAATTTACTCAACCATTCTTCTCCCCTGACTTGCGTCTTCTACCATTGTAATTATAAATCCTAAACGTTGTGCACTTTTTTCATAGATTTAGATTGATGCGCCCCTTGTGGCCTCAAGAGACAAGCCAAAAGCTCTTTTCCCCACTAAGTAAAATCTTTTTTAAATGTGAATTTCAATAATATTTAAGTAAAAAAACTTAATTTAGTTGTTCAGTCATTTTGACAGCCCTATGGCACAGCGCATGTAGAGAATAAAGCAGAATTTATGGCAAACTGAAGCCGTTGAATACACCAGATGTTGATCTGTTTGTGTGTAAGTGAACGGAGTTCTGCGCTTCACTCTGAACCTATATTTAATTTGATCACAGCCTTTGCAGTTTGATAATCACGCTAAGGCATATGAATTTTATTTTAGTATGTTGGTATCACTGATGAAGGACTAAATTATTCATCTGTCTCATTCAATTGTAGAAAATGAGGCTTTCGAGTTAGAGGAAAATGCTACGATTGAGTTTTCAGACTCTCAGGAGCATCACTCATCTGTGGATGAACCAGGCACAGAGCAAGACGGGCCAGTCGTTAGTATGAGCATGCAAACAGATGTGGATAATAAAGAGAACAACAATGGACCCAGCAAAGAGGATCCCTCAGTGGACAGGTACAGATATCACCACATTTACTCTAGTTCCTGTGGATAACCCTCGTGGTGCATGCTTTATCTTTTACATTTGTGCTTTAATCTCCAGCAGCCCACCTCCCAAGTCCTGTCTGATGGAGGGCTCAGAGTTTGTGAACGAGGACTCTAAAGTGAACCTGGTGCAGGGGTTGAATGGTAAAGGAGGATCCTGGAGCTTCGAGGAGCTGATCGATCTGGGTGTTCATGCGAAGAGCAAACCCTTAATGGACGATGGGAGCCCTGAAGGGCCTAGAGTGGCCTTCGAAGAGAAAACCAGCTCAATTCACCCAGCCCAGCCCATTGAAACCCTGTCTGGTAAGGTATTTTTACTCTTAGTCATCTCATTGGGGTTTATATTGATTTGACCTCACAGAATTGACCTCATGTTTCTCTCGTTCTCTCAGAGATGTGAATGCGCAGGTCTGTTTAAGGCCTGCTGATTATTGCACTCGGTGAGTCACGTCCAGCTGAGCCACAGAGTGTCAGCGCTCAGACTCGTCTGGACAGCCAGGGAAAGCACACAGTGCCGCACAGCTTCTACAGATAATAGACGGATAAGGCAAGAGAAAATAAAGACAAGTTGGAAGTAACAAGCTAAAGAAATGCTTCAGGGAAAATGCTATAGGTTCCTTCAGTGTGCTTTGCTTTGTTTATCAGCTCTACATCTTTATAATATTGACATCAGGATATGTTTTTTCATACATTTCTTAATGTTTTTGTCGTTTGTTTGTTTTTTAAATGTGGAGAAAACTTATTTATTCACGCGGCTTCTTCACATTTAAACAGCTGCTGTCTCTTGACGATTACCACGTGCACTTTTTTGCTAAATTCCAGGTGTTCACGTGGCACATACGAATTCGTTATCGCTTCAACTTAAGCGTTTTGTTGAATAATGTGGTTGGTCAGCGTCAAGCATTTTGAAACCGTCACACATCTTCATCTGACGTCGGTTCCTGTCACAAAAGTACTAAATAAACCCCTGTGTTTGAACTGTTGAGCAGAGCTCTGAGCTTCTGTGTCTCCCCTCCTGAGGCATAAACATCACCACTGTATAGTGTTTAACACTATATCTCCCATGCAACAACTTAAGCATTCCTGCACTTGTAGATAGATAGTCAGTCGATATCGCTCGATGTTTCACAAAAACCGTTTACCAGACTGATTCTGATTCAAACGGAGCGTAAACATGTTCATACTGCCTTGAGCTCTGAGCTTGAAGGATGACAGGGCTCAATGCGGACCGACGTAACACTTAATGTTTATTGATGTTTTTATCTTCGTTCCTGTTCTGTAGTGAATACCTGTATTGTTGTTCTACCTGTACATAAATATGACTAGTTAGCAAATAATTTAAGTGACCCTCAATATGTCTGCATGAATCTGATACTATATTGCGTAATATAACACAGAGAATTACTGTAACTCTTACTTGCACACTTTCTGCATGTTTCTGTTCCCTGGAGTTTGAAGAAACATGTTCCAGTGGCTAAACTTGAATGATTTTATATCCTTCGATGCCCAAAGTCCCCTCAGGGTTGTACTGTACTTTCAGGTCCTGATGTTTCCTCGTGTATATACAGTTACTGTTAGTTCTCACGTCCATTCATGGCCTAAATAATCGCAATAAGTTTAGTTCTGTCTTTATAAATGCGTAGATATATATTTAAAACTCTTCTAAGTATTATGTAATCAGTATTAGGCTGTCTGGCTATACTTGTGGTTGGGAATAAGAACTAGGCAGCATGCTAGTGAACAGTATAGTGTGGTACAGCGCTGTACTGTAAGAGAAGCTGTTGCTAATGAACCGTACACAGCACACTAGCTTGTGTTTGAACAGAGTGTGAAGTGAGTTGGAAAACGAATGTGAACTGAGGGTTACAAGCGAAGTCAAGAGGGCTATTTGATTATGAAGCTGCTTTGAGTTTGAACCGTGATGTTTATAGAGAATCCATTGAGCAGCTAGAGGATTCGGGGGAAGGTTAAGTGATTTATGCACTAAGTGGGATTTGGCGTTTGACTGTTGATTTGAAATGATTGGTCTCCATATGCTTGAAGAGTTTAGTTGGCTTTGTGTACTGTAGTTGTGTCAAATGTTGAGTTACCTTTGAAATATTATCCACAGACCAGTAAAAAATGCCACAAAGCTTAAAGTAACCGTTACATTTTTGGTTAAATGACAAGTAAATTTTCTGTTTTGTATCATTCCATCCACCTTTAGAGATCCTGTAGATCCCTCGATGTGTATTTAATGTTCTTTCCGTGTTTTATATATGCAACCGCTTTCTGTAATTTTTTGATCTTGTTGCATAATAGTCACTTTCTTGCTTTTGGACTCAGGCTCTTAGACTCCAGTGGAAAACAGTGTTTGCAGAGGCTAGAAGTGACCAGCACTCATTGTGATTCCCTCAGTTTTGGGCTTTTGTTCTGTTAACACTTTACATTTCCAAAATTGCTTTGTGTTGTGGTGTAGCTGCATTCAGCTTTCATTGAGGTGCGTGTGTACGTGTTAGTTGCATTCGCTGTCGTAATACACTAACACAGCCACTTTCGGACGAGTTTACTCCAATGCAGACATTTCCACTAACGGGACCTTTAGAGCCCTTTGCGCTTTATACATCAGAACTAAAACTGCTCTTTAATGTTGAGTACTCAATACAGGGGTAGAGTAGGACGGTGCCTTAGATGCAGAATGGGCTGTATTTTATTTTCATATATTAATACCTTAACGTGTCACGTGATCTTACCTCGGCCATGACAATCACTCTCTTCTCGACCAGGGTCATGAATGGGATCTGCTTTTGTTAGAGCAGTTACCCGTCTTGAAATAGCCCTGACCACAAATTATATTTGTAAATATATCTGAAGTGTACTGGGAAAATATAAATTGTTAAAAATAAAGTTTTGGAATATAAATGTTTGGAGTCATTTATTGTTTCATGCGCAATGTTTTGAATCATTATTTCAAATGAATTATCCGGAAACTAATACATTTGTTTTCCACCAAGCAAAATGAGTTTACTAAAATAATGCGTTTTGCCATTCATGTTGTATTCCTATTGTAACATCACACAGTTTCACCATAGCTCTGCAACAACTGAAACTTAAAATGCATTGTTGGGTTTGTAAATCCAGCGATTGCGGTTAAGATTGCATAAGAAAAGCCCTTCATATAGCACTCTTTATCTGCTACTAAGAACGTGATAAAAATAATCTCAGTGATTTATCGACGCAAACACCCTCACTGGTTTCTCTTAACTTGAGCACTCAAAGCTTTGCGAGATTTCTTGGTTTCTACATTAATCGGCTGTATCAGGCGCTCACAGCTTTTTGGCGCAGTCGGGGCAGTAGATGTCATTTCCGTTAATGACAAAGCGCTTGTGGGCCATGGAGAGGGAGCATTTTTTGCAATTAAAGCAATATTCATGCCAGGTTTTGTCCTCGTAGTTCACTACGTTGGTCCCTCTGCCAAATCCTACAACACAGAAAGACAACGGTCAGTGATGTTTTTTATTCATGTATTGTTGTGTAGGTATAAGTGTTCTGAAACTGGGCGGGGCTGATCATTTAATACTGGGACAGATGTATGTTTGCAGATTATACCTGTAATGGGATTTTGACATCCGGAGCACTTCTTGGCCACATCAGCCTTGTAGCAGTTCACACAGTAGAAGTGATCTTCATGGGCCGTGAAACGAGCTCCAGCCAGAGGTTTCTTGCATGTGTTACACACAAAGCACTCAGAGTGCCAAGGCTGGTCCTGATAGGTGATTCCTCCGCTGGTAATGGCCTGATTATTAGAACAGAGCAGATAAAAGTACAGAGGCTTCAGAACATGCCTGATAGGAATGATTGGTTCTGGTCTTCTAATATGATTGAGTGCCATTTCGAGAGTTGTTCATTCAAACGACATAAGATGAACAACTCTGCGATTACTTAATTTACAAAGCAACACAGAGTTCTGCGTATACTACGGAAAAACATTTCATGGTTTTACTAGGCTACAATAAACATGTTGCTTGATATTTCTCAGTAAATAGATTTGAAATTTGCTAGCAACAGAAATAGGTGACTGAGCAAAAGAGTTTTAAATAAATGTTCTTTTGATGTGTCTGTTCATTAAAGATTCCTAAAACAGAATGTATTAAGATTTTCATATAAATATAAAGCACAACCGTTTTAACATTTAAAAAATGCTACATTAAATGTTTTGCAAATCAGCATCATGTGACACTCAAGATTAGTGATGATGCTGAAAAATCAGCTATGGATCACATGAATTTAATTTCGTTTTTATTTTTGATCAAATAAACGCAGCCTTGATGAGACTTTTTTTCAACAAAAACATTAAAATCGTACCAAGCCCAAAATTCTAATTTGTTTGCCAAGAACCTGTGTAATCGTTTTCTTCAGAATTGTGCATAATCACATGCAATAACCTTAAGACAAACCCTAATCCTGTTACTAACCCTAACCATATGGTAAGTGCATGCAGTTTCTTAATATTTCTCAATACATAAGAGTAAAATAAAATGAATTGTCAAATTTAGAGGATAGCATTAATGGTTCTGCGAATAAGAGGTAAAATATGATGACTTTTCATCTGAACAGTTATATTTAGGTAAATATGTTTTTGTACCAGTGTATTACTAACTATATATATATATATATATTTTTTTTTTTTTTTAAATCATAAAAAATATATATATATATATTTATATTTATTTTATTTTTTATTTTTTTAATAAATGGAGGGCAAAATTAATATTTTTAAAATATAAAAACATGTACAGGTGCATCTCAATAAATTATGTGTAATGTATATAGAATGCAGGTGTTTTGAGTTGATTAGCTTTTTTTTTTTTTTCTGAGAATTAGTGGGTTTTTGTTAAATGTGAGTGCATTGAATTTATTTTTCACAATTTAAGCTGGATTACTGAAAAAATAAAACTTTTCCATGACATTGTAATTTATTGAGATACACCTGTATATTTTGTGTTTTGCCCTCTGTATATTTCAATCTAAGACATTATGCAATAAAGGCCTTTTGACTGTGCATTATAGGCTACCTGTATTTGTACTGAACTGTTATAGCCACAAACATTAAAAATGCATTTCTGTCCCATCTATGAAGTCTTGACAGTACAGTCCTGTCAACTATACTGTTAACTGACCTCTTTGCAGCGGAAACAGTTCTTGGCAAACTTCTTCTCATGGCAGGCAGTGCAGTACATATCATCACCCTTGGTCAGGAAGCTCTGGGTGCGGATTGGCTGCTTGCACTCAAAGCAGATGAAACACTCTTCATGCCAGACTTTATGCTTGTACTCCACATTCTTAGATCCTGCAGAGAAGCACCGGAACTTTGCAGTCATTTTCAACACTCTGCTCTGCGTGTGTTTTTTTGCTGCGTTTACGTGCACACACCTGGCGTAATCACTTTGTAGCATCCCTGGCAGCGAGAGGACCCGTCACGGTCTCCACACTTCCCGCACATGATCTTGCCATCGTCCTTGGCGGCAAAAGACTCATTGGCCAGCGGCTTGTAGCACTTGGCACAGCGGAAGCAGCCCTCGTGCCAGTGGCGGTTCTTATGGGTTAGCTCCTGGATAGAAAGCACCGTGAGCTCTGCACAGTGTAAAACGCTCTTTAATAACAGTACTTTATTTCATTCAACACCCACCTTTGCGTCAGCTCCTATAGGTTTGCGGCACTCGGCGCAGGTGTTGGCGCAGAGCTTGTCGAAGCAGCGCACGCACACGGGCTTGTCGTCTTTCTTGACGTACTTCTTGCCCTGCAGGTTGTCTCTGCAGTAAAAGCAGTCGAAACGCTCGGTCATGGTGGAGCTCAGGTAGCTGCGGGGGCCTGCAGGGACAAAACAAAGGCAAAGTTAAAAACTGGCTGCCAAACCATACGTTTATAACGTGTTATATGTTTGTTTTTAACAAATCAGATTATAATGGTCTGTAACACCAAGCAGGATAACGGCATAGCTCTAATAATCGTTCTCAGTGCTAAAGAATAGCAGCGTCCACACCACAACTATAACGATAAAAGCACAAAGAAACGATATTGTTGTGAATTATTTTCAGAACGGGTTTTCTTTCCAGCTGATAAGATAGAAACATTGACAACCAATCAAAATCAATCCTGCTATCGCGCGCTTGAGAGTTTAAAGTGCCAGGAACGCTCGAGCTTAGAATAAACGGACGATATCTGACGCAAATATATTTATCGTTATCTTTATTATGGGGCTTGGTGTGAACGGGCCTTCACAATTTATTTTAAGGTGTCCTTTACGCCTTACATGTATTAATTATTATTAATAGTGGTTAACTGATAATTCATTTCCTTTCAGCAAAAAATAAATAAATGAAATATATTCTTGAATTTTAAAAGAGATATGCCTATTTGCTAAAATATGTTATATTTACATAAAATATTTTTGTAGCAGTTTATTACTCCCTATTATTTTAATAAATGGAAGGGAAAATAAATGTTTTTGTAAAATATATGAAAACATATAGGCCTATTTATTAAATATTAAGACTCATAATTTTGTTCAACGGTACTGATCAAGTAGAGACTACATCATTCTCTCTCTAATCTGTTGTTCGTGGTTATTAATGTTAACTCACCGCAAGAGGCCAGTATAACGCAATAACAAGAATCCGTTCGGGGAGAAAGAGACTGAGAAGAACTCTTTCAAATAAACTTCAGGAATTTCCTGCTTCAATTAAAGATTATGATATTTCCAAAATACTCTTGAAATAATGAAGAAGCCGCATGGACAGCTACTCTTTTATATAGATCATAAAAAGTACATCACTTAGCTTTGAACATACAGCCCATAGTTTAGTCTTAAATTGATATTTCCTTAAACCAATGTCCCTTGGGTTGCAAGATATTGTTAGGATGTTAAATGTTTTGTCTGCACATCTGCATCTGTGTAAACACAGCTTAGCAACTGCATGCCAAACAACTTAGGAAAGTCTGTTTAAAAAGCCAGAGGCCAAATCTCCCCACAGATGTGGCCACTAAAACACTTCACCTCTGATAGTGCCAAAGCTGAGTTTTCTGGCTGTTTATAGGTGAAGCTGTATTTTTAGAGTACAGACTCATTCTTACCAGTGGGTTCAGTCTCTGTCAGAATCCTATTGTTAGCCCTTAAGTAAATATTGCAGTCTACATTCTTTAAATTCTACTTATTTAATCAAAAAAAGAAGTCCAGATTTCAAAGATTCATTCTAACATTTTATTCCAACACAGAGAGTGAGTAAATGATGACAGATTATTAATTTTAGGGTAAACTATTCCTTTAATATTAGTGAATGATGTGACAGAAATTCCACAGATTAAGCCTTGACCTAAAACTTTATAGTACATCCTTACACAGAACGAAATACTGCCAAAGAGAAGATAATCTGGCTGACACTAGGGGGGAAAAAAGCAAATCTAGATTTACTGTAATAGCAGTTTCCTGCATTCTCTCCTCTGACTCTAGATGTACACAAGCGTTAGTGATGTGGCTTCTGTGAACTGAAATATCTTCGTGACCTGAGCAGTATGCTCAATCCTTAAGCCTTTTGGGATACCGTCCATCAGCTGTTCATTTTTAGCTAGCTCTGTCAGAGCGTTATCAAATGGACCACTTTGTCCCAAAGCGAAGAGCAAATGCTGCTCAAAAGGTCAACGTGAGATCAAATTCAGCCAGGGAAGAAGAGAAACCAAAGAGCGCATGTCCAGATTAAAGCAAACATTGATTGATGCACCTATATTTGACACTAACAAATGTGGTCCAAATAAGAAAAGTCTCTTTAGCCTGAGCACCATCTTGACTTAGACTGAAGTGGTCTAGAGGATGAAGAACACAGCTGAGCACGATAACACGCATATAAAAATATTTGCTAAATTGGATTATACCAGGCTAGCTAAGACTGCCTGATACGGCACAGGCTTTCAAATAACAATAATATTGATCTATACTGGAAATATGAAATGAACTTTACTGGACACCCCTCCAAAAACATGCAAAACCAATGCATTTTCATATACAACTCACATATGGACACACCTAATCAAAAAACAGCAAATACACTACCATTTAAAAGCTTGGGGTTGTTAAGTCTTACCAAATACTCTTGAAATAATATTCCTTTTTTTTCTATTTTAATATATTTTAAAATGAGTCATTTATTCCTGTGATACAAAGCTGCATTATTACTCACCATTCTAATATGCTGTTTTGGTCCTTAAGCAACATTTCTGAGTAAATGTTTAAAATACTGAAACCAAACTTTTAAATCGCAGTATAAGTTCAGCCATAAACCATATCTAGCAAAAGGATGCACATGAGGAGAATCCATGAAAAGCTGTTCATGACTGCACATCTTTACCTGAGTGCTTGTAGAAAGTCATATCTGCTTTCAGGGAAAACAGGAAAGCCTTGAGCAGATGGAAAGATGGATGGAGAGAACCAAACAGCCAAAGAGTTACAGGGGAACTCCACTCTTGTCTTTGAGTTATTTGTCATATATACGACCCCAGCTGCCCCTTAAAACCTACCCCCTGCCCCCGGCTGCCCACCACACCCATGGCCTGTCCTCCCAAACCCAACAGTCCCAACCCAAGCATCAGCTTCCCTTTCCATGTTAGGCTATGCTGCAAAAGATAAAGTGAAGAGGAGGGAGTCGAAGAGAGGGAACTGAATTCATCTGAATTCCTTGCTTGTGACATCAGAGAGCAGAATAAAGGAATTTTCATTGGATCTAGTGCATCGGAGAGGCTTTGTGTTTGTCCTGAAATGGATTAGTAAATTAAGGGCCAATCCAGTGCTTTATGAGTTCATCTAGAACTACTGTGTTTATCAGTGCTTATATTGAGAAATAAAGTTTGTATTGCTTTTGGCTTGTCTGTCTAAACAATAGCTGCAAGGATAAGCTGACACTGAAAATTCCTTGCTTCTCAATGCTTCTTACAATCTCAAACACACACACACGAGTGTAACTGACCTCAGTTGTCTTAGATGCTCACTATGAGCTGGCCTTTTGACCATTTAAGCTAAACCATGTTTAAAAATTAATCTGAGCTCTGTTGTCATTTCAAAAACTTTTCAGGTCGCTTATTGTGATGTATAAAGAAAACTATGCTTCATTTGGACACAAACCAAGATTACTGGTGTGACTTACGAATACGTATGACATTATCTAAAAACACACTAGTGGTAATCATTTTGCAGAGTTGAGTAAAGACTACAGGAACAAATGCTTTCCATGAAAGGACCAAAGCCGTCTGAACTCATCCACAAACATCTCCAGAAGATCAACACTGCAGGACTTCTGGACACTATTCACATTACAGCCTTCACACAAGTCCTGAGAACAGTGACGCTATCATTATTTCTTTGTATGCCACTTGGTTTCATATTTTATGTCCAGTCCGGAAATTTATAGAAGCTCTATATGTCTTAGTATATGTCTGATGGTGTAGAGAAAATGTGTTGTTGTGTGTCTAGATGAAATGTTCATGGAATGACGAATTGCTGGTCCATGTTGACTCAGTGTGGACAATGGAAACAGACCCACCTGTCTTCTACTAAAGTCCTGTCTCGCGGGAGGCCTGAAATAGCAGTTTGGCATCATGCACTAAAACAACCCCCTCTCATCTCTTATCTAAACCCCGCTAGAGCAGACCACAGCTGAAGGCCCGCTCCAGGATTCTGCAGACTGTTGGCTAGACCTACGACATGAAGAATCATCGTGTGAAGAGGATGAGAAAGATACTAACTTAATAGTGGGTTGGTGTTGATGTGAAGGAGAACATTTGCTGTGGTTTATTTGGATATGATGCATTCAATGAAGAATGTGAGGTTGGGCAGTGAGTGAGGGGCAGTCTGGAAAACAACAGCACTATTAAGACTCATAAAAGTGAGTGGACCAGTTCTTCTAAACGTGTAAACAATTAATTAGGCTAATAGTGTTACTTGGATTCTTGCATCTATTAAATCGATTCCATTTGGTATGAACCAAGTAACCAAAATAGGCTGCTCCGCTTTCAGGTTTTCCAGGAATGCGTCTCAAAAGCCTCTCAGTTACGATTATAAATCCAACCAATTTATCACAATCCTATTCAGAGACGAGTGACTCATCTGATGACCGCCCAGAGCTCACACAGTTAGGAACATGACAACATGTGTGCGGTAGGTCAGCATACCAGTGTTTTCCATCTCATTGACCAAGAACAGTACTTATTAAAGATCGCTCGAACATTTTCAAACAAGCGTTTAGCCAGATCTTTTCTTACATGTAAATACATGCAATCTTGAGGCAGTTTAACAGCAAATTAGTTTATTAGTCAAAGCCGAAACCCTGTTTTAGGTCACATCCACAAATGATTCCCCTACAGTCCCGGAGAAAATAGAGAAAGTTGAGATTGGGACAGAGATTTCTACGTTCATGGTTCAATCACCAATGGTCTTTGGCCATGTTAGAGGTCCCATATTGGACACCTTTTTGGATTTTATTTTAGGTGTTGATGTCCTTAAACATATATATTTGCAGTATAAAACCACCTCAATCTCAATATGTTTTACAGCTCCTCTCTCAGGAGCTTTATCAAAAACAGGTCGATTTTGGCCTGTCTAATTACTATACATGAGCCTCTCTTCTGATTTGCCCGTTTTTTCTGAGTGATGCGCGAGCAGGTCAATCAAAGTCACAAATTCAATTATGTTACAGTGCTAGCTAGATACAAAACAAAGGGAAGACCGAAGGCGGCTCAATAATCGACATAATACAGCTTCAACGTAATAATATGATCGCATACACGATGCCACCGCCAGACAAAAAAACTGACGACAGCTGTGGTTAAACACGATAACCCGAGTTTGCACACTTCTTATAAGAAACACTTCAATTTAGTATTGTCTTTTGTTGTTATGTGCGCGCCCAAAGTTGTATTGCATCTCACAACTATGTCGTTTATGAACTAACTATTGAGCGTAAAACATGGTAGTTAAAAAAATCCCCTTGACCTCACTTATCATGATAAAAGGCAGGAAATTTTAGATTTAACAATATGGGACCTTTAATAGGACATAAAAATTCTGATTAACAGCAGAATTAGTTCATATTGTGATTATGTAAGTGTCTTGTAAATATATACTGGATTAATGTTTGGGTTTCTTAATAAAGCCTGAAATACACTGCACAACTCAAAATCTAACCAGATTTTAACGCAAGACGCATCATCTACTTGACGACTTTGTCTGTGGTTTTATCCAGTGTTTGTAGACTACACTCAGAAATAAAGGTACAAAAGCTGTCACTGGGACATTGACTGACATTGATAATATGTCTATGTATATACATACAGTGGTGTTGATAGGTTTAATAGATGTTTATAGTTTAGCTTGAAGTGTGTCACCAGTCCTAAGTGAAGATAAGAGAGAGCAGCAGAAGACAGGAGAGATGTGGAGCCTCCAGTGGACAGAATGAAGCTGCGCAGGCTACAGAGCCTCACATTTCCTAATTAGGACCGCCACTAAAAAAGTGGTGTTTTAGACATATGCACACCACATAGTGGATTACAAAGATGTGTTGAGACTGAGACTGTCCAGCTGAAGTGTTTGAGTGCATACGTGTGTGGGATCCAAAAAATTCTTTGCCCTTAAATGGCAGGACACAATCATTCTGTGAAGCAACTGTACTTCTGATGCTTTCAGGTTAAAAAAAGAGGCACAATGTGCATGAAGCTGATTAGATACACAGGATGTGAGGCATATGGAAATTTGCTGCTACAGTATCCTTAAAAAAATATTTAAAAACTAAAATAATATTAATAATAACATTCATAATAATAATAAAAAACAAGTCAGTTTTAAAAACATTAAGTGATGTTACTTTAATCAGAATTTGGAACAAATCTTAAAAAATAATAATAATACAAAGAATCCTTAAAAATGATCTCCTGCTGGATGAACTGAAATTCTGAATATAATAATAATAATAATAATTTGTCCATTCAGCAGGATCTTGTGACTTCTGTAAAGGAGTAAGAATTCCAATAACATTCCCGGCTCTCAGAACTATTCATGGGACGAATTGCATTATGTTTAAAATAAAATCTTAGATTAAAATATATTATTTCCCAAATGCAATAATGTCTTTTCAGTAAAAAAGTGAATTTGTACAGATGTGACTCGAGAATAATAACTTCGATTTAAGTGCTTAACTTCAGCTTTCGTTTGTCGTCTCTTGCACTAATAAACCCAAATACATTCAAAAATAAGCAAAAAATCTGATTTACATAGATTTTGCGTAAAAACACAAATGCTACATATTCTAAAGTTTGTGAAGTCTACCTGTTACGTATTTCAGCAGAAAAATACTTTGGTATTTACAAGGTAAATCAGTCTTCAGACATTTCATACGATCACTCACTATATCACTGTAAAACACATGCATTTCCTTAGACAAAAAAAGTTCTGCATCTATCTTCCGTAATCTCTAGATCACACTTACCAGAGAGCAGCTGTCTGCAGCGGTGATGAGAGACTTCTCCTCCTCTGCAGGATCTCTGCGCTTAAAAACATCCACAAGGGGGAGTGAAAAAAGAATCAGGATCCCATCCAAATACTTGAGTTCATATCAACAATGACATCAGACTGGAATTCGCTCTTTGTGCTTAACCAACCGTGTAGAGAAAATAGATATTTAAGTGAGTTGTGATAAAGAATCATTCTAGTGATCATTCAGCATAAATATGAACATGTCTTTAATATTCTACAGCTCAGAACTGCCTATGCGTCAGATGCTTTACTCCAGTAAAACACATTCTCTACACGCTTGCTGAAAAGAGAAACCACAGATCAGACACCTTTCAGAGATCATAGTTCATCGATGGTTCTCTAAAGAATCTTTAACATTCATAAAAGATAAGCTTTACATTCCACAAAAGGTTCTATATGAAGGAAATGTTCTTCACACTGAAAGGTTATATAAATGGTTCATGTGTAAGAACACTTGTTTGATATATACAGAGTTGTGGAATTAACAGAGCACTGCTGAGGGCACAATCACCTTTGAACAACCTCCAGCTTGTCATCAGTTCCTGGAGAGCCTCCAAACGGTTAAAGACATCAATGACATGGAGATCAGTAGCTATGAAGGGCCTAGCAGCAGCATATCTATGCTTATTTATGTCCTGGCAACAGAGACTGAAACAAACAATTCCCTTTCGCCACATTATAATATTTTGTTTAGTACGCAAGGCCGGGAGCTAGTAGTTACTTGCACTATATCTCTATAAAATTGGTTCAGAAATTCTATTTTGTACATATCTTCCAAACCAGCACATTTTTATAATAGCTCGAGTAAAAATATATAATCACATGATTTTGATGGTTGAATGGTGTACTCAGAACTCCTAGTCTCTGCCTCGATTCAAAGAATTAAATAATAGTTCAGAATTGGAGTGAATATGGATTTTTCCATCCATTAGTGTTCACTTTAACATGTCACAATATTTGTCTCTGTTGTTGATATCTGGGAAAACGGACATCAAGCTGAAAGCTGAGAGGCTTTTAGCCTCTAATAGAAATGAGTTGAATATGTGAGGTGAGATGTTCTTAATCATGTCTGGTTCATTACAGTGAAAGTGTGCTGTGTGTTCCTTTCTACACAGACACAAATACGTTTTTGTGGATTGTTGTTAGATTGTGAGGTAAATGTTGGACTGGGTGTTATTCCAGGGAGGATGTGCTCTTGTTAAGAGTTCTGGCCATATAAGGAACATGCTACCTGATCCTTCTTCAGCCGGACCTCTCCTCTGCACGAGTGAATGAAAGACAGAGCAAGAGTCATTAAGACATTAAAGGAAATGGTACATGATAAAAAAAAATGGAAAATCGATTACCCTCAAAGCCGCATGACCTTCTTTAATCTTTACAAAACAAATTCATATTTTTGATGAGCTTTCTGACCCTCCATAGACAGCCACACATCTGACACGTTCAAGGCCCATGAAGGTATAAGGACATTGGCAAAGTAGTATGTGACATCAGTGGATCAATTTTAGAAAGCTA
Source organism: Enteromius thamalakanensis (assembly GCA_032357475.1). Taxonomy (NCBI): domain Eukaryota; kingdom Metazoa; phylum Chordata; class Actinopteri; order Cypriniformes; family Cyprinidae; genus Enteromius; species Enteromius thamalakanensis. Next base: position 12,096,407 of record JAUCMT010000026.1, read on the forward strand.
TGAGAACACTTGTTGTGCACAAGGAAAACAAAAATAAGATTTTTATGTTCAGATGACAGTCTTGCAGTTGTGTGTAATTTTTTTTTTCCTGGTCCATGAAAAATTAAAATAATGTATTTCATATTTATTCAGCAAAAAGTTTTGTATGGACATTTTTTGCATTAAGAAATTATATTTATATTAAATAAAAAAGGTTAATATAAAGTAATTTACAAGCCTTATGCCCCAAAAAATCCCTAAAATAATCTTTAATAATAATTAAAAAAAAAAAATATATATATATATATTTTTAATTAATGTATGTTTGGTAAGAATGAGAATTATGTAAAAAAAAACAATAAGAATAAAATCTTACCATCCCCACACCTTTGAACTGTAGTTTATGTGTGATAGTGATTCTCATAAGCTACATGGCTTTAAATAAATTTTGAATATATATATATATAAAAAGTGAAACATCGAATAAAAATGACCTCAGACTGAACCTTTTGTCTTTGTGTGTAATGATCACATGGATTAAGATATTTTCACTGCGCTTAAGGGCAAGCATGTTAAGAGAGGCACTGTCATGGTGCTTGTTGCTATTTAGTGCGTTAGAAGAAAATAAATCAAAAGGGCCTTTTATCTAGGGGCCATTTCCCCGGCTGTATCAGACATATTTCATTTACACCCCATCCAAACAGCTGCTTTAGGAATGATCTCAAGAAAAGAGCTCCGGCACTGATCCGGTTTTTGTGAACGCAACCTGAGAATATAGAAATTAAAACAGTCATACAAGACTATTTAATCGAAAGCACAGGCTTCTTTTTATTGACCATTGCACGCACATGAACAGATGAGAATATTTACACAGATGTAAACAGTCAGTACCTGCGACACATGAGAGTAGAGCTGCACATAGTGTGACTAACACACAGCTACGTACCAGAACAAACAGCACATTTACCACCAGCTTCATTCTGCTACTGTGCACACGCTGTTTAGTCTCATTGTTCGTGTTTGGAGTATTTTTGGAGGAGCATAGATTAAACAAGTGTTAAAAAAAGTGTTTATTCAAATGAATCACACCCCTGAATAAAATCTAGTTTTTTTTACTGTAACATTATCTTTACAATCAAAAACCGTTAGAGATCGTCTGTACCTTTCATCTCATAGATTCACATACTCATAAGCTCTGCTAATACAAACAAACACAAAGAAATTCTGCTGCAGACAAATACTTTTTTACTGGACATCTCAATAAACGAATTTTGCAGGATGTGTGAATTTCTCATTTAAAGTAGCAAAAAAACAGCACATAGTCTGCACTGGATGTTCATTCGCTCGTCTCATAATGCTCCGACAAAGAACAGTAGTATTTCTCATAAAGCAAATAAAAAAAAGTGCAAATCTGCTAATGATGCTTAACTCCATCACATCTATTCAAACATACACACCGTCCCAGTGCATTACAATACTGTGGCCTCCTGTCACATGACCCTGCACGGCAGGACATATCTGTGTTGAAGGCCTCTGATGCCGCTCTCGTCCCGCAGCGGGTGTCATTTTTCCAGCACACAGACATTGCTGGCAGGGTGGGGTCTTATCAACACTTCCTGCTCAGCAGTTAAGGATGCCACCCTGGTCAGAAAGCATCCACACAACAGCAGTTCCTACAACGTCCACAAACAGACAGGAAGCAGACGAGAAGCGACAGACGCATGGACGGGATTCTACTAGAAGCGTTCCTTCATTATCATGGCTCTCGCTTCATATTAAAATGATGAATAATTAATTTAGTCAGTAGCTGAAGTTTGTGAATCAGGATGCAGCTACTGACTTAATTAATTATTCATCATTTCAATTGCTCTAATGCCGTTAATACAGAATTCACTGCTTTCATAACAGCATAGAAATGCCTGTTCAGCCTGAAACCATTAGACAGAACAATACAAAGGTTTTTTTTCTCTCTCTCCGTGAGTGTGAACGTTAAAATTCATTTTCTTCATTCAGCCCTTTTAAAATGAGTCCGAACAGCTACAGAATTACTCTCATCCCAACATGTCGATGTAACTCTCTACAGGGATCTAGACAGATAACGAGTTTTCCCGTTTGTTAGAAACCACTAACACACAAAAAAAGACTTTGGAAGGAAACGTGGAGCGATATGCTTCTCCACAGAACGTGCACAAAAATTAGGAATGAAAAAAGTTCTATAAAGCATTTTTTGGAACTGAATGCTCAATGCATTATCTTAGATAGCCCTACAACAAAACGTACAGGCAGTTTGTACTTTATTTTTGGGGGGTTTGTAATCCCAATGGTTAATTTTAGACATTCGTAGTTAAACATTTAGCTCTTAAACGATTTGAACGACTGGACATAAAGAAGAAAATAATCTCTTAGTTATTTTAGAAAAATGTTACAACAACAAAGAAATTGATTGCACTGTATGAATGGCTCTCGATCTTCTTCTGACGGGGGCGGAACAAAAACACACAACAAAAGAAATCAAGGCGTAAAAGCCTTCAGAGTTTCACAGTCAAAGGTCACAATATAAGATCCAAGCACATCTCTACAGCCAATCGCAAGTCACTCAGAGTGAATGAACAAAACCGTATTAAAATACAAGGCCTCCCTCTAGTGGATGGCAAAGAGTGTCATTTTGCTCTAAGGGGGGGAGGGGACGACATTCGACAGGCACTTGATTGTAACTGCACAGCAAACGCAGAGCCACCAATCAGAGAGAAGGCAGTACAAAGCATCAGGAACGTGCCACGGACTCTCCTAAACAAGCGCTCGCACATCAAGAGAGGACACACATAAGCATGCAGGCCAGGTCACGGCAATTTCACGCCTTGCTCTACAGACAATAAACGTATGCTTATCCTTTTGTCATGACAACCTCAGAGAAACATGCTTCCGATCCGTGATGTCAGATGCTAAGTGGTCTGATTAAACAGAAAAAAGCCTCGCGGATGAGAAGTGAATAAATAATTTACATTTCTGTGGTGGCGTGAAAGAAAGGGTGACGAATGAGGTAGAGACATCAAACCAGCCACTTCGGAGACAGGAGAGGTGCTGAGAGAGATCGCTCTGGATGAGATGTGAGAGAGAGAAGAGACGGGTCCCGTTCAACTCATCGTTTCGTTCTTGTGCCGGTGCCGGTGGGAGTCCAGAGACAGCGGGGGCTCCGAGTCATCCATGGGCAGAACCAGTCGGGTGCCTCGGATCACCAGCTCGTGGTCGCCGAAGGCCAGCTCTCGGTCCAGAGCCTCGTCGGAGTTCACAGCCACTCCTCTGACGGGCGTCCCGCTCGTGTGAGCACCCGTTGCATCTGTGCTCACAGTGATGTCACCGTATGCCAGCGTGATGTCACAGTCGTTCAGGATCAGGTCCGAGTCGCTGTCTTTCAGCTGCCCTTCGTTCTGAGAGAAAACGAAGTGTGAGAGGAGACATTTAACAAAAAAACTAGTCTTACTGATTATTACTTAGTAGTAATTAGTAGTCCCACACAAAGTCATTGGGGTCAAAGCGTAAAATGTAACCGTTCATCAACTAAATTTAGACTTGATTGCATCAAACTGTCTCCAGTTACATACTGATAAGAAGATCATTTTTTGTCCATTTGTAAAGACATTAAACCTTTTTTTTCAGCAAGGGCACACATTTTTTAATCAAAAATTGATTAAAACTGATGTTATAAAAGATTTTAAATAAGTGCCTTTTTTTTACCTTTAAAAATATTAAGCAGCATAGCTGTTTTCAACATAGTCAATAGTAAGAATTACTTCTTGAGCTGATTTCAGAACATGAGCATGATTTCTGAAGGATCACGTGACACTGAAGAACACTTATGATGCTTAAAATCCAGCCTATTTAAATCAAACCTAATATTTGATACATTTTTATATTTTGGATCAAATAAACAAAAGGTATTGACATACCTAACATACTTTCAAAAACTATTCCCCGAGCCCAGACCTTTGGACTCTAGTGCATAAGGTTATTTAACAAGATGCTGTTTTTATTATCTTTCATATCCAATGTAACATCTCTGATAAAACGCTTTCAAAAGTCTTTTATCAGCCAAATAAAACAATCTGCACTAGGAATTTAAACCATCACAGTCCAATGAAAAGTGTTTCGTGAAGAGTGGACTCTGGAGTGAGGATCATTTGCCAGTGACAACTATTTACTCGAGATGCCTCAGAAATGGTCATTCAGAAAGAATGAGAGTGAATTTATTCTCAAATATTTTATTGAATATTTTTACTCTAATATTTAGCACGGCAGTAATGCAAATGGCACAAAGTTTGAGAAGCTTTTAGCTTTCTTACTCGCTTTAGAGGTTGCATCTCTAAAATCTAAAGCCCATTAAAACAAAAACTCACTGCCCACTATAAGCAATAAAAAAATGTTGATCTATGCACACATGCAGACAATGCCAGCTTACAGTGTCTTAAAACAAAAGCACTGGGTTTTTAATACAAGGAACACCTTAAAGTAATAATAACTATCAAAACTGCATATGTAATAATAACAACAATACATAGAGTATTTATACAAAACAGGCT
>JAUCMT010000026.1:12119304-12142946 GCA_032357475.1 Enteromius thamalakanensis
TATTTTTTTACAAATTATATGATTAGACTAAAAATCTAATTACTATCAAGAGGTAAAATAAACTTCATAAAATTACAAAAAACTTTATTTATAAAATTATAAATACTGTATTTTACCACTTTATATTTATATAAGTGGTACTATAAAGTGCCAACACTTTATAGTATCACTGTTACACACTGCATGTACATATTTTAGTAATAAAATAAATGAAAAAACAGTAAATTATGCATAATTATATACAGCTAACTCTAAACCAAATGCTAATCCTAACGCTATATTAAGTACATGTTATTAGTTGATATATAAACAGATCCTAATTGCATAATTACACTGTTACAAGGACATCTTTGTGTAACCTAACATTTCATTTGCAAGATAATCACTGAATGTTATGAACATGTGACAACAATGCTGCATACTACTGATAAGCATGGAATTGTGACTACTCTTCCTCCTGCCATTAATACAAATAGTAGGCAGTAGGCTGTGTGTAAGTATTTAATACAGAGCAAGGATTTAGAACCAGTCGGCTGTGACTCAGAGGACTTTACCTTTGTGTAGTGGGATGGGTTTAATGATTCCTTGCTGGCCCTGAGTCCCTGCGGAGCCCTTGCTGAGGACATGGTTGGTTATTATTGGAGGAGTTTGGGGTCGGCGCAGCAGAGGGGACATACTCCTCCTCCTCTTCAGGGCAGTGCCTGAGTTAAGATCCCCAGTGTTACCCCGCTTCTTGCTTTGTGGGCCTGTCACAAACTCATCTGCTTCATCGATCATCATTCCCTGTTGTTAGGTGAAGAGGAAAACAAAACACTTTAGTTTTGAACTGTAGATTTTATGATCTGTATATGATGTTCTCTATTATAGATCAGTGCAGTGGACCATTTTCCTATTTCTGAGGCTCTCAGAAGCAAAAGTCGTCATAGTCATGGGTGAAAATGAATTTTTTTTCATCAAAAGAAAACATTCATGATAGCATTTCTAAAACTTCCTAAATTAAAAACACGAATCGAGAGCTTGATTACGGTGGTCAGAAGAGATGTGAAACTTGCCAACGATCCCTCAGCTGTTGTTTTAGAAACACCCACGCAACTAGCATTCTGAGATTTAACACCAAAATAATATAACACTAGGCACAGTCCATAGGTTTGACAGGCAAGCACCTTCTTGTCCTGCTTGAATGGGTTGCCAAACGTGTGCAGTCGTTTAGGTTGGTCTGGATCAATCTCACGCAGAGGGGATGGCATCATCTTCAGATACTCCTGATAATTTCCCATCTGCCCCACTGGAATACTGTGCAAGGAGTCTACAGAATCATGGATAAATATTCAGTATTAAACAAATATCAGCTGTCCATTTATGAACTTTTTTGTTGATGCCAAAATTAGAAATGTAAATATAGTGAGAATAAAACAGTTGTTGATATCGTCAATGCATCTGATCACTGTTAAAGAGCAGGTCATATATGGGTTTTCAAAAAATACCTAATCAAAAAAGTCCATGATTAAAAAAGATATTTGCACGGTTTTATAGACAGGGCTTTGCCTAAGCCAGGATTAGGCCATAGTTCACTTAAGACGTTTAAGTGATTTTCATAAACATGCATTAGAAAACAAGCATTACTAGTGTGCACCTTAATGCAAAACAGAGGCACTGACATGTTTTAAGATCAGATTGTGCAAGTTTCTTTCAGCTGAAATAGCTCCGATTTACATTTTAGTCTAGGACTAGTTTTAAGCCTTGTCTGTGAAACCGGGCAATTGTCTCTCAAAAGACAGATTCGATTCAGATTCGGTCAAGAAACAATCAAAACATACTTGGCCAACTGACCAATCAGAGCTGGTTAATGGAAGAGAGGGGTTTATAGACCTTAAGATCTGAATTAATTCAAACCCTATTGAAATCATTGCAAAATGATTCTAATATTAAATGCATATTCTGAGAAAAAGACAATGTTTTCTGACCTTAGATGCTTTTAAACCTGTTGTAGGGGACATTTTCACTTTCAAATACCACATGACCTGCTCTTTAATATCCACCACAGTAAACAAAATGAATACTACCATACATGATATGATATGTTACAATAAAAAGTGAACCTACATAGTGTAAAGATGCCATCACACGTCATAGATATTGATTGTGAATTTTATGTGCAAATTTTGCACGGGGCTCAAGTTAATCGTACGGATTAGTCACATTGACCAAAAGAAAACTGCTTGGTTTGATACATATTACATACATATATGCTACTAACAATAGATGAATGAGAATTTGCCTAAATGTAAATAATGTGGCTGTAAGTCAAGTTTGGCAGATTTTAACAGTTGCAGAATGTAATGTTTGTCTTTGGTGCGATTACCATCATCTTGGCCTCTGATTAGCTTCTGTGTTGTCCTCAGAAGATTGGAACGCATCCGAGTCACTTGATCTAGAAGGTTCCGTCGTGGAATATCATAAGCGTTCCTATAGGCCTGGGGCCTCAAATCCTTGAAGAGAAGGTGAGGAAATTATTAGATTATTACAGTTACATTTGTACATAACATAGGTTGAAGCAAGTCAGTCTTAGATATCGAGTCAGAAGTATTCATCAGAATAATCCTTTATCAGCAAGAAAACGCAATTTAAAAGATGCAAATGTCTATATTATAAACATAACTTCATTCTGACCCCCAAGCGTGAACCGAGACATGATTGATTTCAAACAGACCCTGTAATGTAATTCAGTCCCACTCGAACTGTCTGTACCTTGTTGAGAAGTGCAATCTGGAAGCCAGCGAACTCCTTAAAGTTCATGTCGATGAGTCGGAGGGGTACCTCGCCTGTGATGCCCTGCAGGAGCTGCTTGAAATCGCAGCGGTGTGCCAGAGACAGGGCACTCGAGTGATTCTTAACCTTGATGCCTGTCTCTTGAGGAGGCTTCTTCCCGACAGACACAATCAGGCGGTCTGACTCAATCTTTGCCTTGAAAATCAAGCACAACTTGATTTAAAAACCTGCATCACTCGGGTCTCATTCAGATTTGAATGAACAAACATTTAAAGGAAAGATATGAGTGTGAAGACTGTTTTAAATTGCAAAAGCTGTGTAGGTTTAACTGTCAGCAGCTCACCTGCTGGCTGAGCTTTTTTAGGTAGGAAATGACACTGTAGCTCAAACCACAATCCATGTTGTCAGATATGAGATTCGGGGCTCCCATCATCCTCAGCGCCTTCTTGAGAGGCTGCAGTCAGAAAAAAAGACAGGAAGAGTGGAGAAGCAGAGACAAAGGAAGTGAAAATGAGGACACGCTCAGGGTGAATCTGTACTCAGAGCACATATCCTTGACCTCATTACAGCTGTTAACACACTATAGAACGAATACAGCTCATAAGAAGAAGTGACCCTTGAGTGCATCTAACAGCACATGAATGGTATATTGCATTATTTTATAGCTACAAAGACGTTGTCTTTTCTATAAGAAGGACACTTCTGTGCTCTTTGGGGATGTCTTCTTTTAAGTAGGAAGGAAGAGTGTCTTACCAAGAGAAAGTAAGGAGGCATGGACTTCAGGTACATTTCAAAGGCCTGCCGCCACTTGAGGTTTGGCTTTAGCTTGTGCACTTTAAACAAATCATCTGTAAGGAGAATAAGACATGCTGGACTAAAAAAAGTCTCCAGAAGAAGGAAATAAAAGATGTACAAAAATTATACATTTTTACTGCATTATATGATTTTTTTGTACTTTCTATAGATTTTTTTAAATATCAAATTTCATTCTTTTTAATTAACATTCATTCTATGTTTTTGTGTGTATATTTAAAAGATGGGTAAGGTAAGTAAGATTTTTTTTCTTCTGATCATCAAGGCTGCATTTATTTGATAAAAGCAAAAAACAATATTGTTACATATTTAAAATACAATTTATTTCTGTTATGCAAAGCTAAACTGAATATGCAAAGCTCATATATAGTTCAACCAAAGTGTGTTCTGTGCAAAATATCAACACTGAAAACTATATTTTTATACAATATAATACACCGCCAGGTTTGTGATGGGTCCCCCTCATATTCAACTGGTAAAATTGTGAAATATAATTACAATTCATAACATTTAAAATATAGTAGCCATTATGTCTTCAGTGTCACATGATCCGTCAGAAATCATTCTAATATGCTTATTTATTTTCAACGTATTACCAAAGTTTTGCAGTTTAATATTTATTTTGGAACCTGTGATGCATTTTTCAAGATTCTTTGATGATCAAAAAAAATGTAAATGTATTTACTTAATAGACATCATTCAGGTGTTTACTATAACCTTTTATCAATATGACACACCCTTGCAGAATAAAAATATTAATTAATAATAATAAAAAAGTTTTAGTTTTTATTCATATTTGTCTATTTTTCTGTTACATTATTCATTCTTTTTTTACAATTATACTTATATATTTTATTTTTTTCCTTTCTCTTTATCACGGCTATAAAAAACTCAATAAATAAGGTAACTTATAGGATAGGGCTGGAAATGTGTTGTGAGGAAACACACGTACCGAGGAGTGGTAACAGGACGGGATAGTTGTAAGGCATGACGAAGAGGTTGACACAGGTGAGAGTAGTGCTGGCCTTCAGGTAGCCGAACGGGTGAGCTAAATCACTGTGTTTGCCGCTGCAGTTCACAAACACCTGGGCAACAGGGGAGAGGAGTTAGTATTGTCTGATGTCTCCTGAGAGTTCAGCTCTCACATCAAACTGTTTCTCAGAGACAAAACCTATTCATTAATGGCTCGTTAGGTGACAGGATTCCTCAGAGACCAGTGTGCTATAAATGCCTCTAAATATGCTTAGAAACGGATGTGCTCTTTCTAATTTATCTATCATTTACCTTCGTTACAGTGAGGCATGTAATCATGTAACCATAGCAAAAGAACAAAAACAGTTATATTGGTATTTTTAGACGAGCTTAAACATATGATGCAAGTTCAAAAACAAATCAAAAGAAGCTGCAAAATACTGGTACTGACTAAAGTATTTATAGCAAGTATATATATATATATATATATGCAGTGACAACAAAATACAGCATGGAAAAGTCCTTTAATCTTACTGCAGTATTGTCAACCCTCTTTCTTTCAAGAAACTAAATATTCCAGCTCTTAAGAGACCATTTGTCATGGAAGACTAAGAGACTAAGTTTTGGAGACTAAAATAATAATAAAAAAATCAGTTTATACAATTTTTTCCTCTACAGAATTAAGCACGCCATACTCATGGCCCAGTATAAATAAAAAACAAAAGAGTCACAAATTCATGTTAAAAAGCTTATAACCACTCGACTATTTAACCACAGATCCAGTCTGATTAATTTTAATAACTAATTAACTTGTTTTGAGATTTTCTGAATAAAGTGCTAGTTGCCATGCTTCTAGAAGGATGCTATTCAGTTGCTAAGAGAAATCATTGCTACATGTGTGCTCTGTCTGAGAGGCTCTTGGAGATAAAGACAGTGCTCATAGAGCGCAGAAGTACTGAGCAGAGTTATTTCTGCTGCTTTATAGGCATTGAATGGTTCCACACTCACACCTCCATGTGTGCAAGTATCCTTGTTAACACAGTAATTTGGGTCTTAAATAAATTGTGAAAGCAAAACCGCTGCGAAAGAAAATGTGTAACTTTATTTTGCATCTGGGCAGCTCTTAAAGTGACAGCAGTCTAATATTCTTAAAATAAATGAAACAACAAAAGAAAGAACCCCCCCGGGTTCACAGATAAGGTTTAAGCCTAGTCCTAGATTAAAATGAAAATCTGAGCTGCTTCAGCTGAAATAAAACTTGCACTGACTGATCTTAAAACATGTCTGTGGCTTTGTTTTGTCTTAAGATACACACCAGTAATGCTTTTTTCACGTTTATAAGCATGTTTATCAAAATTACTTAATTAATTTCTTAATTAAACTGTCTATGAAACGGGGCCAAAATCTCTCACTACTTTTTGAGTCTTAACTAAACCACTTCTGTAACTTTAAGAAGAAAATGTACTTTATACAGTGTAGCATACTGTGGGTTTTGATTGGCTATTGATTGTAATTCGTTTCTTATTTTCTTGAAATGTCATAAAGACCTTATTCAAACTCATAACTATGTATATTAGGGTACTTGTTTGGGAACTTGTTTTAATTTTACTCTGTTGCACTTTACATTGCTCTGTGTTTTGGACTACTACTGTGGCACTGATTATATCATTTGTTCCTCTATGATCAAGTTTCCTTATGTGTAAGTTTAGATAAGCTTCTGCTGACTGTAATACTTTAAGAAAGCCTGCACAAACTCTTTATTAATGGACAGACATCAGGAAGGAAATTATTGCATAACACATAACACCAAGATTTCTACAAAGGATGGGAGACAAATAAATTACTATTCAAAATAGTAATTTATTTATCACGTGTTACGTGATCCTTCAGAAATCATTCTAATATGCAGATTTGCTTAAAAATAAGTTTTTGATAGAACTGTGTATTTAAAACAGAAATCTTTTGTAACATTATAATTGACTTTACTTTCATTTTGGATAAAAAAAATCCAGAATTGCTGAACAAAACTATTAAATTCTTGACATAAATCAAATCTTACTGACCCCAAACCTTTGAACTGTACTGTCCATCACTGTCTTTGAATAAAAAAACTATACAACATCTCATTCCAGCTTCTGTTTGACCAGTTACTAAATACAGGACTTTTCCAGTCATCGCTGTAAATGTGTAAGCCAATAAACTGACGTTACACGTCATTCGTGTTGTGCTTTTTACATTCCAGTGAATATGGAAAATCTAAACACCCACTGCTTCTTTTCTGCTCTTTTAGCACCACGATATCTATCATTGTGAAACTCAGCTCCACTCAGACAATACTGGGGGCTGTGAAAGATGGCATGCTACATACAGATTAAACAGTTGTGTGAAAAGGTGTCCCACCTGCCAGCACATGTGAGGAGATTTCCTCTCCAAGATGTACTGGGTGAGCGGTGACGGCTCCAGCTCATATTTGTCAAAAGGCAGCTTGTCAATAACCATCGGCTCACAGTCGATACAGGAGAAGCGCACCAGAGGATGAGCAGATCGTGGAGGCTAAACAGAGAGAAAGAGAAAAAAACCTGAAATCCCCTGTAATACATTCTCACAATGGGTTTTTCAAAAGACATGTCTGCTAGATGGCCAATTCATCCTGTAATCACAGCAGTTGTGGGTAATGACCCATGTGTTACAGGCACATGACAACCCAAGCTGTTCATTCCCTGAGCAGATAATCTCACAACACTCTGACTGAGAACTAAATAACCCAAACAAGTGTTTTACAGCAAATAAAACATGGCCTTTATTTTAGGAATATGAAAAAGAGCCTTTATTAAGCTCAAGTTGACATTTTTGGAGACACCAGTGCTACCGTTGTGTTACTGATCCACAATATTGCAGGCATGACAAAGAGCATGTCAGTAAGGAAATGAAGCTAGTGCTAAGTGCTAAAGCCCTGGTGAGCTGCAGCAGTCTTATTCTGCTGGCAGTGGCTCTCTCACAGTGCCCACAGGCTGAGCTGAGCTGTGGCACTTTGGCACGGCACCAGCTGCTGTCTCTACAGTGTACTGTTTAAGAGAGAATAGACAGTGAGGGGGTGGGAAACCTCAGGACAGAGAAGCCTTTCCTCATGTTACCGCTCTTTTCAGCTCCCTTATCTTCATCCGCATTCATTAGCGCTGCTTGAGCAAGATGAAAGCTAACCTTTAGTTTGCAGAGGTCATTACCTTTGGCTAATAAATTGCTTCATCCACTCGGCTCGGATGAGCCAATGCTAATACACCTATCCAAACTCATTTTGCAATCCTAGTACTTTTCCGTTTTATTAAGGATCCTGTGAAATTTCAGCGTGCAGAAAGAAGCAGCTGAACGTCTGCCAGCTCCCAGAGCTCCGCAGAAAGTCCTTCGGTGCTTGCTCATTAAATATTTTAGCCTATTCCAAAGTGTTTTCAGCTAGTTTTAACACATTTAACTATGTTTTAAAACCATTTCCCATAAATTAGAGCAAAAACATATCTGCTATACTGTGCTATGGTACTATTAATTATATACTACTACAGGTTTTTATCGTTTTTTGGTCACACTATATTTTAAGTCCAAATTCTCACCATTAACAAACCATGAACAACATCTTTTGTTGTTAAGTTTAGGGAATAAGGTTGTAGAATATGGTCATACAGAATATGTGCTTTTTGAGTACTAGTAAATAGTCAATAAGTTGATAATAGGCATGCTAATAACCAGCTAGTTAACAGTAAGATTTGGTCTCTATGCTATTATAGTTTATATAACACTTTACAGTAAGGTCCTGTTTGCTAACATTAGTTAAATGTATTAATTAACATGAACTCAAAATGAAATGTACTTCTGAAGCACAGGATGATTGCTAATATACAAATAAAATTCAAATTTGTCTCTGTTAATATTATTTGATGGACCTGAGTTAACATGAATTAACAATGAACAGCTGTATTTTTAAAAAATAATATTAATATTAGTATTAATGCAATAATGCATAAACCAGTGTTAATGTTCAAATGTAACCTTATTATAAATTGTTATTGTTATTTTAACTAGCTTTATATTTATGTTATATTTTCTATTAATTTAGCTTAATTTTCATGCAATTGTAGTAGTGTAATTTTTTTTCTTTCTCAATTGTAGTAATTTATTAACCTGTGCCCGCCCATACTTCCTGTGACGCTACAATAAATTTTGCGAGCAAAGTCTGGCAAAGCTGCGGTTTTAAAGCATTTCCGTTCCCAAAAAAGGGGGAACCAATGAGAAACAAGCTCCCTCCCCCCATTGCCCCGCCACCGGCACGACTGAGGCGGGTGTAGCGCGATGACACAGCAGTTCTGCAATGCTCAATTCCTTGATAAACTCTTCGAAAATAATCACTAAATACCAGCTACTCTCATATTAATCTGGCAAAACCGGCAGAAATCACTGGACCACATTTTCCTACTGCTTTAATGAAGGTTACGGTGTATTCACGTTCCGCCGCTACGCAAACGTCATCAGAATGAGTGTTCTGATTGGTTGTAGATTCGTCCAGTAGTATACAGAGGCATCTGATGGACGCAGGTTAAGCCCGCCTTCTGTAAGGTAGCTTGGCCAGACTAAGCTCCTATGAGCTTAATAGTCGTGAAAGCTAGGCTAGTAATTTATTTTTATTTTAGTTTAATTTCAGTTAGTTATCTTTTTGATTTAAAATATAAAACTTTTGTTGGCTAAACAATATTTAAATGTTTCATGAAATATTCATATTTTCTTTTATTTCATTTGTATTTCAACTAACAGAAATGTTTTTAACATGATAGTTGATTATAACTAACATTGGTCTGAACCCACTAGTACAGAAACAGAAAATCATCGCTTTACTGCACTTAAACTCTATTATAACTCTAGGTTATTATTTACCAAAGTGGGGGAGTTCTGGTCAGGCCAGAAGGATTCTGGGATTGGCCAGTGACCCACAGGAACACCCGTCTTTGGGTTGGGCCGGACATAAATGAGTTTGTGGCAGCTGTGCCAGGGCTGCGGACTAAAGGACGACAAAGGACGAGCTGGATCCACAAGACCATCTGCACAAAGAGAAGACCAAATCTGTGTATTAATTGTTTTCCCAATAAGCACAAATGAGCATGACATCACAGGATCAGCACTGACCTTCACCTATCGAAGGTGGATCGGGGCCACTCTTCTCAAAGTGTATTACTACTCCACTCAAAACCTTTTGGACGAGAGACTCGAGACACTGGTTCAGCATCCTTTGCGTCCTCACACAGTAAGAGCGGCCTTATAGAGAGAGGGTGAGAAAATAGAGCTATGAGATTAACCGTCAAAACTGCATTATCAGTTTTTAATTAACAGAACTTAAGTGCATGGGAGGAAATCTTCCAAAACACAATATAACACAAGAAGAATTTTCCGAAGAAACTAAACCACAAGAGCAAATATGTGGGTGGCAACAGATTACTTCCTTTCAGCAACCTAACCAGTTGATACCACTAATTTTTTGAGTTTGGACATCCTCATTTTGTTACAAACCTTTTGAGTTTGTATCTTTTGTGAAGAAAAAAAACTGCTCATTGCTTTTTGTCCATATAATGGGAATCAATGGCCCTCAAAATGGTCTGGTTACCCAACATTTCACAAGGATGATAACATTTACATGAATTGTTAATTTTAGAGTAAGAGATCTGAAAATGAGTCTTTAAACTGCATTTTACTTTGTGACTTCACTAGAACAAGGAGTTCGTATGTGAAAGCTGAGCTGAAGAGCAATCACATAATCACAGATTTGTAAGGAGCTTGACAGATTAATTGCAGATGTTTAAAGGGGCACAGATGAAAAACAGGACTGAAGCTCCCCTAAATAGGCTCTAGCAATACTTTTATCTAATGGAGAGTTAGTGGAATCCAGGCCTTATAAATTGAGCTTAAAACCAGGGAAGGTTTATGGTAAAATGCCATTGATTGGCTGTACCTCCAGTGACCTCACACATCTGGGTGATAGCAGACTCATCGGTGGGCACACTGCCCAGCTGCTCGCCGTCGGGCACGGCCACTCCTGGCATGCGAAGGACCAGGGCGAAGAGTCGCTGGTCCCAGCGGAACGGCTCCTTCGTCAGCTCACTACCCGGCAGAGGGGAATTCAGAGGCAGGTGTAGCTGAAGGAGGAAGAGAAAACCAGAAGTGAGATGCCACTGGGGTTTACGAGAAAGACACGATGCCTGCACATTATACATCAGAACAGGTTGATCAAAAAATGTTGGCAGTGGTTTTCAACATGTGGGCCGCGACGGTATTGCAGGGGGGCCTCCAATTATTATTAAAAGAAATTGTAATATTGTTAATATAACAAAAAATGTCTAGTTTGCTGATCCGTTATGCATATTTCCTGTTTATTCAATATATTACAAGTTTATTCAATAAAGTCAATTAACAGCCTTGCTTCCTAGTTCAACCGACACACCCGATCCTTTAAATTCTTTTGCAGTGGGCCACAAAAACATATGTGTTTGGCTGTGTGGGCAGTGAGTTAAAAAAGGTTGGGAACCACTGGCATAGAGTTTTTGTCCCTCACCTCCTCAGCCACCCCAGAGCTGTGTGTCAGTTTGTTTCCATCTGTGATAGTAATAATGACCGATGGCTCCAGAAAGAACGGGTTCCGACCCTAGAAGAGAGGAGAGCACTTCATAAAAAATCCAAACCTCAGACAAATAGTTTTTATAAGCTGCTAAATGCTTGTATTTAAAACATCTATCTTTTTCATCTATTTTCCTTGTCCTATATGTGGACATGCTGGAGCAAATAATATTCTGAATTTAAAATAACTCTTTTCTATTTGAGTGTTATTCAGTGTAAATGTGTATTTCATTCCTGTGACGGCAAAATAAAAAATCTAGAAGCCATAACTTTTGTCTCAGAAATGAAAGACCTTCAAATACACCCATTTAAAAACAAGAAAAAAATATTATTATTAACGATGTTCAAAACAGTCCTGCTTTAAATTTTTGTTTTTAAAGTGATTTCATCATATATTTATTTTCCAAGATTCTTTGATAAATAAAAATTGAAAAGAACAATTTATATAATTTATATTATATGTGAATATATATTTAATATATAAACATATTTATCTTAAATATATACATGTGTGTGTGTGTGTGTGTATTTTTTACATAATAAAAATACACAGTACATACTGACATATTATGTACACAAAAACCTTCATTTTGGATGTGTGTTGCGCAGCACTAATACATATGTTTTGTTCAGCAGGGAAATTTGTATCTTTGTTCAAAATCCTGAACCTTTCTTTTTGTTCCCATGTCAAAAAAAAAAATGGTGCATGCAAGTACATACATAACTGCCAACCGAATTCTTACACAGTTGAGAAACAAGTGACATAGCAACATTTAACCTGAAAGATGTTGTTAATTGTAGTTAATACAGTAAACAGTGAGTGAACACCACATGCATTCTCTCTATCCAAACTGCAGGGGTCAGCACTCAGCATGCAGACGGAGCATATGGATTAGCCCACTGCCTCAGGGTTATCTCAGACTGCATGTCTCCTATTTTAGCTAATCCAGCATGGTCTTAATGTGTGCATGTAAAGCATCTGAATATTCTTAATGACAGATAACCCAAATAAACGTTTGTGTTTGATTTTGCAGAAGAAACAACACAAATCACAGTAAATTGATCCCTGTGTGCTCTTGTTTCATAAGACGAAAACCCCCACAAAATTGGCTCTGTAATCTCTGCATGTTGCTACATCCATTCTTCCTCCCGAGTTAAGAGGACCCCCGTCACTACTGATGAAAGCATCTCCACTACAAAGCCTCGCTGAACGGATGGTGCTGCTTGAAGCATTGGGCAGCATCAGGTTTACAGAATATTTTCCCATATGTTAGCTGGGTCACTCTCATGCCTTCTGGCACGCTTCAGATGTGCTGTGAAATGCTTATTTTTATTATTTCCAGCTACTTTCCCATAAAGGAACATGTTGATACCCACTGAGATTTCTGCAAATATACATATTTATATTACATAAATATACTAAATGTATTTGTTTGCGTTAAGGACAAAACATTCAAGGCTGGATTTCGTAAAT
The DNA here is from genome assembly GCA_032357475.1 of Enteromius thamalakanensis. Classification (NCBI taxonomy): domain Eukaryota; kingdom Metazoa; phylum Chordata; class Actinopteri; order Cypriniformes; family Cyprinidae; genus Enteromius; species Enteromius thamalakanensis. Next base: position 12,131,984 of record JAUCMT010000026.1, read on the forward strand.
GACCTTTCATGCAGTGTATAACACAGCTCTAAGTGGATGGAAAATAAAAACTTTTGAAGAGATGAGAAGATGTTTTTTTTCATACTGCTGTTATACTGAATAAAGCCTGTTTTGGCTCTTTGAATGCTGAAGGGAGATATTATTACCTGCCCATAGTTGTCGATGCCAGAGACTAGTCTGTTGAGATTGAGCAGGTCGAAGGCGGCGCGGAGAGCGTGACCCAGTGTGGTCAGTCCTGATGCCTGCAGGTTCTTCAGCTCGCTCATGAATGTGGCATGATTCTCTTTCCAACCCGCCTACCATATACAGGAAATACACACAGATGATGTGAAAACCAGCTCCATATAACCTCAGCACTGAACATTCACACAGTGACATTTATACACTGAACACAAAACGTACACTAACGGCTAAAGATGAAAAAGTCTTGTATGCACAGACCATAAATTGGAAAAACAAATACAGTAAAAACGTGTGACGTTCCAGCAGCCTTTACTCCAGTCTTCAGTGTCACATGATCCTTCAAAAAGACATGCTAAACATTTATCATCATCAGTGCTGCAAATAGTTGTGCTCCTTAATATTTCTATTAACTCGTTATGCATTTTTGTCAGCATTTATTTTAAATACTTTTCTTTAATTATCGAAATTCTCATACATTCTTGCAAAATAACAGTATTGCTTTCCAAAAAGCAAATCCTGCTAACCCCAAACTTTTAAACAGTAGTGCATTTAGACACTTAAGTCTCACTTGAAAGTAATAAGTTAATGCAAGCATACTTTCATTTTAAATTATGAGAACAAAATGTGAGAACAAATATTTATGGGTGTTAAATCTATGAAACATCTGCATCGTAATTCCACACATATGTGAAAAACACCATTTATTTGCACATGCCACTTAGTTCATTTGCATCTAATACAATGACATTCACATATTTAAAAGCGTCTCCAAACACCTTTAAGGCCTCTGTATGTATTATGAGAAACATGATCAAATCTTATGCAAACCACTACATAATAAACTAGTATATGTCAATCACCCTTTCACCTAGCGAGACCAAGCACTTCACTGTTACAACATTTTGTGTAATTCACAGCAGGCTTAACCTAAATGTCAAGTGAAAGAGACAGCCGAGTATGGAGACGGTAAAGTAAAGCCACCCAAAACGACCACAGGACAAGCTTTGCAAAGCATCTGAATGAGCATGTTTACTTGCACATGTATATGTAAGCGTATGATAGGAACCCTGGTAAGAAGCAGCACGGATCTGCTACATAAGGCTTGACTTGTTTTAAAAGACATTCTTTAAAAGACATGTGGTTAGTGTGTGTCTGTCCCTGACCCACATTACCCCTCCCAGCAGAAGAATACAGTCATTACGGTACTGCTCACCCAAGACAAACACAGTAAAAACAACAGCATGATGAGTTCAGATGCTGAGAAAAGAGGCAGGGTTAATAGATCACTAAATCTGCTTTTACAAAATGATTCCTGCTCCACATGAAATGTACTCAGCGTGAATAAATCAACACATTGATCACATTGCAAATCCCCGCAAAGGGAGAGAAGACAGGTTCCGATCCCGACATGGTTTTAGCTGTGCATGTGTGTGGGTTAGATTTATGTGTATTGGGAAGCATTAAAGAACAAAGCAGGCTGAGATTTGTCCTGACAGTGTACGTCTCCATCCATGTATGGAAAAAAAAAACATTCAAGCGGTAGCTCTTCTAACTGCCACTCAATAATTCAAGCAACAGAGTAATTCTATTTTTTTCCCCCATCCGTCTTTCTTTCCCTCGGCATTAACAATTTATTGGCTCTGAAGAAGTGTGACTGCAATCAGACTCCTTTAATCACACCCTTGTCCAGTGAGGCAGAAGAAGATGGGAGAGAATAAGGAATGTGAACACTGAATAAGCCAGGAAAAAGGATAAGACCATAATTGTAGCATTAACAGAGGAAATGTAAACTCAAACCCTTCTTTAAAGAATGAAAACCTGACGGCAATCCAACAGAGGAAAGAACAAGCATTGTAATCCACATACAGGTTAGTCTCACATGAGTATATTTAACTTTAAAAGTAACACAAACACAAATATATATATAAATGTAAAAATATCACCCCAAAACCAAAGTACATGACCTTTTACGCATTAAAGTAGTACAATTTTAGAAAGAAAAATTGCTTAATTGCCATGTAAATGTCACAATGCAACAGAAAAGTGGTCTCAAAAATCTCAATTTTGCTTTAGAGGTATGTCTAATTTTTTTTTTCACTAATTTTAAGGTGAAATATGAACCAGGTATCATCTTGACAGGTTTCATGAGATTCAACCATAAATGTCCCACCAGAGCGGTAATGAGAAAGCAATACGATTATTTTAAATAAACATAAAGCTGTTGTTCAGTTACATACATGCATTTTCTTATTTCTGCTTTCGCAATTAGCATGCCAATAAAACCTGGCTTTTTATTTCCTTGCCAAACGCAGGACAGGTGGCAAGACAAATGAGCAGTTTTACATAAACTGACAGATAAGGACTTGTTCTCTTTTAAGCTCCTGTTCTGAGGAAAGCGGCAGCCATATAAACACAGCTCTTGTGATTGCAGGAGGAATCATCACAGCAGAAAGGGCACGTGACGACCCGGGCAGGATTCACACGGGTTAAGCGACTCCCCTTATGGCCTGAGTATTATTCCAGGATCAGGTTGCCTTGTCCCAGGTTTTAATCTCTACTACCGCCTAAAGGTTGAGCTGATCACAGATAACCATTGAGCTCAGTTACATACATCCACCCAGTTTTGCAGGAGGGACACGTCTGCGGTCTGCAGGGTGGTGCTTGTCATGTGTAATGATAAAGGCCAGGCAGGAACTAAAGTTGTCACTCTAATGGAATGAGAGCTGGTTAACATGCACTGATCAGAGGGACCATCACGCTCGGTGCAAACAGATCTCCATTTTTACTCGGATTGAATTCAATTTTGTCAGCTACGTGTATAGAGCCAATGCAAAGAAATGCGGATGGTATATGTTCAGTTATATGTTGCTAACGAGGTATGGAGGAGAAGTTACACTGTGGATTTCCAAAGAAATATTTGCCCTGTCAATCTGTCATGGAGAAAGGACCTTAACCACTCCCATTTCATAAGATTCAGAGCAAGATAAAGCATGAGACAGGATAAACATAATACCACTGGATTACTTATTGCACCAAATTATTTTATGCATGCATGTATTAAAATGCATGTCAATGTACAGTGACCCTTTAGTCACACTTAAAATATATGAATTAAATTTAATTAAATATCAAGTGGGTTCTTGATATGGTGCTTCTTCCAAGTAACTTTTCTTACTCATTTTTGCATTTGCTTTAAGGCAGCTGGTTCCGGTGGGATTTTAATGCATTTATGAAGCTAGTTCTCCTCAGGTTCACACAGGTGTCATATCAGAGGAACCACAGCTAGTTTATCAAATTTACTATTAAATTAATCCACTAACAAGTAACAGCTACAAGTGTCGAAATACTCTTTGTCTTGAATCTAAAAATAATTATTTATTCATCATTTTCTCACCATCATGTTTTTTCAATTCCATAAGACTTTTGAGTAACGCTTTATTTTACAGTGTCTTTGTTACATATGTCAGTCGTACTTACTACAGTATTAACAGTAGAGCATGCATACATTTCACTGTAACAAGGACACCGTAAAATAAAGTCTAACTGACTTTTTTAATATCCTCTCACCATTTTAGTTCATCCATTGAAAGTCTAAAGATTCAAAACTTCAATGCATAAAAAAGTACAAAAAACGGCGCTGTAAATGTGTCTTTAAAATGATTCAACTTAGGCTGAATCACATATGGTTAACAGGTCCTTGCTTGATGCTCGAGAAACAGGTTTGAATTTTTTGGTTTTATTGACTTTTAAATGGATGGACGAAAAACTTTTGTTATCGAAGAATGAAGACATCTATGCAAGTGCTTTGTTTCCTTAAAATAAGTACAATTAGTTAACACTTTCTTGCATAATGCAATGACATTCATAAAGTGTCCAAATGTTAGATAAGGTCATGTAAACATGTAAAAGCTCTAATGTATGAGTTTGCATTGTTTTCCAGGGCCTCATTGCTTAAACCTCAAATGCAGTTACATGCATTCTTCCTTTTTCCTACATTAACTAATGATCTTTAACAGCACAGTGTTTACAACAAAACAAATTTCTTTCCATCTCTAACATTTTCACTTCAATGATAAGCAATCTCAGCAGTAATTGATTAAGAAAATTGCAAAGGGCAAAAACTGTGTCAACTTCAGAAAATAGGCAAGACTAAGAATAATGTTCTGCTTGGCCGGGGCTCAGACAACAAGAGAGCCACACAAACAGGAAAAGAGAGCTTTGTGAGGACATGAGGCTCACTAGAACTCTTCACTGTTTAGCTGCTGAAAAACTCATGAATAATTGACGGGAAATAAAAAAAGGCACTCTGTCAGATACAGAGGCCAGATTCTTGGGCTGGTATTAGCCCAGTGTATTCAAGTCCAGAACTGGGTTATCCTGCTCGCTAATTCTGACAAGGCACTGCTTGACTGAGAACTATTTTTTTAAACAGGAGAAACTAGCTGGCCACGAATAGCTCAGAGAAGGCTAAGAGCTTATGTAAGAGAGCAGATATAACATCTCATAACACTTTCTCAAAGGTATAGCAGGATAACAGTGCAAAGCCAATTCAAAATTTCTTCATGTAAACTTTACTAAAACATGCCATCTGCCTACTACTTATCATTAGTGTATTGTATAAGCAGGAAAAGCAGTTATAGAGTTAAGTGTCACTTAAAAGTCAGCCTCAGATTATCTTGGATAAACTGGAACAGGGTGGGAAAACTGCATGACAAGCAGTGGAGTAAGAAAAAACCCCAAGAGAGTAACTGGCTACCAGCCAGATAGCACATAATAATGAACTGCTAAGGCACAGAGCTACTCTCAATGTCAATGTCAAACCACAAACAAAGAAGAAAGAAACCCAGGCAGCACTACGTCACATGTACATGTCAGTAAGTGCAGCTCTTCATTCAACTCCAGGCTGGGAAAAGATGGATGATACTTTGAAATTAGGCCAGGCAAAGTGACCACATAACCACAATTCCCACATCCAATGTAATGGGACGCCGAGAGGACTGGCACAGCAGTTTATAAAGTAAGGATTATGCTGAATGTGTGAAGGGAAAGGCCTGAAAACTGGGAATTGTATTAGATTATTGTTATATCTATTATTTTGACAGAGGTGTGGATTTTAAGCATGCTGTTAAATACTATAAACCCTATCGTCATAAAAAATCTCGGCTCTGTTTATTGTACCCATTCACTTTTGAGCATGTGAGCATGCCAAATGATTTTAAACAACTTTTAAATGTCAAAAAATATATATTTGTACAATTGGCAATTACATTGCATGAATATTTTTACTTAATATTGCTCAGAAATCGTCACCTTTTTGTAAATTTTGCTCTTTTGCAGGTAAATATATATTTTAGCTTGTGTGATTTGTGCAAAATGAAAAAGTTGGGGGGATGTTACAAAACATATTTAATAGGAGATACAGTGTTTAATGGGATATGTATAATATATCCATATAAATGTCCAGCTTTTTGTGAAAATGTCGACTGGCTGAATCTATGTTGCAGGTGCTTTATGATTCTCTAAAAGACTTGTCTCTGATTCACAAAAATTCACTGGTTTAAAATATTTATTTCTACAAGCTGCATAATGTGTGCATGACAAAATTTGTATTGTTCTTAAAGTGTTAATATGTTCTTGCTTCGGTTCATAAATCATAAGTATACAGTCATTACAGTAACTTTAAACTAGATTTATTTTATAATAGTAAAAAAATTATATCATTTTATTATATAATATTTATTATTTAATAATAATTGTTAATTTTATTCAGGTTTTTGGGGAGGGTTCGAACAATGTTACCACAAGGTCAGTTTTTGTCATGTCTGTTTTCAGTATATATGTCCTCAGCAATCCTGGTGAACTTCTATTGCTGCACAATAGAGAGCATCCTGACCAGCTGTCTCAGTGTGGTATGGAAGCTGAGTGTAAGGTGCTTCAGCGGGTGGTGAAAACTGCCCAGCGCATCACAGGGACTCCGCTTACAACCATCGAGGACATCCAGAAGAGCACTCCTCTCACCCTGCCCACAGACTGTTTTCCATCCTGGACGCTTTAGACTCCCCCGGACTAGAACCAGTCGACTGAGGAGCAGGTTTTTTCCCAGAGCTGTCTCCATCCTGAACTCTGCCCCCCGCTGATTCTTCAGCCCCTCCTCTTACGTCTTATAAACACTGCACTATTTAATATTCATTGCACTACACTGTATATATCCATTCATAAATGTACACACATATTAATTGTTCATGCACTCTTGTAAATTTGTTTTTATATCCTGTATATAACTGTTTATACTTATCCATCTGTAAAACTCTATACTCAATAACCTGTATATTATGTTCTTAGTACACTCACTTGTAACTTATACTCATAGTTTTCCCTATCATTGTACATAGCACCCTGCGAGCACTTATAACTTATACCTTTATCCTGCACTTTCTGCTTATTGCACTCCTTGTTAGACCTAAACTGCATTTCTTTACCTTGTACTTGTACATGTGTAATGACAATCAAATTGAATTAAAAAAAAGAATACCGATCAATAGAGTTCAGTTGCAAAATTGCTTAAATAAATGAATATTATATCTAGATGTGTACCTGACCCTTATGTATACTTCAAAATGACATCAATAGATTATCATGACTCATACACAAGAGCTGTCACTGCCTTCTCCAAAAAAAAAAACCAAACAAACAAAAAAATTAGGTAACTGATGGCCATTAAAGTAACGCATGCAAGTCTAGTCGTGCCCTTGTGTCTTAGAACCATCAAGTAATCCATTAAGCAAGTAGTGACTGCCATTACATTCAGTACTGAGTAAAAAGATTTGTTTGAATATAGTTCATGTAGATGCCTGACCAAACAATCAACTCACTGACCCCGTTATCCTTGCTGTCTTTAGAAGTTAAAATATGAATGGCTGTCAAATATGAAAACAGCAAAATGCCTCTTAAATTCTGTTCTGTTTACTGTACTAGCAGCACTTGTTCGTATTTGTACAGGAAGCACTTATGTGAGGCTATAGCATGAAGTAACTGTGGTTCATGCCTTATATGCAAGCATTGGCTTAATAATGAGCAATCAGCAGTTATGTTTTTATAGGTATATCTTATGTTTGAGTAAACTTTAAAGAATGAGTGACCTGATGTAACAGGCACAACACTTTTCACCTGTTACTGGTGTTTGGGAATTTTAAATATGAATGGAAGGGAGGTGAATGTACTAGGAGTGGAGAGGGAAGGAAGTTGATGATTGTTTTCAAGGGCAACTCACAAGCGTCTCCCTCTCGGTCATAAAGAGCCACGCGAACCTGCAAAGCATCTCCTCGTTTGCTTATTGATGGCTGTTGCTCAAATCAAATCGTGTTGATTTGTTCAGGCTTACAGCGGCCAATGAGAATGCGAGTGGAGCGCACGCGACAGAGGTCATTCTGCTTGTCCAATCCGGGCCGAGCTGGCCCGTGCACGCGTCACGCGCTACGTCACGGTGGATAATAAATCTCTCCGCCTCCATCTCAGCGCTCGAGAGCTTTCCCAACACAAAAGCAAAATGTCCGCCATGTTCAGAGGCTGCGCTGCTCCGGGTCTGCGGATCTTTTAACAAAAATTAGCCGTTTTCGTCACCGGGAGGCCGCCTGACCCCGATGCTACGAACCAGAGGGACAGTAGAGTCTCACTGTCAGAAAAAATATCTCCGCTTTAACCACATATAAGCACAATTTAGTAGTATTTATTTACCTTTACGCCGTATGGTGGATCATCGAATGTAACTAGCATGTACCTGTCGCCTCTACTAGCCGGGTCTCGGGCACGCAGCTGTTAAAGAAAACGAAACAATAAACATTCATTTAAACTGATCCTGTCATAGGGATTCTTAACTCCAACAAGGTACAACAGCAAGCTGAAAAAGTCGGGGTAAAATTATGCTTTACCTTCATAAAGATCTCAACCGCGCCTTTAGCAATGTCCAGATACGTCGTACCCAAATAAGTGCGCTGATTCATAGAAGCGGACGTGTCTATCAGAAAAAGTAAAATAGGCATTTTGAAATGTATAGATAGACCTCTAGATGTTTGCTAAAATATCTACAGTCGGCATATGAGCTATCTTGCGGCCCTGGGCATGCATATATGTGTGTATATATTTTGTTATAATCAGACCCCCCCCAAAAGAGGGTCGTACTGCCACCCTTTGCAGCCGCCTGATTCTCTATCTGTCTTTTCTGAGCAGTGCTGGGCTCGCGCTGTTAGAGAACTTCTCTTCCGAACAAGACCGAAACGCCTTCGCCCCACCGCTGCTGCGCCATTGGCTGAGCCGAGCCGCTAAGCCACGCCCACTTGAGTATAAATATGCAATGAGGTCGTGGAATTCCTCTTATCCTCGCAGCTCTCCGCGAGCGGATAGAGCGCGAGGGCACAATGAGGTTATTACGTGTCGCATGTACGCTTTGTTTTTGTTTTTTTAATGAGCGCTTTTGCATTGCCTGTCTTTATTACAACTTTAAAGGCGATTTTTTTAACACCAGAATATACATGTTTTTTGAATAGTGGCATCTCGGCCAAATATTGTCCTATCCTAACCTTCCATCAACAGTAAGCTTGTTTCCTCCTGATGTATATATATATATCAATTCAAGATTAGTTTTGTGGTTTAGAGTCACATATAGTTTGATTTTCATCAAAGGGCGACCCCCTCCTCGCTTGATCCTGGTCTAGCTGTCTTGGTGGGGGTGGGGAGTAGCTTAGATTCTGTGTGATTTGATTTTTATAATAATCGTGCCTCCTTCTGATCATGAAGAAATCCATCATCGTGCGCTTTCCCCTCCTCTTGTTTATCTCCTTGGAGAGAGTCTAGGCAAGCGCCATGTTAACACAACAATCCGCCTGAGACCGTGGCAGCAGCAGCACAGACGCGGGAGGAGAAGCAGCGTTGTCAGGCGCTGGCTCCTCCTAAATCGCGCTCCTCGGTTTCCGTGGAGCGTCGCCGCACATGCCATTTGAATTTGTGAATGTCAGAAAGGGACGTACCTGCTAGGCAGCCCTGTTCATTATAATCCCACTCCTTAACGTACAGACATTTGCGGTAATATATATTTACCCTGCGCGAAAGCTAGCTCCTGTAGCTAATACTACAAGGTGTTTTAATATAGACTGCGAGCAAGTGCCGATCATACAGGACCCTTTATTAGAGTCATATCAGCCGCATTACTACCTAACTACACTTTTCACATACATAAGATAACCATATATTATAAAGCATATTCTTTTGGTGTAACGTTACTGGCTCACAACAAAGGATGCATTATGAAAGTAAATCTGTCAGTATTGTTCATTCATGAACTGTATGTGTCCTTTGAGAGAGGTTTTTAAAAAGGACGTCATGTTGTGCTTCCTGTTTTTATTTCTTTGTAACGCAAAATATTCTTCACATTTGCTCTTTGTACAAGCGGACACAAATGTTTTGATTATGGCTTGTGCTATGAAAAGGCGGTGGTAGATAGTTGTCGTCTGAATGTGTATTCATTTTAAAGGGCGTGCAGGTTTCTTTAAGATGAGTTGTTTACTTAAACTTTATAGGCGACGTACTGTATGTGCTGTTGTCAAATGTTAAGCTCGGCTTACTATTTGGAAATGTGTTATTTATTGGTTTCCTGTACTTCATCTGTTGACGTCTATAGATTTTTTTTTGTTTTCTTTTAACGAAATGCTTCCCATGAGCATTGCTTTTAACACTTAAAGGGACAGTTTCGCTAAAACACATTCTGTCACACAAAAAAATATATTAAAGCTTTCAGTCACCAGTTTAAACAAAAAAAAAAGAATAGTAGCTGAGTCATTCAGCCTCTGTAATATTCTGCTCTTCTACTCTTCCAGTGAAAAATGACACACAGGTTTATGATCAACATAGGCGAGTATGGGAGAATTTTTATTTTAGGGTGAACTGTCCCTTTAAGATTTTTCATAACGGGGAAATGGTCGCGAAACTGATTAAGATACATAAGTATAAAACGAAAGACGAACTTCGTTTATCCCTCTGAAAATATTTCCAGAGAAAACAAATGCTATAAATTTCAGAAAGTACATTTGCGAAACTGAATGACGTCTTAGAGGACGTTGGCGGAGTTCCTGAAGCCTCCAGTATCCCAGGATTCAACGCGCGCTAGCAGCGTATTGTTGACAAAGAAAAAGGAAACGGGGTGGGATTTGAAATAAATATCGCTAAACGGTAAACGGGAGTGAGGTAAACACATACATTTATTAATTGTTTCGATATACCTTATTCTTTAAATAACGTCATTAAGTAACGCAATATTAAACGCTGAGTTATCTCGGGTTTACCATATTGCTATGCTAGCATGATACCAGCAATACGTCAACATCTAGTGCATCTACTGAACAATACTAAACATAATGTCTATTTAATTATTTTAGTCAGTATCACTATTTGTATTGGCATATTTATAAAATTGGTTTGTGGAGAACTGACATGACAGCGTTTGCTAATATTTGAGTCAGATACTGATATCGTTCTTATAACGTTATTGTGTTTAACATTAGACGTTCAGATTTAGAGAAGCAATATTTGACATATCACGATTTGCGGTCGCAAATTGACGCTTTAATGTGTAGGTTTATTAGGATGTGAATGTCATATTGAATATAGCTCTATATAGCTTGAATATATCTTCCTGCTAATAGTCAGCAAAATAGTGATGGGATTTATGGCTCTTTGACGGGATCCGAATCTTTGCGATCCGTTCCTTTCAAAGAGCCGTTCAAAAGAA
>JAUCMT010000026.1:12143046-12153470 GCA_032357475.1 Enteromius thamalakanensis
GCCGCGACTCGGCTCCCATCGTTCATCTTTATGAGCCGTTCAAAAGAATCGGTTCGTTCGCGAACGGCACAACTCTACAGCAAAACACAATAGCCTTCAAGAGGACAAAAGGTCTGTCAGGACGTTATCCGATCTGCTGGATCTATAGCTAGGCTTCAGTCATTCGCCGGGATTTGAGTATTATACAGAGAACACGTATTGGAGGCTTTATTGTTCAGCTGAGTATTTGTTAGGTGTCTGTTGGGTGTATTTATCTGACATTAGTAAAAGCCTGTTAAATTCATCTCTGGGCTGATATCGAAGAGCAGACACTCATGCATCTACCAGCTGTCATGTTGTGCCATTAACCTCACTAGTATGATGTTAGATACGGTTTCACGTTATTTATTTATTGCTTAAGATCGTATTGCGAAATCATTGAGTTTCAGACGAATACAGTAAACACGGTCACATGACTAGCCACGTGGAGATAGGAGCTTGTTTTTGTTCAGATATGTTGGCCATTAGTCATTATTACGTTGACATTATTATCAGATTATGTTGACACGTGCCCTTTGGGTTTCGTTTTATTTACCAGCATATCTAGTATTTTTATATAAACAACAGCTTTTTAGTTCATGCTGTTTAATTCGGTTTTCTGAGGTATGCACTGATTATTTTCATACCAGAAGTAAGCCTTGGAGGAACTGCAACAGTTGATAAGTCACAGTTGGGAATGCTTTTTTTCTTGAGTGTTTGTTTGTTCTTGTTTGTGTCTATCTAGTTTGGCATATACCAATTTGACACATAAATCTTTGCCAAAAAATTATTTACAGTTTGATAGAATGCACAGCCTCTGATGTCAAGGCTGAAATAGGAAGTGTTTTCTCCTCTTCTTTGTTATCTTTGTAATACAAAATTATATAGTTAGTTATAATATGGTTATAGAGTTTCATTATGTGAATTTAGCATATACCCATCCGCATTCGAACAGACCTGGATCATTTTTTGGTCATGACCCACTATTTGAGTATCACTGTGTTTTTGTATGCTCCCAAAGACTGTAAAATACAGTAAATGGCGTAATATTGTGAAATATCATTACAATTTAAAAGTTTCTTTAAAAAAAAAATATTATAATATAATTCATCCCTGGGATCCAAAGCTGAATTTTCAGCATCATTACTCAGCGTCGATTAATTTTTTGATTAATCAAAAGTTTAAAAGCACAATATTTATTTGCAATATAAATCTTTTGTAGCATTATAATCATAATGCACATTAATGCATTAATTGCTTTAAAGTGTGTTTTCTGTGTATATGTATTTTGTATATATAAATAAATACACAAACATACAATATTTATGTTTAAAATATTCACATGTTTATATTTATATAATTCATATGACAAACAAATATATTTAATATTAAACATATTTTTTTCTGAAATATGTGTGTGTATATATGCATAATAAATATAAGCAGCATATATACATATATTATGTAAAGAAAAAAAAATTATTAGGACAGCACTACTTTAAATCAAATCTCACTGATGCCAAAAAACAGTATTATTTGTATGTCTGCCTCCTGTTGTCAGTTAAGATGAAATGGCCTCATTTCCTGTCATTTCAGCGGTGAACGTTATGCTGCCAAAGAGCCGAACCGGCTGCATTTAGAACTGGATCTCTGCAGCTTTTCAGCCCAGAGACGGAGTGGGAATCTGACAAAGGGAGGAGGACGTGAGCTCAGCTGGAGCCAATGCAGCAGCAGAGCCGGCAGCCTGACCTAGTGGAGGGAAGCCTTCCAGTGTTTGTGTTCCCCACTGAGCTGGTGTTCTACGCTGATGAGCAGGCTTCACATAAGCAGGTGCTCACCCTCTACAACCCTTATGAATTTGCGCTTAAATTCAAAGGTGAGTCATACATTCATTTTACTAACCATAGTGTTGCAGTTGCTCTTCCTTTCTTAACTGTTTGTCTTTGTTCCATTAGTTTTGTGCACAGCGCCAAACAAGTATGCCGTGGTGGATGCCACTGGTGCTGTCAAGCCACAATGTTGTGTGGATATGTACGTTTCCAGGTCTTGCACTTGAAATATTTTAATCAGAAGAGAGTTTCTGCCTTTCATGACTGTCCGTTTCTTGTGATTTCCGCCGAACAGCGTGATCCGGCACCGGGATGTGCGGGCCTGTCATTATGGGGTGATTGATAAGTTCCGGCTGCAGGTGTCTGAGCAGAGTCAGAGGAAGGCTTTGGGCAGGAAAGAAGTGATGGCCACTTTACTGCCCTCTGCCGCTCAGGAGCTGCCCCAGGTCCGGCCCCAGGAAGAGGAGCGCAGGATGAAGGAGCAGCTCGCTGACAGAGTGTTCTTTGAGCAGACTGCATTCCAGACAGGTGCATTTTACAGTCAACTTCAATTTATGTTCTTAGTAGGAACTAACTATTCATAATGATAACTAAACATTGTGATTGATTCATAGGCACATATATTTCCAAAGAAACGAAGAAAGATGTAATCTTTCATCAAAGAGTAATGGCTTTCTGCATCTTTTCAACTGTCTCCATTTTCCGTTCTCTAAATAATGTTTTATAATGCACTATTATAAGTCCCCAAGAACAGAATCATGTCTCAATATTTTGCTCATGGTTGAATTATTAAATATGTTTAAGTCCGAAATGCATCACAATTAATACATGTTAATATCACATACTATTATCTATTTTATATATATATATATAAACTACACACAATTTTGTTCTTCACAAAAATACAAATGACCGTTTACGTATTTATTTATTGGTTTTCTTCACAAATTAAAGAAAATTGTCTTTAAAACAGTACACAATTTTTTTTAATATCAGTGATTTTTTTACTAGAAGGAATACATTTGTTTTTATTTATTTATTTTAATTTATTTATTTAATTATTATTATAAATTATTATATTTTTTTACTTTTTTTATTTTTTACGTTTTTTTCTTGAAACCACTTTTCTTAATCTTTGTTTCACAGAAATACATTTTGCAAAAAAACATGAAGCTATAATACTGGCGTAAAATAAAAATAACTGCATACAGTGTAAAAAAACGATGGGCTGCTAGCTTTGGGTCTAACTGAGCTCTATTAAAGCTGTGGCTGTTAACTCCGTTTCCCACTGGATGGAGCCAGAGAGCTGTATCGTTTTTTTGTGTTTTTTTTTGGTTTGCTTTCATTTTAAAACCGACTGCTTCTTCCTTTTGTGTGTTGTGCACAGAGAGCCGTACAGCGTCTGGGGGCCCCAGCCTCCTCACTGTCCTTTTAGGCCTGGTGTGTATGGCGGCCCTTATGCTCCCAACTCTGGGAGAGCAGGAATCCACAGTGCCTGTCTACCTCCACTTAAGTGTTAACAAGAAACTTGTAGCTGCTTACGTTTTAGGTGAGTTAAAAAAAAGTACCATATTGCAAATATATATTTTGTGCATTTTATTCTAATTTGTTTCCCATATCATACAGGTCTTCTTACAATGGTTATTCTCCGCACTTGAAGTGCTCTTGGAAACGATCTTGCTGAAAGGAACTAAAACGATGAAGAGGGGAGATATGGACATTGACACAGCCAGGAGGGTTGTGAGGATGGAGGGGAAGCACGTCTGAGAAACTCCCTATAAACAGGAACTAACTTCTTAAATGATCATCACAAACTCACTGACACAATGAAGACACAAAGATCCACGGGCGAGGGGAGGGGAGCGCTCTGTGTTTACAGGCCGAACACTGAATCCGGCCGACTATTATGTTAAGTGGGAGGGGGTGTAGAGGAACATGAATACATTAAATGTGTTGTTATACGTCATATTCAGTGTCTGGCTTTTTGTTGCTTTTCTCAAGACTGAAAATGGCTTTTATGCTTTATGTTTGTCTAATGCTTAAATCATGTGCCCAGTAATCTCTATAGATGCCACATCAAATAAAGAAACTGATTGTTAAAAGCATTTCATAAACACACTTTCATGTTCTAAAGTATGTTAGTAACAAGTTTCTGAATCGTAGTTCAGCAGAACCTTTTTGTAACTAGTTTCTATATTACACAAGGGTTTAGGTACGTTACATTTCATTATTATACAGTAGTCAACATCTGAAGTCCATCAGAATGTATCAAAGTTGTCCTGAGACAAGACCGCATCATGAAAGGTTTGATCCGAATGCTGACTGCTGTATTCAGCAAGGGTGCATTATCTTGATTAAAAGTGACAGAAAGGTTTTCCAGAAAATAAACGGTGTTCCTTCTAATCATCAAAGAGGAGCATAACCGTTTTCTATATCGATATGAACCATTTCTCAAGCGGCAAATCTGCATATGGACCTTTTTCACAATGATATCTGAAGAATCACGTGACACACTAAAGACAGAAATAGTGATGACAAGAATTCAGCTTTGCATCAGGAATAAATTACATTTTATATATATTTAAATAGTCATCGGTGCTGTTTAATTGAATTATAAACATTTTATTACTATTTCTGATCAAATTAATGCACTCTTGGTGAACATGAGACTTTTAAATACATTAAAATAACTGATACATTCAAAGTTTTTGTAAAAATGCATCACAGTTTGTGAAAAGCATCCACTTTAAAGCAGAAATATTCATTATGACTGTAAATGAAGAGCATGGACAGTTTTAAACACCTGTTACGACCAGTGTACATTGAGGAAAATACCCAGGCAGTCAACGGCAGGTTTGATATCACAAGACAAGGCAGCAACATAGCTGGACAAATAATTTATTTCTGACATCAGAAAGTCTCTGATAACATTGGAACAAGATTTGTTCAGAGAGCACAACTACACGTCCTCGTGACAGCACTCGGGTCCTCCTCGACAGAGTTCATGTGCACTGGCTTTAAAAGTACTGCACGAGGCGATAGGACAGAGTAAAATCATTAAATAAAGAATTCGACACGTCCACAGGACAAAAAAACAAACCAGCAAAGCAAACTACAAATACACTTCACCCTTCACTACAGGACAGAATCTGGATCTACACGACCCACACACTGTAGTTTTGTTTGCAAAGACATTCAGAAAAAGATTTATACTGCGCTGTCTCGCCTTTCTCGCGTGAAGAAATCTTTCAATTCACTTAAAGGAAAAAACAGAAGAATTTTACAATCACTTTCTTGCACAGAAAAATGAATTTATGATACATCATATCATGCTCGAGGAAATAAAGCAATCTCTTGTAAGGAAATTTAGAAAAACATTTACAAAAGAAAATACTATTTCCTAGAGTAACTACACCCCCAAACAAAGAACTCCTACAATTACGGCTGTACATTTCTCTTATATACACATTTAAATGGCACACCGTTTCAGTATCAGTAGATTACATTTAAAACTCCACATTTCTTTGCACTTCTGCTCCACATTTGAACTGCCGGACTGTTAACAGCCTTTGAAAACACTGAAAATTATTTTATCTGCACCTGTAGAGCGCATTCGTGAAGGATTTGGAGGAGAATAACAAACGGGGCAAAGCCACTGTGTGAAAAAGTAAAAACATACAAATGGACATCATTCATCTCAGCCCGGATGTTTTGCTCCGTTCCCCGACAGCACGTCTTCAGGTTGACAAAACCCCAACGCAGGCAGTTTACTTTCTCTGTAATGTTCAAATCGAGGGTTTAGTGGTGACCAACAGCTGCAATATTACATCCCGTCTGCAGTAGTTGTGTGTAGCAACCTTGAATATCATTTGAACAGAGAACGAAGTGCCAAGAAAACAAAATACATATTTCCTCCACCTACTTGGAAGACAAAAAAAAACAAAACAAGAAAAGGCCATTCCAGAAAAACTATATATGCAGATTCAAACCAAAGCCCAAAATGAAATTCTGCCCCTTTAAAGTGCAGTTGCACCTCTAATAACACTCCAGAAGAGGCGGCTGTCAGTTTGCCGGTCGACAATGTTTTGACACAAATCTTATGTACATACTTACATACAAATACAAGCAAAAAAATAAGTTAAATTCTCACACACAATACCGATTGGCAAGCCGAGACTGGAAATCAAAGAACGTGCCTGTAGTTGTTCTCCCATTACAGCGGTTTTCTTTTCGAAGCATTATCAAAAAGTTAATTGCCCCATTAGGGAACCAAAACGAAACAAAAACCTCATTCACAGTCCTCTTCTGTGATGTCCTTCCTTTGAAACAGATCTATATACCATGTTTTACATCTATTTATAGCAGCTGATGCAAAAAACATCCACAGTCTGTCCATGCCCTTAGGGTCTCGTCCCACATGAAAAAAAAAAACTCGCACCTCGCTTCAAAAAAACGGAACAAGGAAAAGAGAAAGCCATTTTGGGAAGGCATTGGGAACTAAAGTAATTAAATGAGTGGGTTGTTCGGCGCCGCATCACTTTGGGGAGAGGTCCTGAAGCGGTGTGAGGGGTGAGTTACTAGAGGAGGGCGACACTCCTTCCATCTTGGCAGGCGAGTCTGAGGAGGAGCCGATGCTACTGAGACTCCCATCCAGAAGATCTGGAGACAGACTGCTGAAGAGACACGAACAGAAAGCATGTTAAAGACCATTCACATCTCAAGTACATGAGCTAGCTGTTGTGTAAAGTTTAAAAGACTTCTATTGTGAATGGACTCGCATGCCAAAATATAAAGTGATTTTAAAACCAGTGGGGTTCATTTCTAGTAGATGACAAAGTAATATGCTATGCTACTACACAATTAAATGAACAATATAAACAAATGCTTCTAGTTGCCAGATTCAGTTGAACTCAACAGTCATTATTAAAATAATGAAAATCAAAAAGTACAGAATGTTCTTTTTCTGCTTAAAAATAATTGATATATTAGACAATGTTGCCACAGAACTTGAATTTATAAATATCCATGTTCAATACCAAGGAAACACCACCACAAAATAAAGTTGTTTTATTAAAAGCCCATCTAGTTTAGCATTTCCTTTACTTTTGATCAGACAAAATATTTTCTCATCAACTGAAACCCTTGCTAGTATTATATTATTATTCTAAAAGTGACATTTAAAAGGAAAATAACCGTTTTTTTTATATTCCATATTTTTATATTTTATATCATGTTTTTCCCTTAACTTGATACATATCTCTCCCGTCTCAGCGTGCGGCGCCACTATGTTAGCATCATTTTGGTCCTAAGGAATGAGTGGAGCCAAGCGAAACGCTAACAGTGGCTCCACACGCTAGAGCGACTGATTGCACACACTGAGATGAGAGAGATATGCATCCACTTATCTAAGTGGAGGGAAAAAAACATTAGTATGAAGGAAAAAAAAAAAAAAAAAAAAGTGGCATTTTCCTTCAAGGGTCAAAGTGTTAAAAATCAGATTTTTTTAAAGTGCTGTAATTGGGTCACCGGGTGCACCTACCAACCCAGAATTTTTCCACTTAACTGCAGTAAAATTGTCTTTTTGACTAAGGTTTCATCCTGGAAAAGGTGGAGTGACTTGAAGTGGTTTACAGACAACAAATAATGGACCGTTTGCACAGACACAAAAATTGATCTGTATGCGTAACCGCCTGATGATTACAAAATCAATTTCACCACACTGATATACGGACCATTGTAGAATGCAGACAGAAGTATACAGCATACTTTAAGATGCTGAAAACACCGGACCATGTACTTCATGCATGTAAAAGAACAGAGTTCTGTGCTTCACTCTGCAAATATGCAATGGAAAACATACAGTGGGTACAGAAAGCATTCAGACCCCCTTACATTTTTCACTAATTTTATAATTATATACACTAATTTTAGTTAATTTTTCCCCTAAAATGTACACAGAGCACCCAATATTGACAGAAAAAACTGGATTGTTGATATTTGTGCAGATTTATTAAAAAAAGAACAACTGAAATCTCACATGTTCCTAAGTATTTACTCATATATTTAACTCAGGTGCTGTCAGGTTCTTCTAATCATCCTTGAGATGGTTCTACCCCTTCATTTGAGTCCAGCTGTGTTTGTTTATACTGATTGGACTTGATTTGGAAAGCCACACACCTGTCTATATAAGACCTTACAGCTCACAATGTATGTCCAAACGAGAATCATGAGGCCAAAGGAACTGCCTTGCCACAATTCTGTCTGAGCTCTTCAGGCACAGATCTGGCCAAGGTTACAAAAATATTTTTGCTGCACTTAAGGTTCCTAAGAGCACAGTGGCCTCCATGATCCTTACATGGAAGATGTTTGGGACAACCAGAACCCAAAGATCACTGTGGCTGAGCTCCAGAGACGCAGTCAGGAGATGGGAGAAGGTCAACCATCACTGCAGCCCTCCCCCAAGTCAGGGCTTTATGGCAGAGTGGCCCGATGGAAGCCTCTCCTCAATGCAAGACGCATAAAAGCCTGCATGGAGTTTGCTAAAAAAAAAAAACTTCGAGATGAGAAATAAGATTCTCTGGTCTGATAATTACTGTTTGGCCTTAATTCTAAGCAGTGTGTGTAGAGAAAACCAGGCACTGCTCATCAACTGTCCAATACAGTCCCAACAGTGAAGCATGGTGGTGGCAGCATCATGCTGTGGGGGTGTTTTTCAGCTGCAGGGACAGGACGACAGGTTGCAGTCGAGAAAAAGATTAATGTGGCCAAGTACAGGGATATCCTGGACCAAACCCTTCTCCAGAGTGCTCAGAGACCTCAGACTGGGCCGAAGGTTTACCTTCCAACGAAACAAAGTTCCAACAAAACAAAGTTTTGGCTTCACAACAACTCTGTCACTTAGACCCAATTGAGCATCTCTGGAAAGACCTAGAAATGGCAGTCCACCACCGTTTACCATACAACCTGACAGAACTGGAGAGGACCTGCAACGAGGAATAGTAGAGGATCCCCAAATCCAGGAGTGCATCTTTCCCAAGAAGACTCATGGCTGTATTCGATCAAAAGTGTGCTTCTACTAAACACTGAGCAAAGGGGCTGAATACTGAATTAGGACTGTGTGATATTTCAGTTTTTCTTTTTTAATAACTCTGCAAAAATGTAAACAATTCTATGTTTTTCTGTCAATATGGGGTGCTGTGTGTACACTGAAAAAATTTTTTTTAGCAAATGGCTGCAATATAACGGAGTGAAAATTTAAGGGGGTCTGAATACTTGCCGTACTCACTGTACTTCTGTACTGTCACGTCAACTTACTGTCAGAGTGAAACGAGAATGAAGGTGTGCAGCTGGTATTGATACTGGGGAAAATGAGGTTTTAAATATCTAGATCTAATGATACATACCATTGTATTTTCTGGACAATATTAGTAGACATATTAAAGTTAGATAGAGATTTTGTAACCCAAAAACATAAGTACACATACACATTGCATATAATGTATTCCACTCTGTCCACTCTGTAAACTCACCAGGTGTTAAGTTCAGGTAAGTGGGACACCTCTGTGGACAGCATGTTGGTGGTTCCCTGAAAGAGTCTCTTGGGCTGGCTTTCTGTCTCCATTTCACCTGAAAATCCACCAAAAGATTTAGCTTTTTTTTCCCCTGGCACCCCAGTTGTAACAACATAGTGTCATAAGAGCTCCCTTACTTTTGCGTTTGAGAGGGCCCAGAATACCAGGCCTGATGCAGTTGATCGGGCTCTGACTCCTCCTGCTGGGCAAACGTTTGATGAGAGAGACATCAGCAACTAAACATGATATCCTACACTATAGTAACCTAACCTATACTATGAAGCCTGAAGTTAGCCGATAACTTTCCACCTGCGGAGGGATTCCTGAACAGAACTTACCTGAAGCGGCGTGTTGGGCTGGGAACGGGGCTGGGCGTCAATCCGTTACTGGTCACCAGGATTTGAAGAGATGGAGAGAAACACTGCTGCTCATTGAAAAGAGAAGCCAGTAAACATTAAAACTTAAATAACAGCAACAGAACAGCAAAGTTATTTATTTAAAAAAAAAGCAAGTGATACCTTCTTTCCAATCCCTCTGGTGGGTGAAGGAGCAGGAGACACAGGCACAAAATCAATCCGCTTCGGGGATGATGATGATGATGATTTCTCAAGATCATTATCACTCTATAGAATTAAAGCACAGCCAGATTAGATATAATTAAACCAATATAGGATTATTACTACAGCTGATTAACCACTTGGTCATTAAAGTGTTGTATTAAAAGTGTTGGAGTATTATACTACCAAACCAGCCTGCTCTTGAGAGACTGGTGGCCCTGTTAACTCCATGACCTTTTTTCTAGCATGCTTCCATTTTGTCTTCCACAATCCCATGAACAGAGGAAAGAGGAAGTGTAGCAACATAGCTACTGCATGCATCATATTATCTGAGCAAGAAAATAGTCTCAGTTCTTGAAACAGAGATGATTCCAGTAAAATATTTTTTTTTTTTTTATATATCAACTTATATTGTGGTTATATATATATATATATATATATATATATAT
>JAUCMT010000026.1:12176242-12196754 GCA_032357475.1 Enteromius thamalakanensis
ATTACACAAATGTATCTAATCTCATTTTATTAACCAATGTCTTTGCTGCTGACCTTTGATGATCCAGTTCAACCACAAGCAAAAATGACTGTGCTTCCTTTTTTTTTTTTTTTATTACTAAAGGGTATTGTTCTGTATTCTACTTTACAAGTGAACATTTTTTTTCAGCCTGCGCTTTATTTGTGACACTTTTTGGTGTCCTTTAACATTTGTTATAAATTGAACTGCTTTTATTAAAAACACACACTCAAGCTCTGCCCATATTTAAAAAGTAACACAAAAGTAACGTATGCATTACTTTTCATAAAAAGTAACTAAGTACATAATTAATTTATTTTTTTAGGGGTAACACAATATTGTAATGCATTACTTTTAAAAAGTAACTTTCCCCAACACTGCACAATGGAGTTCACACGACCATAGGTGCTGTGCAGCTGACTTCTACTACGGTTTGCTTTATATACCCCTTTTACTCTCGAAAGTGCTCAAGTGGCTTTAAAGTACATCAAAACAAGCTACCTAACAATAAACAACAATGTGTGTGATTCGTAAGAATGGGCATGAATGGAGAAAAAATAAATAAATAAATAAGAGTGACTTGCCTAAAAATTACGAACCATTTTGGGATGCTAATATTAATGAATTAAAAATAGCAGTCAGGGGGCCTTGCGGTCAGCTTGTGCTATATGCAACAAGGGACCCTGTGTTTAGCTTACTTTAGGCCTCGGAGTTCTCTGAGTTCTGGCCTGGTCCATAATCCAGCTTTGCTTTCAGTGGTTTTGTTGCCTCAATTCATCTCCATTTAGTTCGATTTCGATTCAGGGTGTGCGCGCCAGCGCGTGTTCTGATTGGTCAGCGTCAGTGTCAATTAAAAAAAGGGGCGTTCAAAAACTCTCTTCAACTTCCCTGATAAAGTAAAGCAAGTAAAGCGGCAGACTGTTGAAGTGTACGAGCAACAAACCAGCCGTAAATTAATCGCAGTTACTACCGCACTCCTTTTGGGGAGATAAATAGTATGATCGACATAGTTTGAACCGGATTAATAACTCTATATCTAGCCGCTCACAAGGACGATCTAACGTTAACGTTAACGTTAGTGGATTTTAAAGAGGACGGTTAGAGTCTCGTGAATGCGGTAAGTGTCTCTACCTACCTTTCACCTCCAGCGTACAAACCTCCGCTTAGCCTGACATGTTTGTCTTTTTTCCTTTTCATTCTAACTTCAAATACACATTTCACCTGCTTGGATTTATGCTTATTTATTGGTTTTTAAATAGTTTATCAATTCTCAGTTTTTTCTGTCGAGGATAAAGATCCGTTTAAAACACTAGCAGCTTGATCAACTGTCAAAAATGTCATTGAAAAGTTGAAAGTTTTAGCTCTAACTGCGTGTCAAACAGAAACTTTACACCCATATTAAACTCTACTGTGACATAATACACGGATGGGAACAAGTTACTAAATAAGTTATCTAAGTGGTTAAGTTAGTTTCCTGGTTTGACTTATTCTAGCTCGTTTAGCCATGATGATCATGCCTGACAGAAGTCGGTTAGCCAACGTGCTAACTTACATGGCTGCATGTCCAGCCCTCTGAAAGATTAAAAAAAATACTTTCTTCCCGTGAATAGTTGTTTTTGTTCTTACGGGTTCATGTTAAGACCGTATAGGGTGACAAACTACCCCGTAATGAAGTGACTGATGAGTAATATTGAGTTCCTGAGAAGTGTTGATCGATAAGTGCTGGGTGGAGATTAGCTTAGCTCATCGGGATATTAGTTAGCTGTTTTTCAAGTTGAAAAAAAATTGCCTAGCTGCTCATCGAAATGACTCATTTACTACCTTTTAACCTATTTTTCACACGTGCTGAGTTTGATCTCTATCTGTACTTGTCAGCGTTGAGCAAGTTTAGGAGGTGTTTCATAACATGCTTGGGTTATTACTTGTACATTAGCAATAAAGCCAAACAAACATTCATAAGGAAGTCTGCAAATATTGTTAATGTAGTGCAATTAAACCAGAAAGCAATGTTGTTTTCAGTACGTCGGAGTCTTGTCAAGTGTTTTTGTTCTTAAACCATTGTATTGTAAGCAGTAATAACAGTATAAGCCGTTTTCATTTAATTTAGTAATTCTAAAGTGTATAAAAAATGATGTGAATTACTGCAGGTGTTTTGAAAAAGGCATATTTGGTCCTTGTGATTCTCTACTCGCTGGTGTAATATTGTATGCAATTTGTTTTTCGCCTTTTTAAAGGTGAATCATTTCTGTTGTCATTCGACGTCCAACACACATCCCAGCTAAAACCATGCCATTCCCTTTTGGGAAGTCTCAGAAGAGCCCTGCAGAGATTGTGAAGAGTCTAAAGGAGAATGTAGCATACTTAGAGAAGCTGGAGTCATCTGAAAGCAAGAAATGCGAGAAGGTTGGTCCTTTTTTGTGTCAACATTTCAATGCAAATGTTTCAGCAAATCGTAGACTTTGAAATTGTAACAAAAACTCCCTTTTTTTCCTGTAGGTTGCAGAGGAAGTTTCAAAAAATCTTGCGTCGTTGAAAGAGGTGCTGTCTGGCACTGGAGACAAGGAGCCTCAGACTGAGGCAGTGGCTCAACTGGCTCAGGAGCTCTACAACACCAACCTCCTCATTTCCCTCATAGCAAACCTACAGAGGATTGATTTTGAGGTGTATATCATTGCATTCAAAATGTTTGAAATACAACTACTTCTGTATTGCTGTAAGCTATATTGCTCTGTGCACTAACCACATATTTGTATTTTGCTCTCTTTGATGTATTACACGTTGTTCACCAAAGGGAAAGAAGGATGTGGTGCATCTGTTTAGCAACATAGTGCGTCGCCAGATTGGCGCTCGCACCCCGACTGTGGAGTACATCTCTTCTCACTCACAGATTCTTTTCATGCTGCTGAAAGGGTGAGTTTCCAGACCCCAGGGCATAGTCATAGATCAACACTTTCAGAAGCCATTGATTAGCCTGGCTTTTCCAATTGATGTTATGGGAGACTGTGGTTGTATAGTTATTTTAGGACCATCATTTTCCCATTTCCTGTCCACGTGGCTGGGCTGCCAATGGCATTTCACTTTTACAGCAATACATATCTTGATACTATGGCGTGATATTGTGTTTTAATGATGACTTATATATACGTATATTCAAACAAATGTGGTTCTTACACCACGCTAGAGAAATAACAGGGCTTATTTATTTGTTCATTTCTTGAATGCAGCTATGAAACCCCAGAAGTGGCCCTTAACTGTGGCATGATGTTGAGAGAATGTCTGCGTCATGAACCTCTAGCCCGAATCCTGCTGTTCTCTGAAGAGTTGTACTGCTTCTTTCGATATGTGGAGCTGTCAACTTTTGACATTGCCTCTGATGCTTTTGCCTCTTTTAAGGTAGGACATTTACACAAAATACCATCCAAGTTTTGACTTGTAAACTTTGCCTTAGGAACATAAAAAATGCCACAATATTTTTATTTTATATATGATAGTTTTTAAAGTGTTTGTTGATGACCAGTTTCCAATTTTGTCAATTCATTTGAGCATCTATGTGGTCAACATTTTCAAGCCTCAAAGAGATAATAAAGGGACATAACGTGTATATAAAATTTGATAAAGGAAGGCTCAAAGGTGTGTGGTTGATGCACAAGAACAAATGAGGCAGAAGAGCATGACAGGATTTAAATAAAGCAATCAAAAAGTGCATTTACCTTAAGATTTTGTTTTTAGGATCTGCTGACAAGACACAAGATCATGTGTGCAGATTTCCTGGAGAATAATTACGACAGAGTGAGTGACTCTTGTTTCCCAGGATTTAATTTGCAAGTGCTTTTGTGTACAAGTGCTTCTGGCTGCTCTGCTTTATGGACATATGATATATAATGATTGATTTATGTCATAACTGTTTTTAGGTGTTCACGGAGTATGAAAAGCTGCTGCATTCTGATAATTATGTCACCAAGCGGCAGTCTCTGAAGGTGAGCATAACCTGCCGTTTCACAGGGTTGGTTTTTAATAATTTTCAACCCTTGAGGTGAATATTGAGCTGCTAGGATCTATACATGAAAGAAAGACAGCTGAAAAAAAGAGTTCTCAGAAAGGGCTTCTTTGTAACTTGAACAGCCACATATTTTAATAAGATAGCCACATACTTTGACTTCACATAGGAATGCTTTAAACCTTGCTTGGTTTAATAAAAGCAGCAATATGTTGGGTGGTTTGGCTTCATTCTTACCACATTGTTTTGTTATTATTGTTATAAGTCATTATCAAATTTTATGTAGCTCTTAGGAGAACTATTACTGGACAGACATAACTTCACAGTCATGACCAAATACATCAGTCGAGCTGAGAACCTAAAGCTGATGATGAACATGTTGAGAGACAACAGCCGCAATATCCAGTTTGAAGCCTTCCATGTCTTTAAGGTATGTGTTTATATGCACAGCATTTCATGTAACGTAATATATTTGGATTTGGCACTTTGCTTGTCTGCCTTTCCCTCCGTCTACTCCAATTACTTTCCACACTTGGCAGCTGACTCGTCTTCTGTCCCAGTTCTGGCCTCGCTTATTGAATGTAAACAGGTCAGGGTCAGTCACTAGTGTGTGTGAGCTGTAGTTCAGACCACATGAAGGTAGATTCTGTGACTCGGACGGCACTTTTTACAGGTTTCTTGTGTCCTCTCAGGTGTTTGTGGCTAACCCCAATAAGACGCAGCCTGTGCTGGATATCCTCCTCAAGAATCAGTCCAAGCTGGTGGACTTCCTGAGCCACTTTCAAACGGACCGCTCTGAAGACGAGCAGTTCTGCGATGAGAAGAACTATCTTATTAAGCAGATCCGGGACCTCAAACGGCCTGCACCTGCAGAGGAGTCCTAATGGGAAGACATGGAGTGTGGAACCGGGGGAGCTCGGCTAGTGATGTGGTTTGATTTATGTGGGTGAGAATTGGATGAGAGGGTGGAAAGAAAGGCTGGCATCACTCGGAATAAATCTCTTCAGCTTCTGAACCCGGTAAAGAAATGCTGTCAGGATGTGCAAACACATGCGTCTCCCTTACTTGGGGGGTGAGCAGGTTTTTGCTGCAGGGAGAGCAAAAAAAACCCAAGCACTCAATTTAAATCTAATATACAATACATTTTTAGCACTGCCCTTAAAAAGGAAGCACAGTTGATTTTACCTTGAGATGGTAAAACTTAAGATTTTAAAAACTGTATTCACAATTGCTCAGAATGAAAAGTATATTGAAAGCCTGCTCAGGCCTTTTAACTCACATTTTTAAAAGTAAGAACATGTATATTGGTACCGGTATGGCTTTGCATATTTGCACTGAATCTGGTAGCTTTGCTCCAGGTAGGCCATTAGTGCCAGTCCATAAACCAAATATTAACGATAGGTCAAATACAGGACGATACAGGGCCTTCTTACAGTACACAAATTAATTTGGACATTTAAACTAGTCAAGGGACATTAAAAGCCTTTTATAGACATATAATAGACAAATGTCATGTGGTCAAGTGAAGTTTTACGAAGAGAAAAAAAAATTGCCTGTAGAGTTTAGTGGTCATGTTGGAGGCTGCACTCAATTTCCATTTTAACTGGGTGCCTTATTTAAATAGCTTGGTCATTCTGGGTCTTTATTACATGTATATTTATCTATAACATTGGATTTGTAGTATTATTCTGCTTTTGCTTGGGTTAACGCCTTAGGAGGATTAGTGTTATTAAAACTATTTAAAAATTAAAAAAATGAAATGATAAAAAAACAATACTCATTTAAAGTTTTCTCAGTTAAGATGAACCATGCAATGCAGTCAGGGTTCGTAGATTTCAGTACATGGTACACGGTGCATGTTTACGGTGCAAGATATAACCTTCGCACTCTCACACACACACTGTAACACTGAAAGGATGTGAAATGCTAGAGCTGGGGCATGTCGTGACATTCCTCAGCTGCGCTTTGATAGACACCTTAGACAAGCCAATTAAGCCTTTAAAAGATGGATGCAGTAGGAAAGAGCATTTAACACAGTTCTTGTGTCCTGCACTGTCAAACTTGAATGAGCCAAAGCTGTGGTAACACATGTTATAGATCTAATATTTGGTTCTCCTATGGATTCATTCTTTCAGTACCTCTTGTAAAATGCAGAACGGGATTCTACTGAAAGGTTCCACCGTTAGTCTTTATCTTAAGTTGAATATATTTTATGTACTCTGTTTGCACAAGTTCCTTTCTTATATACCTCATATGTTTTAAATTCCTAAGTGCTGTTTTCCCCCCTGCTTTGTGTCAATAGATATTGTGGAAACACTTTACAGTATGGTTTAATTGATTAACATTAGTAAATGCATGTATTAATTTTTGGTTAATTCCTATGTATACAGTTTTAAGTTGCATACATAAACATTAGTTCATGAACATAAGCATATTCATTATTAACTGTTAATGGTACCTAATGCATCAACTAATGTTAACAAATTGACCTTAGTTTAAAGTGTTCCTGGTATTATTTTGGATGTGGGACAGTAGTTTGAATTATGCAAGCTCAAATTAGACCTTACTTCATGCCAAAGTTGTGGCCTTGTAATGCTGAATAGGACCTACAAGGGGAAACGATTGAATTTTTGCAGTTTGCTAATAAGTTCATAGAATGTCAGGAGTGTGAGGTTGTGCTTTTGTAAATGAGCCAGAGTTTCACTCTAAAAGGTTTTTAATGGATTCATCCAAATGTCAATGTGTGCTTGTGCTTTGACATAGTTTCAGTCCACTCATCACCAGAAGCAAAGTTTTTTTTTTTTTTTTTTTCTCATGTATAACTTGTGCATGTAGAACGTTATTGTATTTAGGATGTAAAAAACCCTCCTGAGCTGCCTTTATTTGCTTTTTATAAACTGCATCATGTGTAAATTCACAAAGCCTTTTTGTTGAACAGTGGCTCAGACTGATTCATTCTCCTTTTCCCAAGATCTACAGCTATCGATAACCAAATATTTTTGCTGTTTGATTAAATGTCACTTGATACCACATGTACAAGAATGGAAGTTTGGCCAAAGTGATTATTCCGCTAACAGGGTTTTTGTCCTTAAGCTCATTGGAGCTTTGAGGCTTTAGATTCTCAAGCAGTGAGAGTGATCTCTGAAGAGATTCACAATAATATGTTCGATCTTTGGTAAGTTATTATGGTGGATTACATACACCTTTTATTATTTGCAGTTTGACTGATAATGTTTGCTATGCTTTTCACTGTTTTCACTCATTTTCCTATGAGATTTCTGTTATATTTTTCACTGTGGGAGAGGATTATATATGTACATAAAGTTTTATTTTAAAAGAGTAAGTGTGGAGGCATATTGAAAATAAAATAAAAAGTGGCACTTCTTGTGTGCGGTAACATCCATTTTGTCTTTTATTTAGAAATGCTGCATTTTAAGTCACTTTTTTTTTTTTTTTCTCTTGCGTCTCATCTTTGGCTGCTAAAGTGTCTGCGTAAGAGCTCGAGGGCTGTGAGGCTCTGTGCATGACTCTCCCTCTCGGCGCACAGGTCAGCTCGGGTCCGCTCCACCTCCCTCTGAAGCCTCAGGAGCACAGCCTCATTTTCTATCCGAGCCGCTTTTTCCAGTCTGTCTCCTTCAGATTTCCATTGCGCTTGCGCTCTTTCCAGTTCCCATGCGAGTTTGGATCGCTCCTGTGCTATCTGCTGCATGTCCCCCTTTGCTTTCCTCAGACTCGTCTTCCACCTGTCTGCCTCTTCTTCCGTTCCCCTGACCTGTATAGTCAGCTTATGTAACTGAACATTCATTTTTTGGCTCTTTGACTTCAGATCATTTATCATGAGGGTCTGACGTGCAGCCCTTTTTTTGGAAAGGCTTAACTGTTCCTCAAGCTTCTCCACCAGGCCTTGCAGCTTCATCCTTTCCTCGTGTTCTGCTTTAAGCTGCTTCTCTGTACAACTGAGCTGATGCTTTAGTCGCCATCTGTCCCTCTCAACGTCTTCAAAACCAGCCCGCAGTTTGGTGATGTCCTTCTCATTCCAAATGCACCTCTGTCCAGCAGTCTCGCTCTGGTCAGTAGGGTTTTCACAGGTCTCTCCTTTATCGACAGGCCTAATAATTCTCCTCTCTAGGGCCTCCTTCTTCTGCAGTTGCTCTGTTTGTTGAACCTCTTTCAAAGCTTTCAGGTATATCTCCCTTCTGTGGCTCCTCTGGGGTTCATCCATATTTGTGGAGAGGGTAGATGGTGGTTTCATTGAGATGCTGCATTGTTCGTTTGTGTTGGTCTGGTTTTCCAGCAGGTTTTGGAACGTGAAACGTGGAGGGAAGATTTCCTCCACCCAGTGATGGTCATCTCTAGAGCTGGACTCGTGTGCAGTGTTTTGATCAGCGAGGTCCATTGTTCTAATAACAAAACAGTTTGAGCTTCATTAAAATGTGAGAAACTACGTATCTTACTATTTAAGGGCACTTATTTTTCATACCCCTTTCTTTAACCAGTTACAATACAGGTCATGTAATGCCAGGAATTAATGAAACGTCCAAAATCGTAGATGTAAGACGACTCCGTACATTTTATAAGCGGTTCATACTTACAACATCAGCGTCGTTGACTACAGCGGTCTCTGTCCGCGCCACTTCCTGTTTTCCTGCAGGCGAGCGCGACGAACACTTTGCGCCCCCTGCTGGATGTGTGTAAACGCTGCTTCTTATTTATGCAAGTGCGTATGTGACCCTAGATTGCAAAACCTCATAAGGGTCAGTTTTCTGAAATTGAGATTTATACATCATCTAAAAGCTGAATATATAAGTTTTGATGTGTGGTTTATTAGGATAGGACAATAATTCGCTGTGATACAATGATCTGAAAAACTTAGGGGGGAAAAAAAATGAGAAAATCGACTTTTAAAGTTGTTTAAATGACGTTCTTAGCAATGCATATTACTACTGAAAAATTATGATATTCTATATTAACTGTGGGATGTTTAACAAATATCTTTATGAAACACAAGCTTGATATCCTAATGATTTTTGACATAAAATAAAAATCTATAATTGTAACCCATATATGTATTTTTGGCAATTGCTACAATTATCTGTAAATGAATTGCTACCTATATATACATATATAGTTTTGTGGTTCAGGGTCACGTTTGCATTTCCTTCAACTTGCCTTTAAAATTTATTCCAAATGTGTAACCCTAAACTTTAGCTTTAAACAAAAAACGATTGCAATCTAGTTCAGTGTTCAGTTCAGAGTGATAAGGCAGATGTCTAAACCTTTTGAGTATTATCTGGGAATTGCAGCTTTCACCTTAATATAAAACATGCTACAAGGATTACTATTAAACACACTTCAGTGTAATTTTCAGCACTAATCAAGTCATCCTTTTAGCTAACGATCATCTTCGTTCTTAAACATACAATTATTTCTCAAAAATGCATGCAAATCTTAGTTTGCGACTAATACAATTTAATACTATATAGTTTGATTACATGTAGTGTGCTGTCTTTTAGTTAAAAAAAATCTTAAATCTATTGTTTAGTTTACAAACAAGTAACATAATTTTCAAGCCAGCATTTCTAGTTTTATCTGTTAGTTGCCAGCTGGCTTAGCATAAGTAAATGCATACACCCTACATCCTTTTTTCACGCTGATCATTTTCTTTGTGCCTTGGAGAGAGAAAAGTAGGTTAAAGTTCAAAAGGACGCTCTGAGATTTCCTGCCATTTAAAGAAGAGAGTGGTAACTTGCAGATCTTTATTCAAAACTGTGTTAAAATAGAAACTTGTTAACGTTTCTAAACAGTGTTTAGGATAACACTTGCATGCACTTTTTAATAAGCATTTTTGAAAAATAAACAAGACGAATAAAATGAGGCGGGAATGCTGAGGGAAATGCTCTTTGAAGCCTAATACAATGGTGCACATACATCCCACTTTGGAATAGTGGGGGTTGAGGGAACCGGGGTCAGAGGTCACCGAAGCCTTCTGTCTCTCACTGACCATAGGATTTATTCCCAGGAAGCCAGAGTGTCTTACACTCAAACTATTTTAAGCAAACTTTTGGATGACATGTAATGTCCTGAGGTTTGCATTTTCTGCAGTTATTTCTAGATCTAAGACGGATAATCAGAGGGTTTTTGCGCAGACTTTCCATCACCCCCACCCCCAACAAGAAAAAAGAGATGCTCTACAATTACATGCATGACATAACGTTTTGTTGTCTGTCTTGAGAGGCGACATGGGTTGAACATGAAACATCTGCGTAGTAAGGTACTAAAACCTTAAGGATAAAACTGCTTCATCTCATTCTTCACGATCAGGTACGTGGACTATTAAACTTAACGCACACATGTGACCCTAGACCACAAATCCAATCAAAAGTAGCACAGGTATACTGGTATGTAATAACAATTAGCTGTTGGGGTCAAAATGATAAATTTTTAATTTATGCCAAAAACATTAGGATATCAAGTAAAGATTGTTGCATGAAGATATTTAATAAATTTCCTACCATGAATATATCACAACTTAATTTTTTTAGTAATGTGCATTGCAAAAAACTTTATTTGGACAACTTTAAAGGCACTATCCACCTCATATATATATATATATTTAACCCTCAGATTTTAGATTTTCAAATAGTTGTATCTCAGCCAAATATTATCCTATCATAACAAACCATATATCAATGAAAACTACTAAACTAATTTATTCAGTATTTATTTATTTTTTTTAGATGTACCTGGTTTTGTGGTGCAGGGTCAAAAATGTCAGTGTTACATAAATGCACTATGCATTATTTGTTCATATCAAATTAATGATGGGTTATTTTTTTATTACATTTTATGCAAAACTACAACCTTCCTAAAATTCCTTTCCTCCCCAAACTGTCCTATAGGCCTGTTGTTTTTGGGTTGCCACCGACTCTATATCAAATTGCTTGCTTACGCTACTCCCAAGTAAAGAACATTTACTATAACAAACCGTAAACACTTTCTTGTTTCTTGCTCAGTACCGTGATTGCGTTTAGAAATCCCCTATGCCAAAAAAATACAAAGTAGCAGTCAGACTAAACGCTGTGAAAGTGGTAAGTGGAATATAGGATATAGGAGAGCGGATGTGAGTCGTGGGGGGATTGAGTGAGTTGAGTTGGGGAGGAGGAGGCTCGCGAGGCCCATCATCACATGACGAGACGTTCGCGCCTCTTTCGTAAACCTTCTCCAACCTGATGATCCTAAACAACTCGGAGGTTACGCGCGAGTTTAACTTCGGCGGAGGCCTAAAACGCGTCAACTCGCTGTGCGTTCACGCGCGGTCTGTGCTGCGGAGAGAAATGATTGTGCAAACTCTGAAATAGTGACAGTGTTTGTCGGTGGGACAGGCTTTGTGTGTGTGTGGAGCAGCTGGGGAGCTAACAGACAATGTAGGAGAGATGGATCAATTAATGGACTCTTGAGCGCTTAGATATTTATTCGGAGGTGTTTGGTTGTCTTAACTAAGCACATGTAAGTGAAATTCGTTTTTAAAATAATAATACTAGCGACTTCTGTATTGGGGAAATGTAATGCGACTATGATAGTAATTGCTTCTTATTTTTTTAAAGTAAATTAAACAATTACGCCTTACTTTTCCCGATTTGCTGATTAATATTTAACCGGTGATGTTAGCAGTTTGTGTACAGGCGATTCATATCTTACCTAGCTGAGCAAATCTGGACTCTGCTTTAAATATGGTCTGTAGTGTTATTGAAAGACTGCAAAACTTGAGTTTTGACGCTTAAAATGTATTTATTCGTTGTCTTGCGCGTTTATTATATAGATATAGTTTTATTTACACACGCAAACTCACACTTGTATTAGTATTGGTGTATTTCACGTGGCTCAGCAATTCTTCTCCATAGAAAGGGTCAGTCTATCAAAAACCCAAATTCAGGTGAGAAACTAACATATAGTTGGATTAAAGACGCGTTTTAATATTAGTGGAAACAGCCATTGGCGACCGTCGTTCAAAACTTCCTAAAATCTCCTAACACTTAACCCAGTTTTGTAGTCTTTTTCAGCTCTTAAAGATACTAGGAGTTAGTTTCCTGTTGAAAACACCCACTCCTTAGTAAACATGCGTTTTTTTGCTGCTTTGCTTATAATTGTAGCGTAATAAACATGTTCCACCACTGTAGGGGCGATGAAACTTCAGCCTGTCGCGAAACGAGAGCTGGTGGGCCACACAAGCAGAAGATCGGGCACCGACCTCAAGGCCTAGTTAATGTTTGCGATAACTTATTCATCCTCAGCGTTTTTCTGTCCGCCTGTGAAATAATGCGTAATAAGCCTAATGCGCTTCTCTCACGTTGAAAAGCATTAAAGTGCATCTAAAAAAGACATTTTATGGCGTGAATGGAATTGCATTTTAAAGGTGCTTAAGTTTTAAGTTGATTCATTTGGCAGTAGACCTTGTATGTAGGTTATTTAATTAGCCTATACAACAACAGTGATTAAAGAGCTTTCAACAAGTACCTATCTTGAGTTGAAGATCCTCCATTTTGGACGAGACACAAGCAAAGCGCGCCAATCACGAGAACCAGTGACGCGCAGACATTTAAAAAAAAAAAAATTAACTTAATTAGATTAATTCAAATTTAGTTTTAGTAACACATAGCAATAGTTAAGAATTTAAATGCACGATTAGGAAACGAGGTAATGAGGTAAAAACAAGAAGAAATGTTTACTTGCTTTAATGGGTGTAAACATTTTACAATCAATTCTAAAGCTGTGTAATTTTGTTGCCGTGTATTGTATGTAATGGTTTCTTTAGATAAGCCAGATCTTCTAATTAAGGAATGAAAGCGTAATTATCAGATTGTTGATTGTTTGTCTCTTTCTTCCCTTCTAGGCCTGCTGAAGATCAGTGAAGGATTTTCCTCAAATGAAGTAGCAGAAGGCCACCCAAATGCAACATAATATTAATATGTCCTTCCTGCTAAGGTGCATCTTGTGTAGTTAGTGAAGTAGTATATTATCTACTGCGCTAGATGCTCCTTTTGGCAGGAGGAGCTGTATATTCAGCACTTGGAAGCAAAGCCACAAACCCAGTTCATTTGTTATTTTATTTGCTTGCATGCTCTACTCTGACCTTATTATTGTATTACTCAAACTGCACAGTATCTATTCTCTTCCTATGATCTATGTGAGTTTGTCCTGGCAGTTCCAAAGTGCTCACAGTGCAGGTAGTGCCAGTGAATCTACTGCAGTGTTTGCACTTCAAGTATTGCCGGTCGCCTTCTGTCTGTCTCTCTGGAGCTGTGCTAGATGCTGCTGCTTATGGAAAAGCCCTGTTATGCGTGGTGAGTTTTGCAGGATTGCATCCAGCTTTATTGCAACATGCTGTGCAAATCCATGCAAAACTCGCTGCACAAGGGACAAGCTTCTTTCTGCAATGATGATGGTTTCCAACCGTTACAAATCCATGCAGTTCTTAAGCAAGATGTTTGTTTTTCTTTATTTTAAGTGGGTTTTTTTGTTAGTTGTTCTTCCGCTGCCATAATTCAAAAAGCAAGGGATATCAAAATAGCAAACATTTAAGATGCATGGATTTCTGTATTGAAAAAAGGCAGCAGTGAGGAAAAATATAGTTGCATATTTGTTTTGTCTTGCTGTTTTCGGGTGGATGACTTTGCAATTTTAATAGTGGCAAAAATCGTCCAACAAAAATTGCACGGTATCCATCTGTAATCCGCTAGATTCCTTTACCTACATTTTTTTTAATTAATATTATTTTGAATATGTACCACTGTTCATTTAAAATGGAATATTCTCAATAAAATTTATTTATTTATCATTCTACCTTGCAACTCTTATAATGAAATTGATTTCATAGATTAATTAGTGACTGTATGTTGCAATAACCCCTAACAGCACCAGATGGCAGCAGATAGC
Source organism: Enteromius thamalakanensis (assembly GCA_032357475.1). NCBI lineage: Eukaryota > Metazoa > Chordata > Actinopteri > Cypriniformes > Cyprinidae > Enteromius > Enteromius thamalakanensis. The sequence continues at coordinate 12,190,191 of JAUCMT010000026.1, forward strand.
TGGCAATCTGACAAATAATGTTTGTTGTTTGCTCTTCATATTCAAATGTATTTGAAAACGTAAATATGTTAGTCACATAACACAGACGTTGCCGGGAATCCAATGCCTTTCTGATATTACCACAATTCACTTTTTTAACCAATTAAACTAGCATAAAACGTGATAGAGATCTGGTAGCCCAGACTTGATCTTGGTCTCTGTGCGCATGACGCGGCAGTGCAAAGGGATTCACAACACGCCTCCTGTCTTCATAATCATAACTTTAACATCATCGAAAGAGTTTAATACCAAACGGGATTCTTTCGTAGGCGGTTCATTTAAATAATGCAGGAGTCATATGTTAATCGCGCAGGGAAGTGTGACCTTGATTTGTGGGCATGAAGTTTGTGTCTATTAATGAGGTGGAGATGAAGAGCTCCACAGGACTCTCCTCACACTCACTTCAGTGATGCCGCCGCTGAGTCCAGCACATCGCTTTCTGCTCTCTCCAGGCAACGCAGATCGTCCCTGCTGTCTTCATTTGAGCTTATAATCAAATCTATCACCAGCAAGCGTTTTTGCGCCACGCATCTCTACTTCGGCGCGTTTGGGTTCATGATGCCTGGACTGAAGTTGAACGGAGCGCTGGTTCTGTGCGCCCTGATGCTGCCGTTCTCTCGGCCGAACAGTCAGGTGCTGGACTGTCGCGAAGTGCGCTCGTCTTTTCAGTTTCTGTACCCGGGGATGAAATGGACCCCAGAAACGCCAGTATCAGGTAAACCAAGTCATTCAGACCTTGGGTTAACGTTAAGTATCTTCATGTAAAACCTGTGTCCGAAACGCTTTCAAAACACCGTCCAAAAGTTTCACCTGCCGTTTTACAAAACTTGTACTAATGTTTTTAAACCTGGCGTAATGTGTGATAGTGTATTTGTGTGTGGTTTTAATTTAAATATTGACTGGATATGTACCCTATCGATCTATAGTCTAAATTATTTTGTTATTGAAGCGTTTGGCGTAATTTAAAGTAACCGTAATTTAAGATTCAAGAATCCTTTAAATATGTACTTTAATACACGCCTGAGCCATATTACAGATGTACAGAGTTGCAATGCTGTGTACAATTTATAAACCATCGATATTAAACTTAAACTGCTGTCATTGTATAAAAAAAGATACATTTGCAGTTTTAACGTACTACCTACTTTTGCTTGTATATCGTTGCTAGATGTTAAGTTGTTAACAAATTCAATATTTAGGCTATCTATATTCAAATACCAATAATTCACCTTGGACTGGTATATTTTAGCTTTTATTGTGCATACTAAATTGCTGTCTGTGAGACAATGTTATATATCCCAGCTGTTACTAGACTAACAGTAGTAGTGTGTCTTTTAATTTCATTAAATTGATGCCAGTAGATGCCAGCCATAACCAGAATGCATACTATTAAAAGTGACTACTCGTATATGAGCCACAAATCCCCATAGAATTGGCATGCTGCCAGTAAAAACAAGTAGTTACTTATCAGTAGTGGAAAAGTGATTATAATTGCGAATGAATTGGCTAATTAGTGACTAATCTGAAATATTACTATAGTGAAATTAAAACTAGTGGCTTACCTATTTAAAAAATGCTAGTAACAAAAATACTATTTATTTTTAAAGACCAAATGTTAAAAGCACTTGCCATACAGTTTTTTTTTAATGTTTGCATTTCCTGTAGCTCATTTCATGGGATATTATTTTCACCCTCTGCGTGATGTGAAGCTCTATCAGTAGGTTGAAGATGAAAAAAGTGTCCTGACTGGATTGTCATCTTCAGCTCTGAGCGCTGGCTGCAGAAGTAGCCCGAGGAGAGCTGTTAATGTATTTCTCTTAGCCATAACTAGTGTGAATTACCTGTCATGCTGGAGAAGGCGAATTGTGTTAGTCTGTTTATTGAGGTTGCTACATTTCCCAGCGGAGAGCTGAGGAGATAGATGAGTTGAGATGAATGACAGGATAGATGGCTGGCTCTCTACTTGACATCTCCCCTCAGCTGCTTGAAGCTTTAATTCTGTCTGAGGAATGAGAGAGGTGGGGTAGGAACACGGAGAGTTTGTTTGGCCCTCACTACAAAAATTCTGCTGAAAAGGATCTTGCTTTCCCCAGTGACTGCATTTTGTTGTTAAGCTGCTTTATGTGCAAGTATCTTAGTTTTTTCCCCTAGTGGTAGAAATTGCTTCAAAAGGAGCTTTAGATAAAATTGCATCAAATTGCGGTTATTCGTTTTGCACTTAAGTTAATAAACATCGCAAGTTTTGCATTTAAAATGAAAAAGGACAAGTTGTTTTCTGTTTAAAAAAATTGATATATTTAATTTTTGCAATACTTTAAAAAAATGTATTATTATAATTTTTTTTACTTAGGCCTATTGAATAATTTGAACCATGATAGAGTCATGATAGAGTCTAACACCATGTGATTCGACTTATAGGTGAATAAGTGTAAAATCCGAGCAATCCCTTATGGTTCAGCTGCTTTTAGGAGATATAAAGTGACCTTCCCGGTTCCATTTAATCAGAGGTGCTGTTCAGTTTTGCAGAGTTCACATTTGCAATTTAAATGGATTGCAATTGGGTTAAGGACAAGGAACAGAGTGATATTCTCAGTCATTTTCCTTCTCAGAGGAATTTTAACACATTTTAACCTTTATCAGAGTTTAAGAAAAGTAACAGGGTGATTGCATTGCATATCTTACTGGACTGCCAGAATCTGGTATGCTTTAAATTAAATATGCTGCTGACAGTTGTTAAGAAAAATTACTGGGTTGCACGCATAAGATATGAAACTCGTATATGTTGCAGTTTTCGTATGGATTTCTTAGAAAGCATTTCGGGTTGGCTGTGCTCCTCCTCAGTGTCTGGTATGGGACTGCATGTCCTGATGGGTGCAATCTTGCAATAAAAGCTTTTTTGAAGCCCTAGTTTTTTGAAACCTAAACATTGCTCTTCAGAGAAAGGACTAACTGAGTTTTTTTTTTCTTTCGGAAGTGTGCCGCAGGCAGTGTAGAGTCCTGATAATCCCAGCGGCACCGGGCTCTGGACTATATGCCTGGTGCAGCAATTAGTGGTGCGGCGAAGCCTTTGGCTTTATTCATTTTGATTCATTATATGAACCGATACCACGCGGCTCCAGCATATGTAGCCAGAGACCTTAATTGAGCGTCCTTGTATTACGTCAAACTATGAAAGAATGTGAGGTTAATTGTTTCCCCCCTTATTTGGTATTGATTTATGTGTTAGCCAAGTGCATCTTAAGAAGCATACTTGTTTAGAAAAATGCCATAGTGAATGCGTAAGGAATGTGCACGTTATAAATGACAGCATAATTTCAAATATCTACTGATGGTTTGAGATGTTTCTGTTTGTACAGAATTTGCATTGTGCAAAAACAGCCATCGAATTTCCCTCAAATGGAGCGTCTATTCTGAACCCAGTGCACGTCGCTGGCCTTGAAGTGGCAAATGAATGTTGACAACCTTAATGTTAATTGGAAATGGGAAGGACTTCAGGCCGTATAGCGTTGCTGTCACCTTCTAGTGATTTTATTTATTCCACAGAGAGTTTTACTCTCTCTTCTGGCCTGCTTGCAGATTTAATGCTTTGCTTGATTTGTATCGCATCTCGTGTTCTAAGTTCCTTACAAAAGTTTGCACTTGCTGTGCTACGGAATCTAGCATTTCTCTCGGACTGCTTCTCGTATTATTTGCAGCGTTCACCTTCAGAGACCCCTTTTTCTCAACCACCCAACAGGCAGCTGCATCCGCTGCCCTGTGACCCCAGTAAACCCGGTGGTAGGCTTTAAACTGGTGGTGATATTTGGGTTGATTTGTGATAGATGCAGCCTCTGAGTTTCTATTCAGCTGCCAAATGTGATCTCTATTGGCTTCTGTGAGTGGGATGGATCTTTAGCATGGAGAGAGAGACGGATGCACTGACATTAGAGAGAGGATGTGATGACTGATGTGTCTACAATGGAATACAAGGAGGCCAAGCCGAGGCATGCCGCCCGCAGGAAGATTGAACTGAATTCTTATCATACCGCATGTAATGCCACGGGCCACAAGACCAAAAAAGCCAATGAGAGGTTCTCCTGTTCTCCACTGGCACGTCTTTTCCATTTTTTTTTTGATGTCTCTCTTGTTCATCCCGGCCTTCTCGTCCCCGAGAGGAAGAGCTGAATGTCAAAGCACAATAGACAGCTGACTGTCTTTATAGTCTCAAAGGCACCTTTACACCGGCTCACACGTACAGTCGCTACATCAACCTGACGTTTTGATGTGACGTCCCCTGCAAATATTGTATTAAATAATGAGCGCTCAAATTAAGATGACCGTTGTTAAACTCATAGTTCGATGTCGTCGCTTTGGTTTCCGCTGAAGAGAGCGTCTGAGTAATGAGGGGTTCGGAGGGTTGAGTACAAAGTGAAGTCAGGGTCCATCTCCCAGCAGTCTCTCTGATCATCATGAGATGAGAGGGAGCCATATTCTATATATATTCATATAGTACCGCTGGTACTCAGAATGAGATCCAGCTAATGAAGTGCCACTGACCTCCCTCAAGAGCTCGTGTTCGAGGCTCTCAAGGGGCTTCTTTTCGTTTTAATGGCAGTAATGGCAGTATGCATTTCAGAGACACTTGTTCACCCTATCAAAGGCTAGATCCTCTCAGTGCAGGCAGTATTGTTATTCCAATTATCAAAAGCAAGTCCTTGTAGAAATTATATACCTCGCTAAGCATTGTAACAAACTGAAATTTTAAAATAGGGAAGCTACGTCTGTAATCGGTTGGTCAAATGGAGAGTCCTGTTTCAGTCTCATCAGTTGAGCTTGTGTTTGGATGCTCAAATGTTTTGAAGTTACCACTGTATTTACTCTTTTGGGGGAGAAATCAATATATACATATATAAATTGTCTTTGGGATTTGAGATTGGTTTAGTATGGTTAACTATATTCAGTTAATTTAGAGCTGCATAAACATGAGAGTTGAAAACATTACTCTAGATATATGCATGAATATTCATTCAAATAGCTTATCATCATTTATTATTTATTCATTAACATATTATTGTAATGTAATTAACATTACATATTACTACCTTAAAAGTATTTTTTTTCTTCTACTTAATGTTTTTATTTTTAAATTAATTAAAAAAACTAGTTATAATTTGCAAAATTTACAATTTTATTGCACTAATATTTTTCTATATCATTTTAGTGTTTTAATTTAATTATTTCATATAATTTTTTTTATTATTTTTATGTAGAATAATTTCATCATCATCATCATCATCCCCATCATTTATTATTATTATATAACTTTATTTTTAATCTACGTATTAATTTTTACATGCAGTCAAACATACTATATACAGTCATGTGTTTAATGCTGGGAAAGTTAGTATTATGTGAAGTCCTATAGAGACTTTAGTATAGTGTCAGGGGCCTTGGGCAGTGAAGTACCTTCATATTTTGATAAATGCCCACACAGTTTCTTTAATTATGAGATAATGGCTTAGGTCAATGTCTCTGGTAGTCCATTTGAAGTTGAAGGTGAAGGATCACATGCCTACAAGCCATGAAAGTTTCTACTAATAACTGTGGTCAGACTTTCTATTTAAGCCCATATCTTGTTTTTTCCTTTGTTGATTGAAACAGAGCAACACAGCATGTTTGTGTGAGCTGCGGGCTTTTATTATGCTGTTATTTACTTTATCTTTCCCAAACCAAATCTCACCCTCGTGTGCTCCATGCTGTGGAAGTCTGAGGTACTTTCTTTCATTAAATACTTCCAATGGCACTGTAAGACGACAGACGGCTTTGCTTTAGTCCATTAACTTCTCCTGCCTCCCTGGCAGAGCAGCCCCGATTCATAATCATATACTTCGTATACTTTCATCAGCCCGTTGACTTTCCAGTTCTGTTAATTGTGCACACATATTGATGTCTTTGAAGCGAGTCTAGAAAGAAACGTCATAATTCCTGTATCGTTGCACTATAATTCATGCTTCTAATAACATCCTTTTAACATTTTCTGTATTTTAACACAGCATGTTTTCCCCACAGCCCCCATTAAACTTGCATGCTGATAGCTTTATAAATGGTTCTTAAGATCACGCTTATGCATGCATCTGGCTGCGTTCTGTGTCTTCAGGCTTGTTAAGGAGGAGCATGAGGCTGAAATGTGTACACAGCGCTCACCACGTCTCCGTCAGAGCCATCTTTTTCATCTGGGCTCCGACAGGGATACTCACACGCCTCAGGCCTTTGGATGAGGCTGCAGGAGGGATGGGGTATTTAGAAGTTCCTAGAAATTGTAGGCAATAAGGAAGAAAGTGAGTGTGTCATCACTCAGTGGACAATGCATATGGAAGAGTTTGTATCTATATAGAGGCCCAAGTCATGTTTTTCAGCAGGAGCCCTTGAGCATCATATAGACTTCACATCTACTAGTTATCTAGAGATCTGTTAAAGGAGCATTAGGTAAGAAATGGCCAAAACTGGTACTGCAATCACTTTCAAAATACTGCTGAGCGGTGTCTC
>JAUCMT010000026.1:12196799-12208225 GCA_032357475.1 Enteromius thamalakanensis
CTTAATGCCTGTTGAACATAACAGAGACATTTTATGATTATTACAATACATTTCTTACCTAATGCTCCTTTAAGCATTTTAGAATCTAGCAACGTCAATGTGACATTATTCTACTTTTTAAATTTTTATTAAAAAGTTTTAATTGAAAATGTAATGTAATATGTTTTGGGATGATATAAGTCAAATATCATGATATCATGATAATTACATAGCTTCATTAAAAAATGAAATTAGGCAGCTTGATTGTATCGTTTGCAAGTGTTAGTCTTTTAAGTTTTAGAAAAAGGTTAATAAACCTTATAAAAATCTGTTCAGGATTTAAAATGGATTATAAAGCAACCTCCTAAAAATTTACTGATAATTATGAATTTTTAATTTATGGTATTTGTGAAACATGATGTGTAGATTCATACTTTGTATACATGTTTTTATATTTGCTCAATATATATTACTTTTACCTAAAATGGTCTAAAGGATTTTTCAAAATGGTGAAAATGTTTATTTTTAATTTTGGTTTGAACTAGATTTTCTTGGACAATCTAATTTGCCATTGACCCCTTAATAAAAGCTATTATAAAATATTGCATGTACATGTAAAATTGGTAAATATAGCCGTTTTATACTGGCGGTGTGAGTTGCTAACTGCTGTTGAAACAAATGACGTCAGTATAGTCACATTGTCAGTGCACAATATTTCTTAGACTGAGGCATCTTCATTTTCTTTTGGAGCAAATGTTTTCTGTTCCATTTTCAGAAGACAAACAATCTAATCAGTCGTATTTATGAGTAGTCTTTAGTTAGAGACTGTGATGTAATATTTGTTTATTCTTCTCTGCTGGGAGCAATCTCCCTCCTGTAAAGTCCTTCACTTTTCCCTGACAGCTCGCAACTTCTCTAATAAAGTACATTTATCATCTGCAAACAGCAGACGTGCCGATAAAATTGTCTGTTTTGCTGAAGATAATTACTAAATCTGTCTGAGTTCTTTCTCCTTTCATACCTGCTCCCTTCTGCCAGCCCCCCACCATCCCCTCCACTCGCTAGGCTATTGACAGCTTAATAAATTTGCCTTGGATTCTGAAATTAGCTCGATCGTATCTGTCGCCGGTCCTTTGCAAGTATTGATTTTGGATATTAAGCCTGTCAGTACGCATATGAAATGTGCCGTCTGCACAATATGGCAGGTTTGCCCGTGATTTCTCGTTTCATATCCGTATTGGTGCAGATCAGAAAATGTTGAGTTTTTCTTGCGGTTGTTGGTATTTGATGGCATGTGATGTTAATGGGTTTATTTACCCATTCCTAACAGGCGCTGAGTGCTTAGTAGATCAGCATTTTTTCCTTTCCCCTAAGGCGATTTCTTTGACATTTTGTCTTCACATTTTCATATGGGATTTAAAATTTGGCAGCACTTAAATCTGCTGCATTTTAATCTCTTTCATGGTCTATTAAGTTATTTCAATCAACAAACTTGTAGAGTATGTTTTTGGGACTTCTTGTTGGATTTTGTTTTCTCGTCTTGGAGCTGGCAAGGAATGCTTATTCTTTCAGTATAAGAATCGAAAGGAATGAAATGATTCCTGGTCCTAAGAGTCCCCTTAACGATTCTTTTACATTTGAGAAGGAAATATTAGGAAGGCAGTAAGACAATTCTATTGCCAAGTGTTTGGATCATTTTCAAAAGAAATGTGTGTGATTTGTAGAGGGGGATGGGGAGGATTTCCCCCCTCTCTGGTCTGTGCATCCCTGCCTCTTCAGAATTATTTAGATTCCCGGTGGGGAAAAAATGATTCGCGAAACACGCTATGAGGTGCTGCTTTCAATCAAATGATTCTCAAAAACGTGCTTTGAATTCCCTTTCTGGCTTTGTTCTACTGAAAACATTTCATAACATAACACTTGCCTTAATGGAAGATTTATCAAGAGATCCTTTATCATAATTTATCAGAAAAAAAAGTTTTCAAAAGTATGTCCCCTCTGCTTTTTTCGCAAATCGCAGAGTGGCAACAACTAAGAATAAAGATTTTGGTAATGCATTTCATTCAGTCCTTTATTTTTTTGATAGAATACTGACAGAATGTCATAACCATCAAATTAACAAGTAGTTAGTACACTAACTTAGGCTTTAAAAGCATACTGACCCCAAAACCTTTCTTTTGTCATTTTTTATTCACATTCATGCCATTCCAAACCTGTATGATTTGTTTTTGTGGGACAAAAAATAAGATATTTTGAAAAATGAAAAGTTACTGGGGTATAAATTCATATGATATTTGCTAAATCATGTTTTTATGAGTTGCTGACTCATTTGCACAAATTCCTACACCTAACCCCGCCCCTATTTGTACGAGTGAAGTCATACGAATTTGTACAAATTATCCCCCTCTCATAAAATACGTACAAATTAGTGAGATTGCATTGCATTTTTGCATGAACTATACATTTAGGCCTATTTGTCTTCTTGATTTAAGAGCCAACTCTTAAGAGGAGTCATCTCGAGAATTGGCCTTCATTGCTTGTATTGTTTGCTCTGTTTTACATCAACAAAGTGAACAATGGAAGAATATTGTCAATTTTAAAACCACTAATAAAACTGAATGTTGCAAGCAGCCTCTCTTAAACAGAGCAGTGACACTTTCGTCTCTGCCCAGATCGTGTTATGCCCTCCTTTTCTCCTACCCCATCATCAGCCTCTATGTCTGTGTGAACTGGAGCATTGGGACTCCTCTGAAGTTTGTTTACAGCACTATCAATCAACCTAGTGGCACCTCCACCCCCTCAGGTAGCTGACATACACACACTCACACACTTCATTTGGCTCCGATTTAACAGCGCTGCTCTGAGATGCATGAGATGACAGCGAGGCAAAGTGACTGAGAACAAAGTTGCATGTAGGATGCTCTTTCAAAATAATAATGGAAATGAACATTTGAAAGGACTGAGGGTTTGCGGAGCGTAAGTTCTCTCCTAGCATGTGTAATCGCAAGATAATTGGCCACATTTCCAAATGTGGATCCGTGGCCCTCGGGGGAAAACATTTGCAATAATCCTACTGATTTTCACAGCAGCTGTTTCCTAGTCCTAGGTTCACATGCAGAGAGGTCTGTTCGACCTGAATGCAGTGGAATCCCATGATGCACTCTGCCCAAAACAACCCTAAACATGTGTTATTCAGTGTCGGAAGTTCTGCAAGATGAGACGCGAGTATTGTGCGTTGTCCCCCCCCTACTTCATTTGCAATTCACAAAGTATCATTTAAAATGTGAACGGATTTGATGTTTTATGCTTATTTGTGAAAAGAGCTGATAAATAAATTGTGAAAATGAACCTCTGTAAGGTTTCGATTGTGTAATTTTTTTTTTTTCCCACATCCGCCTCCAAGCCATCAAAGTTAACACATGGGGGACTTAATCAGGCGTTGGTCATTTTTATTTTCTGGATCCTTGATGTTTGATTCAGCAGAGATCTGATAGCTTTGCTCTCTTTCTCTCCCCACAGGGCATGAACATTTTTAGATTATTATTCATATGTGAGCCACGAACTGAAGCACCTTCATCCAGAGAGCGTATTTCTGAATAGGCTTTTCTCTCCCAGCAAATCCAATTATACCACTTTGATAGATAACCTTCAAACCTCGATTCTAGTATATCAAGTATGTCAACAAATCACCCGTCACCTCTTCATTCACTTCAACAAGACGTTCCTGTCAGTGTGTTGACTGTTTTTTCTGTTCATCCTAGTCTCTTTTATCCAATCCACATGGGGAGTTGCATTCCTTCAGACTTTAAATGGACAGATTTTGCATAGTAGTAGTCTCCTGGGGTCTGTCTTTACCCAGACGTTCTCCCTGATGATCTTGTTTCCTTTAATGAGTGTTTGTTCTGTGCTAATCAGTTTGGTAGGATGAAATGCAATGCATAGAAATTAAATATCATGTTTCAATTAAGAGGCAGGAATTCATTTAGCTGTGTGTGAGATTTGAATAGGTAAATCAAACAATGTGCTCTATAAAACAAATGGTTTTCTCCAGCTCTCTCTGAAGCTTGACTCATAAAGCAAACATGCTTTCAGACAATTTTATTAAGTGCCGCGGTCTGTTTACTTGTTATTGCGACGGCTGTACAAATCCTGTGTCTCTTTTCTATTCTTCAGGCTCAGATCTGCAGGTGTGCCAGCCGAAAGGCCTGACCTGCTGTTCTCGCAAAATGGAGGAGCGCTACTTGCTCATTGCCAAACAGAATATGGAGTCCAGTCTCCAGGCCACCAGCGCTCAACTCAAAGTACTCATCATCCAGAATGCTGCCCTCTTTCAAGGTGAGTTCCTGCAACAGTGCAATTAATGATTCTAACGAAACCAGTGGTGGATAGTAACGAAGTAGTAATTCGTTACTGTACTTAAGTAAATTTTTTAAGTATCTGTACTTTACCGGAGTAGTTTTATTTTTAGCAACTTTCACTTTTACTTCACTACATTCCTAAGCAAAGGATCGTACTTTTTACTTCACTACATTTCATAAAACATATCGTTGCTCATATATCACGTGCTCCGAGCGAGACGCAGACGAGATGATTCATTAACAAACTGATTCTTTTTAATGAACCTGTTCAATCGGTTCGCAAATCTCACCAAACGATTCATTCTCAAATTTGGACGATCCGATTGTAGCTGTTCGCGATTCGACAGCTCACTGATTCAAATGATCCGAGTCTCCAGTGAACCGAACAACTGGTGCACGTGACTGATGATGCGTGAAGTAAGATACCAAACTTTAACTGAAAATCATATTTAGGTAGAAATTGTCAGTTTGTTACACACTGAAATGAATGCAGACACATCAACATCAGTGTCTCAAGTCAAAAAACGTTCATATTCCCTTCTGCTGTAATGTTAGCAGTTTTATTCGGAAGTTCTGGTTTTTGGGACGAACAATGATGACAGGGACTTGGGCGGCTTTCTTGGCTCCTGGGATACATATGTTCAACCCAAAATAAGAAATTTAGGGGTTATTTTTGACTCTGCTCTTATGTTTGATCATCAGGTCAAAAATGTGGTAAAAAATTGCTACCAGTAATTAAGGACAATTGTGAAATCGAAGACTTTTTTGTCTGTTAATGACCTAGAAAAAGTGATTCATACCTTCGTCACTTCTCGTTTGGACTATTGTAATGCTATTTATGTTGGTCTTAGTCAATCTCTTACTTTGAAGCTCCAGATGGTGCAAAATGCTGCCGCGAGGCTCCTTACTGGTGTCAAGAAAAGGGAGCACATTACTCCGGTTCTAGAAAGACTTCATTGGCTTCCTGTGAAACAGCGAATACAGTACAAGGTTTTTGTTGTACGTTTATAAAGCTGTGCATGTGTTGGCCCCGGAATATATAAAGGACTTGGTGCGTATGAACTCTGCCGGAGCACAAAGGTACTACAATTGTCTTAATTTGTTTTTACCAAGAACTCGCCTAAAAACAAAAGGGGATCGAGCTTTTTCAGTTGTTGGTCCTAGACTGTCGAATGCGCTCCCCTCAGATGTAAGATCTGCATCCTCAGTTGAGGGTTTTAAATCTCGTCTCAAAACACATCTTTTTTCTGTTGCTTTTAATTCTTGACTTTTTCATTGTATGTCATTTATTTTATGTATTTTGTTTTATTTTATAATCTCTTGGATGTTCAGAACTTTGGCCTATATAGTAGCATAAAGGGCTATATGAATAAATGAGTCTTGAGACTTGAAGAAAACAGTCCTGCGCAGGGCTCTAGTGTGTGGGTGGATGGGTAGGTGAATGCGGGTAAGATATTTAGAAAAATATATGCACTATATTTAAAATTCATAAAGTATATTTGGTTTCATCTTCCATGAACCCGTAAAACAGTCAATATTTGCTGTTATCACTGTGTTTGGTGGATCAAGAAATCTTCTGTTCATGCAACATCTCTATCCTTTCCTCTGGTGTTCTCTAGATATACTTTTCCTTGTAGGCGTTTAAAAGCAAGTACCAGAGTTCCCTCTACTCATAACATAAGTGCACTGCTTTACCCTCTTATGTTTTTTCAACCAATAAACCAACCATTTAGACCTGAGAAAACATGAATTTGACCTTTTACTGACTTTATTTTACTGAGCACAAATTTTATGATATTTTCCCCACTGCTGTTTACCCTCAATTTGGTCAGTGGCATTGCAAATGTGCCATGGTCATGGTATAATGGTTTACAGGAAGATATAGCCATGTGTGGTTATGATTTAGAAGCATGACTGGGATTAACCTATTGTTTATCCCCTATTGAGGTAAAGAAAAACACAAGTTTATCTAATCAGACAGTCATTAAATGTTACCTGTGAGACACACAGACAGAACTGAGCTTTGTGGAAGAAACTCAAATGCTATTTCATGAGTTCACACTTCCTAATTATTACGAATAAATAGCGAATTTGGCTGTCCAGGGGAGCGAGCCTGGAGCTCAGCAGACTCCGAGCACTAGGGATTTTAGCCCTTAACTCTGAGTAGAGCCCTGAAAAGGCCTCAAATTTAAAAAAAAAAAAAAATGATAGACATGCTAAAACAGTTCAAACATATAACAATTTTAAACATTCAACGCTAAAAGTATAAATGTGCGACATTATGGTTTGTGCAGAGAGTGATGTAAAGCGTGTTCTGAAGGACATAGAGGCACCAGCCAGCACTTGTATTTTATAGCCTTCGCCTTAATTTTCTCTGATAAAGGTAGGAGTAATACGTCATTCAGAACTGACAGTAAACGTGATTTTATAAAATATGGAAAACAGGAATTTAATCTTTGCGAGATGAAGGGTCTGGCGGAGCTCGGTGTCCAGCTCAAACCCCACATGCCTCCCTTGAGGGGTGGTGTAGGGATGTAGGAATGAGATAAGGAAGGTAAGAAATTGGGATTATTTAAGGAGGATCTTAGTTCCGATTGGGTGAAGGGTAACAGGCTGATTGGGAATGCGGTGGCTAGTCATTTGAGTGTGCTCCTCACAAAATTTGTTTATCAACATTTATTTCAACCTCATATTCAAAAAATGCTATCCGATTAGAATGCACATGATTTGTTCTTATTTGATTGTTTTTGTGTATAATTATTTATGTTTTCAAATGAAATTTCATTTAAATCACCAAACAGCACAGAACAAACCATTTAATGAAAAGTCTTCAAGCATGTCTAGACATTTTTCTCATTTGCCAGAGAGAAATCATTGCAAAATGGTTGTTTGTGTGCAGGTTTGTTTATTTTATATTTTTATAACTGTAATATTAATTCACCTGCAATAGCCTCCATCCAATCTTTATTTATAGAGCTCTGCACACCAGTGTTTGCTTTAACACATGTTCCGTTCCAAAACCTAGTGATCTTCTAACATTGTCAGTATTTGAAGGCAGAACTGGTGCACTGCCAACATAACTGCTGTTCCAAACAACAGGCGTCATTATTATGCAGCCTTAAGACAACTTTTTTAGCCAAATTCTATGCAGCATGTCATTATATCCTTAAAGAGCAAGGCGATCCCAGAATGCACTGTGAGCTCCAATATGCCATGCATCCAACATACATTCAATTCTGAAACATATCTACTACACAATTTTCCATGAACAAAATCCAGTCGTTTCAACAGCAATCCATGACCATTTAGATTGACCAGCAGAAAGCTGTTCATTGTACATCACTACAATACTGATAACAGACAAATTGATAATTTATGAAATTTCATAGAAATGTTTAGTTTTGTTCCCCTCTGTTGAATGCTAAGGCATACCACTGTTCACAGAAATGTCAAAATTTCAAGATTTTCACCTCGGTTTCAAAAAGAAATGTCCATTGATTGGCACTAAAACACAGGTTCAATATGTGTACCTCTGCACAATGTTATTGCGTTGATATTGTTATGTATTGGAGGGGTTCAGAATTTAAATTTCCATTGACTGTTGCTAAAAGCTAATGCTCGATCCTTTTGGAAATATGCCCTACACCAAATCCAACCCTAAATCTAACTGATAGTGTTTACACATGCAGAACTGATATAAAAACCCATTTGCTGATACAACTGTGCCATTTTAACTTCCTTTTATGCAGATTTGAATTGTTCTGTTGCATTGTACAGTAGTTACACAAAATTGAAACCGGAGTTTCCCACCTCTCAAGTGCATCTCTGTACTCCAGCATATTAATATTATTTTGGAGTCATAGCATGATATTCTTCAAGTAATTGTGCGAAAAAAGTGCACTTTATTAATCAATACTCTGTAAATGTGAATGAAAAGGAATAAAAGGTGTCTTGAGTTTTACTGCCTTTAGGGTTTATTTCTTTTGGAAACCGCAGTGATAAGTGCTTAATGGTATATATTTCATGTCTTGCTAAAAGTGCAGCAAGGTACGTTTATGCTATAAGACCAGGTAGGAAAGATTTCAAGTGTTCAAGTTGGACATGAGAATCTGAGAATCTGAGACTGATCCCATTTTGCAGATTTAAATAAATGTGCTAAATGGGAGAAAAAATAAATTAATTTCAGTCCATTAAATCTAAAATTCTATATGAGTGAAAGATTTAACAATGTGCTCAAGTTGGATTGGCCAACAGAAAGAATACCTGGTGTGAAAGGGACTTAAGACTTATTTTTGTACATTGCTGCACTTTTGACAGTGGAACTTTTTTGCTCGCAAAATTTCACCAGTGTGATTGAACCTTCAGAAAGTATTTGCCTACGTAGACAGCACACTAGGTTTTGAAACACAGCCATCCAGAAGAGCCTCACTGTCCAGAGAACCTGCATGACAAAGCATCGCCATTCAGCTCATACAGTGTGTCCTTGTGCTATGCAGCTTCTAGCCAGCGACCTTGTGTTTGTGAGCATGTGTGTGTAAGTGTGTAAGTGTCTATGTAAATGCAGGCACATCAGATAGAAAGGAGGAGGAGGAAGAGCTGAAGGAAGGACAAAAAGAGACAGGACTATCGATTCCCCTCCTGATTTTTAAATAACCTCTGTTTACTGGCCAGTTGGCACTTGCAGTGACAGTACAATTTATGACAACCTAGCAAAACAAAGCAGAGGGCACCTGTGGAATGACTCTTCATATCTTTCCATATCTCTCTGTGACAGAAAGCAGCGGTCATGTATATCCCTGTCCTCTGTGATACCTGTATACAACTCAAGGTCAGAGACACCATATGTGTGTTTTAGCTTCAAAAAGAGATTGTAATGGGCACACAGTGAAATAAAAAAAAAAATGGGAGGCATTCAAGATTACATGCTAATGAAAAAAAAAATCTGTTTGGGTGTCGATTCTGACAAAAAGACATGCGGCTAAAATAAGACATATAAAGGGGTTTTCAATCAAAACGTCCCAGTACTGAAGTACACCTAATCTGAGGTGTGACAAATGACTTTACAAGAGATCACGTTTTGATTGTGTTTTTTTGAAGAATTCACTTATGCTCACCAAAGCTGTATTTTTTGACCAAATACAGCAGAGAAAAAGAAAGAAAAGAATTGTGACACAAAGCTGAATTTTCAGGATCATTACTCCAGTCTTCATTTTGTCACATATTTCAGAAATCATTGTAATATGCTGATTTAGTTTATTACTTATTACCATTTTCATGATTCCTTGATTAATAGAAACTTGAAAAGAGTAATTTATATATATATATATATATATATATTTATATATGTATGTCTATATATATATATACATAAAATGTTAATCTTACCTGTCACACTTATTCATTTTAATGCATGCTTGTGGGGGAAAAAAGAATCATACCAATTCCAATAGTTGCATACTCTTCATGCAAATTTGAGGATGCAAATAATATTTTGAACAATGCATTCACTCTCCTGAGGTGGACACATTATAATGCATAGCCTACATAGGAAAAACATTTACTGAATTAATTCATGTATGCACCAAAATGCAATGAAATGCAGAAATTGCTAATACATAGCATATGTATAGTATATATACACAGTATATAATAATTTATTTTATAGCCCACATTTCTGGACATTTTTGCTTACAGAAAAAACATAATTTTTATTACAGTGCAATACACCCCTGTTAGTGGAAGTTAAATTTGTGATTATTAAATTTGCTTTACATGATATTTATATATATAGGTATATATATATCACTTTCACCCCAGCTGAATATCAACCTGTCTAGATAAAACATGTCTTTTTCGAATCCCTATGGTGTGAGAAAGAGGGTTGTGACTGTGTAGGAGCGTGAACCTGGTCACATCTCTCCTCTGGCTCACTCTGCTGACACCCATCAGAAACAGAGAGGTGGTAGAGAGAGTGGCATTTTAATTTGTAGGCACAGCATGGTCATTTTAGACAACTGGCCCTTTAATTAAGACTCTATTGAGCTCACTGGAGGGTGTCTAATTTCTGCTGGAGGCCCTTTGCTCTCTGAAAAAATCTGATTCGTATTGACAGGGGACAGATTTGTTTGCGTGTACAAGTGTGCCACGGGTCGGGGAGGGGGGGCATAGAGCAGCTTGTGGACAGGAAGTAAGCGTGTTTGTTTTGATGGGTCGGTGGGGACAGGTCGAGGTATTCTGCATGCATTCAGAAGATGCAAATTACATATGATATCAGTGTCAAGCAAACACCTGGCTGTCGATGAAAAGAAATAAAACCACAACAGGGGGCTTGACTGAAGGAGACAGAGGGAAAAAAGAGGCGGTTAAGTTCACATTTCAGTGCCGAACAGATTTATTTCCCATTGCTTAGCTTGCCACATTCACAGAGCAACTGATCAATCAGAGAGTGAGAGAGAGTAAGAAAGCGACTCATAAAGAGAGAAAAGAGTTCTCTGATGTGCTGAGAAGCCACTGGATAAGGAGTTAATTATCCGACTGTCCAAACCGCTCTAGTCCCTCTGGCCACTAATGCCTCTTCCTGTCTGTTCTTTCACAGAGTTGCTTTCCACAATGAGCCAACTCTAAATAATACAAATAATAATAACCAATTATTATAAGCAAAGATTAACAGTGCACGGAGAGCAACAGAATGGTTCCATAGAGACTCTCTGCATCCAAATTTGCCTATGTTCCTGCTACAGTCATAGTTAAAAAGCATGTGTGTATGGCCAAATTCATAGCATTCATTAACAAAACAGAAAAAAAAAAAAAAAATGACTGTTTCTGCGGACATTCTGAAAAGTGCATCTGATGAACATTTTACTGTGCGTGAAGCTATGGGAGACAAGCTGTAAACACTAGAGAACAACATGATAAATCTATTGTGTCTGGATTTCATTAATTATTTAGTGTAATAGCTACTTCGCAATTTTAGATGCTAATATTTATGAAGTGTATACATTTCTCCCTTTTAGTTAAAGGGATAGTTCACCCAAAAATGAAAATTTGATGTTTATTAACTTACCCCCATGGCATCCAATATGTAGGTGA
>JAUCMT010000026.1:12217811-12248697 GCA_032357475.1 Enteromius thamalakanensis
CTATTAATCACATCCAAAATAAAGGTTTTTGATTACATGATATATGTGCGTGTACTTTGAATATTTATGTATATATTAATAAACACATGTATATATTTAAAAAATATAATATAATATGTTATGTTATACAATATATACAATATAATATGTTTATACATATATTTATATGTCATATAATTTATATTATTTCCACAATTATAAATATGTATATGCTACAAAAAATGTAATTATAATTGCATTTACTTATTACGTATATATATATATATATATATAACTAATTATATATTACATTATATTATTATATTTTTTTATTACTGATTATATAATATATATTATGTTTTTTTTCCAAAATGTATTTTATTTTTTCATGTATTTTATCTAACTCTCTCTATTTGTCTCTGTGACTGTTTTTGCTGTTGTACTATGAAGACATAAATGAGCAGAGTTAGGATTAATCTGTGTAATGTGTTGGTCATTATGACGTTCATCAGGCCAGAGCGACCAAGTTGCTGAATCGTGGGCGAGTGCTGATATGCAAAAATGTACGGCCATATGTGACCGTGCTCAAGCTTATGACATCAATTCCACGATGTATTCTCAACAACCCAGGTTAGTTTTCTCTCAAAAGAACAACAATCAATTTTTCCATGATACTGCTGCTAAAGCAAATTTACATAATGTGTCTAATCAAACAAATATAAAACCATTTCACGGCAAGTTCACCACACATCATGACTCACCGTGCAGAAATGTGCATCTGAACATTAACCATGATGACCGTGCCATTGAGGTCTAATTGTCGCTAATGCATTAGCATGCATCTACATGAGTAAAGCTATGAAGTAGCAGTGCTCTCTTGATTATGACAGTAATTACATTGCGAGGTGTCAGACGCTATTCCTGGTGTTTGTGAATGAGAGTGGTGCATTGGAGCAGGTGATTAGAGTCTGGCCCTGAATTAGCAGATGGTGAGGAGGAGAAAGACCTCCTGAGTGTCCATGAGCTCCGAAGAGACGGCGAGCTTTGGGGAAAATCAGCGTCGAGGAAGAAGGGGTGTCGCAGGGCAACAGCTCATCATATATTCCTTCACGCAGATTGTTTCTAATACCCGCCCACGCATTTCTGGCCCAGAAATCTCAAACATTACAACCTTACACCCAAGTTCCTTTGTGCCCCAGTTCTGTCACGAGCACATGTAGCAAGTCTACTATAACAAATCCTTCTGCAACATGTTTAAAGCCCCCATTTACACCTTCGGCTCCTCCCTGACCAGCTTATTTCTGTCTATCACCCGCTCCGGTGGCTTAACGTTGCGGTTGCATCCCCTGAGGTACGAGTTTGCTTTGAGGCATGCGCTTTGTCCTCTTGGGTTTGTGCGTTTCTAATCATCCTGCTGATGTTTGATTTGGACCCCACTTTCGCCCAAATTCTGCGGCTGTCTCTTTGCTGATAGTGTGGCATCCAGTCTGCTCTGCATGGGGTGTATTTGCATTTTCATTGTGGCCGTGGCTCGGGAAATCTTCAATAGCGGCTGCATTATCGCCCCGGAAAGAAAAGCGAAGCTCTCAGTGAGTTCAATTTTAGCGAGAAGTGTGATATTTCTTTCTAGTGTCTTGCGGTGCTGGAGACAAAGGCTTATTTTTTTACTTTGATGAAGACGTGTTTTATTGTGACTTTATATCGCTAGGAAAAAAAGGAAATGGGACAAGTTGCAAATGAAAAACAATGGGCTAAATGGACATGAATTATACATTTTCCGATTTCTCTCTCTCTCTTCTTTGTTTTCCATTTGCGTTCTCACATAAACCTCGCCACCCAGATATGCACTACTGAGAACATTAGCGCCGGTTTGCTCCTCCGGCCTTGTGACACTACATCAATGTTGCAGTAGGTTATATAGTGTTTGTCTCTTTGTTTCTCTCCCCTCGTATTCCCTCAGAGCCGCTGTTAAACGCTGAATCTCATGGGCAGCGTTTGTGGCACGTGCTAATACATGGCGGTTTTCGCTCTGAGAATGACGAAGGCCTTTATATCTTTCACGATTCCTCAACTCAGCTCTATTCTGCTCTACTCATGCAAAACCGCAAAGCCATTTTCAGCACCGTAAGGTGTAAGATTGTGCTCTGTTTGTCTCAGTGATATGGAGAGCGAGGAACATTTAGTAATTATGCTTAATGATCTCTCACAAATGTACAATCTGCCGCCATAAATGTCACAGTTCGGTAGACTTGATGACAGGCGGGTTATTTGAGAGCGCGGTTTAGTGGATGTGAAGAAACAGCGGATTATATTAAGGAGTAATCCGTCACTATTTTCTGTCCCGTGCAGTGGCTGTTTACGCTATGCTAATGATCCAAATTCTTGCATGACTCCCGTGCTGAGATATTTCATCATGGAAAACAAACAAACAAGAGCTGTATTTGGATCAAAGAGCTCTCTGAAATAGTAGCATCAAAACTCCGTCAGCTGAGCACCACTTTTAACTCCCTGCGATCCTCCCGGAAAACAACGCTCCTTTACAGCACTCCTTCTTTCACCACAGGAACCTCTCGAGCGGCTCAGACACATTAAAGCCGCTTGGGTTTAGCGTTCACAATGCACCAAAGATGTCGAGCAAAATGGAGGTCTCTGAGAAGCTGTTTTATTTATTTATTTACTAGAATAAAGTGTATGTCAATGGAGGTGGAAAGTTATCGATTTAAAAGCACATTGAGGAAAAGTTCAAATGTTTTCATAACGATCTACAGTAATTGTAATAATTAACTCTTAATTAACCCTCATGTCGTTCAAACCCAGAAGTATTGGTTAATCTTTTAAAGATATTTTTAATGGTTTTAATGAAATTCCAGGTAATCAAGTGTTCCCTGGAGGTCATAAAGACACCTTAAAATTAATGATAGCTTTATATCATGAACAGGTTGAATTTGCACTTTGTTCACCTACACATGCATAGATAGAGCATACACAAACGCTAAACATTGATGCTCATGCATGTGTCATAAGCATGCACATAAAGAAGCCTCTCTACAGGTTCAAGCTGCTGTATATGATTCAGTTTATGATATTTTTGGGTCTTTAAGCTTAGGGTAAAATATAAAACAATTATTCATTTGAGGTGTATTCAAAAGTGAATATAAAAAGCTTTTTTTTATCTTTGGAAAGTGTTTGCTGAAATTAACCCTGGCTTTAATGCACTAATTGTGTAAAGCAACAAGTCACAGTAAACCAATAAGTACATTTTTGTATTAGACTGATAAGGGACAACACAATCTACGAAAACACATTTTATTACAAATACAGTTCAAGCCTAAAAAATACATAGATTTTTCGATTCATAAAAATATCCACCATTAGCAGCTATTACAGCTCTGTATAATCTGGCCATCAGTTTATTCAAACATTGACTTGATATATTACTCCAAGCCTCCTGAAGGATTGCCCAATGATTCACACTGGTTGGACACTTCTTACAGAAACCACGGGCCAGTTCCTCCCACAGTAGCTCAACTTTGACATGTATATATTGTCATTATCATGTAATCAAAATAAATATTTTTATAGCTGGCCTTCAATGATAATGTCAAGTTACTTAAATGTACACTATTTACCCCCCAAAATGTTAAAGATTTATGATGATATCATCTAAAACCAAATTTTTGGAGGGCAGTGTACACACACACACACACACACATACATATATATATATATATATCTCTATATATAGATATATATATGCTCTTTGACTAAATGAACGTTTCTTTTAATTTTTTAAAGCAAATTCTTTCAGGTTAGCCTATTTATCTTTTTATATCTCTCTGCTCTCCCTGCGCTGCAACATTTGTGTGATGTCCTTGTAAAATTGGTAAAAATTCTAGAAGGTGGATGTGAGATTGAAAAATGTCTTTTGACTTGAATGTCAATGAAGCTCTGAGTTCAAAGTCTTGTCACAGTCTCAATCTTCATAAGAAGCTTGATCAGTTTAAAAGCAGATTTGAAACTGTGGCGTACACAAAACCAGGCGTTAAATACATAAATCATTGTTTCTCTCTGCATCTGTCTCTCTTTAACCTCTCGTCCTTTTGCATGTAGGAGGTTGTGTTTGTCATCTTAAACCTGCCCTCATGAGGCTCTCGGTGCCCCACTAACGCCTTTGCATTCAAAGTCAAGGCCGATGTATTTTTCATTTAGTGCCTTGCATTATTGAGCAGCTTATGCAATGCGTAACATGTGCAACTCCACCACGGACATGTCAAAGACCTGAGAGCAGAGTGGAAGAGCTTGACTTATCTAACTCTCTAACTCACTGCATTTCCACGTCTTCGTTTTAGGCTGCTTTTGCTCGGCCTATGTGGGAGTAAGATCGGCAGGTCAGATGTACCAAATATCACCTGCAGACAAAGTCAATACTTTCAAATGCGTTTACATTACCATTTAGTGCGCTATTGCTTCTAACCATCCATCAAGGTCAGAAAGCCACGGAAACATGTCTCTGTGACTGCTAACCTGGGCAGACTGCCAGTCTTTTAAACCTGAAGTGTGTCATTTTTTTTTTCGGATGGTAGAATACTTTCTCCTGTCCAAGCATATTATGCGAAGACAACTATAAATTAGACATTTGTTGGTTGAGTTTCTGAAAAACACTGTCAGAACAGTTCTGCTATCATCTCAATACCACTTGCTGGTATATGACTTTCAGAAAGATCTGGCAGGAGCGTTAAGAGACTATGAACAATGATCTGAGCCGTGAACGTCATATATCAACATGAGAGCCACAGTTTAACTTAATTAAAATTTTAGCATGATTTTATGCTTGTTATTTTTATCCATATTTATGTAGTGTTATTTGGTATCTATCTATCAAAATATATTTCAAAAAGTATTTTATTCTTTCTATTTCACAATTTTTCACAACATGTTCAGTTGAGTGTTACTTTCCATTAATTTGCTATTTGTGAAATGTACTAGCAATTTCAGAGTGAAAATTGTTTCACCCCAGTTTTCTACTTTCTCTCCTGAGCTATTATGTGAACAGACTGCTTTGCCACCTTCATTTTTCACAATTTTACAAATCAGCCACTGAAAAATCACATCTACTGTTCTGCTCTTATATAATAAAATATTAGCAATATGTGTTGCTTGAAAATGAAATGCTCGGCTAATTTTGAGCGGCTGTCAATGGAGAGAATAAGCAGCCAAACCCTGAACTCTTCAAAACATCTTTTTTTAAAATATATATAATTTTATAGTACTAGTGACACAGAAATGAAACCCTTCAGCTTTAAAACAATGGTTGTTCTTGTTCATCTATGGCAGGGTTTGTGAACCCTAGCAGTGTAGGTGAATAATTCAAGATGGGAACGTGTTGTGAGGATATGTCAGCCCAGCAGGAGCTTGTGAAGTGAGGACGGGATGCCCTGGAGATTGGGGCAGCTGGAACAGGAGGGTAAGTGAGGGTCTCTCTGCTTGGATGGGCTGATGTGAGGAGAAATGTTTGGGTGGGGAAAGTGAACAGAGGGACTTGGCAAGATTCTCATCAAT
Source organism: Enteromius thamalakanensis (assembly GCA_032357475.1). Classification (NCBI taxonomy): domain Eukaryota; kingdom Metazoa; phylum Chordata; class Actinopteri; order Cypriniformes; family Cyprinidae; genus Enteromius; species Enteromius thamalakanensis. The sequence continues at coordinate 12,223,350 of JAUCMT010000026.1, forward strand.
CCCCCGTCTCGGCAGCGTAGATCCCTGGGAGGAATTGTGAGGCTAAGTGGCATGATGAAGGAGGTTCTGCCGCGCTCAATCACTCTCCCCTCCCACCCCTCTGTCCGTCTGACAGCGCCGGCCACCCGTGCTGATAGATGGATCGCTGGAGGAGTGGAGGAGGAGGCATTTAATGCTCTCTCCATTCATTTACGAGCGTGAATGTTATTGCAGGGAAAAGCCGCATCGGTTGAAAAGCAATCCTCATTATCTGCTGAAAGGGCTCGGTTGCTGCTTGGCCTGCTGATAGTTTGCATGCAAAGAGGGTGAGATGTCTCTGTAGACTGGATCAGTGTGTGTGTGTGCAGTGTGGCGGGATGGCAGACTGAGGGAAAGCACCGTGCCGGCACAGTTAACTTGGACCTTGTTAGTATTGATTTTGCCCAGATTGAGCACCCATTCATTTATAATTCATTCTTCTCTCAAAACAATCAGACAGGGAGGGTTATGACTGACAGACAGGCCAGAGCGAGACAGGGCATTTCTTCTAATAAAAAGGAAAAAGGGCATTAGGAAATACATTCAGTGCTGTCTGAGGCTCATTTAAAAATCTGGGATAGAGATTCTGATTTAAACACGGATATAAATGGAACGTTTTAGGGGGGAAAAAATCAAGGGTATTTACAAAAAATGAACAAGAAAGATTTAAAGGAACAGTTCACCAATAAAAATAAAAATTAGCTACAAATTACTCCCCCTCAGGCCATCAAAATGGGTTTGTTTCTTCATCTGAACAGCTTTGGAGAAATTACAAAATTTATCATTACATCACTTGTTCACATGAGGAACCTCTACAGTGAACGGGTGCCGTCAGAATCCACACCACACTCCAGTCCATCAAAGTTGTATGTTTGCAATCAAACAATCAATCATTAATACTGTTAACTCATACAGTGTTTTCTGGCAACATTGCTTCAGTGAAAAACTTTTCTCTTAACCAGGAGAGAAAAACACCCAGATCAAACCCGGTTTAAAATCCAAAACAGTCAAAAACGTTTTTTTTTTAATTGTTATGAGAGTACAACAGGTTATTTAGTTTCCATGAAAGAAGTGTTATTTTGGATTATAGAATATTTTGGAACAGAAGCAGTGCTTTAAAGTAAAAAAAATGCCTTGATGGATTTGTTTCTAACAAACACAAACAGATTTACACTTCAAAAAATGTTAATTGATTGAATGGAGTGGTTGTGACGGCACCCATTCGCTTCACAGCCATTGGTGGACAAATCATACGATGCTAAATTTCTCCACATCTGTTCTAATGAAGAAACAAACACATGTATATCTTGGATAGCCTTAGGAATAGTACATTTTCCATTTTGAATAAACTACTCTTTGGGTTTATGTGCTATTTTGAAGTCAAGTTTGTGACCGTTAAGTCAAATGAGTGAAGTTTTAAAGAGACAGTCAGATGTTGTTTGTTAAATTCTGGAGAACATGATTATCACATTTAACACACGCTGGTTGAGTTCATCTAGCCTGTGTGCTTCTTTCATTAAAGAAAAGAGAGAAACATTAACTACAAAAACATTCTGAAGTTCACTTCATTAAGACTATATGTAGCACACAATTTTTGCAGCAAAGTAAGGTCTGGATCAATTTGGAAACAGATTCACAGAGCATAGCAGAGAGGCAGCGTTGTCCTTTGGGTCATTCCTACTATAGTCTGTCACGGATAATCTTGTTGACAAGCATTAATGAGGAAGTGCTTGGAGGAACTTTGAAAGCATGTATCAGTCTGTGAAACACAAGGCCGTCTTTCTACCCGCTATGACACTGTAAAAGGAATGAGGGGTGGTTGGAGCGTGTGGGCAGATGTCAGAGAGGGATAGTTGCTGTCAGGGTCAAGGGTGAGCTGCTGTGCATCGGATCCCCTGCTCTGGACAGCTGAGGAAATTGTCTTGTATTAATAATTGAGTAAGACCAGCCATATCAACTGTTTACTCATGCTGAACACATGGTTGGAGTCCTCAGTCACACATACACTATTTTCACTATCAAGCTGATGTGTTTGCTCTGTAGTTCAAATCATGTGCTGTGTACCACTGGACCATTTTGACCAATTTGTTTCTTTTTCAAAGCTTTTCGAAAAAAGGAAAATAGGTAGTAAAAGTTGCATTTTTGGGACTTGCTGTTTTTACTGTTAAGAAATAAACTTTTTAAAGCTGTCCTTTGAGGCAAGTAACAGGTATGGGTGTCATGTCATAAAATATTATAGTATTTAACATCATTACAATTTAATAAAAATATTTTTAGTTGCTAATTAGTTACTAAGCAAATAGATTAGAAAAAGCAAGCAAAGATAATTTGCATTATGGAAGAACAATTTGTACATTATTATTTCAGTATAGCTCAAGTTAAAGCTAAACTAAAACTCGGGCGTCTGATTGACAGCTGTATTCATAAATTCAAAAGAATCACATGTAATAAATAAAAATAAATAATATCTCAATTTAATCCCACTGTTACTTTTAATTTAATTTCTCTTTATTTTTTACAGTAATAATTTAGTTGAGGTATTTTTATTTGCATGGATTTTATATGTGACTAATGCACTATAATTTCTTGTATTCTGAAGCTATAATAGCTTTGTGTGGGAAGCAGGTAGAAGATGAAGTTATTAACAAAAAAATCCTAACCACTGCTTTAGGTTTGTCCAATCTATGGGCCTATGCAAATACTGATTATTACATATCAAGTAGACAGAAAACCGATATTTTGAACTGGTATATGTCTGTTGTAAAAATTAAAATGAACATCAAAATTAATAACAAAGGCTCTAACAAAAACTTTCTTGAAATGCTTTAAAAAAAGGGTTTGAAAATGAATTATACCACTAACCATAATAATGCTCAATATCCATGTGGCTATTTTGTCAGGCCGATAATTGCTGTCCAAATCATAATATGCTGAAGCACATTAGTGCAAGTGCATTTGGCATCTTGCCTGCATTCAATTTATAGAACAACATGAGGGTTCACTATTCCTTGAACCTCTCAGGATGTGTTTGAATGTGTTCGGTTGGCTCCCCAGCGGCCCTCTGGTCTCTCACATTCATGTAGTGCTACATGGTGAGAAGTCACGGGAAGGTCAGGAGTTCATGCAGTTTTAATTGTTGAACCTACTTCATCCTGGATTCCTTCCCTCCTGCCTCTTCTCTTTCCCTCTGAGCGTCTGGCACATGTTTCATTCTTTTTCACACTTTTTCCTGTTCCTTTTGCACTTTTACTCTTCTATTTTCTACACAATTTCTCTCTCTGTGGTACGTTTCAGTTGTCATTGAATATGAAGATGGAGTCCACAGCAAATGGACGCTTACTCCTTTAACCTGTGGGGTGAATAATTCAGAGCAACGTGATGATCAGAGAGACCCTCAAGCATTCAGCACTGCCATGACCCATCTCTCTCTCTCTCTCTCTCTCTCTCTCACTCTCTCTCTCATAACCTCTTTCTTTGGTTTCCTCTTGCCTTTTTTTTTCTTTCCCTCTCTCGTTTCTATTTTCTTGCCTGGTCTCATTCTCACTTTCTCTGTCTCATGTTGAGAGGGGATCTGTTATGAAGCAGTTGCCATGTAGCCCCTAATTTATTTCCACCCTGTCTCCTGTCCCTCCCCCCTCTCACCTGCTCTCTGATTGGCTGAAAGCGCTTTGGCCTCCTGAAGGTGTGAGGGAAAAGCTCTGTGCCCCACAGCGTCTCTGCTGTTTGAGTCAGCCGAGCTGCTCCGTCCATCCTGCTCCTGTGGTCTGTCCCCACCAGCCCCTCTCCATCTGTCACTGCACACACCTCACACCTCACACCTCACACCTCATACACACACACACACCTGTGCCCTCAGAGGGCATGCATCAGTGTGTGCGCGTCTGCTTTTAAACCCAGAAAGCAGGGGTTACTAGGATTTGTTTTCAGCTGAAAAAGTTTACTAATTAATTTAAAAAGTTTATTTGTGCTGAGATTAATTATGTTCTTACCTTTAAATGAATAATTAATCAGTTACTCTAATGACTTATTTTGTGTAGATGATTAAATGTAATATAATCTTTTGTTACAAATAATTTTCATTTAATTAATTTTAATTACTTTTTAAATGAATAATTAAAGTAATGAAGTATAAATAAATAATAAAATATTAATATACGGCTTTATACACTACCGTTTATTTAAAGTTTGTTTACTTTGGTCTTGTTTTCTTCTTTTAATCAGCAATGAATAAAAGAGTTTTAAATAAATGTTGTTCTATTGAATTTTCTAATCATCAAAAAATCTTTAACATTGATAAAAATAAATGTTTCTTGAGCAGTAAATCAGCACATTAGAATGATTTCAATATATATTAAATGTCATTTTAAACGGTAAGATTAATCCTCAGTATGCATGTTTTTGCTGTATTTTTGATCAAACAAATGCAGCAGAATACTTTGAAGAACATAATACAATAAAAAAGATATTTTTGTGCCGTATACATAAAACATGTGTGTTATCTGAGGCTCAGACTGGTGTGAACTTGACCGCTAGTGCAATATTCCCAGTGTGACTCATTTCTCAGTCATGTCTGTTTCTTCTCCCTCCATCAGTGTTTCATCTCTTCTCTCTCTATTCACTCTACTCATCTGCGTCTTTGCCTAATTGGCTGTTGTTTGAACAGTAAAATAGCAGTTCAGAGCCTTTGTGTGTCTGCCTGTGTCCTTTGCTGGCATCTTCTTAGTGTTTTGTGTGTGTGTGAATGGGGATGAGTGTTGGGGGATGTTCCACCCATGGTCAAGTAAATAGCTGACTGGTATTTCTGTTACATTGGTATACGTATACTGTTTGTCCTCCTCATTAGGGACAGAGCAAATACACCATGCAATATAATCAAAGCTCATTATATGATATATCCATACAGCTGTCTGCTTGTCCTGAGCACAGCTACTGTTTTTTAAAGGGATAGTACACACAGCCAAATGTTTCATAAACTTAAATATTAATTAGTTAAATAACTAATTAATATACTTTACACAACACACAAATACAGAACAAAATCATAAGGATCAGTACAGTTAAATAATGCAATAAACATTATCAACATAAAATATGAAATAGATTTATCTAATAAAAAACAAAACATTGCTATTTCATACATTTTTCCAATATTATTTGGAAGATGACTTCCAGAAAATGTACATTTACCAGTGTTTCACTGAAAGGGTGCATTAGATTTATCAGTGTTTAACTATATCTAAAACCTTGCCCTCAACATCCTGCAAAATGTCTCATTCTGAGTTCCACAGAGTAAAGAAAGTCATACGGGTTTGGATGATGAGTAAATGATGTAAAGTGAGCACAAGTTGACAGTATTAGTGATGGATCACCAGCGCTCATCTCATGGAGAATGACTGCTCTCATATCTCCAGTCTCTCTGTATGGGGCACTGGGACTGTCTGTAACTTTTCAAAATGTAAAGATGTGTCAGACGGGGTTTGATGGAGTATTAAGAGCGAGTGTGTGTGTTGTTGTTATAGCACACTGAGTGCTGCTCCTCACTGAGCATATACCATTAATGAAAAATGCAACACAAGAGAAGTATTCCATTAAGAACTGGTCTGATGTTGTTTTAAGTTCAATTTAAGTGGAATCTCTTGGGTTTTAGTCATAATCCCAGTTAAGAGTGATATTTTTGCAGTATTAAGATGTTTTCTTTGGACATAGAGATCAAAGGAAAAGAGCTTCGGAGGAGCATCAGTGATGTTCTGTTGCTGATGGTGTGTCCAAGGGTTTCTGTTTTCCTCTGCTCTGTTGCTATAACTTCAGGCTCGGTTTTGACTGAACTCATTACCTCACTGTACATGTCTCTGAATCTCCTTGTGCTTTGGATCCCTGCTGTCTTTGAGAGACGCTTTTCTTTTTGTCTTCCTTCCTTCCCCTGTCTCTTGTTTCCCACCAGCTGCACCTGTTTCTTTTTTTGTGTAGTCTCTCACTCTCTCTCTCTGTCTCTCCCTCGCGAGCTAAATCTCTGAGAGCTTCATATCTCTTTGTTACATGACTACATTCCTGCTCAGCTGGGTTGAGTGCTTAGTTTCACATCCTCACCGTTAAATCAATATTGGTTGAATCAATATTGCCTCTTTTTCAATTACATTCTAAATGCAGGAATATGAGTTTCATTTGCATAACCTGTATTGCTTATGTGTGTCATAACATGAAAAACCATTTATTGAAAATTAGCTGCAATTATTTTAATTGCAATAATTTCAGAGTATATAGTGCATTCAGCATAGAATATTAAAATGTTTTTATGTCTTTATGCTTTTTTTAGATATCTCCTATTCTCATTAAGGATGCAGTGATCAGAACTACTCTGTTTAAAATGACTGTGAAAATGCTATGTTAAAAACCTGTTAATTGGTTAATGGTAAATTACTGTAAAATTTACAGGGACAAAACGTAAACTGACATTCCCAGAGTTCCCTGCATTGCATTTAAAATTTAGTACGAATTTGATGTTTTTTTCTTTGAAAGGACCATGTCACAAGATCCTCCAATAAGACGATTTGCTGCTCCATAAACATTTATTCAATGTATTAATGTTGAAAACATTTGAACATTAAGTGGTTGCAATAAAATAGTAGTAATAGGAGTATAAATATAATTGTCATAAATGTCAAAAATGCAACATTTAAAAAAAACCTTTAAGGCTGATTATAAGAACTATATGAAATGATCTATTCTGTCCTTGTACACACAGAGGCCACATTTCAGCTCAGTTTTAGTTCAATTAGAATTTTTAATTTTGAAGTCAGTTTTGATTCGACGCTAAATTACTGACGTCTTGTTATCTGGGTCATGTGCTCACTCTTGTTTATTCTTCTTCTCTCTGCACCATCCCTATCAAGGTCTCGATCCATTTATGTGAAACTTCAAGTGTAATGCATCAATTGTATATATGCAAATCCATTTGTGCGTTCTGGTTTTGACTCTGACCTTGTGAACGTCATTTTGAAAAGAAGCATAAGCAAGGAAAATATTTGTGCGTTTGGATGGCTTTGAATCAGTGGGTCCCAGCCGAGTGCCAAGATGCCAAGGTCCTGCTGTGACCAAGGACATCGGGCTCAGTGACAGTTGCACACAACTTATGCAGAAGGTCAAAAGTATCCTCGGATGTATCCTCGGATTTAGTGGATGACTCAACTCTCAGCGCCGCTGTATTCGCTGTGATACGGAGCCAGACGGCTGCTGCTGCTTAGACAGATGCAAGTACAGTGAGCATCTCAAATTAGTCTCGCAGTGCCAGAGCAAACAAACAGGTGCTGCTGGGCCCGTTTCCTGTGTGTTTGTTTTTGTGCGTGGATGAACCTGACAGTAACTTTTGCCTTCAAGTGTGTGTGTTTTCTGTCTGTCTGCTCGAGCAGAGGCCGTTCCAACCCGTCTAATTTACCTACCTCAGACGGATCTGTACTCCAACAGGTGGCAAGATCAGGGAGGCCTGACTGACTGGATCAAAGCCAGCCAACGTAATTACAAAAGCCTTTCTGCCAACCTAACGGTGGCTTACGTAACACTATATTGCTCACATTTATTCACAACCTCACAAACTACATTACCTAGCTTTGCCTTAGCAAAGCGCCAGCTGGAATAACACCCTTCAAGTGCCTCCGAAACATAATTGGTATCAAAATGGATGTGTGTTGAAGGCAGTATTGATCTGTTGATCTGCTGTTTTTCTCCAAAGTGTGAAACTGGAACAGCGAACATGGGTATGTGTTTGGTTCCATGCTGGGTTTGATATTTCATTGGCCTCATTAGAGCTCAGTTGGACAGGTGGGGAAAATGTAGAGGTCCTCTTGGATCTCTGTTGGGAGATATTGCTAAAACTGCATGTGTATGTCATTAGAGAGCAATTAAATCTTTGATGCATAACATTTGCTGTTTGAACTTTTAATGGTACTTTGCATTTTGGTGTGTAATTTTGTATGTTGAAATGTCTTTGGATTTTTTGGACAGGCTGAATGTCTTTGTTCACTCCTGTTGCGTTTTTCTTTTACAAATATGTGACAGCGTGCATAGGAGGTATTGTTGGGAGTTTTCATGTTTGAGCGTTTGGCAGACGTGTAGAACACAGTGTTGGCTGGTAATGTGCATCTGTAACAATAGTGCGGATATAATGTGTTCTGTCAGCGGTTTCATCTTACAGAGGTGGTCTTGACTTCTCTTTTCAACCAGAGACAAATGTCCTGCCGGGCTCTACTGGAGGTTGTCATCAGAATTTCTGATATCATCAATTACTAAAACCTCAGCTGTCCTCTTTCCCTCCTCTTCTCAACTTAAAGGGACAGTTCACATAATTCTGTCATCACTTACTCACCTTCCACTTGCTCACTTGCGTGTCTTTTTACTGCTTGACACAAAAGAAGATATTTTTTTTTAAGAATGTTCATAACCAAATAGTAGATGCTAGCCATTGGCTTTTATGATATTAGTCAGTAAAATATCTTTTTTTGTCTTCAACAGCCGAAAGAAAATCACTCAGGTTTGGAACAACTTGAGTGTGAGTAAATGAGGACAGAAATGTTAAAGCATTCACAACCTATTTTACTCCTGTAATGTTGGCAGACCTGATGTTTAAGACTATTTGCCTTTGTGAAAAGAAAAATATTACACAATATTATTAGCTTTATTTACTGCGTTAACTATTGACAAGATTATTAACATTAATGAGCCAAAAGAGAAGTCATTTCAAAGGTGGATCGTTTGATAAAACTTTCAAAAGACATTTTCTGTGACATAATTTGGGGTTTATTCAATTATGTAATGTTTTTAAAAGAAGTCTGCTATTGAGTCTACATTTATTTGACAGAAAAATACAATAAAAACAACAATATTGTGAAATATTATTGCAGTTTTTAAATTAATATTTTCTATTGCATTTAATACATGCTGTTTTCTATTTAATACACAGCTGAACTTATTGCATCATTATTCCAGTTTTATATATTATTCAATATTACTCAAGAAATATATATTATTATCAATGTTGGAAACAGTTGTCCTGCTTTATTTTATATTTGATTAATTTGCTTTCCAAAAACATCATATTTTTCCAGGATGCTTTGATTAATAAAAGTATTTATATAAAAAACGTTTTTTTTCTACTATTGTAAATATATATATAAAGTATTAAATTCTTAAAATTAGGCAGTTGAACTGAATTATAAATGTAAATGGCATCAATTTATATATTTCATGTTTATTTTAAATGGATGTTCTCCCTTTCGCAGAAAACAATAGTTAATTGATTTTCTGATGTTTTAGATAGATCTTTACCAGGTTACGTTTTTAATGCAACCAGTTATATGCAAGGCATTTTTCATATTTGTGAACAACATTTCATCCACATTGCCGCTGACCCTTTGTCACTTGCAAACTGTATTGGGTGAGCGCTACAGCTCTTCAGGAAAGAGCCTCCAGGCACTTCAAACATATTTTCACAGTATTGGCCCCCTGTGTCCAGCCACGCTATCTTCCTCTGCCAAATGCAGTGCCTCAGAGATCCCCCCTGAGGCAGCATTCGGTGAGAGAAGCCTGTTAGCTTAGCCTGGTGATGGCCTGCCTCTTGCTCAGCCTCACTCTGTCTTTGGGATTCCCCTATAGGAGGTTAATGGCCCATTGTGACAGGCTGCAATTCTGAAGTGTGTTTGAGCGAGTTAGTGTCAGTGGCAGACGTGTAGCCAGGGCTGTAGGCACAGATACTGCGGCATGCATGAGAGCGCATCCGGCGCATCCCGCTGGGTGCTGAACTTTTGGTTCCTCGACTCACTCGCAGCAGCAATCGTGTGTCGCTCAGGGCTCGGATGTAAGGCTTTTAGGTGGCGTGCGTTCATACCGAGGGCCTGTCACTCACAAGGTTCGATGCCTTTAGCTGCGTCACCCGCCTCTGTGTCCTTGGGGTCGTCAGTTTCACTTCACTGATATCTGCCATGTCGGTGGTGTTATAAAGACAGCAAGGGACAGCGCTGATTGTCAGCGTGCAATAATGTTTACTCTGTGATTCCCTGTCTCTCCTTCACACACACATCTCTGTGGGAGGAGTGTGTGCTGGTGGTTTATGATTCAGCACCACGGACAGCTCCACTGATCCTAAACATAGATTTAGAGGGTGTATGTGGCCTTCAGTCATGCACATTTTTATTGAAAGTTTAGTTATTAGTCACTGTTTTTGAAGTGTTACATTTTGGTCACACTTTAATTTAAGGTCCAGTTCTTGTTACTAACAAACATTAACTGTGAATTTTCCCTCATTAAACTCATAATTTACTGCTTATTCATAGATAGTATGATAGTTATTAAATTTAGCTATTGGGAAGAATTAGGGATGTAGAATATGGTGATGTAGAAAATGTTCTTCACAAGTACACATTAACAGACAGTATGCTAATAATATAGGCATGCTAATAAGCAATTGGTTAATAGTAAGAACTGGTTCCTATACTTAAGTGGTAACATTTTTATTTTTTATTTTATAGTTTTAGTGTCAGATTTCCTTTTTTTTTTGAAAACCAATAACATTTGGAAGAAATAATTAGTTTTGCAATGATGTTAAATGTCTAAACAATCATACTAGTGTTACTTCTCTTTTCATATATTCAGAAATATATTTTTTAGTAGGTTTCATGTTATATATTATGCAATGTACGCAATGATGACACTGTTACTGACAACAGTGAAAAAAAGATCAAAGGTAAAGACTTGATGTTTCATAAAGCAAAAATTAAGGCCGTGGTTTATTGATTTAAGAAGATAATACAAATATATAAATAAATATATACTTTATATTTTTATTTATTCAAATGTGTTATTCATAATTGTTATAGGCCTACTTTATTTCTATAGTCCACTTTAGAAATTCTACTCACTATAAGTAACTTTGCATGTACATGTCAACTCGTTATAATATTAGTAGACTGGTTGGTAACACTTTATTTTCGAGTTGCTTATTACCATGCATATTAATGGAATATAGCTATTTATTAATTAAGCACTTACTAATGCCTTATTCTACATGACATTTTTTTGCATCCTTAATTCTACTCAATACCTAAACTTAACAGCAACCTTATTAACTAATAAGCATCAAATATTAGACTTTTCTGCATAGATATACAGGCCAAGTTGGAGCTAAACTTAGCAGGCTGTTGGCTCTCAGGACCAGGATTGTAACCAAGCTACATGGCGTGATTTCACATTATTTTACAGCATGAGCTCACAGCTGCTCTAAGTACACGTGTCTGTCTGTTTTAAAAGGTTGCCTCAAACGTATAGTTTTACATTGCACTGCTTAATACTTGCTTAAAATCAATTCTAGGTTGTTTATTTTGTGTTCAGTTGAAATCTTCTACACCTCTGGCTTTTCCCTACACATTCTCTTGTGTCTCAGACTCTTCGTTTAATGTATTAAATCTTTAAACACACTCTCTTAACCTTTTCTTAACCTCTTTAAATGATTAAAGTTCATCTGCCTTTCCCTCGTTTCCTTTTCTCCCTGTCTTTACATTGATTTCTTACATTCCTCCCCACACCTCTCTCACCCCCACTGCTTCACCATCATCAATGAAATCATATATACTTCACTCTTCCCTCGTTTCATCTCTCTATTCCACCTCCTGAGCTTTTAATGTCAGATATGTATTCATCTTGACACAAACTGTTGCCTGGCATGATGAATATTTTATTAGCCGTCTCTTTTTCAAAGGGGAAATACGAAGAGGAAGAGATGTAAAGATTTTTTCTATTTTTTTGTCTTGGCTCCCTTGTTTTAGACTCTCCCTTTAGAGGGCGCTAAAGCCCCCATGCTCATCCTAATTAGCTATTGCCCCTTGTAAAAGATAAATGCTCCAATGGCGTCTTTAATAGTCACTTGTTTTATTGGTGAGACATACTGATTCTAACAAAATGACTGCAATTAGAAACAGACAGTCATTATATTCATAGCAATGTTCTTTCTGTTATGGTATAAAACTGGCACATAATCATCGAGGCCTCTTGTAATGATACACCAGACAGGTTAATGTCCTAACAATGGTGAAGGATAATGATAATGTGGCTCTGGGTGAGAACAGAATCAATAGACAGAGCATTAAATCAGTGTGAGAGCTCTACTATAACCCACTGGACTTGTGGGTGGACAGACATTCACTGTATATTTAGCCATAAGTGATGAGTGTATTTCCTGTTTGGTAATACTCAGTTGGCCTCATGGGTCATATGTGTGTGTGCGCTTTCTGACACTCCTTGGCAGAGCTGTTTGGGTCATGACTGTGGTTCATGCACAAATGGGTCAGACTGGGATACTCACTGGGTCTGAGTTCATGGGCTATATTCTGTTCAGCTGAAAGCAGCAAACAGAGGATGAGTTTTCATTAAAGGGACAGTTCTGTCATTAATTACTCCCCTTCATGGTATTCCAGACCCATAAGACCTTTGTTTATCTATTTTATTATGATGCAGCCACTGATGCCACATGGACTATTTTAATGATGTCCTTAGGATCTTTCTGAGCCTTGAAGGTGTCAGTTGTGTTGCTGTCTATGGGTCAAATATTTGTGTTCTGAAGGTGAAAAAAAGGTCTGTAACAACATGAGAGTGATCAATTAATAACAGATTTTCCATTTTTTGTGTGAACTGTCCTTTTAAGCTAACCATAAAGTTGTTATTTATGCTATTATTTGTTTTTGTTTTGTTTAACCATTTTTTGGGGTACTCCGTAACATGCATAATAAAAACATTAATGCTACTTTTATAGCACCTAATAGAGTACGCCCAAAATTATTAAACTTTAAGACAAATTTAAGTTTAATAATTTTTGGGCGTACTCTATTAGGTCTATTAAGCTTGTTAATCAAAATTGACTGTAAAGGCTGTTACTTTGTAACCAAAAAAAAAAACTTTCCTTTTGAACTTTCTGTTCATCAAAGGATCCTAAAAAAGTGTCATGGCTTCCACAACCGTTTTCAACATTAAACATTATAAGATTAGCTTTTCTTTTTTGTGATTAGAGCTTTTCATCCTTCAAACCCATCCCTCTGTCTTCTTGATCTTATAGCAGAAAGCACACTCTCATCCCGTGGGGTTCATGTGTTTTTCTGAGGCATCAAAGTGTAATGGTGCATATTGGAAATTTGGATCTGTCAAATTTCCTCTCACTTATTTACACTGCCAACATCAATACTATATTGTTTTGCCTGTTTCTTAGAAGGACTCTTTTTTTTCTTTTCTCTCAACTGCTTTTTTCTCAACTTTTCTTATTATGTGTTGCCTTTTATTTGCTTTTACATGATGAAAAGTTTGGTTCAGAATCACAAAGGAATAAAGCAGATAAGAGAGGGGAGGGAAAGAAATGTACAAAATAAAAAGGATGAGACTTCGCTTTTGAATCGCAAATCCAATTATCCAGCGGGCGAGGCCTTAGGTGACCTATCCGGTGCAGTGTACTCGTCCTTGTTTTTTAAACTTAAGGTTTCATTTCATTTTTCATCAAGGCCGCAGAGTCTGCAGATTTTATCCGAATTTCTGAAGCGAGGCGTCTTCACTGCTTTTGTCCAAAAGACTCTTTGCTGAAAGATGTTGATTTGATCTTGAGTCTACCATTGTAAATGACAGACACCCTAATAAACCTCCAAAATATGAGCATTTGCTATTAGAATTACACGTGATAATTAGAAACCATAACCATAACCTTTATATAAATATATAGTGATATTGCATCAATAATTTAGATCCTTCTGGTAACATTTGTTAATTAATTTATTTGAAAAGTACGAACTGACCTAACCAGTATACACCAAAAGATATCTATTTATTTCCCCTCACAAGTCTATTTCATGCCTACCTGCCTCCAGCACTTCAGCTCTCTCTGTGGATCTTGTTTGATGATATGCCCAAGAGAAGACATGCAAAGAAGGAAGAACATCTCTCATCTTATCAACCCTTTTCTTTCTGCTTCACTCCTCCTCATCTCCTTTCTTCCTCTACCCTGTTGCTATTCCCGTCCCCTCTATTTGGGTCACTGCACTCATCCACGAGGGTGGGAGACAGATGGGAATTTCCCTCCACTCCTGCCTTCCGTTTTCCCCAGATCCTCCTCTCCTTTGTGTCTCTTCCTGTGTCTCCAGAGGAGACGCTGTAGATTTATCTCTGTTAAACATCACAGCCTAGATTACAAGGCCTGTTCACTGGACATTTTAGGGCTGGGGATGTGCTAGTGGTTTTCCATCGATGTGCTGGTACCCTAATGGTTAATGATCTGAGCTGGTTGCTGGTTCAGTCTCATGTAAGATGACCCAGAAACTCAATAGTTCCTGTTAGATCACAGTCCCGCTCTATCAACATTGTGCCCTTGAGCAAGGCACTTAACCACAGGTGCTCCAATGAGACCGTCTGTGAAATTAGTCTAGAGTGAGTCTCATTGGATGAAAGCCATCTGCTAAATGACTAGTAAAAACACCAAGTAGTATTTTTAGGGGTTAGGATGTGAAATCATGTTTGAATGTGATATCTGGATGTGAAAAATTGCTCCTGCGAAGTAATAATAAGGGCCATTATTTGCCTATCAGATCTTTCTATCAATATTTTTTAAATCAATATTCTTCAAAATAACCATGAATTATGATATTACATTTGAACAATATTAATATCAATAAATATGTGCCAAATAGTAATATCAATTAATATCCATGTTTATAGATCCTTCTATCAATATATATTTAAAAATGAAATTACCATTGTATATCTATATTATAATATTGCATCAGATACAATGTCAATGTAAATAAATATCCTTTGAATAGCTATATAGAATTAGTATCAATATCCATAGATCCTTTTTTAACATTAATTTAAAAAAGTAACATGGTTTTTCAATTGCATAACTCTATATTGTGATATTGCATTAATACTTCAGATATTTCCATCAATATTTTAAAGTATAATGCTGAGCCATAATATATTTATACATTGTATCTTAGTCAATGTTTTTTTTTGCTTTGTAAGTAATATATGATTATCATTATATATCTCTTTATATTATGATGCATCCAATTTTAAAGCGTAATTTACACTTCAAAAAATGTATTCTTAAAGCGACAGTAGACCTAAATATAAAACATCACTCTAGAACTTGTATGAATTTATTACTTTTGTGTAACATATACACATTTTTTGTAAAAGAAAATCCTTGTTTAAGGTTTAATATACAGTATATTGATTTGAAAGCTACTAAAAAATTATGGTAATATACTGGACTTGGTAATACACTGATTTTCAAAAACATTGAATGTGCCACGTTTATCAAAAATATGTAATATGACTTTTAGTAACAAAAAGTGCGAAGAACATTAATTAAAACCAGTTCAGTGAGATTACCTGACTATCATAAGTAATAGTGTACCATAATATTACCATGATGTTCTTTTAGGCTCTGTGGAGTTTCATGTATATATGTTAGATTCATTGATAACCATTACTTCAGTGCATGTTTGGGTTACATAAGGCCTTTTTTGTTGTTGTTGTTGTAAAAAATGACATCTCTTAACATTACCACTCCGTCTGCGACAGGTAAACAGGTCCGTTCAGCTGGTCTGAAGGACGCGACAGCGGTCAGAATGATGACATCATTTACCTCCTCCGTACAGTATCATATGGCGTGGTAATGTAGGTGCACAGAGGCATGGTGTGCATTTAAGAGCAGACCCAGGCACATTACCCTCCCCCCCAAAGTCTGGGCTGAAAAACAGCGGTGGACTGTGGGTTTGTGAGGCTGGAGTCTCTGAGGGAACCGTTTGGGAGTGTGTGTGTGTGTGTATTGGGAGGTCAAGGACGGTCTCATATGCCCTGCCTCTGGCTGCTCTGGTGTGTACCCTTGTGGCGTTTATTTAAAGAGCTCATCAGCCTCTGTGCACACACACAAACTCTATACCCAGAGCGTCCTGCCTCCCAGTCTGCCGGATTAATTAATCTCTTTTCCCCTCCTGATCCAGGAGAGCTGTTGGAAAGGGCCTTGCCTCTTGCTGGTGGGCATCAGATGCCAGCACTGAACTATTCATCACTATGACTTTTGGGAGAGAGAGAGAGGGAGGGAGATGAATGGATAGAACAAGAAAAAAAGAAGAAACATGAGTAGGGAGGAGAGGGTGGAGGGGTGAAGGAGGCTCTCTCCCAGCTGGCTGGGGCTATGATTAAAAGTAGGGATGTTTCTATTGTGTAGCTGACAGAAGTGCTCATAATAACGTATGTATTGCTGAGGTGAGCACTCGGGGACGATGAAAAGGACGTAATGAGGGACATTGGGGCGTTCTGTCGAGAGGAATTCCAGGGGATTTGAGGCATACAGGGGACAAACCAACCTAGGTTTGCTGGAAAAGCGTGCCTGCTTTTTCAAGACTCAAAAATCAAACTCATGCATACAGTTCACTGTAGTTTGTAGCTATAACTATTATACTTTTCAGTTATGTATATTAGGAATATTAGGAAGCAAATTAATTTCTTGCACAATACTGTTGTGCTATGTGCTCAAAATGCTTTTAGTGCATGATTTGTGAAAGAAATTAAGTTTACATTACATAGTCAACATCATAAATATGGCTTTTCTGACATAGTAAACTTGCTCTGTAAAGACACACAGAAGCAAGCGCTACTTACCAGCAAATCTGTTTGAAGGTTATCTCTTTAAATAACAGAAATAGTACTGGTAGCTTATTACACAGGACATTATATTTTCACTTTATGAAAATTGTTGTTAACTCTATAACAGATTGCAATGCAGTTTACAATTCAAAATACTAGTGACAATTATTTTTTATTTCCTTAAAAAAAATTCTTCACATTATACAGTACTATTGTGTTTTGGATAATTGTGTAGTGTGTTTTAGATAAAACTGAAAATGTTAACTCTATTTCCCTTTTTAAAGTGTTAAAAAACTCAAGGAGTAATGCAAGTGTTATTTAGCAGCTTTGATGACACATGCAGTTTTGAGTTTTGTGTTGAGTGGAGTTCCATTCAGACCAAAAATGTAAACTCTATATTTAAAAGAGTAGCACAATAACAGCAATAGAAGACACAATATTATTGGAAACATTTCCAGAATGATCAGAATCCACCTGTCTTTCTTGAGCATATAAAGGAACAGACAACTGCATCATGGATGTATAGTTAACGTTGTAGTAATTGTTCTTGGGGTAAGTGGACCCTGAAGTCAGATGGATTCTGTCAATTTTTTTAGCTGGAAAAATGTTGACAAAAAATCCAACAATATCATTCCTTTAGATTTATAATGATTATTTAAAACATTACAATGGTTCTTATAGTTTTCATCCCTGGAGTGAACAGGCCTGTAGTCGTAAGATTTATAACCTCCGTCAGCATGTGCTTCGCAACACAGTATTTATTTTTCCTTTCAAAGGCGACATTTTCTCTTAAGAAGGATTGGTCTTTGAACAAAGGTAGGGGAAATAAGGTAAAATGGGAATTAGGAGACCCGAAACGTAGTGCGTGTCTAAGAGAATAGGATGATGCAAATGAACAGACATAAGAAGAAAGGAATGAAAAGCAATCGTAAGAGAGGGAGAGGGAGGAGCGCGGCATTCGCGTCAGCCTTTGATCAGAGCAGCACCTGATGCGGCGGAGGCTCCGGGGTGCTTCTGTGTGAGGCACATCAAGGACAGAGCTAACAAACTAGAGAGAAAAACAAACCAACTAACAGAGAGGTCCGTCGTCGAGCAGACACCGCAGCGGTGGGTGGCACGCCTCTCTTATCTCTTTTCTCCGCACAAACACAGTTGCAGTGACAGCGAAAGCAGAAGATCGGCTCTGAACAGCTTTGCGTTCAGTTTAAAGGGGAAATGTTTACATTTAGAGCTTTTTCTAGTGTTTTCCCCAGGCCCAGCTGCTGGTGTCACCGCTGAAAGACCTGCAGATGTTCACTAGATGAACTACTTTAGACACTTTTATGCTGATTTTGGAGCAAATCATTTAGCAATTGAAGTCATTTGTGTGAATTAGTTGAACAGCTTCATAAAACTAATCGAGTCATTTACGAATCAAGCTGAATCGTTCTCAAGTTATCGACTCACAACTCATTGAATCAAATACTCTCTTTTGGTCATTGCATGTATGTTTAAAATTACGGACCATTTCTCACTATTAAGCTTGTTAGCGTTCCTAATATTAAGACATTGGATGTTGACTGTACTTGTAAAGCACGTTTTCTGCATCCCTAATCCAACCCAATACTTAAAAGGGTTTCTCCAACTCCAAAATGAAAATTTTAGTAATATAAGGAAGCTACTTTTTGTAACCCTTTTTTGAAAACCAAATCTTTTGTAAGTAGGTATTTGCCACTTTTGATCAATTTAATTCATCCTTGCTGAAGAAAAATGTCAGGCACCACTTAATGACAGAAATGAGTCACTTCCTGTCATTATCCGCTAGACCAGCACTAAACAGGCTCGAACCCATCTACACCTTTCTTATTCACAGCCAGTGGGTATAGCAGTTTTTTTTTCTAAACAGGGATATACATTCCCACAAAGCAGGTAGCCTTTGACATTTTTTGGGAGTTACAGAAATGAGATTCTCCCCTCAGCGTCAGACATGATGAAGGGGAAAGAAGTGCAAACTCTTCCGCAGCGTCATCTGTAAATAGTCGAGACTCACAGGGAGAACATGGCATTTATTTACCGCATTTCCGCCAAGAGGTGAAAATTGTGCTTTGCTTCCACAGGCCCAAACCCTGAAAATGCACCACGTTGTTTTGCTGAAGGGATTGTGGAGGAATGACCTTTAGAAAAGACAAACAACACACAGCTGACTGAATCTAGGACTAGACATGCTGATTACAATGATGCAAATACAGAAAGGAAATTGCAGCTGATGTGTTGATTGAGGCCAAGGAGGTCTTAAGAATACCTGATCTCATGGCTTAAGGGTACCTGGGTGCACTTTTTAGCAAAAACCTGAAAAACGTACCAATAAGTACATATCACTGCAGGTTCCAAAAGAAATAAACATTAGAGGCAGTAAAACTCTGGCACCTTTTATTCCTTTTCACACACATTTACAGAGTTTAGATTAATAAAGTGTCATTTTGGCACAATTACTTGAAGATTATTATGCTATGACTTCACAATATTA
This sequence comes from Enteromius thamalakanensis, assembly GCA_032357475.1. Lineage (NCBI taxonomy): Eukaryota > Metazoa > Chordata > Actinopteri > Cypriniformes > Cyprinidae > Enteromius > Enteromius thamalakanensis. The sequence goes on from JAUCMT010000026.1 coordinate 12,242,545, forward strand.
ATGACTAATACTATGACTAAACAATATTAATATTCTGGGAGATTTAAAAAACTGATGCTTTTAAACGTTAACATCACACATATGCAGCTTCATATCTATGGGATTTAATATACGGTTGGTTTGTCCGGTAGCTCACCGAGTACAGAGATGTACTTGAGAGGCTAGGAGCTCTGGTTTGAATCCTGTGTAACTACGGTTCAACAAAACATTTCAAATCCTCATAAAAGGAGGTTGATATGACACAGTTGAAGCAGTTTCAGTTTTGCGTTTTTTAATCATATTTTCCACATGATAGAGCATTAACTTTATTATTTACCTATATTAGCATAATAACGTACCAGGGTTCACGTATTGAACCTGTGTTTTAGCACAACTCCGTGGACATTTCTCTTTGAAACTGCGGCGAAACATTCAGTAAGGCATGTAAAAATGGTGTTGAACAAAAAGTGCATTGAGGTACAAATTTTATGAGACCAGGTTGTCTTTAACAGTGAGTTATTACAGATCCTGATAGTCACAGCCCCCAGCCATTTTGAGCGTCGCTATCTAGCTAAAAAAGACAAGATTTGATCCCGGCTCTGCCACTGAGCTCTTCTAAAGTTAATTGAAGTAGAAAAAGGTCTGCCTTTTGATCTAGTGCCACACCTGTGAAGAGTCTGTGTGCTTCGCCTTTAGGGCTGTCAAAGATGCATTTACTGATACGGATCTCACCTGTCTGGACACCAATGCTGTTACACTGAGCAGAACTAACACCTGGCCTGGCTGATGGTTGGACTCCCGCTGCGCTGGGTGAGCGAGCGGTGAATCAGAGCTGATATAGCAACACTGATCCATAGATCTCAGCACAGTATCCTGAGACAAAATGAGGCACAAGCTGCTCTGGATATCTAACCTTTACCGAAAGGCAGTTTTAGAGTTTGCTGAAGCGATCATATTTCAGTTGATCTATCTGCAGTTTAGAGATTAATGGATGCCTTGGAAAGAAATCTGATTAGATCGCGGAAAGCGGTGGGAATTGATTGCCACATGTGTTTGCGGTGTCTCTTGAAGCCGTGCCAAAGCCTGAGCTGCGGGGGTGATAGCTGCATACACAGCAGAGGAAGTTTCCAAACCACTCATTTATACTATTGTGTTGCTTTTCCAGTTGCTCGTGACTGCGGGGGGGCCCCTCACGGCGCTCAATCACCATCGCGGAAACAGCGTATTAGCCGCTCGAATGTTGATTATTGATTCATGTGCACAGCCAACCAAAAACAAGACACATGCTGACTGACATGACGGAGTGGTGGTGTAAAAGCGCCTCAGGAGCCTTTGCCAGTCCAACTGCTTTACTTTGACGTGAAGGACAGTTTTTAGCTTGGAGCTTCGGTCTGAAGTAATAGAATCAGTTCCCCCTCATTTATGTCACTCATTGTTTGGTGAAAATCTTCAAAATCAACGCCTGCTGTGGCTCACTGGATTTACGCTTTCTAAGTGACAGAAACTGAACACATGCAATATTTTGTATGGATTTTTTTTCATAATTCATGAATAGAGAAAGGGAAGTAATAAACATCCTTTGAGAATATGATGAAAAAGTACAGAAACCTAAAATTGTTGCAGTTTGAAAGGGGCAATAAACTCCATAGCTAATCAAATTTAAAATAAATATTTGTTCATGTTGTGCATTTTAACAATTCTAAATTTATTGCATACACGTATTTTTGTACTTTATTTCTTTTTTCTGGATTTTAATATCTATCTTTTATATACTGTTGATTACAATGATTTTAAATGTATCTTAAATTCACTTGGTAGAAAATTATTTCATTTCTTTTATCTTTTTGCAAAATATTTATCTTTTATTATTTTATCATTTGTATTAAAAAATATAAGAAATAGGAATTATCCTTGTATAATTTTATAACGTTTAGAATGCTTCCTTTTTGATATTTTTAATTTTTGTAAACCTTTATTTTTAAATTATTGAATTGCTTTAACTTCTTTTTTTTCCCCCTTGAAGCACCAACTGGTGCTCTTCGGAGACATCATTAGTGATTTTCTTTTTCATTGTGAAAAAGCCTAAATATATTCTTAGTATCAAGAGTTTATTTGTAAAAACAGTTATTTTCAAAAAACATGTTTTTTTTATTATGCTATCATGTTTTTATAACTTTATTGTGTTAGCAAGCTAGTATTGTTTTGTAACGTTGTACCTAATCAAAATAACCCGTCTGCAGTTTGATTGAGAGGCTTATATTTTAAGCACAAAAGATGCTTAAGTGTCTATTGTATCTATTTTCCTTCATTCTCTGCTCTGGAAGTCTATGGCAGCACATAGAGGCTTAGAAGATGCGAAAACATTATGAAATTTGGCATATTTAACTCAAACTCTCTAGCACCACCAATAGGTCAAATCAGCGCTGCTATTTCTGCTAATAACTTGTGAACTGTAAGGTGTAGAAGCAAAATTATTATTCTTTTTTTTTTCCTACTTTTCCTTAGATTCCAAGTCAAATGCATAAATAGGTCAACATTTTTCACAATTTTGAATTTTGCGGTTTTAACCAAACTGATTTTAACCAGAATTGGTTCAGATCATGTCCTGACAATGCTGAAAAAGTTTCAAAAATTAAAAGAAGTCAAAAGATTTCAGACAAAGCAAACTGGTCTGACCAGCTCTGACCAAACATCATGTGACCTGAGAGCACATGAGTAGTTTTTCCACAGTGCCACCTACTAGTCAAATTATATAAAAAAATGACATAATTCTGCTTATAATTTCTAACCAGTTTGCACCCTGGTATAAATGCAACGGCAACACATGTGGGCAACCTCACTGGGCTAAGATGTGTAGTATGTCACTGTTTACTTGACATGAAGCAGTCTGAACAAACACTGCCTAATTGAATTCTCAAGAGTGAATTATACCACAACAAACACCTTTAATATTAAGATAATAGGGATAAAAGTTCAATTTACTGTCCATCAGAAAAGCTGTTAGTCAGTTGAAGGTATTATAATTCATCCCTGTGTAAAGAGTTCAGACTGAGAGACTCATCTGAGGGCGTCTGGTACTTCTTTTAACACATTTAAAGTACAGATGACCCCAAAGTGTCTCTCCCAGTCTCTGTGCACCGCTCACTCTCTTCTCTTTCCTCCCACCATCTATCACTCCCTCGCTCGTGCTCACATCTGGAACAAGAACTTCAAACAACATCTCTATCCCCTCGCTGCTGCACTTTAAAATTCAACCCCTCGCTCGTCTATCCGCTTTAAAACCTCACTTCAAAAAGGAACGAATTTTTCCTCTTCATTATCAGTGAAGTACTTTTATTAGGGTTCGTTTTTAATATGCATTCGGCGGCTAATATTTGTGTAAATTTCTGAATCAGACTGCGTAGGAATTGAGCAGGGAGGATAATTGGGCAGAAGGAGCAGGAAGAAGGCTGGGAAAGAGTATGGGAGTGACTCTGTTTATTTGGAGGCGCAGGTCATCCGTGGAGAGACGTTTCAGCGTGTTTGGAGGGGAATCTTGATGATGAGCGGATGCCTGTTTCAGCTTGTTTGTTTTTGCTTCCTCTTTCATTCATGTGTCCTCCTTTGAGTTTTACTCTATTAAACACGTGGAATGCTGTGTGCTCCTGATAACAGAGAGGTTTGTGCGTTTCATTCAGACCTCTCACGTGGTTTTGTGTGGGAGTGTAGCCCATTAACAGTGACCCTCGTGTATTGTTAAACTAAGAGCTGTGTGTTTGTAACTCCAGGGTCTTGAGCAGCTTTAACTGCAAGGTCTCATCAGAGTAGTGACTTTGGTGGATTTGCGCGAGAACGTGTTTCATGTGTCTGGTTAGCTGCCATCACTTGACTTCAGCAGGCTTTGATAGGAGCTTCAAAGATCAGGCTGTGAGTGTCTCTCTCCACATGAACTGGCACGTTCTCTGAGCGCTTCATTCACCTGCTCTCCTCTCTTCCTCCAGATCACATACCGCCTATTTCCCCACCCGCCTACATATGTCCCATCACTTCTCGCTTAAACATTAACTTGTCATTCTATCTATCTATATATCTATATGTCTGTCTGTCTGTCGGTCAGTCCGTCCAAATTCATTATGACCTGAAGTGAAACCTGGATATTTCACCCGTATGTGTGTCTTATCTTCAGCGGCTCACAGTCAGATTCTGAGATTCTGAAATCAGTGCAGTCCATGCCGAGACTAAGATTGTGGCGCCAGGTTGTTGCATGCAGCAAATATTTGTGTGTGTGGACCTTTGGGATCATCCATCTACTGTTAAAGAGCTTAGCAGCTGCAGTCCAGAGCAGAGGTTGTGGTTTTTCCCCCTCTGGATTCAGGACTCAACTTTGCCCCCTGTAAAGTCACAGAACAGGAAATCAATGGGATCCATTTAAAGTCACTGTGGTCACTCTGTCCGTGTTCCTGGCGCCAAACTCTGCATCCACTGACCCTTTTATAAACATTGATGACTTATGATCAGAATGGACTTATGAGTGAGAAACGAAGTTGATATTATATGCATATCCACATGCTACATTATATGGCCCACTTAGATCTAGGAGCAAACAGAGCAGAGCAGTTCCTGTTCTTTGGTTAGTAATCTGTGTCTTCCCAGAAGTCCATTTGTCAATGAGTGAGAGAGGTCTCTCAGGCAACGGAGATGGGTGAGGAGTGGAGAGAGAGGCAGAGGAGAGTGAGTGTGTTGGTAACCCAATGCCGTCCAGTCCGTGGCCAGAGCGATACTATCAGGACCTTACCAGAAATCCTTCTCCTCCCTTACGGGAAATATTATCCTCCTCTTACCACTCCACCATTGCACTTTTACAGCTTCCCGCACACTACTTCATCACCCCCTGGCATCCAGACCCTGACCACCCATTTGAAACCTCTTCGCAGGTGTGGTGCTCGAGTTACGTGGGCACTCTGAGTTATCGCACGCTCCCTCATCCTTCGTATGGCAAACAAACTCAGCCCTAATCAATGGAGCCGTTCTGAATGCACATAACTTAGGGCTGATGTATGAAGCACGCCTCGTGTCTGGCAGATAGAGACTTTATTAGCGTTGATGGTTCCAGGCTCCGTGGCGGTCTGATGGGGGAGGGGCCAGGTGGCACTGCTTTCCCCCCCATCACTCTCCCCGGCGGCTAGAGGTGACACTCCATCAGGGAAATTGATTGGGCTCGTTGCATGGCTAATTTATTGATGATCTGCGCCTGGCGGGGATAATGAGTGTATGGGCCTCTGATGGATGTCCGAGCGACGCTTCAGAGCAGCTTGAATTACCGCAGCGGCCCTGCATATGTCAGAACACGCAACTGGTTTAGAGCGAGCACTCGCTGGATTGATGTATTGATTAAAGTCTAATCTAAATTAATACTCTTCTATAAATGTTCACCTTTCAAACTGGCTGCTTTGATAGCTGTAGGGCCTGCAGAAAGTGGAGCAGGAGCAGTGCAGTTCTGCTTCATCTCGGAAAAAAAAACAGGGAGTAACGGAATGATTGGGGTTCTATCTATCTATCTATCTATCTACAGTATTTGTCTGTCTGTCTGTCCGTCTGTGCAGTATTTTGTAGAAATTTTATTTTAACCAAGATTTTTTTTTTTATTATATAGAATAATAAACTGAGTAAGATAATAATTAAAAATTCTGCAATACTGCATTTGGTTAATAATCAAACAATGTTTGTGACACTGCCCTTATTGTACATTTTATGAATTTTTTTGTCACTTTTGCAAACAAAAAAATAGTTTTTTAATTTCTCTAAAGTGCACAAAAGGAAGAGAGAAAAAATGATGTCCTTGAACAGGGGCGTAGCAGCCAATTTAAAAGTGGGGGGGACGGTATAGTGATGTGATTCAAAGGTGTTCACAGGGGCGTAGCAGCCAATTTAAAAGTGGGGGGGACGGTATGGTGATGTGATCCAAAGGTGTTCGTACAGTATAATGCATCCTAATTAGAAATACATTGGGCATTTAACGGCAGCAATGCAATGAATACGCACTGAATTCAGCGCAATTTGACAAGGTATACAGAACAGGTTCTGTTGTCTTCCGACATTATATTATATCATGGTAACGTGTGATTGGTGTCATCGCAACATTCTGTAACACATACTCACATTGTGTGTTTGAAAAAAGGATGTAATAGTCCTCTG
>JAUCMT010000026.1:12263062-12274283 GCA_032357475.1 Enteromius thamalakanensis
GTCAACATTTTGACCTTGGTCAAGACCATTTCGCGTCGCTTTTTGACGATCATGGTAGCCCTTTGTAGTCACTTTTCGACGCGAAGGGTCCTCCATTGTTTTCATTTGTGTTGCTTAATGTAATGGTTTGCGTGCATATATACATATATTATAATATTTTTTACTTTTATTGGAGCACCAAACCCCACCCCTACCCTAAACGTACCCACTTCTTTACAGTACAATTTAAACACACACACAGGCAAATGCAGTGTAAAGGTATTTATTGCAAAAACCAATCATAAACAAGCAGTATAAATACATTTCAAACAAGTTGTGTCACATTCCAAGTCTTCTGAAGCCATACAAAGTGTTTATGTGAAGAAGAGAGTAAAACACTAGGTTTTAATCACTAAAAATGATCCCGCTCTGTTGACGCGCTGTTATCAACTGGATCTCATTCAGGAAACATGCTCCATAATCGGTCATGAGATACACAAGAGCCAATAGTATCTAACAACAGCATGACGCAATCGGTCACGAGACATGCAAGAGCCAATGGCTTTTCACAACCAAAGTTGATGTAAGGATTCTTGAGGCAGCATTTTTTGAAATCGCACAGACTAGGGCAGCACACAGGAAATACACGGAAGGCGGAGACAGTGACCACATCTATTCCTCTCACAAATCAATCGTTTTGCATCAGAAGACTATCTCATCAGCATGTTGATTGATGCTAAGGGTTTCCTATTTAAAACTACTGAGGACCTTTTGTATTCACCTGAGTGACTACAAAGGGGTGCCTTGATCGTCAAAAAGTGACACAAAATGGGCTTGATCAAGCGTCAAAATGTTGGCAAGTTGGGAGTGAGAATCTGTTGGTCCTGTTACTCAGAGAATTCTGGGAATGGGAATTTAGTAGTATTTTACTTTACAATTACATTTACGCTAACCTCTAGATTACAGTTTTGTACTGTAATTCTGGCTCGTAATGATGTTTTGATTTGGGTAAGGGGAAAAAAGATTATTTAAGCATATTTTCATTATTAATTTGTTAATCACATGGAAATATAGAGAAATTTAATGGATAGGACATTTGTTATAAAATTTGTATTATGTTATAGTTAAATATAATGCAGAATTTACTTTCTCCCACAGCCCTCAATCAAGTTTAACTTTTGGCTTTTCACAGTAAAAAGTTTGGGCACCTCTGTTAAAATGTCTTTTTTTCAACAGTACTCCTGATTTCTTAAGTGGTTAAACTTTTTAATGAGAAAAAAATAAAAATCCTGCATTTGGTGAACTGACCATTTTAACCTTCTCACCCAGCAAACTTCACCAAAGAGCCTATATGAATGTTTTTGTGTCATTAATACACTTTCAAGTGCTCTAGTTAACGAGAAACTGTTTAAAATATCCAAAGTGCCTATTTTTTTCCTGAAATATCTACATCACTCAGTGCAAAACTCTACAAAGTGGCTGGGGCACTAAGAGTTGATGGGGCCACTCATCTCGTATTGAACTTCCCATTGCAATGGGCTTTCAAACTGAATTACAGCATGAGGCCCATTTATAGGGGCACCTTCATGGAGTCCTGCTGTATCATATTCAATTGTATGATCCATTGACAAAATGCTTTTAAAAGTTCCTCACACTTAAACTTATTTTATTCTCCCCCCCCCAGAGGCTCCCTTTGGCATTTTTATTTCCTGGCATAAACAAGCAGCAACCCCTTGTATTGCTTAGATTTAGGGAAATGATGGCAGTTTGTGAAACAGTTTGAGTAGTTTTCTATCAATTTGTCCATTTCAACATCGACTACAAGAGCATCATCCTGTGTAATGCGGTATGGCATTGTTGCTTTTCTCTTTGCATCAGGAGAATTGAGGCCTGCGAGCTGTTTATGAGACTGTTGATAATGACGCCAAAGCTTCAGTCCACTAGGCCACGGCAAGTCGCTCATTTGTGGCGTGTTTAGCTACGGCGTGGCAGGGGTTCAGTGCTGTCCCTCATTAAAAATATGTCATTAATCATTCTCTGGAGAGTATGTTCAGCAACAAGCAATCGTAGCATGCACATCAGGGACCATAGAATGAAAAACATTGGCTTCATAAAGTTGCTAATAGTTTAAACGTAAATACCAAACTTTACATTGCGACTAATGTTGTTCTAAATAGCGTACATGAATACGTTCAGGCCGCAAACTGAAAGCAGTCAAGAGAGCAGCATTCCCCCATTTGCATGGAAAGCCATTTATAATTCTGGACTTCAGAAATTCCTGTTCAGTGATTTAAGACCTGCAAAACACAACAGCTCATTTAAATAATAATGATCATAAACTATCGCCCAGAGCGGTTCGCGTGAACATCAAACATCGCCTTCATAACATGGTAAACAAGAAAACAATGATGGCGGGCCACTTAATTTATGCTGGAAGTATTTTTGTGTTATGTCACTCTACTTTTAATTGACTCTAAAGGCAAGCGTTTCTTTGAGTCGTTGTTTATGATTGATTCTGTCTTTAAAGGAATAACACTGCGGTGGACAGCAATATTCAGACCTCCATTAACCCCACAGATGTCTGAGCTACTCAAGTATGAAAGCATTTGCATTTCTCTTTAGTTTGAAAAAGCGTCCGAAGCCGCTAAGACAGACTCATTCTATTAACCGCACCGTCGTCTTTTTTCATAAGCACGCTGCTGTCGACGTACAAATCAATTTGTGTCACTTTGAAGGCGTTATGATTGCTTGACATCAAAAATATGGGGCAATTAAGATCATCAGGCATGTACCCTTTGCCTTTTTGATGCTGAATATTTAAAATTTTTTGATGTATTGGTCTGTAAGCATGCAAGTACAGACCACAAACAGGCATTCAATATTCACACCTCCCCCATCCAAACACACACACATTTAACCCCAGTGTCCAGTACCATTTAACAGTAATGTGAGTATGGTTGCATAGTCATTAAAAAATTCCTTATTTTATCTCAACCTTACAGTTACAAACAAGGCTGTCTTAAAGAAGCTATAAGAATTTAAAGAATTAATAAAAATGAATATTCTGTCATCATTTATTTTCATGTCGCTCCTAACTTTTTCTTTTGTGAAACACGAAAGGAGAAATTCCTAAGATTTATTTTTAAGTCTGAAAAGCTATTGCTGAATACGTATACTGTTTTTTGCATCCTATTTGAAGCTTGAAAGCTTGAATCCTTGCTTAGTGTAACTGCATGGAAAACTTCTTTAAAGTGCCTCCTTACGTGGTAGAGGTGAGTATATGATATATATATATATATTCACTCAAAAATATGCAGCATTTCTCTATGGCAGTCAGGACCAGGTCCATTCAGCGTACAGCACACGGTGAGGCATGGCCAAATAGCAGGTGTCTCTCTGTTCATTGCACTGGGGTGCCTATCAATCATTGCCAATATGACAAGCAGAACCATTTCCATTCTGCTCTCTGCATGTTTTATTCACTGAATATCCATACAAGCCCCCCTCTAAAGCTGTCGTTCACCAGATGTGCCAGAATCTGAAGTCAAACTATGTACCCCTTATGTTTGTGATGTTGCTATGAAATTTTAAAGAAACATAAATAAATATCTGAACTTTATCCATTACGCTCTACAGCAGGGTAAGTCTCGATAAAGATAGATATAGTACTGTTCAAAGGTTTTGGGTTGGAAATAAAATAAGTCTCTTAAGCTCTGTAAGAAAAAATAAATAAATAATAATAATAATAATAATAATACAGTAATAATAGTTGTAGTGTAAACATTTTATTTTGCATTTATTTTAAATAGTAGTAGCATTTTACACCATTACTGCTATTTTTTTACTGAAGATGAATTTTCAGCAGTAATTACTCAAATATTATTTTCTCATGATACTTTAGTGGTCAGTTTTAAGTGTTTTCCCTGTATAATATGAATTTTGTGCAAAAGTCTTAGGCCACTAATATTTTCACAAACAAAAAATGGTTTTAAGTGGGTTATTTTTATCTTTTGCTGTAGCGTGTCAGTTGGAAATATCAGTTTATATTTCCAAACATTATTTTTGTCATTAATTGTAATAATGCAGTGAGATTATTGTCTGACAACAGCCAGTGCTCCACACAGAGATCTGATCTGATCATCCAGTCTGTCACATGAAGTAACAGAACAAACTGAGACAGACTCAATCCCGAAGAACTGTGACAACGTCTCCAAGACGGAGAAAAAACCCTAACTAATATGGCCTCATTTTACAGCATTTTCAGTCGAGTGTCTAAAACTTTGAAGAGTACTGTAGCTTTGCAGGCAGGTTTTTTTCTTCATCTTGGAGACGTTGTCACAGTTCCTCTGGATTGAGTCTGTCTCTGTTTGTTTCTTCATGTCATTCCAGTGGTAAATATAGTATTAAATATTATACCTGAATCTATCTAGTACAAAGATACAGTGACAAACAACTACTTCAAATATCTTGCATTAGTTTGCTAAGTTTAAGTGATTTTTTTCCCGACAGATTAATTTATTTAATAAACTTGACTTCCTTTGGATTAAACAAACACATTCAGAGTTTTGTGAATCATTTGTTTCTGAATGCATTCTATGTAACAAAAAGCAGCATTTATAACGGCCTTTTAAAGTAGCACTATTATTCTGCAGTCTTTTGAAAACAGCTGAAGCACCGACAGTAAAATGTAGTGTGTGTGGCATTGATGCTTTTATCTATACTCTCCACCACTGGTGGTTAGAGCGCATGTGTAGGTGTGTGACCTTTCCACACAGTTTTTTGAGCTTTGAAAGCTATGTTTCAGAAATACAGTAAAGTCCTTGGTTGACTTCAACAAATATAGAGCTTAGCTTCTGTCAAGAATCGATCAGAAACTTTGTGACATCCATGCCAGTCTTCACTCTGGTGTGTGATTTATTTTTTTTTGTATTTAAGTGTTTTTCTTTTCAAGGGAACAATGCTAAAGAAAAGGGGTTTTGTGCTCCTATACTTTCCTTCGCATATCCTCTTTTTTCTGTGATCAACAGCTGTCGACCCAGATACAAAGCACGCGTCACAGGGAGAATGGTCAATTAGGCTGAAGATGGTGTGTTTGTCTGTCAGTTGGCTGTAAAGTGCCGTCTGCAGACCTGATCCGAGCCGACTATGATTTTGCTCACTAGACATAACCTGTGTTCTAGGATGGTCCATGGTGGAATGAATTCAAGGAAGACTGACATTTTAAATGTGCCAAAATGCCACTGCTGAGCCAAAGGTGCACAGGTGTAGATTTGAGTGTGGATGATAAGGACATTTCTCAGCTATAGTTAAAAGACTATTGAATAATCCCTAGGAATAGTTCTAGCAATCGCAGCTGTCAGAATGTGCAGTTGCAGGAAAATGCATCTTTACTGTTTAGATACGTTTAGAATTTATCAAAGACTTCTAAATAAAAATAAAATGACCTTAAATCACAATAAATGGGGTCCCAGCAAAAATCAACTGATGCATTTTAAATTGCTTTGGACACACAGTGTAAGCGTTCACATTTCTGCTCCTGCTACTATAACATACAGCTGGTATTAAAAGTAATATAATGATATTTTATATTATATTTTAAAATAAAAGTTTCATTTGTGACCTTTGATGCTGTTAGTTAATAAAATAAAGATTAGTTAAGTTGAGATTAACATTAATAAAGATGAAAAATTCTCTAGAATTGTGTTATTGTAAAGTGTTGGGAGTTATTTTGACATTTTATTATTTAAATTAATATAAATAAATATTGAATATAGCTAAACAGCGTCTAATTATTCATTTGAAACAAGCAGCTAACTCAACTCTTTATTTAATATTTATTTACCATAAACAAATTTATAAATAAATACATTTTTCGAAATAAAAACAACTGATAAGAAGCATTAGGAGTTATTTCACTGTGTAGGATAAATTATATTTCATCTGTATAGTTTGAATAAAACTGAACCTACATCTTTTTTTTTTTTTTCAAGCAGTGTCTGTTCTGGTGGGTGTTAACCATTTTTCATCCTGTTGGCTTTTTTTTGAAGTTTCCAGAATGATTCTTGTTCTTACCTGAATCTAATTCTGCTGTAAAACAATGATATTACATCTCGGTGTGAAGAGCCCTGTGGCCATGATCTAGCGTTGTGACATCTCACTCATCAAACCTCTCATTGAATGTGCTCTTTCTTTCTCTCATTTCTCCTTTTAAAGTTGGCCCCCTCTCTCTTTGCTCTGGAAAAGAATGCATGATTTATGAAGCACTATTTTTACCAGTTACTGAGCAGAAGCGAGGGAGCAATGGCGACAAAAGAGAGAGAGAGAGGAAGAAAGAACAAGATTGAAAAGCATACTTTAAGGGTGCATGAAAGTGATGGAGTGAGCAGAAATATGTTTCCCGGAAGCCGATGTGTGCCCGAGGGACTGGAGCTCCTCCTCCTCTGACCCCGCAGCTGTAAACGAAGAGGTGCAGGCGGATTCTGCTGTAGTTACTTCTCACCTGACACCGAGGACGAGAACAGAACAGACCTGCGCTGATTCACACACACTCATAGCACCTCCAGACTCTCAGACTGAACACCTGAGGGAACATCTCTGTTTTCAGGAGTGAGCGACTGTGACAGCTCTCAATAGATCTGACATCAGCTAAACTTATCAGAAACATACACTTTAGTCTTTAAAAGTTTGCGGCTGGCAGACAAATCTCATGCTCGATCTTATTACAGTTTGAAATAACTCTTTTCTGTGTGTATATATTAAATGTCATTATTCCTTCAGTCTGCCGTGTCACATGGTCATTCACAAATCAATCAAAATGCCATTCTGGTGTTTGAGAAACATTAATGTTGAAAACTTTTTGTCGTTAATCACTTACCCCTGTGTCGTTCCAAGTGCAATTTAAGATATTTAGGATATCACCAGGAGGCTTGGGACTGTCTCATTGACTGCCAGGTAATGAATACTGTTAAGGTCCAGAAAAGTATGAAAGACATTGTCAGGATAGTCCATCTGCCATCAGTGGTTCAACTGTAACGTTATGAAGCATTTGTATGGAAAGAAAATAGAAATAACAACTATGAAAAAAATTGTCTCTGTGTGACACTGTGATGCCGAATTGCTGAATAAAGTCGTTATTTTTGGTTTTCTTTCCATACAAAACATATTCACTTCATAATATTACAGTTAACCACTGATGGCTCTGATTGAATATTTTTTGTGAAAACCAAAATACATTTTTCTAGTATTCTTTGATAAATAGTCATTTTAAAATTTTATTGTAAACATCTTTTCTGTCACTTCTGGTCTATGTGTCTACGCTGAACTCATATCTTGTACACTCTCATAAAAGAGGAGGTCACTGGGTACACTTTTGTACCTACTGGGTTCAAATATGTACGCTTTAAGTACTAATATGTACCTTTAAGGATACCAAAATGGACCCTTTAGGTGCAAACATGTACATTTTGTAAAGGTACTGCCCCAGTGACAGCTTTACCTTTATTTCTGAGAGTGCAAAAACTGGTATATATGAAATAGTCTGCATTGGTAATGGCAGCAGCTCGATTCAGGTATAAAAGCACATTCTGAAAATGAATCTGTTGGAAAAAACTCAAGTCACCTTTATTTATATAGCGCTTTTAACAAAACAGATTGTGTCAAAGCACTTAACAATATCAAATTGGAGAATAGAGAGTCAGTAATGTATAATGACATGATTAAACAATTTTCGAGTAAAGGCATTTCATTATTAAAATCAGAGACGTCATTGTCTAGCTCAGTTTAGTTGCAATCAAATCAACAATAATCACAAGAAATTGTCCCCAACTAAACAAGCCAGAGGTGACAGAAACCCATCTGTGACAGAAATGGAGAAAAAGAAACATTGGGAGAAGCCAGGCCAGTTCTCCCCTGGACAGACAAAACTAATTAATTTATAGTTTAATGTATGCGTATTTGTGTTTTATTTATTATTTGAAATTTAAAGTTTAGTTAGTAAAAGGTTTTTGTTTTGCTTGGTTATTATTAATAGTAAATGAATGTTATAAATAAAATAAATAGGCATAGTTTTTTACATTATAGTGCTAGGTCATCCCAGGTAAAAAAGAAATATATTTAAGTTGTGTTTTTTTAGACATAATTAATTTATTTAAATTATACTATACTAAGTGCATATTAAATGTATTATTTTGGAACAACTTTAAGTATATTTAGTGTATTTCAAGATCTATTTAAGTTCAAAATGTATATATTTGGAATATATTAAATGTACTGAAATTGTGTTTAAATGGACCCATTTTAAGTATGTTTAGTGCAATTTAAGTGTATTTCTTAAAAATTTTACTTTTAATACGTCATGAACTACATTTAGAGCATATTTGAAACATTGTTTTAATGTTCTTCGAATACATTTAAATTGTATTACAGCTCATTTGAAATGCATTAGCATTACACTAGTATATTATATTATTACTATATTTTTTTTCCCGTATACACACACACACACTTTGATATCTATAAAACTTTAATGCATTCTATATTTTTGTGGACATTACAGATATTCAGAGTAAATAAGAAAGTACAGCAGCATATATACCCTTGTAAGAAAAAAATAACAACTATTGAATGCATTAAAAATGCACTTGGCATACAAGTATGTTTATAGCTCATTTGTTTTACTAAAATACAATACATTAATACATTATAAAAAAAACAGCAACATTGAAAAAAAGTGAAATATTATGGCAGAGTTATCTTATCCATTTGTAGAACATTTTGGTTATACCTGTATGACTGTAAAGTACTGGATTTTACACCAATGAATAAAGTTACAATACAGTTTTCTGAAAATAAAAATATATACTGAAAAATTACAGAGGTGAGTATTAGTGTATGTGCAAAAAAGACAACAACGGTAAAAGTTCAAGCAAGAGAACGGGACGGATGGTGTTTTGGAGGTGGATGAGGAGATGGTGTCGGGATGGTAAGGAGCACATGGAGATGATGACAGGATGTGTTGAAGAGATGCTGATGGAAGGAGGAAGATGATAATGATGATCCCCTGGAGGCCTGATGTTTGTCATATGGCACAGACCCAGAGCTGACAACCCACAGCAGAGTCGAGGAAGGAGTCAAGATATAGATGTTGTGGCTGCTGAAATTTAGGGGTCCGAGCGATAGAGACAGAGCTGGTGCATTTGAAGGCACAGGCGGAGGGCTGATGGAGCAGAGCACTAGGGAAATGATGACTGACCAAGAGGGAGCCGGTGGGACGAGGTCACTTCTTTGAGTTCGACTGGATCTGTCAAAGGAAAAAATTATTGATATAAAATTAGACAACAACATTTTGCATCCATTATTGCATACTTATTATAATTTGCATTGATATTTCTTAGAATTATTTGTTGACATCTCAGTTTACCTTTTGACAATCTCATCAAATATGAGTGACTTTCTCATCCTGTTTGTCGTCACTGTATACAGCACTCGGAGTTACTCTGAATATAAGATTAGACATCAGCCCAACAACATCACTTTCACTCAACAACAAAAATACAAACTCAATAATATTTTTGATAAATTATTCTAGAAACCTGTGCCTATTACAAGGTATGCTAATAATGGAAAGAAAGCACACATTATCTACCTGGAACGGACATATTGCTTAAATTTTTCTACCAAGATTGACCAAACCACCTCCGTTAGGCCTTATTGATAAATATCTAATAACGTTATTAAACACAAATTATACCTGAAGTTACAGCGAGGTTTCTGTTAAAAAGAAAAAGAAGACACCGCTAGACCTATATTTTCTAAATAATGTCATCACTCACCCTTAAGACGCTCCAATAAGACTTCCATTCATCTTCAAGAAAAGCTTGTGTCCCTCCGATGAAAGACGATTCGCTAAAGATGTTACCGTTTCCAAAGTTCAGCGAAAAAACATTGCCATGTAATCCATATGAATCGCGTGGTTTCCACAAGTGCTCTAAGGAGACTCGATCGCTCTTTAATATAAGTGCTTACATTTAGACTTGTATTAACATTCAAGGGATATTTGCACGCAGATCATATTTCACAGACTGAGCTCTCCAGCGCGAACTCATATTCACATCAACCAATCAGAGCCGTTCAGTGGCTCCGGAACCAATCAGGTTTAGTCAGTGTGTTGTTTGAATTGTGAAAAACACAAGCGAGTGCATTTTTTATAATTGTTTTTTTTTTTTCCTTTTAGATGTTATCTTAGATATAGGTTGTAGATATATGTTATGTAATATTTCATTTTAATTACAAAAATTAAAATCTTAGTAGTGGCTTATTACAATAAATGAATCACGTACATCAACGTAATCAACCAAAGTAACAACATATTAAACAACATATTTTAAACAGGCCATTGCAATGCTTAATAAATAGTTGACAAACGTTCGTACATTGTAAATGTTAAACTTTTACTTCATACTTTTACAAATACTTAAAATTATAAATATGTACATATTGCAAATATTTCGCATTTTGTGTAGACATGGTTATAAATTACTGTACATTAAAAACCCACAAAAAATTAAATTATTTTATGTTCTTACACAAAGTACACATAAAATCGCTTTAAATAAGAGAAACACAAGTGTATTTTCTGTAAATACACTAAAACTTCACTAAAAGTATGCTTAATTTTAGTATAATCCTTAAAAAGTGTAACTAAGAATATATTTATTAAAATTGTATTTTTACTATAATTTTTAGGAATATATTAAAAGTGTGCTTGTATTTAGCATAATCCTTTATTACACATAAAGTGTAATTAAGCATATATTTAATACAAAAGTATTTCTAGCAATGTGAAAATACATTAGAAGTACGCTAAGTGTTTAGCATATTTCGTTTTATAAATATATTAAAATACAATTCAATATATTTTTAATGTACTTTAAATAAGCACGTTGGAAATACAAATGTATTATAAACATACTAGTTAAATTTCAAACATATTGTAAATACATTTAATACTATCTATCTATCTATCTATCTATCTATCTATCTATCTATCATCTAGATTGGACTGAATTTATAACGTTTTTTAAATGATCAAAATGCAATAAAGTGCATTTCTCAAATCAGAAATGTTGCCACGAATTGTGCAAGTGAATTTTGACTTCACTACGTAATTGTTACGCTCAGCGTAAGGAGGAAGAGACGTGAAGGTAAGTTTCAACAATATATTTATTGAAATGTGCTCAAAGTC
>JAUCMT010000026.1:12303213-12318681 GCA_032357475.1 Enteromius thamalakanensis
TCACAGGTGTGCCACATCAAGATGCTGATCTGACATCATGAGTAGTGCACAGGTGTACCTTATACTGCCCACAATAATAATAGTTCTTTTGAACTTTATTAAAAACCTCCTGAAAAGGTCTAAGAAATTAAAAGTATAAAATGTTTGTAGAAAATATTAATTAGCACAACTATACAACATTGATTATAATAAGAAATGTTTCTTGAGCAGCAAATCAGCATATTATAATGATACTAAACTTCTTTTGAAAACATTAATTTATTTTAACTCAAACAAAAGCATGCAGAGATTCCCTAAAGTTCCAAAATGATTCTGCCATATGATGATGAGTGCCTAATGACTACAAAATCATGAAATAATTTTTTTTTATGATAATGATGATTATTTATGTGTCCGTTTTAGTTTAACTAACTCTTGTTATTTTAATTTAATTTCATTTAGTTTATAATTTACTGAACATTTTTTCATTTTGTTTTAAGTAGATGTGGTTTGAGAAAGCAAGCCTGGTTATCTCTCCAGAAGCCGTGCCATGCATCTGGGATTCAGTGGTCCTGACAAACATGATTCTTGTTGCCTTATGAGTGGTGTAGACTGAACACATTGAGATGTGATTGTGTTGGAGCGAGAGAGGCTTACAGGTGGAAGGGTTACGGCCGTGTTGTTTCTCAGGCTGTAGTGAAACCTAAGCCTCCCCTGGGCTCCGTGTGAGATTCGCCTCTATGTGCTTTTTCTCATGACTCGTCCGTATCTCCCAGCGTGAACTGAGAGAAGAACCTCAGAGAAACGCAGCGCTCCATCAGCGGCCTCGCTGGAAAACACAACAGGAGCCTCTCGGGGGGTCAGAGGTCTCACTTCCTGTTTCCTCTCCGTGCAGGGTCATCATAGGGTCTCTCTTTCCTTTTGTTAGGGGTGCCTCACAGCGCAAATCAATGTCTCTACAATGTAGCGGTTAGATTATGCGAGAAAGACAGAAGAGCAAGAAGGCAGTCCTCACACATGTGGAGTACTGCTTAGTGTCAGTGCTGAAGATAAGCCTTCGGAGAGACCTGGGACGTTTCGGAAACACACAGACACACATTTCTAGACTGCATGGATGGATCTTTTCAAGCAGCTTGTATAGATCATATTAGACTCTTACATCTGTCTGCGTAAATGTGAAAAAGAGGGGAGGTTATAGATCAGAGTTGTCAGACTCAGAGAATTTTTAAACCAAAGGGAGCTTGAGGAATTATGCGATACACAAGAGGATTTAAGATAGCGTGGGGCCTAATACTGTACATATGAAATTGTAAAAACAATGACAAGTAATGGAGAACATCTCACACTTCTGTTGGCTAGATAACTGAAGCAGTCTAAATTCTCACGTAATTTCAGCAAAAAATCCTCACTGAATCAGTATTAATGTGTTATGTATTATCAGTCAGTAATTGAAATTTTGAAACTATATTTTGTTTTATAGAAAATATGCAGGATATATATAGGATATATGCAGCATGAATCATGTGGGCTTATTTTTTTATTTTTAATATTTTATTGTAAAAGAGCAGCCAGCACATTCTTCAAAGTATCTTCTGTGTTCTGCAAAATAAAGAAACATGAGGATGGCAGAAGTTGAGTGAACTTTTAGAGTCTAGGCCCCCCATTGTCAACAATATTTGAAGACCCCATGGGTTTTCCAGTAGCTTCTGATTTACTGAAAAAGGATTATAGACTTTGATAACTTTTTGATCCTCTTCAAATGTTGAGTATACTGTATATACATACATATATACTTGTGTGTGTGTGTGTGTGAGTGGAACACAAAATATAATATATATACAGTATATATGTATAACCCACTGTTTCTACATTCATAAAACATTGTAGTGCTTGTCATTTTTCGATTTCGTTTTTTATTCCCATGGAGTACTGTTATTAATTTACTTTATAGGCCATTTAAATCACGCTTTTAAAAGTAGGTTACCTTATATATACAAGTTTTTCAAGGCCGTGAGAACTCTAATTCGTTAAAGAAAAATCTTTTTTTTGATGGGTTTGCTGAGGCCTCCTAGTGACTGAGTAACTCTCTAGTTAAGAGTCCTTTAAAGCCCACAATGTATGTCCATGAGAGAATGCTAAGCTGAGAATCAGATGGTGATATCAGATGCGCTGCTCTTCAGACCACATGATTCTGGGAACGATGGCAATAACATGTCAAGCCCTGGGGCAGAAGACAAGTGAAGCCTGTCCTCAGACACTAATTAGATTTAGCTAGCAGCCTTCGTATCAGAAACTCACAGCTCCCACTGCTCTGTCAAACAATCGCCTGCATTTACTGCAAACATGCCAACATTAACACTACTAGATAAAAGCACTGTGAATTCTTTTCTTTCTTCGACTTCAGTTTTTTTATCGTGAAACAAGCCCACCTTTCTGAATCTGCATATTGCTGCCTTCTTTTTTCTTCAAATGATCAATTCTTTAGGATATATCTTTGTTCAAAGGCACACAAATCTGTAATAGGTTTAGCTTTCTTTGATAAATGGCTTTGTTACAGCACTGGGGAAGCTACTACAGAGACTTGTTTAGATTGCAAAGGAACTGATTCAGACAAATGTGGTAAAACACTCATAAATCATCTTTGGAGAAGCCCACACCCAGGCCGCTAGAGGAGGCCTGCTCTTTGTGCTCCTGTCCCAACAGGTATTAGTTCTAGGAAATGAATCTGTCTCTTTCATCTGTCTCAGACGTACTGTGTCTTGCGTGACTGCCTCTGCTTCAGACAGGTGAGAGGGGATGCCGGGACAGAGAAAGGGAATAATGGTCCACAAAACTCCCCTTTTTATCACCTCAAATTCAATAAATGTTGAGTAATGCATGAAATGTGCGCGCATGCGGGTTTGTGTTGAAGTTTCCATGACTCACACAGCGAAAATGTACCCGTTTTATCCCTTCTTTCCTCAAGTACAAGCACAACAACTGAAGTGGCTGTAAGGTCCTCACACACTCATGTAGCCAATTTGTCTGTGTGACCTTTGGGTGGTTTTATGTAAAGAAGGAAATTGTGCTGAAAAAGTGCTGTATATAGGGCAGAGGTCATCATGTAATCATTTTAAGAATGCAGGAAATTACAAATCAAACGAAATTACACTGAGGTTAAGCACCAGGCTTATTAAATTATTTAGATTCTTTTCTGAAGAATGATGTGCGCTGCCAGCATTTGAGAGCGTTCATGGTGCTCCAGATTAAAGTGCAGCAGTGCTGTACATTAAGTGTGGGGTCGGTAAGATTTATTTTAATGTTTCTGAAATTAATGCTTACCTAGGCTGCAAGTGCTTGAACAAAAGGTACAGTGGAATTAGTAATATTATTACAATTTAAAATAAAAGCATTTTAGTCTATTTTAATTAGTGCTGTCAAATGATTAATTGCTATTAATTACATCCAAAACAAAAGTTTTTGTTAATTGTACTGTAATACAGTTTTGTGCAAAAGTTTTGGCACCCCTTGCAAAATCTGTGAAAAAATCTAACAAAATAAGAGAGATTATACAAAATGCATGCAATTTTTTTATGTAGTACTGTTATGAGTAAGATATTTCACACAGAATATGTTTACATATAGTCCACAAGACAAAAAAATAGCATAAAATATAAAAAAAAAGTTGGGGAACCCTTGGTGCTGAATACTGTGTGTGGTTAATCTGTTTTGTGACGGCTATTCAACAGTGACTGTATGGTTTTGAGATCTATCTTTTCACACTAAGGACAGTTTAGGGACTCAAACACAACTATTAGAAAAGGTTTAAACATTTCACTGATGATCCAGAATGAAACAAGATGCTTTAGGAGCCAAATTAGAATGAAAGTTTAGAATGAAACTTCAAAATAAGAAAACTATTCATCCTGTTCAAAAGTTTTCACCCCGGTGTGTTAAACTGAAAGAATGACCGTGATTTCAACAGAAAAAAATGCTATGGTAAAAACCTGTTAAATGGTTAATGGTAAATTCTTGTAACATTTACTGGAAACAAAACTGTAAACTGACATTCCTAGTGTAACGATAAGGATGGACAGGGACAAGCAGATCCAAATCCAGGCTTTTATTAAACACACATCCTTTACATACAAGACATAATGAGATAACGAGGGCGAGGAACTTATCAGTAGACATAGCAACTTTTTAGGGTTGTATGTTACATGTAATGTTGTTTGTTTATTGTATATTTCAGTTTAATGAGTGTCACCATGATGTTGTTTGTGTGAATGACACTGATCAACTTCTATACATGTTACTATTTAAAAGCTGCTTGTGAAGGGCTTTGGTTCATCATGTGACTTTCTCTTCACCGCCTGCGTTTGGTGTTTATCAGTGTATTTCAAAAGTGCAAAACAGATTTCAGGACTTTAATAGGTTGGTATATTAACATTATATCAGTTAATTAAATTATGGTATTTAACTATAAATTTAACGACAGCTGCTGGTTTTTCACCGTAAATTTTACAGAATTAGTTTTACAGTGTACCATAAAGTTTGATATTTTCAAAATATATGCTGTGTGTATATGTTTGTATATATATACATAATAAATACACACAGTTCACGTATATTTTGTAAACGAAAACCTTTGGATGTTATTCATCATGATTAATTGTTTTACAGAACTCAAACGATTAAAAAATCACTCATTCTTGTTACTCCTTCAGATATCATTCTTATATGTTGATTTGCTGCGTAAACATTATTATCAATGTTGAAAACAGCTGTTTAATATTTTTGTGGAAACTGTGATAGATTTTCTTTCAAGATTCTTTGATGAAAAGAGAAAATTCAACAGATCAGCATTCTTTTGTAATGCACATTTTTTGTAACATTATAATAGTTTTGATCAGTCTAATGCATCCTTGCTATGTAAAAGTAATTTCTCTCTCTCTCCAGAACAAAATCTTACCGTAAACTTCTAAACTGTAGTGCATGTAAATGGAGCTGTTTTCATATACAGTACAGAAGCATGCAAAGAACCATATGAACAGACCACAAGCTACAGCACAAGTCCAGACATGCTCGCTTTTCCTCTTGAACAGGTACAATACATGGTATGATGCTAATCAGAGGTAGGATGGAAAAAAAAGTCTTCGCTACATTTCATCCGGTTTTCTGTGTTTCACATAAACATGTAGGCTGGTGTAAAGGGAAGCCGTGTCCCTGTACTGACCCGGTTTGGGTTTGACTTCAGAGCGGTGACATGCTGGATATGGTGCTGCAGCACGAGGGCCAAACCACAGGCTTTATCTCCGTCCCCTCTGGGGTCTTTATACCCCGGCCATACACAACCCTCAGCTGCTCACTGCCGCCCCACAAGCGTGTGTTGTGGTTACCAGAAAGAGAGACAGAGAAAAAAAAATCTTGTTCTCTCATGCTTTCTCCACAGTAGGTGGATTTGTTTTTTGTCAGTGTTGGAGATGTATTGTAGAACTGACTAAGGGAAGAGATCAAAAGAGAAACTTGTTTTATAGAGGAAATAGAAAGGGATGGAAAGGAAGCCACATTTCCAACAAAGAAAAAAAGTAATTGCGCAGTTAATAGTTAATGAATTTTCATGAAATTATATGAAAAAATTATGAATTGCAAGACAGAAATTCTCAAAACACTTATGAGATAATATCTCAGAGTCTTGAGGTTCCATAATGAATAAAAATTTCTATGTTTTATTTTAGAATTCTAACAATTTTGAGTATTTTGTATCTTGAAGACAATTTTGTATCTTGCAGTTTTTAGTTTATGTATTGCAAATTAATTTTGAAATTCTGGGAAAAAAAGTTAAAATTGTAAGATATAAACTCATAAAGGAAAGAGTGAGAGTTTTCAAAGAAACATACAATATGGAAGAATTTTTACTAATTTACTAAAAGGACGTATTTCTAAAATCCTGGAAGAAGTGGATTGAGCACTGTAATGTACATTTTTCTTTAATGCGGAAGTAAGCCTTTGGTTAAGACTTCTGGTTCATTAGTTAAATAATGATTTATGCTACAAGTACATCTCAAAGCAGGGGTTTTCAAACTAGGTTACAAGGGAACCTAGAAAAGCGTAATATATATATTTATTTACAGAATCTTAGCAACCCCAAAGCAACACAAACCCAGAAGACCATATCATCATGGCAGCAGGTTTTCTGGATGAGATCTGAACTGGGCTAATCATTGTTTAGTCATGGTCTTATAATTTCCAGAGAGCAGTCTGTGAGTTTTCTCCTCTTATACGCTCCATTGCTCGTCTGCTTGATTAAACAGTAAACTGCCATGTGGCATTACTATATTGCTCCGAGCGCTGACCCCGAGCAGAGTTCAGGCCTGGCGTGGGGCTCAGCGACAGGTCTGTGGTCACTTTGTATCTCTCGCCACTGAGCACTTTGCCATGTGTTGGCCTTTTGTGAGTTTGTGAGCTGAGTTTTCCTTAACGTTCTGTGCAGTAAGGGAAAGAAGGGATCGCATGGCTGAACAGACACTAATTGCATTTTTTGCATTGAGCTCCGCTGCATTCCATGAGCCCTGTGTTCCCGAAGCCTCTGGACCGCAGAGAGAAAGAGGAGGAGGGGAGACCTCAAGTATGAGGCTTGTTCTTGATTTATCAAGCATATTTTGTTTTATTTGTGTTTTCTGTGCTTCCTTGAGGCTCTCCAGTACGCGCCAGGCTTGTTTCACAGCAGAAGAGTTACTGCATCTGACACACCATTGTGTCCTCACACTGTCAGTATTGATCTAAAAAGTCATATTCGGGTTAAAATGTTGAGTAACTGAAAATATTTAGCAGTGAGTTTGCCTCTGGGAATTGTTACCACAGTTATTACATGTTGGTTTTATAAGGTCAGCTGAACGACACATTGTACGTTATGCAAAGTTGTAAATGTGACCCTGGACCACAAAATCAGACATAAGTGGCACGGGTATATTTGTAGAAATAGGCAACAATTCATTGTATGAGTAAAATTATTGACTTTTCTTTTATGCCGAGAAATCATTTGAATATTAAGTAAAGATTATGTTCTATGAAGAGTTTTAATAAATACCTTAAATATATCATTTTTCATTAGCAATATGCATTGCTTAACTTCTTTTGGACAACTTTAAAGGCCATTTCCTCAGTTGTTGTTTTTTTTTTTTTTGTACCCTCATATGGCAGATATTAATAAATTTGTATCTCAGCCGAATATTGTCCTATCCGAACAAACCATTCATTAATGGAAAGCTTATTTATTCAGTTTTTAGGTGATGTATACATCATTTTTTGTGATCCAGGGTGACATATATTCTACATTTCATGTGCAAAGGCATTTTTGATTATTTGATTATAGGTATATCTTAAAAATACACTACCGTTCAAAAGTTAGGAAATATTTTTTTAAAGAAAGACAGTTAATACTTTAATTTAGCAAGGATGAAATGATATTCAAATTTCAAATCATTTTCTAAACAATCCTGCCAAAATATTTCACAAATGAATTATTTCTGACAGAAATATAATATTTTAATGATATTTTAAATTCAAGTAGGAAGCAGTTATTCTACACTGTGTTAATATTTCACAATATTACTGTATTTTTAAACAAATCCTGTTTAATGTCTTGCTGACATTAAGAGACTTCTTTCAAAAAATTTTACGAACCTAAACCTTTGAAAGCTATTTTTATCTGTCAGAGCACAGCTCCACCTCTGATTATGACAAATTTTGCTCTTAACGAAATCTAATTTACTTAACATTCACCAAGGAAGCAAACCCAGTGTTTAAAGCATACACTACATACTGCTTAAGCTGTCTGAACAGACAGTGTTTGTGCGCCTGTCACTCTCAGACAGATGTCTTTTTTCAAACAATGGGTGAGTAGTTCACTCCATTATTTTATATAGCTTCATAAAAGCATATACTGCAAGTTGTTAAATAGGTTTATAGCGCATTTTCATCGTGTTCCTGCTGAATTCAGCACACAATGTGTGACAAAAATGTCGCACATGCTCTATGTAGAGTGTGAATGGTGTCACTTGTTAACATGGCAAGCAAAAATAATGCATACTGCCTTTTCATGCAATATGAGTTTAATGATTTAAAGCATGAATAAGTTCCCTTTTTCTTTCACTGTAACACCGGAAATGTACTCTAAGCAGCCAAACCAAAGCATCCTGTGCTACCTCAGCTGTCCACTGCACGTGTGTGTGTGTGTGTGTGTGTGTGTGTGCGCGAGCGGTCCATCCATTCGGCCTACTCTCCATACACCCAGTGCCAAACGGGCAGCCAAACAGTTGTCCTTAAGCTTTTCTCTTTTCTTTTCTCCATCTACCTCTTATAGAGTTTGTTTTAAAATACCCTCGACCGCATTTCTCTCTCTCTCTCTTTTTCTCTTTACGACTGTTTGCTTTCAGAGTTTAAATGGTTTGTGGGGACGGCCCATCTCACGTTGTTACTGGGCAACGGTCTTCAGGAAGGAATTCGGAGCCCTCAGTAAATGTGCTTAGGGCTTAGACTCATGCAGCTCTCCAAAAACATGCTGTTGAAACAAGAGAGCCGAGTGCATTAAAGGCCCATTCCAGCGCACAGGGAAAACAGGCGCGTTCGTTGTTATTTCAGTTTCATGAACAGCGCAAGCCATCGAGGGAGTGCGGTTTCACTAGGTGGCGCTATCCCGAGCTCGTTTTCACACCGCTATCAGGCGTCTTTTATCCGTTTTATGCTTTTTGGTGTCATTGCTGCTGGGCAAACTGCATAAATGAATCAGTTTCTGTGTCACTGCTATAACCGGCCCTGCGGACTTGTTCAAACAGAGGCCTCCCGTGTTTCGGGCCTGAATGGAGGCCTGTGTGGAGATCTGGTGGAACATGTTGTATGACTTTCCCTGCTGACCTCCTGAGAATGTGCTGACATTAAATCACAGATGGTGGGGTTTGTATGTTTAGTAAGGCCTGTTTATCTTCTGAGGGTTATAATATAATAATTATCCATTTTTTAGTGCGAGAGAGAGAGAGAGGGCTGTGTGCTGGTCAGAAGCTGTTGCCCTATGATTTGTTTCGGAGCGAAGCCATCCATAGCCAGACCCATCTGATCTCAATTTTCTCCCTTAGACAAAAACAACAACAGCGAAGAAAAAAGCAACAACAACAAGCACATGCTTGTGTCCGCACATCGGAAGGAAATCAATAAAAGAGGGAGACAGAGTAGAAAGATTAAAGGAAAAGGAGAAGACGGAGGGGGACGATGGAATTTTCTGCAATTATAGTTTGGCAAAACACAACAGCGGTTGATGCAAGAATCAAGTCATTTAACGTTTATCCTGTCTGACTCTGTTTCAGTGCAGTACTGTTTAATAAGGAAGACATGAAAAAGTCTTTGAAATGAATTGCTTGATGATATAATTAAACTTTATATATTTAACCTTATAATGCTCAAAATCAATTCTCAGTGTGAAGCGTATACATGCTACATACAGTGTGCCACATACCACACATAATGCATATGAAGCAATTTATGAAATTTAATTTTTCCCCATTTTTTTAACCCAAAATTAAATCATCAACATCAAGATTTTAGGTTAAAAATAATAATGAAAATGTAGTTGTTTACTATATGGTTTATGGTCTTAACTGTTTTCTTTTTCATTTAAATAACTGTTCACTTTTTTAAATAGTCCTTCAGACTTTTTATATTATTGAATCAAATAAACTTACGTCATGCATTAAAATGATATTCACAAAACGCTATTTAAATAATTTGCTGTACTTAAATGTATTTGCTGTACAGAAAAATAATAGTTCTGCAATTATAATGCAATTATATTTAGTTTTTTTTTTTTTTTTATCTACCACAGTCAGTATCTCTCAGATATTACTCAGTCTATCCAGTGAATCTAACTAGCTTCCATCTATCGTGTTGGTCATTTTCTCAGTATGCTGAAAAATATTGAACTTTTAGAACTAACAAATGAATTTTTCCATGACTGTGTTTGACAGTTTTCCTCCACAGCATGACTGTGATCTGAACACAAATCCATAAACTTAGTCTCATACTGATATACAATACATGTTCTAGAGCAAGGATTCCAAAACCTTTTTCAACCAAACCTCCTTCACCAAAAATTATACTTGAAGTGTCCCTCGAGTTTTCAAGTTAATTATTTAAATATCTAACACATTTGACACCACATGTTAGGAAAACCTTGTCTTAGAGTAGCATCCAATAGCAGTTATAGCATATCTGTTCATAATAACTGTATTGTTTTTCATATTTTTCCACCACCTTTTCTCTGTAGCTTTTGCGGATGGTGACGTTGCCTGAAAAGCGATGGAGGGCTCGACCAGGAGGGGGCGCTGCGAGAAGAGAACCAACCAGACAGGGCCAGGCAGACGAGGATGAAGAGGGTCTAGAAAGCGGAGACTGTGATGATGAAGACGAGTGCACTGGTGTTTCTGGACTTGGGCCACCTCCGAGACGCAAACGCCTGCGTATCTTTGCAGGTTAGTGATATTTCACCCATTAGAACTCATTTTGTGCCGGTGAGTTTTAAATCTGAAAGTGCATCGTGTATAAAGTTATTGTCTCTCAAAAGAAATAGTCGACTTTTAATCATTAAAATAATTTAATCATGTTGATGTCAACATGAAACATTAGCATATCATCTGTCCACTTTTTGATCATTTGTTGTTTATCTGAATGAAAATGCAAATTCGTTATTTGCCACTAGGTGCCGCTTTCGCTTTGACCGCTTTTTTTTATCTCCTTACTACCTTTCTTGGCCAGTTGTGTTGCTGTCTATGGAGGCTCAGAACGCTCTTGTAATTCACCAGATATAATGTCTTACAGGTTTGAAACAACATGAGGGTTAGTAATTAAAGGCAGAAATTTTCATTTTTGGGCGATCTAACTCCTTAAAGTTGCCTCACCTTCACAGGTTACAGGTAGCCGTGTATTATCAGTGACCTCACGACCCTGTCATTGTCCGAAGGAACAAACATGGTACATGGGAGATGTTCCCTTTGATGCAAAACAAAGCACAAAAGAACCAACAAACCATGTTAGTGCAAAGAAACTAAACAGAGGCAAAGAATAACAGTAGACGGGCAGGAGCATGGAGTTTGATACTGACTGACAAAGCCGGCCCAGCTGAGCAAACACAACAGAGGGAGTTGTCGTCCTAGTCGTGTTGTTGTGGCAGAGATTTGGGCTCTCAGGGTAGCGCCGCAAGGGGCCCAGGGTTACACTGAGAATCTGGCTTATAAAGTACATGTGGAAGGACAGGATAACACACATATCAGCACTCAAATTCACACCGAGGAAGTGAAGCGGTGATAAAACATCCAGCATCGAGCACTGAGGTCTGAAAGCTCTCTGAACTTCGGAGATGGTGGTGTTTGTGTGTGCGTCCTCCCTATCTCTTGCTGAAGATTTACTGCTTTAATTATTAAGAATGAAGAGAATGTGTTTTGGGGCGTTGGGATGAACAGTTGGCGATATATCTTTCCTGTCTTGGAATTTTATATCGCACTCCTCTTCTTCGGTCCTCTCTCATTCTCTGTTTGTTTGTTTGTGTTTGTGGGTGAGTGTGTTAGGTCGGTGGGTCGCGACCGGAGAATGAATCACAGGATTGTTCTGATAGTGTTGTGGACAGAAAGGCAAAACAATGCTAAATACTGCTAATAAAAACAATCACACAATAAATCATTCAGGTTAAGACACTTATAAGGCAGGAGAAATCCCTTCTGATGTCTTTTATTGTTGATGTCAAAGGCTAAGCAAACTTTGAAGCTTTGGCCTTATCTGCTAATATGGCTAATGCTAATAGCTCTGTGTTGATTCTGTGTGCTAAATAGCTACACTTTGGCAACACTAAACAGGCAGAAAGCTCTGTTGTAAATGTTCAATAGTGTAGAGATGTAATGAAGCACAGCCAAGTCACTTCTTATATCTATATCTCGAATACCTGATTTAGCAAACAGCTTTCTGTCGGTTAGCTTGGGAGTGTTGAGTGACCAACCTAAACCTGTTGCGAAATCTGGGTGTTGGGTTTTTATATATAAATTACTGAACTGCACTGAAATATAAATGACTGAAATGCACTTAGTAACACTTTACAATACGTTTAATGAGTGACAACTACGTTAGCTAACATGAACTAAGAATGAACAATACTTCTACAGCATTTATTAATCTTAGTGCTCCTTTCAGCATTACGGATGCATTATTAAATCAAAAGTTATGTTTTTAACATTATTTAATGCACTCTGAACTAACCTGAACTAACAAATGAATGAATGCATTTTTATTAATTAACATAAACAAAAATCAATAAAGAGTGTAATAAATGTAGTGTTCATTTATGTTAGTTAATTACATTAAAAACATTAATAGCTCCGATTGTATCTGTCTGAAAGAAGAAAGTCACCTAGAATTACATTAGGGTCAGTAAATCATGGGGTAATAAAAAATGTCTTTTTGGTAAACTATCGCTTTAACTTTCAAAAAACAGCAGCGTTCAATTCTGCTGTGTTCATTTATAATATATAAATTTATAATATATAATATTATATAAACATATTTGCATTTTGTCATACCTCTGCAGTTTACAGGCATACCTATATGTTGTTCAATATTTGACCAATATTCTTGCTCAAGTATTGTTCAAACACATCTGTTTGTTTGAGTGCAGACCTTTAGGCCTCTGATGAAACAGGTACACAGATAACAGCAGATAGCTGCAGACGACCCAGTAAAACACGCTTCAGCCCTGCTGTCCTTTCATCCCATTTTGGTCATTCAGGGAGGGGTGAGGAAGCAAGAATGCCGAAGGTCATCCATAGGCAGGTTTACTAATGGAAGTCCTGTCTGTGCCTGGTGTGCTGAGATGGACGATGTAGATCTGGTTTCTCAAAAGAGACTCAACATAGGCACTGCGCAGGGGCCTGGGGAGCGTGACAGACTGAACAACAACTAGGTGCAGACAGGACACACCTCGGGCCCAGACCCCCTCCGTAAATCAAAGCTGTCAACTGGACAGTAATTTCGTGGATGTTCTGAATGATCTGAATTGATTGATTGATAAATCGTCATTGACTCTGGGCAGAGATTCCAGGCCTCCTCGCCCCCCACGATTGCCCCCAACCCCCATACCAACCCACGCATTCTAGGCCAGCAGAGCTATTCCAGGACACAGGCTGTGTGTGTCCTGCGCAGATACACACACCCGATGCTGAGGTCGTGTCATCTGCTTCACCACACTCACTTTAATGTCAGCCGTCCGCTTAGGACAAGATTATATGGGCATCTGTGCAGTCCAGCGCTAATCAAACATGCTGTTATCACATGTTTAATGCTGCTTCATGAGAAAGAGTTCATGTGAGAGTTCATTAAAACTGAAATATTGATGTCAGCGTTGCTTATTCTGTTTGTATAATAAGTGTATACATCACAATAAGTGTATAACAAAATCAGAATCCATCCTATCCTCTGAAGTCAGTGTTTGATAGTTTGGCGAGTCATGTGATCTCAAAGTGGTTTCATGTTACTGTGCATGATTTTAAACATATGTTTTTATAAGGTCCTGTTTATTTCTTTGTGTGCGATTTGACTGATTTTTGTACAACAGACCTGTTCCAAGAGTAATATATATTTTATACAGCAGTTCTATAAACAAGACATTAATAATGAATATCTGGCTAGTTATTAAGTTTATTGTTTCACTGCCAACATAAATAGCTGCAAAAAAGTATAAAAGCGGAGTCAAGTGTTTTCAAAGAACGACGCAGAGACTGCAATGCCACGAACACAAACAGTTTGAGTGATACAAAGTGAAACGCCTCAATACTTCACAATATGGTTTGGTTTGTTAACATTAGTTCATGCAATTGGTATTATAGACTATACAATAAACAATAAACAGACTTTTTTATATCACATTTTATTAATCTTGGTTGATGTTCATTTCTACAAACATACTAGAATATATCAAACCCTTTTTAAAGCTGAGATAACCCAGCTTTAAAACTTACACATTAAAACAGTTTTTTATTTTTGCAAATAAACTCTTCATATATTTTTACATTGGTGTATTGTAAATTAATTTGAAATATAATAAACAACAAATCAATAGTATATTTAAATTAACATTAAGTTAATAAAGTATCTTTTAAATTCATGTAATAAAAACAATAAGATTCTATTTATATATTATTATTATTATTATATATATATATTTATGTACAGCATGCACACACACACACACTAGATAGAGATCAGATATAGAAAGAGTCAGATTATAGATAGATAGAAAGTTATAGATAGATGGATAGATATAGATAGAGTCAGATTATAGATAGAGAGATAGATATAGATAGTCAGATTATAGATGGAAAGATAGAAGGAGTCAGATTATAGATACCAGAACCAGAAACACATACATTATAAACGATCCCCAAGGCATTCAGGTAACGTTAGGCCTTTTCCTTTGCCATTTCAACCCAGCATCCAGCTGTTTAACCAGAGCTGCATCTTTCTGCTCTAACACACTAAAATAATGTTTGTATTGCTGTTAACAATACTTTAGCATTAAATGTAACATAAGGACACGTTCACGAAGCATCTAAAATGAGTGGAAAACGCGATGCGCTTCCACCACCAATTTCAAAGCGCGTCTGCTCTCGCGCGTCTGTAGCATTTGCTGTTACCAGGCCGCCATGAAAGCGCTGTCAGTTACAAAATCATTTCTGCTTTTCATTTTAAACTGCGTGGCTGTATTGAACATAAAGAACCTGTGCGCACAAAACACGCTGCATGTGAACGACCCCTAAGCCTTTGGTGACACATACACCACGAAATTAAATTGTGGATCTCTCCCCTGTCGTCTCCCTTCACATGGACTGTCCCGCAGGAAGAAACGGCGTCCTGGATGTCAGTGGATGGCGTTCATGGTCTACGAACATGGGACGCTCAGCTTTCACCATTTGAAATAACTCAAATCTAATTTTTATTAAGTTTTAATTAATCCATAAATACCATCCAAGGCTGACTTTTCCAAAACACTTTTTTATTTGCTGCTAAGAAGAAACCCCAGAAGATATGTGAAGTATAGCTCCACCACCAGTACAAAGCCACACACCACATAGCAGTCACTGTCCAAACTCGCTCATACAGAAGTGCACTAACTCTTGACTTTATCTACTAAAGCTTGATTACCTATTGCCATACTTACCATGTGCTTACCTCCCTGTGCTCCTCAGTCTCTGTGTTCCTCCCAGGCCCCTGGATACCTTCTGTTTTTCTCCTTTGTCCCTGGATTCCGTGTTTCATGTGATGTGTGGTTGTCTCTTGTGTTTAATGCTGTTATATTTGACAAATTTATTTGACATATTTTCTGCAATGTAGACATTTTTGTGGTTAGCATTATAGACCACATGGGCAGTGGTGTAGTCTACGTGATACGCGGGTATACGCCGTATACCCACTGGAAAA
>JAUCMT010000026.1:12328566-12361106 GCA_032357475.1 Enteromius thamalakanensis
TCTTATATTTGATATTATATCTAAATATATTTAATATATAAACATAACATATTTTCATTAAATATATACATGCATGTATATACATGCATGTGTTTGTATTAATATATACTTAATAAATATACACAGTACATTCATCTTGATGTGATTAATTTTTTTTAGCTTAAATTGTAATGAATGCAGGTTTGAGAATGTCTTTATTTGGTTTGATCCCAAGCGGTGTTCAAGTTAACATACACAACATGAGTTTGTGTAAAGTTGAGCAGGTTGGTAAAGTTTTCCAGCATGATTTGAAAATTAACCAAAGAGCATATATCATTGAGATCATCTGAACATTTGTACATTTCAGTGACCTTGATGTCTTTTCTTGTTCTTTTTCTGTCCGTTTTACATTTCTTAAAAAGTTCTCAATTTGAAGGTTTTTATTATTTCCATTTTTAAATGTTCGTGTTTTCTCTGTCTTTTGCCTGTATGGTTTAGTTATGTCAGACTGAGAACAGGAATTTTAGGTATGTGCTACATAACTCAGGGGAGCATGTGTATATATACATGCAGTAGCTCATCTGTGTGTTGAACGAATATGATTCTCCTCAGTTTAGATGGACACTTCACAGGGGACACATAGCTGGCGTGCCTCTCCATACTTGACTTTATTACTGATATCCACTTTCCTTTTTCATAATTTTCACCTCATAGTTCTGTCTCCCTCATGCCTGACATTGGCCAGACATTCATAGATGTTGAAAAGATGTTTTAGTTTTAGTGAAGAAGAAAGATTGTTTAATGATGTTAAGGTGGAATGCCGCCATCACTCACTTCAGTAAGACATAACATTACACAACTAATGACTGGTTATTAGATGATGAAAGTAGTTATTTTTCCAGACTAAGCACACAAACGTTGCCAAGATGACTAGAAATCTTTGTGCTCATGTTATTATACTGAGATACAAACATATTCACATACTGTCCATTTTCTATAATAAATATCACAAAATATCTACTAATAATTTTGTATAAGATATATTTTTTTTGGCATTGTTGCTTTTATTAGATAGGATAGATCAGAACTTACAGGAAGTGAAGCAGTAGAGAGATGGGGGGGGTTAAGGTCTGCGAGCCAGGAGTCGAACCTGCAACATCCGAAGCGCAATGGCACTGAATGTCGGCGCACAAAGCTATCAGCACTGACATCATTTTAATGACATATTGCAGTTGAGTAATCTGTAAAAACTTATTTATTTCATAAAGAATTATAAAGATTTACAATTTTAAAAATTAATGATTTTTGCAGTTGTTTAAATGTGTTTAATTCAAGTCATTTTAAAGTCACCGATTGTGCTGCATGTGTTCGATTCACTCAAAAGAACTGAGCATCATTATTACAGATCTCACTCAGACTTCAACTGTTGTATGTTCTGCATGTCTGTCCAATTTAATTTAGTTTCTCTCTCTTTTTCTTTTAAGACTTGGCGGATAACTTGGCAATTGACGACTTAACGCTTCACGAGTTGCTCCTGACTCCCAGACTGGCCACAGACTCCCACGGCGGCGCATCCGTACCTGGAGCGGCACAGCCGGCACATGCTTCCTGTTCAACCTTCGTCTTTACCATTATCATCTTCATAACGTTGGGCCTTCAGTGATCGCTCCTGTATGAAGAGAAACGTTCCTGATGCCCGTGTGTACATACAGCTCCATGATTTTGGCCAAGGATAAGAACCTTTCCTCTTCTTAGCCTCAGTATTACTATACGAACCTCATGTTTTCTAGATTTTGTGTGGACTTGAGGATCAATATCATCTGAACGCTCAGACTATGAACTCATTCTTTTACAGCATGAAGAGCATTACTTATACATACAAGAATCATGTTCTCTCCCTCCGAACTCGTATGCCACACAACAACCATGTGTTTTACATTGAGCATCGCCTCCCCTCTGCTATACACATGCAGTTTTACACAAAGACCAAAGCCTTCTGGAGGAAAAGGAGTTAAATGGCTTTTGAAAAGACAAAGAGGCTCAGCTTTTGTGAGTGAATGGGCACACTTAAGGAGAAGGAAGCGTGACTGACAGAGTCTGAGAACACGTTCGATCGCTCTAGTGTCACAGGCTGTGTCTCATACAGTGAGCTTCTCCTCAGCCGCTCATTTCCTGTGCAGTAAATTACCCTTGGAGTGGAGGACATCAAGGCATCGGCATGTCGTTGTGAAACCCTCTCCTTACAGGACGACACAGCTGTAGTTCATTTACAAAAAAATGCTTTTAAACTCTTTTATTAGAACGCTGACTTTCCCTTTTCAGAAATTGTGGTATTTTATAATCTCTCTTTGATTTGGTCGCTAATTATCTCTCTTCCTTTATCTTTCATTTCCTCTATTCTTGTATTATAACCGTGTGATTAAAGCATTCTCGACAAAACTTCCTGTTTTTTCCTCCCTCCTTTCGCAGTTCACTATAGCATTCAACGAAAGATGGCTTGGATTTGTGCATCTGTAAGGTTTTCTATTTCTGGACATCTTTGTGTACAAAGGGCTAAAGCTGTCATTACAGATCCGAATTGGACACTGGTGTTTATGAATGGACACTGTTTTTTTTTCATAACCTGTGGCATAATTCATTACTGATCTCGGTACAGTGCTCAAAGGCATGTCATCATCTGCTACATGTGTTTTAAGCAAACTGAAAGAATCAGCTTCATCCCCAAACTGGAGTCCTGCAAGTTTTCAGACGATTACCAATTTCAAATCTTGCTTTTTTTTCTGTTGTTGTATTATTTCAAAGCACTTCAACTCAAAGTCATTTTGAAGATGAAGAGTGTAATGTATTTATTTATTTATTGTGCCTCCTTTCCAAGCTTCTCAGAAAACCATCCAAATCCATTTGTAGATTGACTTCCTCAAGGATTGTAAACACTGGGCTTTTTCAAAACACTGTTTGTTTGAGTGGTCATGTCAACCTTTGATTCAGCCGGAGACTTGAGTTTGGATCAAAATTGTATGTTGAAAGTGTTTTGGGAACCTGTTTTTTAGGCAAGTCCATTTTGTACCCCTAGTGGCAAAAAAATATGCATTGAAGCTAGAAAAAAACGTTAATTTCAATTTAAAAAGTCACTTTTTTGAGAAATGTAGCATTGCATCTTTTGCTCACCAGTGGATCCTCTGCAGTGAATGGGTGCCGTCAGAATGAGATTCCAAACAGCTGATAAAAACATCTCAATATTTCATATAACTTCCATCCATCAGGTAAAATCTTGTGTAAAGCTGTGTTTGAAAGAAACAAATGCATTACTAAGGCGTTCATCTTGAAACATGAAAGTCTATAATCAATAGTAATGTTAACTCTAATGATAAAGTCCACCCCCAGTTGTTGTCTTACATCAAAATGCACCAACATATTTATTTACAACTGCTTTGTCTTGTTTTTGCTTATAAATGGATTTCTGCATATATTTCTTCTGATTCAAACAACGAAAGAGCAGCATTAAATGTCTTGATGGGTTTGTTTCTCACAAACATGCAGATTTTAGTTTCACAAGATTGATGGACTGGAGTGGTGTGGATTGTTTGTATATTATTTTTGTTATTCTCAGCTGTTTGGACACTCATTCGGACAGCACCCATTCACTGCTGAGAAGCAAGTGATGTAAAACTGTTCCGATGAAGGATCAAACTCATCTACATCTTGGATGCAGATCAGTCAATTTTCAGCGCACATTGTAATTTTGGAGTTGTATTATTCCTCTAACGCATTACATTTCCATAATATTTTTGTATTCCCAACCTAAGGACACTTGGATAAACAGAGAGGCAGCACCAAAATCAAAAATGAATTGTGTGTTGAAGCTTTGCCAAAAAGGAAATTCACAGCTATTTTTCTTTAGTCATGTAGCACCGATTTCCAAAAATGTTTTGCCTTTCTATAGACAGACAAGTTTTATTAAAGGCCCGTCTTGCCAGCTGTAAATTACCCCTTTAAGTATTGAATATTGTCTGATGCTAATAAACTAAACAAATAAAATGGCTGAAATTCGATACATCATTCAACTATGTGTTCCTGTTCTGCTTTAGAGTTTAGTTGTGTAGCAGACTAAATAATGTTTTCTTGCTTTACTTCTCTGTATTCGCCAACGTCAGTGTTTTCACTTTAACCAGACGTCCCAGATTTACTAGTCTTTGTAGTAAGAATGGTATTTTCTTAGTGATTTACACCGCACATATCATGCCACATATGCTAGTCCCATTTGACTAAGAAATCTTTTCACACATCGCAGCTCAGTCAATATTATGCTTCTTGCCAGGCTGCAGCTATGCTTTTATGTGCTTCTTTAGCAGTAATAGGAGCTTTTGTGCCCTTCTCCCCAACAGGCCAGTGATACGCGGAGCTCTTGATATGGTTGACTGGTGCACCTTTACTGATCACTGGCCTCTCTGTAGCTGACCTTATAGCTCTCTAATTCACGCACTGAGCCAATCATTTTGGGGAATTTCTGGAGGGTTGGATTTAGCCCCAGCTTGCTGATAACTGCGCCAACAGTGCCCGCTAGGACATCCAGGCGCTTGGTTAATGTTTTGTGGCGATTTCCTAATTCGAACATTTGTTTTACTCCCAGCTCAGATTTCTCCTAATGCTCTTTTGTCTTCATTTTCACAGCTGTCCTTCGCATTCACAGCCTAGATAATGAGCTCTTAACTGTGGGGTTTTATCCAGAAAATGTGGTGGTTATTTTAATGAGTCACAGGTAGAGGCCAATTGTGAGGCAATGGTTACAGCAATTGTTTTGCATCTGTGTAAACTCTGAGCTTCTGTTTATTTGAGCTTTCACAATAAGTACATTTGAGTTTAAGCGCGTACAAATAAAAAAAAATATACCGCAATTTATTCAAAAATTTATTTGGTTATGGCACTGGATATTTACATTAATATGCTTTATGTGAAATTGTAAGCAATATAAACCCTAGGCTGAATGGAGGCATAATACATTCAGTTTAAAAGGAAAAAAGAGCATACCAAGTTGGAAAAACAAACTATGGCTAAATGATTGATGCACAAAAAATCTCAATTTAATTGAAACAAATAGCTTATTGTCATACAGTATGTATTAAATGAAGGATGTGCGTCTGCCAGTAATGGAATGTGCCGGGTGCCGTAATTAAACTCTGAATTCTGCAATACTGTTTATACTGGTACTGATTGCACAGTGGGGGTGCATTCAGGGGCCATTTGGCACATTCGAGCACTTGAGCTTGGCTTGAGCCGTTCAATAACCAGAGCCCGGGGGAGGGGAATAAAATGAAGCCCTTCATTCACGTCAGGGTACAGTTACTCAGACCTTCAATTAATGGAGAACCTGTCCTGTCTGTACCTGCTCTTCTGGCTAACCCAGTGTACAGAATGTTTGGTTGTCAATACTGCTCCAAACGGAACGTTCCAGCGCTGTTTATTTGTGGCAAAAAAAGTACATGTGTTAACATTTGAAAAGTTTCCATGTAAATGATAATCAAAATAAAATGTTACAGTTGCAGTTGTGATGTTGTTCTAACGGTTTATTGGTGAAATACTGATGTGTGTGTGAGACGTATATGTTTTCGTGTCTGTATGCAATTCTCATTCCAACCAGTCGAGGGGTGCCTTTTTGAAACCAGTCTCAAAGACAATGCATGCTGACCTAATTACAGAAAGTGAAGGCAAATGAATAGCTTATAATCAACTCCACTCATCTCCAGTTTGTCTTGATGATCTTCTCTCAGCTGACTAAAGCTGTCAGACACACCTGTGGTGCCTCACACCTACAGTTGCAAATTAAACCTTATATAGTCTGTGTTTATATTCCGTCACCCCTCCCCACCCGTCCCAAAAAAATCCCCCTGGTGTGTTTAACAGACTTTATCTCGTTAATAACCTAATCTGACTTCAAGGCTGCTATGCTCTTATTTTCACACTCATCTTTTTCACAGATTCAGATCCCTCTGGTCTTTTCTCTCCTAAAGCGGTGAAGAGAGGCTGGTTATCAGGCGAGAGAGCAGCAGAGGGGCTGAGCAGGGCTGTTGGTTACACTCTGAATGTTAATAGGCGAGTAAGAATGGGCAAACAGGCCCATTGAAATGCGCAGGTTGAATGTTTTCTTAGGGTAATAAAGTGGCTATACAGGGATCCCCCATTTTTAGGACCAACTGGTCTTCTTTGTTTAGGGTGGCACAGTTATTCAGACTAATTGTGTTCAACCGAAATTGTTACTACTTTATTGCTGTAAGTGAAAATCACCTCCACACTAATGGACCGCAATGGTAATGCATTCAAAAAAAATATTTTTGTAAATTGCGTTCATTAAAACAAGCTAGAGCAACACATCATGTCATAATATAATCAGTTTTATTGTGTGCAAACAATTTACGTGTGTAAAAAATAACCAAAACATTATTATACGATTTAGTCAGAATTCAGAAATAATTTTTCTTGGCCATAGCCATATGTTAAGCAAATCAGACCAAATCTATTAATAAATTATGAATTAATAAATTAAATATTTAATTACCTAGTACACCAATAAATAAAAAATATGGTTATTTTCTTATTTATATTCCAGAAACAAATATACAGCCATTACACAATGGCTGGTAAAGCCAAAAAACAAATGTGTTTATGAAATAATAATCATTTGAACAACGGCCTATTTAGTGAATTAATTATATTTAATAATCTAAAATAAATAAAATGTATATTTTAGTTATATAATTTAGTAAAAAGTAAAATATTTAAAAATATTAATTTAGTAACTTAAAATCTACATTTTTTTTCATCATTTTGAACCATAAGTTTAAACTCAAATACCCAGACGTTCATTATTGTGCTTCACTGTGGTTAATTTAGAATGTTAAACACTGATTTAAATGCATTTTAAAAATGTACTTACAAAATTATACTTTAGATCATGTGAAATGTTTAATTTAAGGAGTTTTAGGAACTGATGAATGGTCAGGAATTAAATAGATTTATATAATCTTAACTGCATAGAATCTTCTCATAGCTGTGGATCTGTCCGTTACTAAGTATTCTGGGAAAAAGAGCTCTCACCTTTTGTTTTCTATTGAGTTTAACACCGGTCCACTCTCATATCCACAATCAACGCACCCCAGAACCCCTCTGCAGCTTCTCATTGGCCACTGGCTTTCCCAGCTTTGGTCACACAGCATGAATGGGGTAGGCTGAGGAATGCGGGGACACAATAGTTGGAATGTCAGTTTGCTAAGAGCTCCCCCCTAGACCATACACACACACACACACACACACAGCCACAACAACACATGGAAACATACACATGCTCCAGCACATCCAGACATGTCAAAGTGTGCTCTCTGTGCTCATGCACTTCAAAGGTTAACAATGAACAGAAAACGATTAGCAAAGTGAATGAGATTAAGGAAATAAAATACTGCATATAATAACGGCCCCATTTCCACATGAAAAGCATTTGAGAGAACATCAGGCATCATTGCTTACATACAGAGCAATCTGAACCTTCCATGACTTTGTCATCTATTATATATTATATTATATTGTGCATATTATTTGTGATGTATTATACTCAGACAGAAGGGTCTATATATATGCAGCAAAATAGCTGTGGTTTAATATCCTTACTTTCCGAAAGAGCTCAAGTCTCAAGAGTTTCAAAACAACCACACTTATGCACAGTTCAAAACCACTATAATTATAGCCT
This sequence comes from Enteromius thamalakanensis, assembly GCA_032357475.1. Lineage (NCBI taxonomy): Eukaryota > Metazoa > Chordata > Actinopteri > Cypriniformes > Cyprinidae > Enteromius > Enteromius thamalakanensis. The sequence continues at coordinate 12,336,284 of JAUCMT010000026.1, forward strand.
GTGTCGTTGTTGGAAAGATGGGCTGCTGTCCCTGAGGACTGTCATAATCTAAGTGAGATGTTTCGGTTATGTTGCTCGTCATGGGAGCAGGGCTGAGATTCCACCGTGTGTGTCTCTCTCTGTTTCCTCTCTCCCATTCCTCCTGACTGTCATTGGGACTTCAGCCTCATCACAGAAAATCTGTGTCACATTTCATGACATGCAGACATAAGTTCTCACCTATGTTTAGAGCCCTTCTTGTGAGCTATGATTGATGACTGTAGTACAACAAAAAAACTGAATATAAATCTATCTATCTATTATCAAACTGCTTCACTGATCTTGTCAACCAAAGAAACTGGTTAAGTACCTTACTACCTTTACAACATACCACTGCATGTGGCGCAGATTTGCTTTTGTTTTTTCACAGAGCAAACTTCTTTGATCTTTTCACTTGAAGAAAATGGTAAAGAAGTACCCTACCTTTACAACACTGAACGTGTACACATGAATAGTGCTGGATGTAGTTGTCATAGTTGGGTGAAAAGTGGGACTAAATTATCAGCGCCCCAAGTTCGGGGAGGGCCCTTGAGCAGTGACATTTTATTTTCCTTTAAATATAATTTTAAGATCACAATAAATGTTGTTAGCTAATGTAAATGCTAATATTTTGGGTAAATGCATGATCAGTTGATTGATGTATTAAATGGTGTCGTAGGAACCTCGAGCTTACGGGGGCCCATGGCCACTGCTTGTGCATAGGGCCCAGAATTTGGTGCTACGCCTCAGCTACGATGCATGTGCACACTTTCCCCAGAACGTAAGCAGAATTGTTTATGGTGCTGAATGTAAACAATTACATTTATTGCGTTCTGGGAACAGCAATGCGAATGCGTCGTGGTACTCTCCAAAATGGTGAAAGACGGTAACTCAGGGAGAAGAAATGTTGAATGAATTGTAATTTTTGTCACAGTTCTCATAGCTTCACAAAATTAAAGTTGAGCCACTGATGTCACATGGACTGTTTACTGATGTCCTTGCTAATGTGACTGGGAACATTTCAGTTGCTTGGCTGTCTATGAAAGGTCAAAGAGTATTCGGATTGCATAAGCAATATCTTAATTTGTGTTATCCATACGAATGAAGGTTTGGAACGACATAAGCACCGTAATTAGTGTTCATTTATGGGTGAGCTATCCCTTTTTACCATCAATTAACGTGGCAAAAACTCCTATAAAATGTCCATAACACATTAACTCATTACTTGTGATTCGAGCAACATGTACCGGCAGACTGCAAATGTTGATATTCTGAGAAGTCAGTGTAACCTCCTGCGCGCGACATGCTCCACCCCGTGTGTTTCGCGTGGCCAGCTCTCTTTGTCCGGAACTCAGCTGCGTGCACGCGCAGTCCTGACTCTGAGATCTCGCCGCGCGCACAAGCGACTCCTCGATTTCCACTCTGCGTCCAGACTGCACACCAGCGCAAGCGGGGAAAACTTTCCGAAAACTTTCCAGCGCAATTTTCTCGCTTCTCCTCCTATACTTCGAGGAACTCTCCAACCGAAGAAGAAACTGGTTAAGAAGTGCCTTACCTTTACAGCATTGAACATGAGTGCGCGTGCATAGCGCTGGACTTAGCGCAGATTTGCTTTTGTTTTTCGTTAAAAGAAAAAAAAGTCGCAACGAAGAGCGCAAAGTCTTGAGTCACTTTAACTGTGTGTTGTCGCTTTTTGGGCTCTTTTTATTTGTTGCGCACTGCGGGAGTGTTTCGCTCGTTGTTCTTCAGAGGCCCGGTTTTTATTGCTCAAGAAAATCCAGTTGGCGAGATCCGAGCGGTAAGAAGTTAAACAGAGACCCCGCGTCCCCATGAGGAAACCAGAAGTGCGAATCGAAGAGATTTCGTGACTTGACTTTGTTTTATTTTCTTTTACTTGTTTTCGGTTGTTCGAGCAGTCAGCGATGAAGATGTTCGTTGTATTCACTGTAAGCATGTCGCTGGTGGTTCTGGCGTCGGCTCAGGCTGATCAGAAGGTGAAGAACTGCAATGAAGTCAGAACTGCCTACAGCTCGAAAGGTTTCAACGTCAACGATGTTCCCTACAAAGGAGTTCACGGTGAGTTGCACTGATTTTATTAACTCAAAATAGTTTGTGACACTTCAAATGTTTCTGAAAACATTTAACGTAGTTCAGCGAATCTTTTCTACCTTTTCAAGGAAAGAAGTGTATTAATTGTATGGTTTATCTCCACTCCATATAGTTTTTCTGCTGTTTTTTATGATGTGCATTTTTGATACTTTGTTTACACGTTCTTCAAAAGAATTGCTCTCAGTAGGTAATTAAGGTGACTAACATAAAACTTACAAATATGATGCATATGTGCTGTCTACACGTCCTATTTTTGTTCTGTACTTGTGTTATTTTCTTTCTTTTTGGAACTAGGTGATGTTATAGAGAATGACAGTCTCACTCACAATTCGCTCGCATTAAAATGAATCAAATGAATCCATTTATAGTGAACGATGAGACTGTCATTCTACCTATATATTTTTTGTGCTCCATACAGAAGTTACAGAAGTAAAAAAAAAAATTATGTACTGTCTCTTTAAGGCGCTTTCTTCGGCCAACATGTAGCCTACGTTAAACCGCACCTCGGACTGTAAGTAGGCTTTACCGCATCTTTCAAACGGGATGCAGCTCGTGATTTAATTTCTAAAGTTACAAGTGTCCATTCCCCCCTCCCTCCGCACCCCCAGCTGCTGGCTTTGTTTGAAAGTGTCGCACTTTGTCATTGTAAGCGAGAGTCAGTCATCGGACAGTGATTGTCATTCATAAGCGCTAATGCTCATGTAAATGCAGTGATTTTATCTGGAGCGGGAATGGGGGCGGGGGGTGTAACAAGTTGCAGTTTTTAGATCCTCTTCGAGGCCTGAACTAGGAGGAGAAACTAGCCTCAGGACACGGTTTGGCTTTAACTACTGCCTTATTTCCCCTTAAATAAAAGAGAAAGTTTTCCTGACTTGAAGGCCGGTCAGAATGGCTCATCAAGGAGACATTCTTCTATGCTCTGTATTTAAGGCATTGAAGCTACATAGAGTCGTGCAAATCCACAAACCAATGCGAAGATATTAGCTTGTATCCGAAATCTGAAAATGGCTTGCTCAGTGCATGCTTTACAAAGTGTTAAGCAATATCTAATAAGCAAGATTGCTGTTGTTGGCATGAGGCCGATGGTAATCACAGCCAGGCTGATATTCAGGTCATCGGTATAACTGCATACAGCAGTTTGCAATATTTACAGCCTAAAAGTAGTTATTAAAGAGTAACTCGGATGAAAAAATATAGTGTGTATATTTCCTCCCACCAGTGAAAATATCCCTAAAGAAGCAGTTCGGGGCTGAGTCCATGTGGAGCAGAGTGACAGCTTTATCTTCACTAGGGGTGTAGATTGAATCGTTTATCATAAGGCAGTCTTGATATTTCAATATAGCATTTGCATATAGTCTTGATATTTCAATATAGCAAATGCTATATCGCAAGGTTTCAAAAGAGGGTTTTCATAGTGATGCCATAGAATCATTGTTGTTGGTTTCTCAAAAAACTTTCAATGAACACTTTTTAACATACATTTATTCCTTAATATGAATGTCATTTTTTATAATATAAAAAAAATACTACAAATAGCTTTTTGTGCATTTGAAATGTTCAAGTGTTCAAGATTCTAAATGGAACCTTAGATACTGAATGGTAATTTTTAAAGCGTAATAAAGGAAAAAAAAACAAAAAATCTTTAAAATACATTGACTGTTAAATGCTGTGCATCATGTGATTTGATCAATGTGCCTTTCAGCCACATACTGTAGACGTACTATGATCTATAATGCAGGGAGTGCACGCAAGCATAGTTGTTGCATCTGCAGCTAGGTGAAGGGGAACAACTGAGCCTTAATTTTCCCTGTACTTTACACCACCCCAAAAGGTCCATTGTCTTCCCAGAGGTGTCATTGTAATGCGAACTTTGAGTGTTCCCCAACATGTCTGCTTGTGTCATGTTTTATTGTGTCAGATCTCTGGTCTTGTTGTGATTGCTTTAAAGTATGAATGATGAAGGCTCGTTTAGAGGCTAGGTTTGGGTGCAGTGCGCGTGTGCCTCTTACAATGGTGCACAATATGCGTCGGGACCCTGTGCAAGACTAACCTTAGTTAGCATGCCTTTGTCAATAAGAGACTGAGATAATTGATACAGAGAAAGTGACAAGGTCTGCTGTCGCTGAGGGGTGGAGGTCCTTAGAAAGCAAAAAAGGAAGCACAAAAAGCCCTGCTTTTGGTTCACAATGTCTCCTGTTGCTAGGGAGAAAATGGTCCACAGGAGAACCTAATTGAACTGGTAGTGGCCCCCTAGTCCTGGCTTTCAGAGCTGGCCCTCTTCACCTTGTAGTCAAAACATATCTTCTTCATTCTTCTGTAGTCTTAAAGCACAGTTCCATCCTCATGCTTTGAGCCAATCCTATACAAAGTTCTAATCAGGCAAATTGTCAAAATTACATCCCCGTGCATGGTGATTTTTTTACATTCCTGCAAAGGTATTATGTTATTTATTGACAGTTCTCAGAAAAAAGAAATCTTTCATTTATTCACTTTATCATATCACTCATATGTTGAGTGATGTTTTCTGATTTCAATGTATTGTCAACTTTTTAAAACATATTATCTGTATATAAAAAAGTGCATACAGGTTTGGAATGATCCCTTTAAAATGTTTGCCTCTTATAGCCTCAAGCTATTTTTTCAACAAATGCGGTTAATGGATGATGATGAGTTACTTAAATACTTCAGTATAACCCTTGACCCTTGAAGCAAAATATTTTAAAAGCTAATTGTGTCTTTAAAAGCAATGCCAGAAGTGAATGGCACTTTTTAAATTAACAGTCTTGTGGTTTAATAGTATCATATGTTGGACCCCTTGCAAATAAGTTAGCTGGGGTCTACACTTCAACTAAGCTGTACTCCGGTGTGAAATTGGTGTTAGAAATTGTGTGTGCTTCTCTGCTGGATAAGCATGGTTTCATAAGGAGATTTGGAGAGCAGGGAACATTTGGTTAAGCAGAGGTAAGATCATTCTTCATGGTCAGGGTGCCTCTGTGGATCCTCTCAGTTTGAGAGGACTGTGGATTATTGCACCTTAGGAAGCTTCATAGTTCTTTAAGCCGTGAAGTACATAGATCCCTGCTGAGGACTAAACCGCCCGTATCCTCCAATCCTCAGCTAAACCGAAAGAACCGCTTGGCCTTCTTATAAAAAGCTGCACTGCTCGTGATGGTTTGATTGGCCTAGATGTCGTAAAGCGCGTGTGTCAAGTGCCTCCCGTCCAGTGGCAGCCGGCCCATCTTCAAATGTTTCAGAGGTGGGGTGGATAATGCTGACCAGATCGGTATCTCGACTTGTCAACAGCTCCTCATAGCAATCCAGCAGAATGCTTTTCCCTGCTCTGGAGAGATCTGCTTTGCTTTAGGTTGGCAGTTTGCTCTTATGTCATGCCTTAGGTATGGACAATGGCAAAGATCAAGCACGTTTCCTCCCCTTTCCCCTGAAAGATTCATCCCACTCTGAATTACTTAAGGACATTATGAGACTCGGAAAGGCGATGACTTCACCTCTCTGGCCTCTTGATATTGTACAGATCAGATCTGAATTGGACGTACTTAATCTTTGGCCTGTAGCTTGGATGCATCAACGTAACAGATTTATTTTTTGCAGGCCTGTAATCTTTTCTTTTTTATTGCTTGCCTTGTGCTTTCACTTTGATATGGAGTTGAAAGATCGTGTTACGTCATAGCAGGTCAACGCTGAATCTGTGAGTGCAGAACTTTGCAGGAAGTAGTTCTGTTCTTTTCTAGTCCCTTGTGTGTTTATTAACTACTTCAGCTAATTTGATAATGTTTTATCAGTTTTTTTACTTTGACTAAACATTTGGATATGCAGGCAGTGCATCGCAGATAAGATTGTAAATTAGATGCTTTTCAGCTGTAAAATGCAAACAAATGACTGTTTCCACTGATAGTCAGATGGGATGAGAGTCACAAGATGTTGATCATGCCAGTAAAAAGTTTATTTATGCCGTGTTAATGAGACCCTTGTATGTCACTGTGTCAGATCAGTGCTAGCTTCCTCCCCACCGCTCCAGCTAATCAGAGGATAATCACTCAAGTGTGATAATTAGACAAATCATGTTTGTTGTCACTATTGACAGCTGTTGGTACTGTTATCAGGGCAGATGTTACTCATTAAATTAGATAGTACTGTACTATTACAGTTAAAATGCCGCGTTATTTTGTGAATTTATCGATTTGCAATGATTATACACATTAACGTCCTTTTACTTGAGATATTACAGTGACAAAAAATAAATGTACTGTTAATTAATTGCAAAATGTAATTTATTCCTGTGGTGCAAAGCAGGATTTTCAGTAGCTCCAGTCTTTGGTGTCACATTATGCTTCAGAAATTAGTCTAATATGCTGATTTGCTGCTTAAGAAACATTTATCAATGTTAAAAACTGTATATTTTGGATCATTATTTCCAGAACTCTTTCATAGAAAGATCAAAAGAACAGCCTTTAATTGAAATGGAAATCTTTTCATTGTTGTAAATGTCTTGACTGTCACTTCTGCTTAGTTTAATGCATCCTTGCTTAACACAAGTACTATAATAAATATTTCTTTAAACTTTGCTGTAGTCTAAAGTGTAATTTCAGTACTCAAAGAATTTTTTCAATTTACTAATACCAATTAAATCTTAAAATTGCTTCTAGAATAATTCTTCTACAATCATGAAATCTTTTTAAAATAGTTTGTCTCATGTCACCCTGCAGCACATCGACTCAAACTGTTTGAAAGGTCAACTATTAATCAGTCTGTGGATGGTCGAATGGGTTTGCAGTGCACGTTTGCCCTGCTGTGGGAGAGACTGAAGCGCTGTGCTCTCAGTGACCTAAACCTAGTGGATAACTGCCTGTAATTGAGTTTGGCTATCAGGAGGAAGTGGTCTAGTGAGCAGTGTTTGGTAATGAGCAGGCAAGAGGAGAACGTAGTAGTGCCATGCCACCGGCTCAACACGCTCTCATAATAATTCAGAACTATTTTAGCTTTTGGCAATTTGCTGGCTGATTCATAAGAAGTCATATGATCTCATTGGTACGTTTTTTGAATGATCTGCTTACGTAGTTAGATTCAGGGCTGGAATGTCATGCTTACAGTACTGATTTTGGGTTACATCCAAGTTCTTATCAAGGTTTTTATGATCTGTGACTGTAAGGTCTGTAAGGAAAAGGTATGGAGAGACTTTTCCTCTGCTTCCTCTCAATCTTCCAATCAATGCTTCCTCCTCTCCAAACCCCCCCCCGAAAGCGACGGCCTGATGGGGGGTAAGTGCAGTGTGTGGGAACAATGGGACGCCCTCTTTTAGCCAAAGTCTGCCCCCTCCTTAGCGCATTCCACAGGGGACCACCAAGACCTCCTCACTGAGACCTTAGAGCCAGGAGCTGCAACAAAGACCCAGCCGGAGGATCTTCAACAGAGGATTGAAGACTGACCGTTGAATGAAAGAGGAGGGAGTTTTGACTGACAGAAGAAGGACAGCAATGAGAGGCAACTTAACATGTTACTAAGAGGAGCTGCCACGGTGTTTGATTGAGTGAGAGCGTGTGACCCGCTAGCCGGGAATGTGAGGAACGCTCCGAAACGTGGCCTGGGGCGGGATTCGTGGGCTCTGACTCACCCTGAGTCATCTGTACACTCCGAATAGGGCAGATGTGCACAGACATGAAGAGAAAAGCCCCACACTTCCTTGGCCCAAGACGTGTGTCTCTTGTGACATTGTTAGTGTAGTTTGTGGTTTTCCCTGAGTAAATCTGGCACAGTACGGAGTGATGTCGGATGGGTGCTGTGTAAAATCTGGCCCTGTGTTTGTGGCTTTCCACACTTGAAGGCAGATACAGGCTGCCACTGAAGTTCCTTGTTAACACTTCCCATTTGCATGCTGTTAAATCGACACTCCCTGGGCCCCCAAACTTGGCCGGTGAGTCTGTTCCTGTTCCCTCGCATCCCGCTGGATAGGGATGGCTTTGTAGGAAGTGTTTGTGCCGAAGCTTTTCTACACTGCCCCCCCCTCTCTCCCTCTCCATGTGCCGTTTCACCCGTCCTGGATTTCTACATAGTCTTGTCCAAGTGTTATCCCCCCGTTCCTTTCATTTGTCCCACTCTTCTCACCTCCCTATTTGCTCTGTGTGTGGGAAGCTTTCCAGATGATTTTAATACCAAAACAGACTGCTGCAGCGAAGGCTGCTGTTTGCTCAAACACTTCTTCCCTTGGCTTTGTTATCAGGCATTAGCATGGATGATATGTGCTGGAGTGCTGGAGCAGATACCGACTTGAGCTCTGGATACAGTTCTCCTCTGGGACGTTCCCCTTACCTCATTCCACAGCAAAACTCCTTGTGTGTGTTATTTGAGAGGTGGTGTTTCGCTGGTTCCAGTCGCGCTGGTGTTGGTCCTTCAGCTGTGAGCAGTGCTCGGAGATCTTCTCCCAAAGTGTGTTCCTCACTTCATAAATTCTGCATAAACATAACCCCTGAGAAACGCTAGAGATTTAACATAGATGTATGTGCACTGCTTTCTCTTCTTGTGTTTCAAACAAACTACTTGGTGCACACAAGTACATGTTATAGTGTATGAGTTATAGTGATTAAGGGAGTTGATTATAGGGTCATTAAGATTTATTTATTTATCTTTAATTCAGCAAGGAGGCTTTAAGTGACCGTAAAGACTGACATGTAACAAAAAGATTTGTTTTGAACAAATGATGTCGTTTTCTATTCATTAAAGTATCCTGAAAAATAAATTATAATGGGATTTTTAAAAATATTTAAAATTTCCCACATTGATGTTTCTAGAATGATTTCTGAAGGAGCATGTGACACTAAAGACTGGAGATATGAAATATATCCCAATAGAGCAGTTAGTTTAAATTGTACAAATATTTGACAATATTAGTATTTCTATGATAATGATTAAATAAATGCAGCCAAAAGAGATTTCTCTCAAAAACATTGAAAAACCCTTTCAAAACTACTTTATTTTTTGATTGGGTATTATGTCATTATGAAGCACAAGAGTGAATTGTGATACAAATAAATATTGGGTTGGTTCAATTAATTAACATTAGTAAATGCATTGTCTTGAACTATCAATGATTTTTACTAGGATTTGTTATTTTATGAGCCTTTCGTGCTCACTTTAATGTTCATTTATGCAGTTTCATATATAAAATGGCTTAGACTATGTAAAGATATGTAGAAATACAGTGAAAGCCTTGTATTAACTACTTACAGAGCAAACGCATTAATGTTAACAAATTGAACCTCGGTTGTAAAGCGTTACGGAAATGTGAGATGATTGTATCATAACAGCCTTATTGCAAAGCAGCAATGATAATTATAACTCTATTATGTCTGTGGTTTTTCTCCCGCCTCTCACAATCATTTGTGGCTGTTTCGAGAGCCGAGAGATGTAGGCCAGGGGCTCATCTGGGTTTTGGGCAGAAGCCCTCCACTCTGGGAATGTTCCAGATTTCCTGTAATCCCTGCTAATTACTCCCACGGCCAACATCAAGACTCCCCCTGATGAGCCTCTCTCAGTCCAGGGCTCGTTCGATTACCTAAATCTGCACCTCATACACAAGTAAAAAAGCCTTTGGAGGGAATGTGTTTAGGCAGACGGGCGGAGGCGGTTAAAGAGCTCCCTCGCAGACCTCCGTCAATTTAACTGACGAGGTGATGGGAACTCTTAAAACGGTCATCAAAACCAAATGCCTCGGCTCCGGGCCCACCTCTGGCTCCGATGTGTAAGTGTTTTTTTCCCTACTCCACTATGACTGTTCAGTTTGCCACAAGTCACTCAGACAGACCCTGGATGAACGTTTTTAGGTGGGGCGAAGTCATAGCGATGATTTCACAAAAACAAAATGGAGGAGCAGCCTGAAAACCTCAAAATGGCCACATTTGATCTCCTTTCACTCTTTGAGAGCAGAAGATGGATCCTCTTATTAGATGATTTATTGGCATTCCTGTCCATATATAATATCCTAGTTGGTCGAGATGTCAGTCAAAGGCGTAGAAAGTTTATCCTGGTGTAGGTTTACTCCCGCTACAATCGCTTATTGCTGCCGCTCTTCCCACCAACTTCACGGCTATCCAGTTTCCTAAGCCCAACAGGTATATCAGAATCATTGTTGCAGTGTTGTATCTTCAAGGACTTGGAAATATGATCTTTGGCCTGACCTCATCCTGGCCGTGGGCCCCTCTTTTTCTCTTTCTCTTTCACCATCCCCTCTTCTTTCTTTCGAACGCACAGCTTGCGCATTACCTCGATGCTTGTCCGTCAGTTTCGACATCTGGTGGATTTCAGCCGTTCTTGGAGGTCGGTTATAAACACTGTCAGAGAACGGCTCGGGCTTCCGCTGCTTTGCTTTACCAAACGGGATAAGATGTGGCGCTCCGGCGTTAAAACCTTTCATATGCTGAAGGTTAAGCAGATGTTTTGTTTTTAAAAAGGGGATTTTGGGAGTTAAGAGGAGTATAAGTGTGAATATGAAGGGGATCTAGAGCTGGAGAGCCGTGCAGGGGCGTTGTTTGTGGTTTCGGTCATACGCGGCTTATGGTGGGCTTTCAAAATTTCTAAACAAGACGTGCTTTGACCTAGATATAGCCCCCTTTTGAACCTCGGGTTGTTTGCGTGGCTCTTCTACGGCTGTTTGAAGTTAAAGAGTGCTCCGTTCTGTACTGTATGAGACGCAGACAGAGAGAAAGATACAGAGATTTGAGTTGTGTGGGAAATGTCCTTCTGGTGACTATTTTTATACATGTACATATACGCTCCGCTCAAACGTCATGCGGTCTAAATGTGAAAAGAAAGTTGAAAGAAGCAGTGGCTGTATAATAGTTTAGTGTTGTATAGTGAGAGCAATCAGAATTGTTTAATTAACAGCCAGTCACCGCTCTATTCAAGCTAAATATTTCTGTTATTTGCTAATGTATTCAGTTAAGCTTTAATCGCTCGCAATAGACAATTGAAGCGCATCCCGCAGTGAAAGCAAGCTTGTGCTGTTTGTTTTTGTTACATAGCAACTAATCTTTAGCTCTTTCGTTTATTCCATATCGTCATCAAGAACTACAAGAAAAGTTGTGCTTGGGAGGGGCAGCTAGCATCGTTTTATTACATTTTGATGATGTTCATTATCTTATGTTTACCTCTTAGCATAACTTTTGGTTTGGGGCTGTTGCCGATTGAGGGGAAAAGTGAGTTTCCTGCAATCCCCCAGAGCGTTTGTTACCATTTGACTGATTATTTTAGGTGATGTATGTATTGTCACTGCTCAGCCAGGCCTGCAGTTTCTCACGTTGGATCTTCCCACCCCCTGCTAACCTCTCCGCTGTTGTCCATCTGTGTGTGTCTTCATGCAAACATGTGCACAGATGTTCATTTTTGGAGAGGGTTCGAGGATTCCTTCGTTGTATCATCAGAGTGAGCTGTGTCATCATATGTTTTTATTCTTAACTTTTTTTTTTTTAACTCCCTCGTCCTTCTGGTCTCTTCCTGTCCTGTACCTTTTGCCCCCTTTTTCCTCATGGGTAAATAAACGGTGCATTCCAGGCTGTCAGTGTCTCTGCTTACGCACAGGCTCATTGTAATTTGTCTTTTATTGTATCTCTGGCTGGAGGTATTGGTTGGGGGTGTATAATTGTTTCCAACTGAACTTTGCTCCATTTTGTGGAGCCGGTGTGTCCACTCCTTCACCACATCCCGTGCTCGGCTCCATGTAGAGATGAATCAACTATATTCTCTGGTATTTCATGCACTTTTATAGATTTAAAAAAAATCAGTACTCAATTATCATAATGGCTAAAGTTATAATGTTGGCTAACAAAAATGCACCAAATGACGTCAGGAACAGACAATAAATGTAACCTCGTAAAGTGTATTCTTTAATTTTACTGTATTTGATTGCTATATTAGAGCCAGTAAGTTTTGTTAATTACCAGTGATTCAAAGACTGAGGGGTTGTGGGATAAGACTAAACTTTCAAGTGACTTTAATCAGACTGGTGTATATAATATCATTTAATAAAGTAGTTATGTCCTTCAAAACATGAAGAACTAGCCTATCAACCATTGAGAAATCGTGGCATTAAAATATTTTAATGTTCAGTCAAACTAAGCCTTGTCGTGCTTGTCTAGCTTCGTCCATGAGATCTGACCCCGTTCGGTCATTAACTGACTGCCATGAAGTTTAACTGAGAAACGTCACACGCCGGCATTCATGAAAGGACTATATCAGTAATGAACAACTCGGATCCGTCGATTCCTCTGTTAAACTCCAAACATGCAGTGTCCTGACTTTTAATGTGTCTGTGAAAGAGCCAGTCCAAGTTAAATGATTCACAATGAGGTGACCTGGGAAGTGGTGTAGGCAGGGAGCTTTTGTGAGCGGAGACAAAGCCGGAGACGGCACGCTGGGGCGGGAGAGGGAGACAGACACGGAGTGAGAGGCCGGAGCGATGTTGTGGAATCTCCCCAGGGACTTCTGGGTAAATGTTCATGGATGGCAGCCTTTTGGAATGCTTAACAGTGGGGAGTTTTAATTGGCTAGAGGCCCTGCTCTGGTTTAGCAATCAGAGATTGACTGGTACAAAAGGATGAGAGCTTGTGGGTGATCGCTCAAGTGTGTACATCAATCTAACATATGTGTGTCTCACTGCACCGATTCAGGGTTTTTGAGGATTTATGTGGTATTAAGGCTCCCTGCCCGGCATCATACTTTACATCTGGTTTGTGTTTTGTGTAGTCTTGATGTTGCTTTGTGCCTTAGTGCACCACAGAAGACCAGGAGATGGTTTAACTGCAGCTCTCTTAGCCTGGTTAATGATCACACAAACGTCTAGACTCATAAGCCTGTGATTAAGAGTCAAGCGTTACGACTCGGTAGGATATGATAGGGACCTTGACTTTTGATGAAAACAGCCGTATTGATTTGTTTTTTCAATTCATTTCCTCTTCATTAACCCACATGCCATGTGAAAAGTAAATGTTGGTGTTTTGACAGCTACGTGTGTGAGATTTTAATTCCTGATTAATTTAAGGAAGCATCATTTCGCACACATGCTTTTCTTGGCCGTGTGGCAGACTGCCATGTGTCTTTGACTCTAATTCTCCTCAGCTGAAATTCCTAATCTCTGAACCATTTCAAAGCGAACTTTGAGTGCTTGTTTTATACGATTTGAATGAAGAGCTCAGCAAGAAGTGGATTTAAACATTTCTGTGGCTCTAAATCTTTTTTGGATGTGATTTATGCGAGCTCGGAGCGCAACCAGATGTAGATACCGCTGACTGTAACTGTTTCTACTAAAACAAGGGTAGTTGACATGAAGTACTTTTTTGGTATGTTGGCACTTCCTTCAGTGCATCATAATGTAGTTCATCTCAGATAGTTTTTATGCGTGATGTCGTTCCAAATCTGTTAATCCTCAGAAGACAAATTAAGATATTTTTGATGAAATCCGAGAGCTGTCTGACCCTCCACAGACTGCAAAGAATCTGAAACATTCAAGGCCCAGAAAACTAGAAAGGACATTGTTAAAATAGTCCATGTGACCTCAGTGACTGAACATTCAGTTTAGGAAGCAAGGAGAGAAATTGGCCTGGGACTATTTTAATGATGTCCTTATGACCTTTTTAGGCTTTGAACGTGTCAGTTGCATTGCTGTCTATGAAGCGTCAGAAAGCTCTCTGATCTTAATTTGTGTTCAGAAGATCTTACAGGTTTGGGTCGACACAAGGTTAAGTCAGCAATGACAGAATTTTTGTGTGAACAATCCCTTTAACATGTATTGTCCGTTATGCTTTAATATAAAATGTAACCTAAAAACATGGACAAGTTTTGCATCAATTACCCATCAATCTTGACTACACAATTACCTCTGGTTAACCGTTAATTAACCATTGACAATTTGAGTGTGAGGGGAAAAGGCTTCCTAATCTACATTTGTTGTCCGGTCATGCATCTGAATTGAATATTTTGGCCAAACAGTAATCTGGCAGTGGTTTTGTTTTGTCTAATGGCTCAGTGTGTTGCTTCCTTTATTTCAGCCTTACCGGATACAAGGGCCATAGTTTGCAGAATGAGCCTGTGTGTCCCCCGCTTGGCTGGACTGTACCGTATTGAAACAATGTTTCCTGCCCTGCACGAGTGTCAGTTGGCGTGGGATATCCTGCTTGTTAACTCAGTTCCTCATTAATATGACACTTGCCCCATGGGGCTGCAGAGAGATGTGTCGCTCAGAGGATATCGCTCGTAACTCCAGATTAAATAGCAAAAGGGATTAGCAGCGCTCATTCCAAATGAGGTCTGATACGTGACCTCTGAGGATGGATCAACCAGATGGCGCAAGTAAACAACATACTATGGAAAATGCCCAGGTTTGGATCAGCAGTATAACCTGTGAATGTGGCCTCAGAGGATCAGGGAATAGTTGGAGCAGTATATATCAGGAATGGAAAGGGAGGCTGGATTAGAAAAACATCACTCTAATTGTAGGTCAACAGACCTGTGAAGTGAGTTTTTTTGCTAATGTTTTCATAATGTTAGACCTGAGGAATGTGTCCTTGAGCAGAGTCTCTAAATCGCTCACCTCTGCAGTCAGGCCTGTTAGTACCGTTAACGGCAGCAGCCAAACACGCACGAGTGCATACGGTTTGGTAACAGAGTTGGTGCAAGATTTAGGGACACGCATTTTTCTAAGAAAAAAATCTTTTAAAATAGTTACATAATTCTACAACATTAAATTATTTAGGGCTTTTATAAATAAAATTACTAAAATGTTGCCAAACGTACAAGAGTTTTATTTTAACATACAACAATAATCATAATACGCTGGCTTTAATTGCAGGTACAATAGCAAAAACTGCCTGTGTTAAAGTAGGATAAAATTAGTCATTAAAAACTGAACATCGCTTATGGTATCTTTTTATAAAAAAAAATTAATAGTAATAAAAACTTGGCAAATGTTACTAAAATGAAAAAAAAAAAAAAAGAGAATGCTGTTTAAGAAGGGGAAAAAAGGTAGTCATTTAGACTGACATTGAGCGAATAAAAGCTTGTCTCATTAAATCTAGTGAATGTTACAGGACAGTATGGCCTACATGTAAGCGTTAAGTGCCTCCTTGCCGAGGCCTGTTTTTTTTCAGTGCTCCACTCCAAGTGCCATAAAACGACCCCCTTGACATCATCCACCATTTTGTTTAGTGATCGTACGCACCGGCCAGCGCTGCTGTCATTTCCATTTAGCCGCCCTACATTTATTGCGAGTCTCTGAAAGGCATCATTGTGCTGGCAATAGTGTTGTAAACTTGTCATGGCCGTGTTTGAGAGATGCTGGATTGGATTTGGAGAGAAAGAGAAAGTAATTCCCCTCTTTATTACCGCCATATGAGCAGTTGCTCAGTAATAATGGGTTCCTGTTACAGTTTTCCCGTTTGAATACGCTCCCATTGCGGTGGGAACCGCACAATGAAAACCTGAGGAGTTGTGTCTTTACCTTCTGTACAACTCTATTAATAGAGAGTGCCAACTGTTTCCTTATGAGCGAGACGCCCGTCGTGGCCTCACACACTCGCTGAGTGAAACAAAGTGTTTTTGATTTTTAATTAAAAATACATTGTGCTTATGGTGACTTGGATTAAGTCAGTTTCTATGTATTATTATTATTATGTATTATGTATTTATTTATTTTTATTTTTTAAAAAGTAAATTCAGAATGATTATTGGAAGCTTAATTGCTAATTATATTGTGTTTTTTATTATTATTTTTATTTAACATTATTTATTCAGAGGCATCAATTTACATTTTTATTTTGCTAAAATGTTTTAATATAAAAGGTGCATCTCCAGCAGGTAAGTAAATACATTCAATGATAACAAATAGTCAAGTCAAGCAATTGAAATGGGCTGTTTGAATTCGTTGTGCATTCTGGCTATTGAAATTAAAAATAAAAAAGACATGATAAAACCATTTCGTTGTAGATTGCGACACAAGGAAAGATTGTCTATTCCTTATTAGCATGTAATTGCATCAGGCTTGTGCAATAAAAGGCACTTTTAGAAACGTAATGGTAAAATAAAAGTGCATAAGGCATCATGATGCTCATAATTTTGCTTTAATTTTATATTGCCTGCAAATATATTGTGGAAACACGATCATCCAGCGCTAGTGATTACCAAGGGTGCTTCTAGAAATATATAACTCGTTTCTGGCTCTTGTTGTTTTTGTAAAGCCTTGTAACTCTCAGTGAATGTCACACAATGTGTGCTTTACAGTGCTTTAGAGCGGTTGCATGATTTCTCACTTGTTGATATCAAGGCACTTGTCCGTTCAGGGAAGGAAACATTGTGAAAGCTCTCCTTCCTCCACCCTGTATTCATGAGTCTGTAAATGAAGGATGGACGGGACGGTCCAAAGATAGCTCGAGGCCACACAAAGAGAGGAGTGCTGAGATCTGTCTTCATGCAGATGGTGTGAAAGCAGGAGAGTGCATCAGCAGGGACATGTCTGAACATGCAAGGCACATTTCGGAGGAGACAAGCGTGTAATAGAAAGACTATGATTTAGAAATCAAATATCTAGCTCTTATCTGTCTGCAATGCCTACGCTCATTTTCGCTCTGCCTTTTATCCCATTAAACCGCTCTCATTTCAAAGCTAATAGCAATGCATGAGTGTCGTCTGCCAAAAGGAGGGAGTGTACTCATTAAACGCTCATTCCACAAAGGTTTCAAGCAATACTCATTTGGAGCGTTTTCCCTTGAGGCTTGATGTTTTATCGCCATCTGTAAGTTGTTGTTGTTATCTCTTATGAAATCTAGCCAAAACAACACATCTGATTTATTTGGGTCGGGCCGTCTCGAACCCCAGGCCACAACAGAGAAAAAACCTTCTTGTCAAATAGTAGTTCCCCTCCTTCTGTGGTTAACTGCAGCTTGTGCTTGTGTAGAGATGGCTCTGGTGTTGGGATGTCGGCCATGTTGTTTTGTAGTTAACCCTCACAGGAGTGTGTGAATCATGTTGTCACTTCCATTTTGAATGTCTCCCATCACTGTGAAAAATAGTCTTTTTTGCGCCTTAAAACTAAAGTTTAAATGGATTTATATTTAATCAAGCTTAAACCTCATAACATTCAAGTTTTGACATTTTCGAGATTAAAGTCTAATAAAAAACCTTAATTGAATAACATTAAAATTATATTATTATATTAGCATTTATTTGCATATTGAATTATTAAGAGTTAATTTTGACATTTGAGTTAGTAAGGGTACACCAGTGTTCTTGTTGAAACTACTAAAATCATGTACAATTAATTAGAATAATTATTCTTTGATTCTCTGATTTCTTTGTTTTAAAAAAACAGTAAGGGAAAGACATCCAGTCCGTTTGAAATATCTTTGGATCCTATGTCACGTATAATTTTCACAACACCTTTTCCTTATTTGTCCTGTGTTGCATCAGCTATAATATTATATCCCTTTGAAGTGTACTACTGCCCCTCGGCCTTGTTTTTATTCATGGAAATTAAATACGCAATCTACCTAAGGTTGTTTGTCCAATTTAATTCAGTATGCAAATAAATGCATGAAAGAAGACCAATCACAGTTTTTCTGTACTTGAGAGTGTATTTCAATCTCTTCTATTGAGAAGGGGTAGCTGCGGAATGGATTTTATTTTTCATATTAGCAGCCGAATGAAAATTGTCCACGGCTCATATCCACCTGATGTGATGGTTGTACGCAGAAGCGACGGTGTTGATGACATTCGTGCAGGCATGTGGAAGTTGCCGAATATGTCTTATTAGGCAGACAACAGGGAAGCCCATTACTCTGTTTCTTTTGGCAACAGCATGTTGATTTGGTGGCCAGAGCGATTTATAGTGACGGCTGGCCTGAAATAATCCCCCAGAGAATTTATGACTTCTGACTCAGAGAGTCCGGCCTGTGATTGAGAGTGTGTGTGTGGGTGGTGGGTCTGCTGGTCAGTCCCTAGCAGGGTCACAGTGCATGGCCTGTCTCAGAGGAGTGGCTGTTAACCTCTGACCTCTGCGGTTAAGCCTGCTGGCTAGCAGCGTGGGGTTATGGGGGCTGAAGTCTGTCTGGGGCCAGGGAAGGAGGAGAGATGGGAAAAGGAGGAGGGGGTGTTTCAAGACTAATCTGGGTTTTGTCCACCGGGCAATTTCCATTCCTTTATCTGTCAGCAAAACAGAATGTTCTCGGGACTCCAGAACAGCAACAGGAAGTGACTTATAGGAGACCGCAATAACAAATCTCTTTTTCAGATTTATAGGCAGGTGGTTTACTCCTAAGGATCACATGGAAATGGATCTTATTGCTGTTAAAAAGTTTGGCCTTGCGTTAAAGCGACATGAAATCACCGAAGCCTCCCTTTTGCATGTGTCTGCCAAGATTAGCTTGTGGATGCTGCACATTGACTTGGACTCTCAAAAGATGGACGTATTGATTGTAAACCTTAGCAGGCTGTGTCGTCAACTTTTGGCTCTGCCAATAACATTTAGTGCAGCCAGTGGCCAGGAAGTCCTACACTTTATATTTGAAGGCTGTATTTTTTTAATGCATAGCTCAAAATCGTCACTCAAAATCACATTGATTGTTTTGATTAGTTAATGGTCTGTGTTGAAATGGTCAAAGGTTCAGAATTGTTTTCCCCGTTCAGTAATTTGTAAGACCTTCGAATTTGGTGTTTTTACTAGAATATTTACTTTGCTCTTTCGGGTTAGGTTCTCTCTCTCCGAATGCCCGCATACAAAGAGCTGTCTGTTGGGCTGAGATATGATGTACAGGTCTTGTATGTACCTGATGCCAAGTGTGTGAAAGTGAGTGATTTGGACGGGGTCCCAGTGGAGTTGAGGGGTACAGCTGGTCGGTCTGGGGCCTTGGCAGGGTGAAGGTGCTGCTTTTTCTCAAATTTATACACCAGCTCCTTCAAACTCATAATGTATGAAGCCATAACTTCTCTTTATGTTTGTTGGGGTTTTTTTGTTGTTTTTTTGCTTCAATGCGGGATTGATTAAGGCTGTTGAGACCCCAGTAACCACAACTGATATTTGTTAAAAACAGAGCAGACCATATACATGCACATAAGCACAAGCTGCCTCTCCGTACTCCGGCGGTGTAAAACAAGCCCTGGCAGTGGTTAGTGACAATTCCTCTTGGATATTTTGTGAGATGGTGATTATTAGTAAGCTCTCAACAGCTCCTCGCTTTTCACCCACACGATGTGTTCAGCAGATGCTCCGATACGAGTCGTGTCACTGATATCGTAGTACAGATGACAGAATACACTGCGCTTGTTACACTGAGCGGTGTGCATGAACAAACCCAAGTTTGTCAATTATTATAACTGTGTATGAACATAGCCACACAAATTTAATTGGTGAAAAAAATTGGTGCATTCCTCCATTAGATCAATCTATTGAATGGCCCTAATCTGTTTTTCAATAAGTCACTTATAAGCATTATGTCACCTTATTAATACCCATAAGACATGCTGATGAAGAGTGCAATCTTTTCTGACTCTTTTAGTGCCCCGATTATCCTCCACAAGGAACGCATTGGCCTTCAAAACCATCTAAATTTCAATGAATAAATATGAAATGCATGGAGCCTAATGCATATTCACATTAAGAAATGGACTGAGAGCGAGGATCTCTCATCGGTGTGCAGTGCGCTCTCCTGAGTGGCCCGTCTCGCTGAACAGCAGCATGGGTAGCCAAACCGCCGGTAGGAGTCCAGTCCACTGAAAGGACCCTTGTGTTCTCTTGAATTCCAAAAACCGCATTAAAAAAAGAAAGAAAAACAAAACATTATTGCAGCTGCGACTTCGCAGTCCGCCCTGCTCACACTCCCCATGTTAATGTGACGCCTTGTTTAATCCAGCCGCTCACTGTCCATCTGTGCCGTTCACTCGACGACCGCTGCGCAGGCTTGTTTTCTGATGGGGCGAATCACGAAGGAAGCACAGGTTCCCTTACAACTACTGAAATATGCATCCACAGGGTCTTAAATATTCCGATTTCGTTTTTTATCTTGGATGCCTGTGGCTTGTCAGCTCACTTTATACTGTAAGCACATTGTGTTCGGTTTGGTCCTTTTGGGTGATTTGTATTGGAAAGGAGGTTGACGTTCGGTTTTCAGCTTTCAGATTGCCAAACGTCTAGACATAGTTAATTCATTGAAGAACGAGTAAATAAAATGACTTGCTCTCTAACATTTAAAATGCGAGAGCTTTATTGGCATTGTAAAACAGCTACATGCTGTCAGAGCGTTATATTACATTATAAAGTGGGGTCCAAAAGTCTGAGACAACTACTGAAAATGCCTTTTTATTTAAACAAAAGTACGTAGTTTAGCAATGAAAAGCTGGTTTACATCACAATTTTAATAAAAAATTAAATTAATTTAAATGTTAAAGTAAAATATATTTAATTTAAAATAAAATGAATGTATTTAATAAAAAAATGGAATTTAAAAACAATATATTTTTAGATTTTTTAATCCATTAACATTTCTTTATTCTGTCTTTTTCAGGAAATCATCTGAAGGTGTGTCCTCAAGGTTTCTCCTGCTGTACTCCGGAGATGGAGGAGAAACTGAGTCAGCAGAGCCGCACAGACCTGAAAGCCCCCGTTCATCAGCTCAGCTACAACCTGCAAAACACCTTTACCCAGAGACACCGTCACTTTGACCGTCAGTACAGCTCTCGCACATGTTAACACGTGCAAATCTACCAAATCCAAATGCTTTTCTTGTTGTTTGCATCAAAATGTGCTGCGATCTTGTCGGTTAATCAGTTGTTGATCCTCTCATGCTGCCCTTCCATACACTGTTACAGTTAGTTTGACAGACACCCCCGGCTGCCAGACACACAGTCTATACATCCATTTCTCCACCTGTCCCTCAACATCCCGCGGTCATCTGCCACACACACACACACACACACACACACACACACTCTCTCAGGCTTGCAGGCAGACCACACACACACACACATGCAGAGGCCTGGCTTCCTCTCTGCAGTGCATGTGGCAGTGAATATCAGGCTGAGAGATCAGGTTTCCCCAGTGCAGGGCAGAGGGGTGCATGGGAACATGCATCGACACTGCTGACTCATTGAGGAGAGGGAAAACCCCACAGACGATCCGCTGGCTATCACACACACACACACAAACACTGGCCTGGTTTATAAGGCATGTGTTTGCTTCTCTTCATAAAGAGCGTGTCAAATGAGGAAAGGAGAGACAAACTAAAGGCCTGGTCACACGCATCTAGCTCGAGTTCATCAAGGGTACATTTGAAAGGAAAGCATCTCTCTCGAGCCAGGACTGTAACGGCTTGTATCCTCTGAAATGAAATGGTGAGATGGTGTTTGGATTGATCGGTCAATGTCTGGACAGACAAGCAGGGATAAATGAAGTGCTGATGGCACATCTCCCTTCGCTCACACATGATTCGTCACCCATCCGCTCTGAGCCACAGCTATTTCTAAATGAGACCCATGTTAACTCACATGTGGCCATCCAGCTTTACCAAAGCTCTGTTCCTCTGGCAGAGCAGCCAAGCGGTTTTAAATGGACTCCGCACAGTCGGTTTTCTGGCAAGTTTTGCGAGAGCTGGGGTGTGTTATGATGTTCTGGCTTGTTTGAAGCGAACTCCTAAATGATGTGTAACAACTTCTGATGATAATGTGAGTATTTGTGGACTAGTGTTTTCATAATACTACATTTCCAATACTCGTAATACAATACAAGTGAAATGTGTGAAATTCTCCATTAATAAAAGATGAATAAGCTATTGAACACACTTATCTTACTTATTTAATAAATAAAGGCAGTGTTTTTCTTTTTCTTGCTATTGATGTTTAATAAATAAGGTATTGTTGTATCAAAATGAATTATTAATAATATTGATATTGCACATCATTTTTAGCAAGAAAAAGATTTACATTACTTGTATTTGCAAAACTATGCAGTGCTTTTTAAATTGTCTTGTTATTTAATTAATTATATTAATATAAAATAACTGTTTCTGTTGTCAGTAATCATTATTAATCAACCTTAACAATAAAAAAACATATAAAATATAATAAATTTCAGCAGTTTTTTTTCTCAATTGTGTTTAATAGTAAAGATGTTACTAAAATAATAAGAATAATTTTTGTTCTATATCAGTTACCTGTTATTATTATTATTATTATTAATAAACAGAAATTCTGCATTTGGTTAATAATAAACGTTGATGTGACAGCAGAAATGTAGAAAAAAGATAACATAAGACAAATTACAAATACAAATTTTTTTTTGTACATTTGAATGTGTCTTAAATACCATATTTATTTCGCTATGTGGTGTCATCTCGCTCTTGTCAGTGTTCGGTGATAACAGGACTATCAGGCATATTTGGTTTATAAGGCTTGTGTTACGCTTATGTTGGAATGGACTCTAAGTACTGAAGTAACACTTTTTTTACATCCCTGTTGCGGAGGAAGGGAACCGATGGCTCAGAGCTGATGGCTTGCAGGGAGCATTGATGGAAGTGAGAGGTGACCTGGTTGGCTCTCAAGATTGCCTGTTTGTGTGAATGTGAAAAGAAAGTGAGACTTCAGGGAGTGAATGGTAACAGGGATGGTGTGTATTGCAGCCAGATGTGAGCAGGAATGTGACGTGTCGGAATGCGGCGGTGGCCAGATCCCGCCCGCCTCCTCCTCTGCTCTTTTTCTCTGCTGCCTTTTGTCCCCGTTCTCCCCCTTTTCTCTCTGCCATAAGTCTGTTATGCCTTTCGTTTCTTCTCCATCTCCAGGTTCTCAGGTCTTTTGAACTCTTACCGTGGGAATACGCCATGAATCACCAGTCTGCGTAAAATGTGCACTAGACCCTGGCATGTGACTTAATGAGCTAAACGGCCTGAAAAATACCAGTAGCTTTTATGCTTGCAAACAAAGACACCGTCAGTGTGTTCTTTCATTGAAACGTACGTGTTTTCTTCGCTTTGGAAACGTCTAAGGTGTAAATGAGATGCTTGAGTGTCTTTGAGAGTGTTTTCACTTCTAGTTTACGTGCAAACACAGACTCTGTGCTGGTCCGGCCTACAGGATGCAGAGGTGGATGTATTTATAGTAGGTAATGAAGACTAAACGCTTACACGCAGCTTGTTCGGCTGGAAATGCGGTAGAACATGTTCGCCATCAACACAGTGGCTAGATGTCATTAAGATTAAATGAATTTAAGCGCGCACACTCTTAAGTGAGTTTGGGTGGTGTTCACTGGAAGCAGCCTCTGCTTTCAAAGCCTTGAGTCATGGGCAATTAAGTCCCCTACCAGAAATAGTAAAGCCTCTAGCGCTTGGTGTGTTTGTTCCTTCCCGCACGTCCGGTCTGGGTCTGCGTGACCCCGTCTGGAGGAGTTGTGATTGCGCTGTAAGAATTAGGATTAACCCCCTACCCAAATTCTCATCCTCGATGCCTCTGCAGGGGGGTTTGAAATCCCACAAGGAAAGAAAGAAGCTGAGCAACTAATTGGCACAAATGGGGAACAATTACTGCCTTGGATAAAGAAGAGTTATCAAAGGGGGATGAGTAGAGGAATAAGCTGGTGTGGAGGGTGGGACAGCGAATAAGGAATTTTCCCTCCTCTGGATGTCTGAGAAACATGTCCGAGCGCTCAGAGATTTGGGACCCGTGTTGAGGCATTTGTTGAACCCTTTCCATTCCTCCTCATAGATATATTGTAATACAGATCTGTAGTTCACTCTCCCGGATAACCTTTCACACACATTTCCAAACCGATGCGGGAAGGCCGTTTTAATGGAAAAATCAGATGGGAGATCCGCAGTCCGCTTGTTGGCAGGCTCCCATGTATCATAAAGTGTCTTTTAATGACGAAGTAGGATGCCTGAGTAACGCCCCTCCAACTGTAACGCTCGCTCACAACACCGTGTCCCAAAATCTTAGCAGTTATGTTGGGAAGGATGTGGAGAGGAAAGGGTGTGTGGGATGGGGGGTGTTGAGTGAAGGGCTTTGCTTCATGCACAACTTGGTGTCAACGATAAAGCAAATGTTCAATCACTGGTCTCAAACTCAATTCCTGAAGGGCCACAACTCTGCACAGTTTATCTCCAACCCTAATCAAACACAGCTGATCCAGCTAATCAAGGTCATTAGGATCTCTAGAAACTCAAAGCAGGTGTGATTTGGAGCTGGTTGGACCTATACTGTGCAGAGCTGTGGCCCTCCAGGAACTGAGTTTGAGACCCCTGTGTTCAATAATGTTGTTTCCCTTAAAAATAGTTTAAGATTAAAGATATCACGTTGTAACACGACACAAAAGGTGGTAACATTTTTAACACACTTTGAAACATCAGGGTCTTGCACTGTGTCCTTACTACACACGACATGACAAGAAATTTGGATGTCCACATTAAACATGATGTGACAGAATCAATTAAATATCACAACCAATCAGAAGCGTGCGTGGGTGGGCTCTCTCTGGAATTGCACTACTCTTGCAAAGAAATGGATACGTTTAGAATCTGATTCATAAATATAAAACCTTTGTAATTACCTTTGCTAATAAGCAACTAGTTAGTATAGAGAAGCCATAGGGCTGGGCGATATGGCAAAAAAAAAAAATCTAGGTTTCTTCATAAAGTTTGGCCGATTCACGATTTCGATTCCG
>JAUCMT010000026.1:12361206-12388904 GCA_032357475.1 Enteromius thamalakanensis
CGCGAAACGTTACTACCTTTCTTTGGCACAAGTTCATCCTGACGTGAAGAGCCGTCCATCTCTATGATGTTGTCTCTAGTAGCCTATTACATTTCTTCATAGAATGCTCGTCTACTCTCACAAGTGAGCGGTTAATTAGGCGCGCCATCATGCCTGTCAATTATTCTGCCATTGGTGCAATTACAATGTATCTAATATTTAGATTAAAAATCGCTATACCTCGATTTAAGAAAAAATTAAATCGTCTTAAAATGCAAATTCGAATTAATCGAAAAATTCTAAAATATCGCCCAGCCCTAAGAAGCCATCAACCCATAAGCAGTTTTGCAAAGCCTTTTTTTGCTTCTAGCTGGGGTATAATTTTTGCCTCTAGCCGTGCCTTGATGCATAAGCCCAAAAATCTTCCAAGAACTACAGAAATCCATTTCACTTGACTGTGATTTAGCCCGCACGTCCTTGAAGTGGTTTTCTGACAAGTGGCTCGTGTAAATTTGTGTTTTCTTTGGTAATGGCACACTGACTTGCAAACCTGGAAAATCTTCTTCTCCTCCTCATCCTCACCTCGTTCTTTCCTCCCCCTGACTTTAAACTTGTGACAGCTCTGGCATTCCTGAGGATCTGGAGGAAGGCGGGTGCCGTGGCCCTTAAGTTTTAATCTCTGTCAATGAAGCGTGGAGCTGGGTGCCTTCTATCTCTCTCCCTGTGTGGGGCCGAGGGCCACTCTTGGGAGGGGAGCTAAATGCGAGGGCTGCGGTGTTTCCGGTATCCGTGGTTACACAGCAGGATGGTGGGGGCATTTAGAAAAGGCTTCAAATACACTCGCATTCCCCTGTCTGTCTTTCTCTCACACACACACCTCTTGTCATTCAGCTGCCTGTGTGTTAGCTTGAGGTGGAACTGACAGCGGCACAGCATGCTTTGTTTGTTTATAAACCCGAGGTGTCTTGTTTGTGTCGACAAAGCCTATGGGTAGTGAAAGACGGTTTACGAGAACACAGATGCACGGCCACTTAACACTTCAAAGTCTCACTCATTATGCGCAGGTCATCTGTGCTGCGGGGCCGGAGGGCTTTTGGGGAGAGGAGAAAAGTGATACAAAGGCAGAAAACAAATGGCGCGCTTTGCACAGCGAGCTCGGGAAGAGACGTGAAGCATTTCTTTGGAATTCTCATTTTGTTCAGATTAAGAAAGTAGGGTTTGCTGGCCTGGGAGAGAGAGAGAGGGTTTCATGGGAGAGAGGGGCTGGATTATTTGGGGAGGCTGGGAGGGAAAGGGGGCCTGACATTCCTCAGGATGAAGTAGGGCATTGTTCCCCATCTCCAATGAAGAGAGCCTTCTGAAGCCACTGATGAACTGAAAGCAGGAGAGAGAGTCAGCGAGTGCGAGGGCTTTCGGGAGGGGGGGGCACAGGTCCGTTTTCAGGGAGGGGGGTCAGCATTATTCAGTAATCCTATTGAAAAGCCTTCTGAAGGACGGAGCGGGAGCGGTGCTGGAGAGAAAGAAAGGGAATGGAATGTGACAACAGGAAAATGCCATTGATAGCGGTCAACCTCGGCCAGCTTGATGGGCGAGACGTTAGCTGCCCTTCATCCTTTCTGTGCTCTCAGCTCTTTCTCCTTAGACACAAAAGTTATTTTCCTGGAACGTAGCGAGTGAAAACCTCGCGTTGGGTCAAATGGAATATGCATTAATCTGTTTAGATAATAACCGTGTGCTTTTCTGGCCTCCCTTGCGGTTCTGGTAGGTTTTCCAGTCAGTGAGAGCAAGTTAGGCCGAGGGCTCTACAGAGCACTAAATCGCTGTCTCTCGAGCGTCATTGTAATGACAAAGTCACGGACCTGCTGCCAGCTGACGTTCCAAAGTTAATAACAATTCATTTTATACGTGTTGAAGTTGACAGTTTGTGTGCTTTTTCTGAAGTCTTTCTGCTTGCCCGGTCTGTTCCATGTTACGCATGTGCTCCAATTCATATCTGTTATGTTTGTGTTCATGGCCAGTAGGTTCACATTCTTTAAGATAAGATGCAGAGATCTTATTTCTCATGCGAGAATACTTTAAAGATGAGGGCTTGCCAAAAATACCCATTTGGAAGCATTTCTTAATGTACTAATGAATGTTAAAACGCTGGTTCCCATCACTTAGCTACTCTCTGTCATGTTGTTCCAAATGGAATTTTTAATGAGTCATAGAGATCTTTTCTGACAGTTTATAGTGGTCACCCTAGTGGCCATGTTTTAAAAAGGCACACACAAAAAAAGCGTACATGTAGTACGGTTGACTTTGACTGTAATACTGGTTTTGAGACTATGACTTTTAATAAACCAATTGGTCTTTGAACATCTCATAACGAAGCATCATGATGTCAAACCTGTTCTATATTTCATTTGAGATATCACTGTTAATCTCGCATACAGCTATCATGTGGCTTCAGAATAAGAAAATATCACTTATCATTCATATCATTTTGTGCTTTTTAGTGTTTTTTTTAGCTATTAGACCTTCTGACAGTTAAACAACAGAAATGATTAAACTAAACTGTAACATTCACACTGAGCCTCACACTGAGGCTAAAACCATAATTACATATTATGTGTTAGGGCTGCACGATTTGGGAAAAATGTGCGATTGCGATTATTAAGGTCAAAATTGCATTTTGCGATACAATATAAGTGGTTTGACTCAACTTGCTTGTTATAAAGGAAAATGCACACAGATTAGTAATAATGCTGAAATCTGTATTTCTCAACTGAGATTCAGTATACAGTGTAATCTAGCAACAATAAATTAAAACTAAATTGCACAAAATTAAACTGTAACATCTTTTCATTACTGAATTAAATTAAATTAAATTAACATTAAAATAAAATCAAAAAAGTACAGATAAATAAAACAAATACCCATTTTTATATTTTTACATGTTGTGCCAAAACATTTTAGCAGGATGTAACATGTACTTAGTATGTTTCTATTGATATCTCTTGTCCAGTGTGCCAATAATTTTCTCAAATCCCTCTTTGCTGAAAGTGTGTTCACACCTGAGGCGACTTGAACATGTGGAGTTTACGCCGGTTTCACACTGCACGCGTCAGCAGGGCGGAAGCAGCGCATATGTTTTCCGGTGCCCTGTTAACGGAAGAGAGCTTTCACATAGTGCGTACCAGGTGCAGAGAAATGACATAAATCAAAGCACATGGTACACAGTGTTCGGAGAAGAACGCTGGAAAATACGACAGAAAGATGCTTGTCTACAGCCTGCAGTACAAACTGCCAGAATGAAAGCACAAACCAGCGCACTGCTCCTGATCTGAATACGTGCTGCTTAATTCACGCGAATCGTGCTGCAGGATGTCTAATTGCGTCTTTGCATTGACTTGTAAATGACTCGTGCTTACTGCTTCATTCACATCTGGTGTGAGCAAGAATGACGCAAGTCTTGTTACATCCACTAATACATTTGTTAATTTAATATAATCGCAGCATTTTCTGTAATGTAATCAAATAGGCTGACATCGCGATTGCGATATGAATAATTGTGCAGCAGTACTATGTGTGCTTTGATATGTGTACTGTAATATGTCAGCAAAATCATATTACTGATTAATAGTGTAGCTTATAGTAAAACCTGACATGATCACAAAGTACATTTTTGTTCTTCTAAAGTTAAGAAAACAATGTTAAGAAACAATCAGTCCTCTTTTTCATTGATACTTTAATTTTAAAATGTGCATTTAAGATTTGGTTGTTGCACTACAAATGCAAGTTCAGTACACACTTATCTTAACATTCACTCCAGCAGGTGTCACATGGGTGCATTTACACTTGGCATTAACTGGAGCCAGAATGATTGACAGCAGCTCATCAAGCTCCGTGTGGCGCAGAATCCGATCACATATCAGACACAGAAGCCACTTGACAAGTGTAAACATGCCATGTCCTGATCTGCAAACAATCAGATCTGCGTGATTAGATCTCGAAGATCGCTTATGCAATGCACCTTTATCAGCTTTGACATTTAGACTACACCTAACCAACTCTTGTTATCTTTTTTTTTCAGAATTCTTCAGAGAGCTGTTAAACAATGCAGAGAAATCTCTCAACGATATGTTCGTGCGGACCTACGGCTTGATGTATGTGAAGAACGCCGAGCTCTTCGAGCAGTTCTTCCGTGACCTCCGCCGCTACTACAGCCACGGGAGCAGCGCCGTCAACCTGGACGACATGCTAACGGAGTTCTGGACCGAGCTTTTGGAGCGCATGTTCAGACTGGTCAACGTGCAGTATGAGTTCAGTGACTCGTACATGGAGTGCGTCAGCAGGCACATGGAGCAGCTCAAACCCTTCGGTGATGTTCCACGCAAGCTCCGCCTGCAGTTGACCCGCTCCTTCATCGCAGTTCGCACGTTCACTCACGGCCTGGTGCTAATGCCTGATGTGGTGGGCAAAGTCTCCACGGTGAGAAGCTGCTTTTGTTTGTTTTTATCTTCATGAATACCCAGACCCTAAAGCTGACTGTGGCTAGCATGGAGACTTTGTTTATTATGCAAGTTCAAGAGATCAGGGACAGCAGAGATCAAAAGTACAGGTCTTCTGTAGGGTTTATCAGTATGTGAAGGTGGACACCTGGATTGGACCAATCAAGGCTTATCTTGCAGCATTTAAAGATCAGAGGCCAAGGCTCCTCTGTTAGTAGAAGCAATTGAATCTGCAATGACTAATTGAGCAAACACAACTTCAGCAGTGACCTTAATAAAGGTGACGGGGTCGCTGATGCTCTTTGTTCAGAGTTTTATCAGCAGCATCAGGCATATGAATTAGGTTACGGACTCATTGAACTTTTCCTCCTGTGTCTGCTTTGCTGACTCTGCTCAATCTTCTTGTTCGTCCTCTCTTTCAGGTAAGCGCCTCTCCGAGTTGTGTGCGTGCAGCAATGAAGATGTTATACTGCCCGTACTGTACCGGCCAGGTGGCACTGAAGCCCTGCAAGAACTACTGTCTCAACGTCATGCGAGGCTGCCTGGCCAATCAGGCCGATCTGGACACTGAGTGGAATAACTTCCTTGGTAAGAGAGTGTTAAATGGCTCAAGTAATTGATTTATTACTCAACCATTACTTAAAGTAATGGAGCCAGGTTTCCACACTAAGCAGAGCAGTATCATACGTGCAGATTAAAAATGAACTGGTCACATTGAAATGGTTTCCACTTGCTCCAAGGCCAAAACAATTTATGCGAAGCCTCAGCTTGAAAGCAGAATTGGAAATGACTTGGATTAGGAGTAAACACCGGGGAGCGGCCCTGTTTTTATCCTCGCATGTGTTTCATGAAGTGTTTTTGGCCTCTTGTGACTCTGAAGGCCGTGTGGTCTCCGGTCCCGTCACACATTCTCGTGCACTCTCGCAAAGTGTTCCTGGCTCGTGGGACTCTGGGACTGGCTTTGCTCGCCCTGCCTGTCAGGTTTGGGGAGAACCTTAATTGGGGCGCCTTGTTCAGGGCTCTGACTGTTTAACAAGCTGTTCGCACAACAGCCTACAGTTCCTTAAGAGCTTAGCCTGGACCGATGACTGCATGCTGCCCTCTAGTGGTAGAAATGGCAGCATCTTTTTGGGTATGAGTAATTGAAAGCATTGTTGAAATGAATTGCTGTTTATTAATGCATTTATTTTGGATTTAATGAATTTTAGATTCCATGTTGGGTCTTGCTGAGAGACTAGAGGGACCTTTTAACTTCGAGTCAGTCATGGATCCCATTGACGTGAAGATTTCAGACGCCATCATGAACATGCAGGAAAACAGTATACAGGTCTCACAGAAGGTATGCTTTTCATTTTTTTTCAATGTTTCACTTTTGATTTTGGTGCATATGTATTGATAGTTATTTGTCTGTTTCAGGTGTTTCAGGGTTGTGGGCAGCCCAAACCCAACATGGCTTTCCGTAACCGACGCTCTCCTAAAGACTCAGGCTTCCCCGGACGCTTTCGACCCTACAGTCCTGACGCCAGACCCACCACCGCCGCTGGCACCAGCCTGGACCGACTGGTAAGGATAATGAACTACCTTACTACCACTCATATCACTTCTGTTTCCTTGATGTCAGTTGGTTTTGCCGGATCAGAATGTACTGTTAGTAATTCAAACTGTTTGTTTTCTAGTTGACGGATGTTAAGAAGAAACTGAAGCATGCCAAGAAGTTCTGGTCCACCCTCCCTGACACTGTGTGTGTTGGAGAGCGCATTACAGTCGGTGATGAATGCTGGAATGGAACAGCCAAAAGCAGGTGGGTCAATGAAATGTCCAAGGAAATGATGTCATCGTTTTAACGACATAGCTGTGCTTCGGTCATCCCAAGTCCTGGTTTGCAGACCTTTCCTGATCTTGTCCCCCCTCTTTCTCTTCCACTTTGCTGTGAAATGTCAATAAGTCTCTTATTAAAATATAAATATCTTTCATCTAAAAATGATCTTTTTATGACAAAGCTGGTTGTGTGGTTTACTTTAACTCAAATTGGAAAAAAAGAAAACAACACTTGTTGTGTAAGAACAACAAGATGTTACTTTAGACTTATTTTAGTATAACTTATTATCATGCATGTTATTAAAATATTAGCCGTTTATTAGTAGTAATTAAGCACACATTAATGCTTTATTCTACATCCATAATCCCACTCAATACCTAAACCTAACAACTACCTTACTATTAATAAGCAGCAAATTACGAACTTTATGAGGGGAAAGTTGTAGGTAATAAGTGTTACCGTATATATAGTTTTTCATAACTAAATTAAATACAAAGAGTACATTTCTAACCAAGATACAGTAAAATAACCAGTTTCCTTTCTCAATCAAGCTGCGACATCCGCCACTCCCTTAACATTTCTTCTTTTGTTCACATGCAGGTACGAATCTGTTGTCATAGGCAACGGCTTAGCCAATCAGGTGTCTAATCCAGATGTGGACGTTGACATCACCAAACCAGACATGGTGATCCGGCGACAGATAGCAGTGCTGAAGGAAATGACTAGTCGGCTGAAGGCTGCTTACACTGGCACCGACATCTCATTTGTTAATGGTACGGGAATCGCTTGTGGTTCAGTTCAAGTGAAATTCAGTCTTCAAGCTTGTGTATTTTTAACATTCATCTGTCCTTTTTTGTATCCGTGGCTCTTCAGAGGATGACGGCAGCGGAGAAGAAAGCGGAAGCGGCTGTGACTCGCCAACTTGCGACGGTGACGGAGACATCTACTTCTCCACCCCAGCACCTGGCAAACCTCGCCTTGTCAAGCAACCCAGCAAACCAACAAACAGTGGTACACGGTTGGCACCTTTCAGCCTGACGCTGGCTGTGACGGCACTCCTGCTCGCCCTGCTCACCCCACACACAAGATAAAACCGGCTCGGAGAGGAAGAGGATATGTGAACAAGAGAGCAGAAAACTGCCATAGGACATTAAAGACACTGCTTTCAGGATCTCCGTCTGCCTGCCATCTGGGGAAGACACTCAAGTTATTAATACTCAAATAACTTACCTGCAGTGTATTTTTTGTGTTTATAAGAACGGACTTCATTTATGTACAGCTATACGTTTCCACGCCACATTTCACATCAGCTGGGTTTTATTCCTCCTTGTCTGTAGTGTCCAGAATCGATGACTCATCATGAATTTTTTTTTTTTAAGTGTTAGTTTGAAAGCAAGTCGGATTGAGTGTGTGTTTGGGTGGATGGTATGTACGATTGGCTGTATATATCATCCGAGCGCTTTTTATAAAAGGTAAACAATTAATCAACCCATATAACGTTATAATTTAAGCAAATCTGTATGAAGTACTCAGATTTAAAAAAAAAAATGTATACATTTGGGGTATATGGAGGCTTTGGTTGGCTGCAGATCATATATATATGTTCCTAAATTTTAGAGCATGATAAAAACTTCATAATGCCTTAAATCATTTAGAAACGGGCTCTTTATCTGGGTTGCAACCAAAAAAAGTGTATGCAGTGCTGCCTTTTGAGTGAAGTCATAACTAGAGGATCCCAGACACGAAGCGTGTTTTTGTTTTGTTTTTTTCTCTTTAACTTTCACAGCCCCCATATCATCATCCCAAGTATGTTTGGCAGTTTAATATATGACTTGAGAATATAGTCTTCAGTAAGAACTTAATAGTGCCTGATAAAGGAGGAGTTTTGGTTGGGTAAGGTCTGTCTGAAAGTTGATATATTGAATAGGCCATCGCTGGATCCCTCAAAGATGATCATGTATTCTGCATGATGTGGACTGTGTGGTAATG
The DNA here is from genome assembly GCA_032357475.1 of Enteromius thamalakanensis. Lineage (NCBI taxonomy): Eukaryota > Metazoa > Chordata > Actinopteri > Cypriniformes > Cyprinidae > Enteromius > Enteromius thamalakanensis. Next base: position 12,369,487 of record JAUCMT010000026.1, read on the forward strand.
TTGTTTATTACTGGACCAGCTGGATCAGAGCGTATGCGGAAGATGGCTTAAGTCCGAGCTATCTGGAGGAATTTTACACAGGGTTTTATGTGGAGGTGTTTATTTTGCTAGAAGTGTATTGTAAGGTATAAAACTGTATGATAGGTACTGCTACAGATTTCATTGCACGGTGACAGACGGTGCTGATTTGAGAGGTTGGGTGGCCTCCTTTGTTTTCTTTATTTCGGTTTGTAATGCCTTTTCCCCGTTCCTGACTGATATCCATAGAAGGCGGTACACATTTTAAAACCATTCCTCATAGAGCAATAGACGGCGTGTGTGGTAGTTTCAAAAGTGGCTACGTATGCGCTTTGCCATTCAGAAAAACCCTCTCAATCTTCAAGGGCTTTTCACCCACCTCTCAGAAAGACTAGCTCCCTTCGCTCTTGTACAGTAAGTTATTTAACCACGTGTCTCTTTTAAAAGGCATTCGCAAGCATCGCTTTCCTAGGTATCTTGATTTTCAGTATTCAAAATATTTATGTCTGTAGATGAATGCGTTCTAATGAATTCACACTTTAACTGATGGTTTTATATTGGCTTCAAATTTCATGTTACATAATATTTAGATTTTGTAAACCGAGCTACCGTAAGCATTTGTTTTGTCGTTATAGATTTATGTAAGGGGATTGTGAAAATTGTACAAGCTGATGCAAGGACAGGGCTGGCCATCGGTCCTTGATCGTTCCTGATGTCACATGCACTTTTAATTGGCATTCAGATACCTCACTGCAAGAGAGTTTTAAATGATGCTTTTAATCGTATCTGCAACATGCATACTTTATACGCTGGTTTTCATACATTCGTTTGGAGGTTCATTCAGTATCTATGGATGAATGGCCAGTCCTCAGACATCGTCAGGGTTCCATGAGCCTGTTCTTCACAGCAATGCTCCGGCACCTCAGATCGATTATGTATTTTTCTAGTCTGATGTGCTGCCACGAGTAGAAAGCAATATGCGTGTTCTATACTTTTGACCCAAAGCTTCCCACTGTCACATGTTAAGATGGCTCTGATGAAATGACCAGGAATGTGCTTAGTATGTCAAGCTACTCCGAGGCAGTGTGGAGATGACATGGACTCTTGAATGAACCTCTGCAGTGTCATCTTTAGATTGAATGCTGGACAGATCGCAGGGCCTGCAGCCCTGTACATCAGTGGAGTCATCTGCGATGAGGAGTGAGAGAGACTGAAGAAAGAAAAGAAAAAAAATTGTAAATAATGAGCAGTCGTTTTAGTGGTCTCTGAGAGATGTTCATCAGATTTGACCCATTCAGAGTATGTGCTTAATATGGGCGAAACAAAGAGATAGATGCTAAAAATGTAAGAGAAAAGTTATATTAAACATTTCTTAGTCTTGTTGAAATAAAGACTGCAGATATTTAAATGTGATGTGTTGTGTGTCATCTGTGCTTTACCACTGTTTTGCTGAAATGCTTTGGAAGTCTCGTTGAGAGACCAATTAGTAAAACACACAAGAAAACAAAGGATGAGTTGAAACAAACAGAACATTGATTAATCAGCCATTAATTAAGCGGCAGTGTTAAATCTTCATTTAGTCTTGTGTATTAATGTGTGCTAAGTCAACAAATTGGCAAGATGAGATGAAGACTGCCAGACTGTTCATGTATATTGGAAAAGCTTCTCAAAAAGACTATATCAACCAGCTAAAATAACATGGTTTTGCCTGTAAAGGAGTATTCTGTAATTCAATTAAAGATGTGTGTGTATTCCCCATGTTATAGAGACCAAATGTAGCACTACACTATACCTTGTGGGAACCTTTATTAAAGATTTATTTGCTTATTTCCTCCTGAAAGTTTTGTGTAAGATGGCTGCCGTCAAATGTTACTAACATATCGTTAAAGAGTGTCTTTCTTTTATTTTTAAGTTACAAATATATACAAATAAGTATTTGCTTTTGCATAGGTGTAAAACTAAATCTTTATAATTAATCAGGTTAAGAAATCCACATTACTCAAACACACACAAAATAAAATAATTATACTGAAGTCAATATATTAAACTTTTTTAATGTTACATTTATGGTACAACAAACAATTGTAAACTGCTAAGAAAGTGTGACGGATATGGCATTTAAAAAATGAACCCGGCCTCATGAAAATACGTATCAATGGCATGGCTTTCTGTTCTCATTTGGCGAGCGATTTGCACGCAGAAACTGACTTTTGCGTGAATATGATAAGTAATCAAAGAACTGTGAAATCTCAGTTGTGCTTTTTAAAATAGCGGTCCTAAATGGGGCTTTTATTTTGAAGAGAGAATTGTGAATGGGGGCGGTGTGGACTACTGGGAAAACGGAGAACTGGAAGAGCGAGTCCGAAATTGTGGCAGAGGTAAACAGCAGAAGTTATCTGACGATCTTAAAGCAATACGAGGCTAGTACGAGCAGGAGGCTTCGTCGAAACATGTAGACGTCAATTACGTTAAACGCGAGCAGACAAACACACAGAAAGAGCGCTGGGCGTGTTCATGTTTTGATGTGCTCCGGCTCGAATCTCAGGTTTTGTTCAACATTGCTCCTGGCCGACGCGGTGGGGGAACCGCGCGACTGAGTAATGCTTTCGCTTTTCCAGCGAGAAGATGGATGAGAAATCCTACTACAGCCGGCTGCTCATCGCACTCCTGATGATCCTGTGCTTCGGGGTTATTGTATTACAGTACGTCTGCCCCACGTCCGATTGCCAGCTGCTCCACCTGGCATCATTGTCCTCGAGACTAGCAAGTCGCGCACGCGGGGATCGCATGAACGGAGCCGGCGCGGGGGATCCGTACAGCTCGGAGGACGGTGCTTTGGTTCGATTCGTGCCTCGCTTTAATTTCACCACTAAAGACCTTGAACGCGCTGTAGATTTCAACATCAAGGGGAACGATGTTATAGTGTTTCTCCACATTCAGAAAACCGGGGGGACCACGTTCGGCCGTCACCTTGTCCGCAACATCCAGCTGGAGAGGCCTTGCGAGTGCCATGCCGGTCAGAAGAAGTGTACCTGTTACCGGCCAGGCAAACGGGACACCTGGCTGTTCTCCCGGTTCTCCACCGGCTGGAGCTGCGGGCTGCACGCGGACTGGACGGAGCTCACCAACTGCGTGCCTTCCTTCATGACCAACCGGGAGTCTCAGGAGAGGCGCAGGACTCCCAGGTGAGAGTTTAATTGGTATTTTACCAGTATATCAAACTAATTTCAGCTTCTGTAATGGACTGCAATGCGCCTTGATAAACAAACTTATTTCTTTTGTTATGGTATTGTGTGGTGCCACAGTGCATTCTCATTCAGTTCAGTGCTGAAGCCTCTTGGCAAGTCAATTATGCGGAGACAAAAGCCTCCCAACAGGTCAGGCTCAACCACGGAGAGTCTGCTTTCATTCAGCGCATTCCTCCAACAGGGGACCCATCATCATAATCATTCACCCTTTCAGACGCCCTGGAGGGCAGACAGCCTGCTGGCACCAGAACATCTGCCATTCTCACAGGCTTGTCCTTTAAATAAACGCCCCGTAGCATGGTAGGCAGCGGATTTGATTTGTTGAGTGTAGTAGGTTGGTAGTGTCAAGGGTTTTTGAAAAAAAAAAAATGCTATTTAGCCACGATTGATTAAATAATTGTCAAAAGTTTCCACAAAACGCAACTGTTTTCAACATTAATAATCAGAAATGTTTCTTAAGCAGCAAATCAGCATATTAAAATAATTTCTGAAGGATCAGAACTCAAGAGTAATTTAGCCAACACAGGGATAAGAACCATTTGACAATGTGTACAATAAAAAAAGTTGTTTTAAATAGTAATTTTACTGTAGTTCAAATAAATGCAGTCTAGTGAGAATGTAAGGCCAATCTTTTAAATGCAGATGCCCATCTTTTTTTGAATTAATGTACTTAAGTATTATTCTTCGTTTAAGCATTAATCATCTTTTGTTTACTCTGCGCCTTGCTTGATGTTCCCCAAGTTATGTTAGTTCATTCTGTTATGGTTGAGTAACTGATAGTAAAAATCTATGCTTTATCTAATTAAATCACAAATAAAACACGAAGAACTTTTTTACATGTAGATTTGGGTGTCACCATTTAACAGTGTACAATATGTATATTAATTATTAAACTGTTAATGTTTTTTTTCTTACAATTGTGTGAGAATATAGTGCAAATGTATAAATAGAAACATGAGCATGCACAGTTAAATATGCAGACTGACGCACACAGATATAAAGCATGAAAGACCTGCTTTTCAAATAGACACAATTAGATCAAATCACAATCCCATGGGCTCATCTTTGGCTCGTATGTAAAGGAAAAGTTGAGGCTCTCCAGAGACTTTCTCTCCGCTGTTGTCGAATGCATTTGTCCAGACGGTCTTAATTGATATTCATATGGAAAGTGTTCTGGATGTGAGCTGAAAGACGATTCTTCTCGTTCACTCATTATGCCTCTAATTACAGTCAACCAGCAATAATTCATTCCGTTTTCCATTTAAGATCGCTCCCTCGACACGCTCCAACCGAAACTACGCCATGAATAATTCTGTCAATGTGAACATGCACAAAATACGACAGCTTTACCCAACTTATTAATTCATACGCGATATTACATTTCATTTAGTTTCAAGTCAGTTGTGACTACTTTACTTTATTTCGAGCTCTTTTTCCTAAACTCCTCTCTTTCCTGTCTCCTACAGTAGGAACTACTACTACATTACGATCTTGAGGGATCCGGTGTGGCGGTACCTGAGTGAATGGAGGCACGTTCAGCGAGGAGCCACCTGGAAGGCCTCTAAACACATGTGTGATGGTCGTTTACCCACCTTGTCGGAGCTGCCCAGCTGTTACAATGGCGACGACTGGTCAGGTTGTTCATTGGAGGATTTCATGACTTGTCCTTACAACCTGGCCAACAACAGACAGACCCGTATGCTGGCAGACCTCAGCCTGGTGGGCTGCTATAACCTCTCCATCATTAATGAGAGCCAGCGCTGGCCCATGCTATTGGAAAGTGCCAAACGCAACTTGCGAAACATGGCCTTTTTCGGTCTGACCGAATACCAGCGTAAGACGCAGTACCTCTTCGAGCACACGTTCCGCCTGTCCTTCATTGCACCGTTCACGCAGCTCAACGGCACGCGTGCTGCGAGCGTAGAGGTGGAACCCGAGACTCAGCGCAGGATTCGAGAGCTTAACCAGTGGGACGTGGAGCTGTATGAATATGCACGGGACCTTTTCCTCCAGCGCTTTCAGTTCACAAGACAGCAGGAGCGCAGGGAGGCCCGGCAGAGACGTCTGCAGGAGAGGCGAAAGTTACGTGCCAAGGTGAAGCCTTGGTGGGGGGTGACTGGAAAAGCTGCTTTTAAACCCACCAAGGAGCCACCAATGACAGAACAATATCCCATTTTTTCGGAGGAAAAACATGCAGATTCTGGGCAAATGCTGGAGAGTGAGAGAGAAGGACAAGTAGAGGACAGCTGGTTAGAGGGTGACAGTGAAACCATATACGACTATTTAGAAAACGTAGAGCAGTGGCGGTAGCCACCAGCTATTTGGAAAGAGGACTCAATAGGGGGCTAGAAAATGGTGATTCCATTTGATTACTTTGGGATACCTATAATCCTTTAAGCCTAAATCAGTGCTAAATATTAGCATATACGGGTTGTTAATTGCGGGTTGCTCTTTCTTTACTCCAGTTCTCTGTAAAGAACTGAAATCATATTTGAATTAATGTCTTGCAAGCCCGCCTTGTGCTTTGTGAACTGAAAGGGTGATAAAATTCACTGTCCCAACACCACTCTGCCCTTGAGAGAGGGCATTGTGACTCCAGCTTGGACCAAGGAAATCGTTCCTGCAATTAATGCACTGAAACTCCGGATGAAAAGCATCTGTTTATTGTGAAAGCCAAAGATTGGAATGTTTCAGAAATGCCATTTTGTGACCTTGCTGTTCTGAGGAAGAATCTGGTGGCAGCATGTTTTGATTTACATTCCTGTAATGTAAGAATTTGAATATTGTCAGTTTTTTTTATTTGTTAAGTGTCCTCAGCCGTTACAGTCCCATGCACATCACAAGCCAGCCTTATGTTGAAGTCTAACACTTGTCTTTGCATTATATTTTGATTGATTTCCTTTTGATATTTTTTTGTAAATTTCTTTCTCGTACCTTTTATTTATATATATTAGCTCATAGAATCACAGGTTATGGGTTGGCTCGTAATATTTTGTTACTTGAAAATAATAAGCCATTGTAAATCACCTCATCTGCTGAATTTATCATAGGTTGTACTGCGGAGCACTGATTGCTCTACTGGAAAATGAATACAATCTGTGAGTACTAATAAATACAATCTTTTTTTTTTTTATAAGCAAATTGTGTGTGGCTGGTTAAATGACCTCCGAGTTGGAAAGTCTTAATTTTTCCTTTATTTTCTCTCTACAGCAGATGGAGCCAAAGTAACACTCACTGCTTGCTCATGAAAGCATATAGTACTACCTCAGTCTGTAGAACAAACTATTTTAAATTTATCATTATGTTATGGGGTTGGATAATTTTGCTGGCCTATTTAATCCCACTTGTAACACTAAAGAAATAAATAAATACTTATATAAGGTTATCATTACCTTTCCCTTACGAATCTTATAGGGCAGGGCTACTTACAATTGTTAAGTAAATGTGAAAAAAGCATGTTTGTTTTATAGGTCAAGTAAATGTAATAACATACGTTTTTGTTTGTTTAGTTCCTATTTGCCCCCAAAGTACCAGTGCTTTTAAAGTTGTGCCTAATTAGTTTTAATTAGGCTTGTGAATAATTTGCTTTGCAATTTAGTTACTCATTTATTTTTAATAATAATTAGACAATTGTGCGACACATCAGGTCACGTGATGTCATCATGGCTGCGTCCACGAGAGGGCGACCCGCTCCATGTAGAGTAAAACAGTCTTTTCTAGAAGAAAAAATATATCAGGGCTTCATCTCATGTGATTATACATATTTTAATATTTAGATTAATCTATTAATGTGGCACGTTTTTTCGTTTAACTGCCAAGTGCACCTTTAAATAACCATTTACTCGCAAGCAAAGTGTAAGTTATAGAGTGAGGGCGTATCTTGCTTTAATATTTACATATGTGCTGCCCTGTACGATATTTATTGAATGCATTTAAATCCTTAGCGTCAAATATATCTCATTACATGTGTCCTCATCCATAAAGCGCAGTTTGCGCTGAGGTCGAGTGGGAATCCCCCTAAAATGGAGGCAATACATGGGAATGCACGTAGTGCCGTGCACACTTTCGCTCTACTCCTCCCTTCTGCCCTCCCTCGTCTCGTCTTCTGCCTAGCAGCAGCTAGCAAGTTCGCTTCACGCTTCCCCATCGCTCGCTTCGTCGTTCAATTCGAAACACCCCGCAGCCGCTGGTCATCGTCCGAAGCTTTACGCAGCAAACCGCGCGATCGAAAGCTCTCGGTTCAACGCGGGAACTTTTGCAACCAAAGCGCGCGCCTCACATCAGCCAGTGATCGTGACGTAGTTATTGACAAATCTTTATTTCGCTTTGCGCTGCATTTGATGTCACCCGAGCTCTAGTCGCGCGCCGTCTGCACAGGTGAGTCATCTGCTTTCTTTAAGAGCGATATTTCTCATTCTTTAGCCAGTTTTGCCGCACACACGTTATTGTAAATGTGATTGGTGTAATGCATCGCTTGCTGTCACGACTGACGCTCGCTCATTTATGGGTCTCCATCTCTAACCTTGCTTTTGCGCACATGGCCTCTTCGCACCGTGACGCATAAGGCTAGAATTTGTGAATTTTTCCATATGCTTAGTAGCCAAGTCTCTCATTTGACCTTAACGCACAAGCCGTCACTTCTAATAAAACGCCAGTATCGCAGTTGGGTGTCACGTATTGATCACGCACTTGCTGACAGCTGTTGAGCTTCCCATCGATGCTGTGGTGCCCTGAGCAGCGCCTAGTTTGTAAACAGGTTGGATGGAGCTCAAACTATCTCACATGTCATGAGCCCCTGTAATAGTCAGGTGCAGAGGGCTGTATATCTTGCCTGATGCTGTATTTTTGTGTCTGGCATCTAAAACTAGTAATGCTGTCACGATGACATTTTAATTTTCATGGCCAGGGCTGGGTGCAGTCCCAACCATAAGGTGTTCACCCACGATAGGAGCTGGATTTGTCCTTGGGTTCCTGGAACATGTAAAAGTTGGGATTGAAAAGTGGGTGAGGGTGGTTTTGTATCTTGGTGTGTTGAAGTTAAATGTCCTTTGTCCCGCTAACCCTTAACATCATCGGACATTTGCCAGCACAGACAACTCTCTAAAGCTGAATGCTTTGGTTGATTGTGTCACCCTTGTCTGAGTTGTTGCATAAAAATCCATAGTCGTGTGTGCATTCTATATATGGTACCTTTTTAAGTAACAGTTTTGCCACAGTCATTCAAAAGTTATTCAAAATCACCAATATTTGTTACATGTATTTTTTAGTTTTTTTAACATTAGCCAATGCACTAGCAATTACACAAATTTTAACTAATGAAAATTAATGCATCTTGAATTTACGAAATCAGAAAGGAAAACCTACATTAATAATTGAACATTAATAACATTATTTGATGTGTTACTGTTTAAATTATATTTTCAAATATTTCATTGGCCGGATGTAATTCTGTTGTGCTACGTTTGAATTTCAAGATGTTTACTCAGGAAGATACTTAAAAGCATCAATCGATTAAAAACCCTGCCCCGGCTTTTATTTCCGAAATCTGGTATCAATGTTTTATTAACCTGTGCACAAATTAAAACGGTGGAGAGGATTGGACGGCCACATCCCTGAACCTCCAAGTTGTTGCATTGCACTTAGAAATTGCTTCACATTAATAACGTCCATTCTTTGTTGTTGTCAGGTTATATCACGTGTTATATACACATAACAATGCATTTGCTTTTAAGTCAAGTGCACAACATAGGCTCCGCAGTCATGGTGCTAGAGCACCTGCAGCCGTGTGAGTGGTGCTTGACATTCTGTTTGATTTCACACCTTATGATGTGTGCTGTCAAAGGTCAGGTCGCAGGAGTCCTGCTGCTTTAGAGGCCTGGTGCCTGTCAGACTTCAGTGGCATCGCTGCCCTTTAGTTATGTCTGTGATTTAAAGGTCCTCACATGGCTGAAATTCATATATCTTGATTGCAATACCAGGGCAGTACTCAGCACGTACACTGCTTCTCCTGGAGGGGTCTGTTTATCCTGATTTAAACTAGAGCTAGACCTACATACAGTGAGACCAAACGCTTTCGGACGACAAGCTCCATTAGTTCCCGGTGGTCATGACTGCTCAGACGTGAGAAAATGGCTAATCCGTGTCGAACGTTTGGGGTTAAATCAGGTGAGCTGCTAAGATGGCAATAACCCTTCCCCACTCAGAGAGCAGATAGGGAGTAAGATATTAGGAAGCCCCTTGACGGTGCACATGCTTGCATCTCACATCCGCATATTGCCGCATGTGCAGTAACTCCAACCACAGGTTCAGGCACGTTTGCCACCGCCGTTGTGGACTTTGCTCTCGCTTTCATTCACCCTATAAAATTAATGATAAGAACAGAGAGTGAGGTTACTGTATACACAAAGCACATGTCCTCATTTCCCCTCTTCTGCTGTGCTGGACCAAATATGGTACGTTATGCCATATGCTTTGAAATGGCAATAAAACGTGGTTCTGGGTTGATAAAGAAACACATTTACAAATGATCAAACACTGAGCGACTACACAATATCGATTGAGCTGTCATATTTAGCTAGCTTGCTGTAAATATCGGTTCTCTACTGAATCTATAAGAACTAGACTATTGGATTCTATAAATATGGCCACTGCCCTCTTTTTTTCGCAAGTAGGTTATGACACGCTTGGATTGGGTTACTCACAAATGAGCTTTTAACCACTATTCTGTAAAGTGCAATGCACCATTTGTCCGAGTAAATATCATTTGGGGCACATTTGCACAAACTCAAATGACGATTTGCCCTATGTGTGCTTCATTTAAAGCTGTCAACCTGTTTTGAATGCGTTTGTAATTGCATAAAAAGATGTAGTTGCCATTTTTGAGCTCATATTTTGTTTTTCCACACCAAAACTTGTAAATGAATTCCAACTTGATTTTCTATTTTTATTTAGTCAGTTTCATTTGAATTGTCTTGCACAACAAATTTGATTATACTTAAAGATTTTAAGACCGCAACTGAACTAATTTTTTTTTTATTTTAAAAATATTTTAACATGAGTTGATACTCATGTTTTTTCCCTCTATAAACTCATAGTTTGCTGTTTATTAAGGCTTGTTGTTAAGTTGTATATGGCATTTGCAGTGACGGGAATAACGGCGTTATAAATAAACGGCATTACTAACCGCGTTATTTTTTTCAGTTACGAGTAATCAAACGAATTACTGTTTCCCCCGTTACAACGCCGTTACTCACAATAAAATGTGGTGTTAATATAATTTATTATAATATTATTAGCATTTTTTGGTCCATCTCAATAGATGCGCATGTAGCTGTATTTGACGTACCATAACCCGTGCATCTTCACAGAGTTTCTTTAGAAAGATGAAGAGCAAGATTCTTTCATAACATGCAGACTTGACGCGCTACATGTAAACGATATTCTTTGTTGTGTTTTCCTAACTTTTAAGAACTGCCGGATTCTCTGGTAGTAGGCGGGACTAATGCGCTAATGACAATCTCATTGGCTGGCGCTCACCTATTATTGTCCCTGTTTTGATTTCAGCAAATCAATTCGAGCGAACGCATACTACGTGATTAATATTCCTGAATTCTGCTGCTCGTTAATACTAATTGCGTTTTATATTGTTATTTGTAGTAGTTTTGTTGTCTTTTAATTCTTTGCCCCGGTTTTTATAGAAATATTAAATAATAAACAAGCACCACCCACCAGTTAGTTTCATTAATCTAACATTTAATATTGTGAGCATCCAAGATTATTTTAGTTTTAGTAATGCAATAGTTGGTAATTAGTTACTTTTATAAGGCTGTAACTCACTAACTATTTGTGATAAGTAACTATAACTAATTACCTTTTTAAAGTAATGTTCCCAACACTGCCTAGAACAACGTTTTAATCCAAAAATGTAGTCTTGACCATATCTCTACACCTATTTCTTACCGTACCCATTAGTAATGCTTAAAATCATATTTAATAGATGAATGACACTGATGTACAAGCAACAAACACTGACTGTAAACCTAAACTTCACAAAAACTATAAACTGGTTCTTCAAATCTGATTGGCTAATCACAATGTTGTTCCCAGGTCAACAAAGATGTCAAACTAAGCAAAATCAGGTTCTGTGTTTCCTTCTTGTATAAAAGTATTAGTTTAATTCATTAATTAATAAAAATTACTCATTATAATAGGTCTTGATATGTGTGTACTGTATTGAACTACTATAACAATGCATTTTCATACCACATACAGCATGCGGGTTGTCTCCGATATAAAGCAGAAGGCATGGAGCTGGCGTTGCGTTAGCGCTGCTGGAGTTTAATGCTGGAGGATCCTGTGTTCTCACACACGCAGCAGTCCAGAAAAACATCACCGCACAGACCGACGGCACGTGCATCATCTGTTGACCAGATCATGTTATTTTACTCTACATGTTTTCATAAAAGCACTACAGTTTTTCAATAAATATTTTTATTGAAGCTCTATCCCCTCTCAGGATATAGCTGTGCATCATCTTTGAAAAAGATGTGAAAATCAAAACAAAAATGCCTTAAACTTTTTATTTCAAGCGTGTTTATAATGCATAAAATGCTTATTATAGTTACCTAAAACTAAAACCTTATAAAAACACACACCAAAAAAAATAAAACAAGAAAGCTGCTTTAAATTAAATAAAAAAAAAACTATAAATTAACTACATTTATATCTCATATAGTTATATTTCAATCTAAATATAGTTTAATAATTAAAACTGTATAATAATTAATTATTACTGTTAATAGCTAAAGTAGCACTGCTGTATGTATTTAAAGCATTCTTGAGCATCTAAACAATCCAGGTTTGTTACAATTACTTTCAGTAAAAACCCTTTGTAGTTTATATTTTGACCATCATAAATGTTATTGGTAACAATAAGGTATCATTTGTCAACTTTAGGTAATGTATTGACTAACATTAACAAACAATGCATAGTACATTTATTACACTATTTATTCATCTTAGTTAATAAAAACACAATCATTCATTATTAGTTTGATAGTGCATTAGTAGTGCATTAGTAAATGCAGAAATGAACATTGATTTATAAATGCTGTAGTTTATGTTAAGTAATGTTGTTAACTAATGACTAATTATTTTAAAGTGTCACCTTGTTAAAAAGACGAGAGTGACTGTTCACCACTCGCTCCGGTTCAGATACATACTGAATGGCTTTAAATGTTTATAATATTGCTCTTATGAACAAAATAAAATCTCTAAAGTCTACTCACACAAATCTTCATTGGTCTCAGTGGAGAAATCCAGTGTGGATTCAGGATAGTATAATGCGTCGAGTTTAAGTGTGAGTTTCTCAGGACGAGCTGAGGAATGCAGAGATGGAGTGGGAGGACGCTAACCAGTTAATTGCAGCTGATATCTGACGAACTCTCCCTCATGTCTGTTCATTCTGCTCAATAAATGCATTTCTGTTAAATATCTGCTGAGCGGTATACGGTTACAGATTTAAAAGCTTGATTAAAGATGTCATGAGGAAATAAAATTGAGCTGTTTAGTGTGTGTGTGTGTGTGTGTGTGTGTGGGAGTGACCCTGCACCATGCTCACCCTGCACACAGACGTCTTTCCTCCTGCATTCTTCTCTGACAGTCTCCATGATAACACTTGACGGATGAGTGCTGTGATGACGGATTCTCCTTCCCTCTGTGGGTGACTTCACATCAAGTGTTTTGGGGAAAACTGACATTTTATAAATAGAATGCAAAGAGTGAAAGTGTGCAGCTGTGGTCTTAAGCAGCCGATACCTGATCTGACCCATGTATATGTAGTAATATTAAATCTTTATCAGTTTGGAGATGTCCCCACGTGAAGCAAGGTTTTATGTCCCCTGACCAAACAGTAGTATGATGGATTTAATAGGTTTGACTAGGCACAGTGTAGCTCTAGATTAAATGTGAATATTGAACATTAATACATCTCCCTCGCAAAAAACTGCGAATCCAGTTCAACCTTACTAATAAGCAAAAATATAATATAAATATTATATTAATTATATAAATAATATTAATATAAAATAAAAATACAAAAAACGATGTATATATATAATAGGCTATTTCTATGTAGAAGTAGTAGTATTTATTTTTAGTTAGTTTTTTATAGACACTTTAGTGAAATAATTCCAATGTAGTTATCATGAGATTATATTTGCATTTTGATGCAGTATATTTCAGAGCTCACAAGCATACAGTGACCCAAAATGTATAGATTATGCCTAATTTGTCTCGTAATAATATGCATAATTTGTAAAGTGCATAATGTCTAATCAAATCTAATTTCTTTTGTAATAACATTTGAAAAATATAGTAAAATAAAATATCCAATATTTAAAACATAACTCAATTGTTGTTTATTTTGATAAACTTTTATTTCTAAACACAGAATTGTGTCAGCAGGTGTTGTTATGTGCTCTTTGCTCAACAGAGGGCAGCATTGCTTCATTGTAGTTCATTTCAGCAGCTGTTAACTCACTGTACTGTAGTACTGTACACGCAGTGCATATATTTGAGCTCATATTGAAATACATTTGTTTGCATTCAATAGAGTCTGTTTTGTAAATAAAGAAACTAATTGTTTATGTCATAGTAGTTTATAGGTTTCGTTGCATGTTATTTAATCTCTATTCTTTTGTTTGAATAAATTGTAGTAGTTGCTAACACATTTAGTGGTTATAATATTCCCACAAAAACTTCTGAATGTGTCTCTAATGTGGTATAATGTAGATCCGTTTTAATTTGTGGTTTACAGTAAACAGTAGTGTTTTGGCGGTAGCTATGGTGAACATGGTCATTTTTTTGCACAGCGCTCACTCATTGGACCTGCTTAATCATAACCACATCCACAAACATCTGCATGCCCACTCACACGCTTACAAGCAGAAACACTCACCCCGTGACCTGAGACAGAGTTCAAGACCTTCACTCCAGACTCAGCTGATGATGCTGAGTGATCAGTCTCTTAACTAGTGCCTAGTAGTTATGAAGGACAGTTACTGCTGCATCATCTTGTCATCTGAAGATATTCAAATGTGACTGAAATGTCAAAACTAGGGGAAGCATATCAGTAAATAATTACTTGAAGTAGGGTTTTTTCCCCCATGTAAAGTTATTGTATGACTTCAGAAGACTTAGAATATAATGCACAACTCTTGTACTACTGTTCTGGTGCTTCTGTGTGTGTGTGTGTGTGTGTGTGTGTGTCATTTTAGGAGCTCAACAACGTTGGTGACTCTGGAGAAGAGAGAAGTATGAACTGTATTGAAAATATTCAAAAGAACAAAGAAATCAGAGATTTGTAACGAGATGAGGTGAGAAACTCCCGACTGTACATATGAACTGAAGCAGTCCTTAAAGCTGTTTAATATTTACACTTTTTGTTTATTTTTTAAGAAATTCATCATTTTTATTTAGCGAGGATGTATTCAATTGTTCAAAAGTTACAGTAAAGACCATTTTTGTACGTTTAAAAAATGCATTTCAAATAACTGTAGTTCTTTTGAACTTTCAATTCATGAATTAATGCCGAAAATTAAAATATATCAGTTTCCACCAAAAATATGAAGCTGCATGCATCAACAATAGTGTGTGTTATTGAAAAAGTCTTTTCAGGCTGCATTGTATAATAATAATGTGGAATATTATTTCATATTATATTTAAATTCATGGTTTCCATGACAATATGTACTAGAACAGCTGTTTTAAACTTGAGCAGTAGATCATATCAGAATGATTTCTGAATGATGATGTGACATTACTAGAGTAATAATGCTGAAAATTCAGTTTTGAACACAGAAATATATTACATTTTAAAATGTATCCAAATAGAAAATGGCTATGCTAAGTTTAAATAAGATTTCACCTTTTTACAGTTTTTTACTGTGTTTTAAAAGTGCCCCTAGTACAGGATTTTAGTTTTGGGGCGTCCCCAGGAACAGGTTGACATGCACACAAGCTCAAAAAACATTTTTGTCTCCCAAACAATGAATTTTTCCATGCCTCTCCAGAGTTTGATCGATTTCATTTAAAGCAGTGTTTGTGACACCTAGTGGCAAAGAATGAATTTACATTTTCATTCAGACCAACAAGTGGGCGACAATACACACTTCAAATAACTTGATGAGCATGAAAACTTTAAAGAGTCTCAGACTGTTGAACAGTATTGTTAGTTTCTGAAAAGCTGCCTTCAGGAAGAGACCATCCAATATGACCGTTCACGAAACATCCCTCGGTGAACCACCTGTGCCCGAACGCGGCAGGAAAGCACACATTCTCCATAATAAGCGTATTGTTAACATAAGTTAGCAACAGTTATTATTTATGGACACAATGGGCAAAACTCCCACTTTCTGCAGCTCAGACACGGCGGTGTCTTAGTTTGCATCCTCAGAAACTGGAAACCTCAGCCCTCTTATTGTCTTTCTAAACAAAAATCATCTGGCAGCCCTCCCGAAGCCCTCGGGCCGCAGACACCTGTCTGTGGTCCTGAGCGGGACGTGTGTGTACAGTGGCACTGCGCGAGTCAAGCTTCTGCATGTTAGCGGCCCATTCAGGAGATGTACTTTCCCTCCGCTATTTTAATAATGTATTCATCAGCAGCACTTGAAAGCCGTGACAGCTCGCCCTGATGTGTTTACACACCTTGCCCACATTGCGTGTCCCAGGATGAATTTGGACGTGTGGGTTTGGACACAATGGATGCTTGTCTTTTTGTTTTAGAGTCCGGCACATCCTCCTAACTCTTCTTCTTTTCTTCTGCTGGTGTAAAAACGCTTGCCCTCACATGTCGGCCTGTAAATCCTCGGATGGGTTGCATCACTTGCAGCGATGATTATATCCTTGCCTTTCATTCAGATCTTCCCTTTCAAGCTTTTGCAACAAGATAATTCTGGGCTGAGTGTAGAAACTCGTGTGAAGGAATGTAGTGATAGACATTAGCCTGACACTTTTCGGATTGCTCTGTGATGAAATGACCTATAACTTCCCTTTTTAGCTTTTTTTCTATTTTCATACATTTAGAAATAAAGGTACAAACACTGGGGCGGTACCTTTTAAAAGATACATGTTTGTACCTAAAGGGTGTACATATTTGAATCTAATAGGTACAAAAGTGTACCGCCCCAGTGACAGCTTTTGTACCTTTATTTCTAAGAGTGTAAGAGTTTATTATTATAAGCAAGCAATCTATGACCGTGAAGTAAACACAAGGGTGAATCTTAATTTTCATCTTTGTCATGTCCCTGTTGACATTTCTATTTTTATTATTATTTTTTATTTCAGTTTTAGTTATCATAGTACATAAAATTCAACAAAATAAGAAATGTTGCTAAAATATATAAATAAATAAATTAGGATTAATAATAATCAAATATTAGATAATGTAATATATGTTATATAAATATAATAGATTTTACTTACTATTTAGTTTATTTTTAGTTAAAAATTTTAGTTAAATAAAATAACCTGATTTCTTTTTTTCTTCTGTCAAAATATTAGTCATTATTGTTCTTTCTATACATTTATATTCCAATTTTTAGTATGTCAGGCTAAAAATTTTAAATGTTATATATTGCGTAAATGCTTTTCTTTTATTTCTAGTAGCAATTTTTATGGGATTTTAAAATAATAAGCAAAGAACAAAGAAACTGCAAGAAATGGAATAAATGGAATAAAAATGCAACTATTTATGCAACAAAAGTTTTTTTTAATTATTATAAATGTGCTTTGTTGGAAAAAAAATTTTAATCAGTCTTTGTTTTTTGTTTTTTTCTGTGTCTTTGGACTAGGACAAGCTTTAGTGACGTCATCCTCTAGGAAGTGACATCATTTTGGTGGGAAAGCAGCAGCATAAACATCAGTAAGTATTAGCCATCCTTTTGCAAAACACGAAAGACATGCATTCAAGCCCTAATTAAGATTTATATCTTGAAAAGTGATGAACCACTCTCTTGAAGATGACAACTATTTCTCACCTGGAAGTTGGCATTAATCACCGCGCAGTTAAATTATGCGTTTGATGCCTTTTAAACATGCAGTCGCTTATTCTTTCCTCCTCAAAAATCTCTCTGAACGCTTCAGGTCTTTCGCTGACAGTTAAGTGTGGCCATAAAGTTGTCAAAACATTGAGTCGGAGGTCTTTAAATACAGAGCAGATGCAGTAATTATGGAATAAGTAGGGAGCGTCTCACAGTAGCAAACCCCACAACACAGCTGAGACATGAAACACCGCCGCCAATCGATCTTACACTGTCAGCTCAAATGAAAGAGAAATGCTTCTGCTGATAGACTGATCACTCATGCTTTTCAGCCTGATGTTCTTAATGCATGTTAGCAGTTTCTTAAAGAGAGAGTTACCAGATACTTAATGCTTGCTGAAGGAGCTGTGTTCAAAACGTCAATAAACTGATTACAATTACTCCAAATAACTCTATGACTTGGTGGAGTACACATATGAGGAAAAATATTTTTTTATTAATTATATTTTTAATCTATATCTACTTCTATACAGATAAAATGTTGAATATATATATATTTTATATACCATTTTATCTATATCTAAATATACAGATAAAACACCTGCTCTTACTCAGAAAAATCATTTAGGTCCCACAAAATCTTTGTACTATCTGAACCCTTTCCAATAATAAGTATATGATTTTGAGATGCGTCTTTTCACTCTTCAAACAAATGAGAGACACGTGCACATTTATTACAGAAGGTTATTATATTATATTGCTATTGCCACAATTATTCAGCTACAATCTGATCATGACTTAATCTGTCACATGCAAAACATGCTTTCTTAAATGAAAAAATAGTGTCATTTAAACAATATATCAATCAATTCATGTTTCTTAAAGGAAAAGTGACCAATTTTAATATTGACCAATGGTGTGAGTTTGGAGGCGGGACTACTGAAACCTGTTTGAAAACAGCCATTATGTTTGCACATCATATCAGTGTTAAACTGTGTGTGTTCAGGAATGAGTTGTCTTTATAAGTGGTTATCAGTTTGCTGGCTCGGCCAACCAACTGTAATCTAGATCCATGCAAAAAAAAAAATCCACAAAAATTAGCTGAGCATCACAACCGAAGGCATCTGTTTCCAATATGTAGCGTGGCGGAAGGGTGGGTGCTTCATTTAGTGGCAAAAAACTACAGCCTACTTTATCTTTAAATAGCCTGCGGCTTTGGGCTGGACGGATGTGTGGCTTATTGTTGTATCCCAGATTCCATGAATCTAGACTACAGCTTCTGTCCTTTGAAGACAACAAGTGTACAATTAGAAGGGAATGTTTGCAATGCTCTTCTGCAGCCCCTGCGTGCTTCACCGGACCCAGATGCAGCAGATACTGTCCACCAAACACCTCCACCACATGAAAGCGCTCTCTGACTCATTAACCTCCTGCTCTTTCAAAGCCTTTGAAACAGATAATAATTATCATTTACTGCAGAAAGAAGCAGGCAGGACTTTTGCTGCAAGTGTCTGAGCGCTGCGGTTTATCAGGAAAGGGGAAGTGCTGGAGCTATTATGATCATGAGACACGATAAAACTGAAAGTTGATTCATGAAGTTAAAATGCACAGCTCAAATCCAATAAACGTTTTGAATTTGTTGAAACAACACACTGTATGCTTACTAATGTGAACCCTTCTATATTCTTACTTCAGTATTTTTGTTTCATTTTAAGATCAAAATATAAATAAAATAGATTTGATCTTGTATATCTACAGTTTAAAGGGTTCATTGACCATTGATATTTAAAATATACGAAAAATGGCAATAACAATAACATTAAAATAAAATGTATATTTTTTACCTGTATTAAAAAAAAAAAAAAAGAATGATTGCTGGATGGGTTTAATACTTTGATTTGAAATCATATTTCTGTTATGTTTTAAAATATACACACACACAAAAAAAACTATGAATGTATATTTGCAGTATGAGTAATCAAATATTTTAAATATGCCTTTACCTGTATTTTAACATAGGCCTACATGTATACATGTTTATTACACGGCTCTCTGGAATGCTTGATTCTGATTGGTCAGTTGAGACATTTGCAGGTTCGTTCTTTTCGAATAA
>JAUCMT010000026.1:12389004-12405236 GCA_032357475.1 Enteromius thamalakanensis
TGATTGGAAAGGTAGGCACGGGGTGTGTCGCGATTCTCCCTTATCATACCGCGACACAGGATCGTGGATCTGAGTGTTGCGATTTCGGTTTTATATCGCGAATCGTTACAGCCCTAGAAGATACATTTCAACAACGTATTTACTTTGAAGTATGCACACTTAAAGGTGAATACTGCCTCCAGCTCCACAATACCATCACCATCATGTAAAATAAGATTTGGGCTTTGGAGACAATACTGATCAGTGACAAAAATGCTTGTTTAAATCAGAAAAGCTCTTTGTTGTAGCCTTCCAACCAAAAATGGCATGTTGCTATGCATAACATAATTTTTGATGTCACTTACACTTTTAAACATACTTAGTTTTTGTATTTCAAACGTGTTGCCCGATGTCATATTTAAAAGTACATTTCCATTAATGCAATCAATTTTTATATATTTTTTTCCCTGGAAATCAAACAGTAATGATATAACTTGCACTGTACTGTACAGGGTGGGCCATTTATATGGATACAACTTAATAACCAACACAATGGGCAGCACACTGAACACATTTTAAAAGTGGTCAGAAACTTGTAAATAACTCATGAAAAAATAAAGTTACGGTAAAACCAAGCACACCATTGTTTTTCTTGTGAAAGAGTTTGATGTGTCACATGAACCTCTTCCTATTGAAAAATCAAAAGTTGGACTTCAATGGCCGACTTCAAAATGGCCACCATGGTCACACATATACTAATGTGCCACAGGAAGTTAATATCACGAACCATTCCCATTTTATTAAAGTGAATCCATATAAATGCCCCACCCTGTACAATTACAGAAACATTTAAACAGTGATGTGAATAATGGCGTTTAAATAAACGGCGGTACTAACTGCGTTATTTTTTTCAGTAACTAGTGATCAAATGAATTACTGTTTCCCGCGTTACAACGCCGTTACCCTTACATACAATAAAATGTGGCGTTACTATAATTTATTATAAAATTATTAGCATTTTTCAGTCCATCTCAATGGATGCGCAGTTTATCTGTATTTGACGTACCATAAACTCTTTGAAGACGCACGGGTTCTTTAGAAAGATGAAGAACAAGAGTCTTTCATAACATGCAGACTTGACGCGCTACATGTAAACGATATTCTTTGTTGTGGTTCCTGTCAAAATAACGGATTTCATCTGGAATTCCTCACCTTTTAAGAACTGCCGGTTTCTCTGGTAGTGGGCGGGACTAATGCGCTAATGACAATCTTATTGGCTGGCACTCACCTATTATTGTCCCTGTTTTGATTTCAGCAAATCAATTCGAGCGAACGCATACTACGTGATTAATATTCATGAACACTGCAGCTCATTAATACTTAGTGCGTTTTATATTGTTATTAATAGTAGAATCCGTAGAAGTTTTGTTATCTTATAATGCTTTGCCCCGTTTTTTATAGAAACATTAAATGATAAACAAGCACCACCACCAGATAGTTTCATTAATTTAACATTTAATATTTTGAGCATCCAAGTTTGCCATTTTATTTATTTTTTAGTAATGCAATAGTTACTTTCCCTGGTAATTAGTTACATTTATAAGACTCAGTTACTAACTAACTATTTGTGATAAGTAACTAGTAACTATAACTAATTACTTTTTTGAAGTAATGTGCCCAACACTAGACATTTGAGGGATCTAAAACATGGCCATGTAGAATAAGCCATTAATATGTGCTTTAAGGGTATTATTAAACAGCTAGTAATATGCAGGGTATAAAGCAGCTAAGTTAACAGTGAGAATTAGTCTCTAAGCTTAAGTGTTGCCATATTTGCTTTTAAGTTGCATTAACATTAGTTAATACATTATGAACAAATATGAATTTCCAACGAACAATAGCATAGTTATAAATTACCATGAACTAACATTGATAGTTCATTATACCTAATACATTAGCAAATGTTAACCAGCTGAACGTAATTGTAAAGTGTTACCATTCTTGTTTTATTCTCTAAAATATTTCACTGTTTAGATATCGCTTTTTTTGTGTGTGTTTTTGTCTATTTCACTGGCGCATTAAAGTGTAAATGAATATATTCCATAGATTGCTATCTAACACTGAAAATCAGCACCAGCTTCAAAAAAGGGCAACAAAATATCTTCTTTGATAGTGCACTTGCTCCTCACAGTTGTCTTGTTTCGCCAGTTTGTTGTTGCAACATTACATTGAGCTGGGCAGAGGGGAAGAGGCTCAGCCTGTTGTAATGTGTCATGTAGCTCTAAGCCTATGATTTTAGAGTTTGTTTGCGCTCTCCAGAGCACCGTACGTGTCTCTGTCCTTGCTGTGAGTTTGTGAGCGTGCTCAGGCAGCTGCATGTTTTTATGAATGGAGGCAGTGGGGCTGTAATAGGCTGAAAGGATTATATATACTTAACCTAATTATTTTTCCCTGTGGCTGGGGGCTTTTCTCCTCTGCCAGTCCCATCTCATGAGCTCTTCAGTCTCAAAACCTCTCTCCATCTTAGGCCCTGCACGTCTCCAACTTAAGCTGTACGAGCTGTCCATTTCTTTTAGATTTTCTTGCTGTTTTGGCTGTGGGGGAACAGAGAACTATGTGTCCACGTATTTTTGCATTGCTTCCTTTCATTAAGGGAAGTGCACACATGGCTTAATATCTGTTACATTTGGGTCGCACTTCTGCATGAGATTGTCTGCACTGATCAGCCTTGTCCTTTAAATGTCATTCAGACACTTTGTTCCCTGTAATGGCCAGGACAGTGTGTCTATTCATAAGATTCAAACTTTTAAAGAAGCATGCAGCCGTCTTATACTGACTGAAACTCTTCTCGAAGGAAGGAACTCAAAATCTCAAAGGATTCATATAGCTGTCGATCTCCGAAGAGACAAAAGCGCAATAAAAGTGTCCTGAGAAGTATGATTATTGAATGAATCGTTTTGGGCTGAACTATTCTTTTAAGAAAAGTGAAAGATTCAAACGTTTAAAGAAGCATGCTAAAACTATTCTTAAAGAAATAGTGCACCCAAACAGGATTCACTCTCGTTTCGTTACAGACCTGTCAAATATAGTGAATTTCTAGAGTTTACGTAAGGCTGTCAAGCACCAATTTTACGAAAAAATTACATTGTAAGTAATATCAAGTAGTTAATTGATCGACAAGGTGAAGTTTAAGTTGTTATTTACTGATATTTTTCCACTCCTGTGCGCTGTGAACCAGATCACAGTTTCAAGTCTAGTTTGTTAATCACATCAACCAAATTAGTTGAAAAGATCTGATTCATAGCATCATTTGCTCATGAATCAGACATGACTACACCTACAGCTGATGTGAAGATTTCCAATGAATAATGAAAATTTGAGACTGTTCCTTACACAAAGCCATTGGCTTTAAAAGACCTGCATAATACAGTGCACAAGTTATATGAACCTCTTTTATGATACTTTTTGCTGTATAAAACCTTAACTGTCTAAGTCTTCATTCACTTCTAAAAAGACTGACCAGGAGAATCAGGTTTGAAAGACTTGAGGGAGAGAAATAATAGCATAACTGGGTGTACTGTCACTTTAAATAAAGTCAACGATGAATAAACAGCTATTTGAAATCTCATTAAAATACCAAACCTTGTTAAAATCTCAAATGTCTCAAAGCTTGACTCTGTTTCTGAGAATATGCGTAGATTCAGTTTCATTTCTGCTTCTACTTTAGATCTGTTTGCCTACGGTTTCACCTCAGCAGGATAAGCGGCGCGCAAAAGACATTTAAAGAGACAGCTCGACCAAAAAGCCTGTCATCATTTAACCACTTTTTAACTTCTGCACTTCTGTTATGACTGCAGCTGTGTAAACTAAAGATATTTCTTAAAATAACGTCTTTTAGGTTTCCGCAGAGGTAGGTTTGGAATGGACGTGAGGGTGAGTAAATAACGTAAATGGTTACTGTTGATAAGAAGCAATGCAAAGGTTAACTACTGAGCTACTGAACTCTCTCCTAGCCACGAGAAATGCTGCAGTACAAGCTGCAGCAAGCAGAATGCATGTGGGGAGCATGTGCTGTGCTGGTGGAGCTGCAGTGTATGCTGGTCATGCTGGGCTCGCCTGCATGCGTCAGCTCTGTGGTATGAAGGTTATGTTGTGGCGCTCCAGTGCTGCTGAGCGCTGCAGTGCGTTGGAACAGCAGACTCCTCTCTTTCCTGCCCTGACCTCTGCCAACTGACCCTCACAATCCCACTGGCTTCTCTGCAGACGAGCGCGGCGGAGGCGGGGAACCAGATTCAGTCATGCATTGGTTCTGCATGTCATTCCAATGTAGTTACTTCACTTGCTTTTCTGGGCTTATTTGGGAGCTCAGCACCCCATACTGTCCGAGTGGCAGCCCGTATTGATAATAGCTTGTCGTTTGAATGCAGCGACTGTCGTCATCTTTCCAAGCAACTCAAGGTCAGCTTTATGATTATGTGCATGGAAGTGCCGCATTGTTCTATTTTTCCCCAATCATGTCCCAAAGAGTGTGAGCTTTCATGAAAATAAAACATACGAAAGGCCTCGTGGCCTTTGGTTTATTTACACAAGTAAAATGTTGCACTCCGTTGGGACCTGAAAAAAGACACGTCTGCAGGATGTTGCTTTATCAAGCCACTCGTTTTGCTTTGGCTGTTAAATGATATCGGTCAGCAGGTTTTTACTGTTTCTATTGTAGTATTTGTTTACTGCTTTTTCATTAATGTTCCTCCCGTTACACACAAATGATTGATTCTGTCGATTCGGGACAGTGAAAGACGTCTTGAAAATGGTTAAAATAGACCTCAAATGAACAATAAATGGTGTTTACTGTAGTGATCACTGTAATTATTACACCTTAGGCAGCTGTTGTCATATTGATCTCTATAATCAATAATTCCAAGATCTAAGATTAGCTCATTCAGCAAGTGTAAACTCTGCAGACTGCTTTTCTTTTAAAGGGATAGTTCACCTAAAATGAGGATGGGGTAATCATTTCTGTGTCTTTTCAAACCTGTAAGACTTTCTTTGTTCTGTGAAACACAACAGAAGATCATTTGACAAATTTCTCCATGCAGTAAGACAAAGAGATCGGATGTTGTTTTGGACACGAATGACTTTTAACATTTTAATTAAACGAAAGAAAAAAGTCACATAGGTTTGGATCAACATGACGGTGAATACATTGACAGCATTTTGTATTTTTTAAAGTGCCGATTAAACTGAAGTAGCAACATAGATTTAATTTTTTTATTGGAATGTATGTCAAGACAAATTGGCGAGAGAGAATAAAAATGTAGGGTTTATTAAAAATGATTAAATATTTTATAAAAATATTTTATTAAATATATACCAAAAAAATAAACATGCGCAGAATTACACACAAAATAAGATGACAGACAGAGAAACTCTGCGCTCACCGTTTAATTAGCTAAATGAAAAAGTATAAGGATGAAAAAATGTAAGGTGATGATGTTTTATTTTTGGATAAGCTATTTTATTCCCAACATAATATCTCTTAAAGTACCTTATAGAGTTATTATGATAATCAAAACAGTCCTGAACTAGATCACTTTAATGAAATAATATTTTTCTCCTGTTAATAAAAAGATTTTATCAACTCAACATCATTAGCTGTTTAATAGCACAAAATTTGTAAGTTAAAAAGTTGTAATTTTAACTAAATGCAACAGATTTTTAATGTTTAATACTGCTTGATTTAAAGTTCCCCTATTATGCCATTTTAAAGGTTGCTAATATTGCTTTATGGGTCTCTTTAAACAGGTTTACATGTATGCAAGGTCAAAACACTTTAGTTTTCTCCAAAAATAGATTTAATTTGACCCTATTTCTAAATGATTTGTAAACGACTCGTGTGAAGCAGTTCAAAGAATCAGTCTGTCTAAACCCCGCATTCCCGTGATCCCTCACTGCTGTGATTGGTCAGATAGCGCAGTCCTTTATGATTGGTCTACCGCTACAGCGTGTGTCGGAAAAGGAAACTGAGTGACAGCGCAGGATGCAGCGTCTTTTGGACATGATGTAATCCACGTGGAGATTGTACTGTTTGTGGGCGGGGCAAGTTGTTCACGACGTAGAACGTGGGCGGACATTATGGAAATATTTTACTTCGTGATGTGTGGCCATAACAGAAAAAGATTCAAATTGCTGACGACTCGTTTAGGAGAATGTGAGTCGACTTTTTTTTCCGATTCCAAAAACTTACTTTATCGTGCACTGTCGGCGTCACAACTTTGCAGATAGTTTATGTTCATAAACAGCTACATGTCACACTGCATGAAAGATGATATTTGCAAACGCATAATAGTGGCACTTTAAGGCTATCATGATGTTACAGTGGTGCGCTACAGTGCCACACTGGCCAAACCACATTATTGCAGGCTCTTACATCAGGTCATTTCAGACCGGATGACTACTCAACAACAAAAATATTTGACAACAATTTTTTATTGTAGACGTTGTTGATAATGTCGACAAATCATTTCAGCCCTACACAGAACAATGGTTTACAGCAAGATCAATACCATACATTTAAAAAATAGAATGAATTTAATGCCAATCATATTAAATATCATATCAGAAATCATTTTTTCTCACATACAGGCACATTTTTGTTGACTTTTTAAACTGAGACAGCCCTGAACAGCACACTAGTGTCTATAAAACCACAGCCAAGTGCTGTTAAAAGATATTTGTTTCTTAGATGCTATACATTCCAGTTATTGACTTTCTCCTTGATTCTTGTGCATATACATGCGGCGCCTGAAGGACACTGCTACAAGTGCGATGTGACTACAGCTCAGTGACCTTGTAGAAACAATACACACTCACCACCTCCAGACTTCAGATATTTACAACCTCCTTTGTAGATCTGCGGCAGAAACACGTATACCATGCTTTATATCCTCCGCCCAGCCACCTTCCTGCTGTAAAACATCAAAGTAAACGCATCCAGCAATACACTAGCCTGTATAACAATTGTAGCTGACGTTATTAGCATTGAGCACAGGGTTATTTGTTATCTTGTCTGTGCATTAGAGATATTCATTCTCTCTGAAGTCTGTCAGGTTTTCAGTTTTTTTTTTATTTCTTTACTATTATTTTTTTAACCTCTTTTTAGGTTTAGTGCAAGTTTTGCTCTGTCTGATCTGGCCTTTACATTTTTCAGTAGCGTGTTAGTAGCTCTTTTCAAAATAGTGTGGATTTTCCATTAACAAGCTAGTTTTTCCAATACGTGCATTTAAAACGCTGCATTGCTGTTTTTAATGTCATCGTGTATTGCATGCTCAGCCTGAGCAAGCTGAGGGAATTCAAATTCTGTTTCATTCTTGCATCGTTCAGATGGTTTATGAAATCATAAATGAACTGTTTACAGTCCATGGTATCATTGTATTTTTTTTATTAGAGTAAAATATTGGGGGTGCATGATATATCAGTACCATATCAATTATCAAAATATTCCTCCTAATTTTACTTTTATCTAATAATCTAATGATCACTTAAAATCAAAACAATCTATTTTTCAATTTAAAAAACGGTGGAAATTATAAACGTGCATTAATAATTAAATAATTAAAATGACCACTACCTGGTTTTCTAAATGCATGCTACACATCTGTGAACAACTCATGCATGCATGTTTCAAAAAAAAAAAAAAAAAACCCTGACCTTGTAATTTTTAATTTAGATGTAATAAATCAATCTTCCAGTGAACAAACAGGCTTTTATCTGATGATGTATGCTGGACTTCCCCAATCAATTAGTTTGCACCTTTCTTGTAATCGATCGCAAGCTTGCATTCAGATCAGCCTCCAACCAAACAAAAATTGTGGAAAGTCCACAGCCTACACATTTCTTTCTTTTACAATAATCCATTTCACATCGCAGAAGAAAAAAAACCTGCTTCAGTTTCATTGTTACTGTAAATATCCAAAACAAGCCTTTGGATTTAACACAGAGAGAACTGGTCCCAATATATTGTGCACCCTTATTCTATTTTTTAAGCTATTGCCACTTTAAATAATTTGATTGTAGTTAGCTTATTTTTAGCCACTTCTAGTCTAAATAACGTTTTTTATTTTAACCATTTACAAATATACTTGGCCTAAGTGCTTTGCTCTTTCACTTTTCATTCAGCCATCCTTCTGGATGAAACAATACAGCTTTCTTCTAGCGTTATCTGCTTTTATGCCCTGTACAGTAACTACAGCTTGTAATAACTAGGCCAGACGTACACCAACTAGTCAGGCCGCTTTTCGTCGGTTTTACTTTCCATTAATAATTTACTTAATCACGTTGGGAAATCAGTTTGAGACATCTATTTATAACCGGTCCCATTGTTTGAGGCAGTGTGTGATCGTTAGCTCTACAAGCCGTGAAGATAAAAATCATCCAATTTTGGAAATAACGATGATTATCATCTCGGGGGGGGATTAGCAGTCGTCGACGCTTGTACTAAACATTAGGGTAATAGCGGCGTCTGCGGAGGGGCTCAGACACATGGGCTGACGTCACGGCCACAGGTTCTCTTCACGGATCACCTCTCCGTTCACCTGCCTACATATAAATGAGATAATTGGCCTATTGCGTTCGTGCAGGAAGCAGGTGTGGCTGAGGTACTGCTCTGCTCCGAGACAGAGATGTGCTAACTTCAGTGCTGACGAACGGTTCAATGCAGGTCCGCGTTCCCCGGGGGGGCGTCTTCATCGATCTTACTGTAGGGCTGATATTGGGGGAGGGTGCACACGTCAGCCTGCTGTAAAACCTACTTTCTGCTTTGCGCGGTGTTAGGTTGCGCTGCATTTAGTGCCTTTGTTCTTGTATTTAGAGGTGGGTGTCATTAATTCAATTTCCATCTTCTCTCGCTCGTTTTCTCTCCCGATCTCCCTCACCGCATTGCTCTCCTTCTGGACCGTCTGTCTGCTCGCTCCGATCACGCGCTCACCAAACCCCCCCCTTCCACCTGCCGCCTCCTCCGTCTGTGTCTGTCGCTGTGAGACACGGGGACAGATAATATCTGCCTTAACCTCTCCTCTAATCCCCTCACTGTCTGCTCGTTCACCTCTGCTTTATTTGTTTTCATTTTCCTGTGCTTTTATTCGTTTATCCCTCCCTCACTCCCTCCCTCCCGCATCGGTTCAAGTGTGCTTGGTCATCACGCCATCGATTATTCTTCACTGTACTGTCTCCCTCTCTCTCAAGGGATGGCATATCAGCTGTCAGACCCACCCAAGACACCCACGCACATCCCCCCTGTGGCAAACCCCCGTGTTTCATGTCTCCACCCCGCACACTTTCCCATGTAGAAACGAATGCGATAACCATCCATTCACTTCTCGTTTCTCGTCTGTACCCCGATAACGCTCCCAGAAAACTAGAGAGACACTCTCCTTCGGATTCAGCCAAGGAGCAATGCAATGACAAAGAGGGTGGGGAGACTAGCAATCGATATATTAGGCTGCTTCTGATTGGCTGATCCACATTGCCCGGTTTGCATCGCAGCTGCTGATTGGCTGTTGCAGTGTTCCGTGCTCAGCAGCTGCAGCTATGGGGATTTGCCCTTCCTGCCGGCTGCTCTACTTTTTTCTTTTTCTTTTACTCAATCACAAAAGCCACGTTTAGATCCTGAACTCTGCGATCGGTGCGTGGTTTATGGCCTCGTTGTTTTGAGCTGACTTTGTCGCCCTAGAGTCGTAAAGTCTCCCATGTGCTCTCTCTCTCTCTCCGTCTCTCTCTTTCCCTTTTCCAGCCTCCTCCCTTTTTCCCTCCCTCCCTGTACCTCTTAATCAAGACACAGCCTGCCCTTTCCTTTGCATTGCTGCCTGCCTCCCGTCTGCACTCCTCCTCTACCTCTCTTGCACTCTCCCACTCGCGCTTTCTGCCATGCGCTTTCAGCCTCTCTCTGTTTGTCGCTCACCTCTGTATTCCCCAGTTACAGGTTTGCAACATAAACAGCTGCGGCTTCAGGCATTCCCTTTGCTGTTTTGAACTTTTAGCACTTGTGTTTTCAAAAGTGTTTGGAACGGGACAAGCTGTTTTAACCCAGTTTGTTTTTGTGTCTTTTCGCAAAGACAGGTCTCCTGCTGCAAAGAAGTGTGTGAGGACACGTCACAGTGCGATAAAAGGGACGCAGGGAGAACAGGAGGGATGAGAAAGCGTTTCAAGTGAAA
The DNA here is from genome assembly GCA_032357475.1 of Enteromius thamalakanensis. Classification (NCBI taxonomy): domain Eukaryota; kingdom Metazoa; phylum Chordata; class Actinopteri; order Cypriniformes; family Cyprinidae; genus Enteromius; species Enteromius thamalakanensis. Next base: position 12,399,192 of record JAUCMT010000026.1, read on the forward strand.
GAAGTCTCGCATCACCATAAAGTGCCTCATCTGGATGCTGCGGAAGCCCTACTCTGCGTCCGCTTCGGAGCGCTCTCTTCCCCGCTGACTTGAGCGTGTGTGCGCTTGGCCTTGGCTCGGGCTATATTTCACTCTGACAGTCAATCAACCCATTTGCCTGTTCCTCGATTCCAGCTCCGCCTGCTCGCCATTTCACTTGTTTTAATACAAGGACGTCAGTCGATTAGTTTCCCTTTTGGGTTCTCAAAGTGTCTCTCACTTGACTTCTGCAGTCTCTCCATCCCTGGCGACCCAGACATGCGAGTATCTTTAGGGACTGCTGCGCCTATGGCAACAGGGCAGGGGGTTTCAGAAGCCTAAATTTAGAGAAAGTCCGTTTTACATCAATGCAAGAGGGTTATTTTAAACCCAGAGCTCCGGAGGGTGAGTCTAGACAGTGGGGCGACCACTGCAGACAAATACAAAGTGCCGCTCTACTCTACTTTTAATGCCTCGTTCTCCTGGACGGCAGCCGAAGATGCACCGCAGCATGTCACATTGACCTACTCCACCTCAGCACGCTCAATTCATCGCTCTCCCTGCCTGACATTAAACTGATCTCATATTCTCGTCATACTTCCTCAACTGCATGAGCAGCAGACTATGCCCCCTTCCTGTCCATGAGAGAGTTTGCTTTTCATTTCTAGACTGGTAGTGTGAGGATCTCCTTGCCACTGTGCTCGTTTTTTTGCAGTTTTTGTGCTTCATCACGCCTGGCTGCCCCACCCCAGCCCTCAGCTCACCCGCCGCTCGCCGAGGGACCGCCATGGCCGTCAATGTGACCATGGGTCGCGACACCAAGTGGCTGACGTTGGAGGTGTGCAGAGAGTTCCAGCGAGGAACCTGCTCGCGTTCGGATGCCGAATGCAAGTTTGCGCACCCCTCTCGCACATGCCACGTGGAGAACGGCCGTGTCATCGCCTGTTTCGACTCACTCAAGGTAACCCGGATGCTCTTGCACACAGACACTTGAGTTTGTTTTACTATTGCACTGTGATATATTAGCCGTTAGATCATTATTTCATGCTTTACTACAGAATTCATCACTCACACATGGTACCTTTAGTCAGATATCAGTAACACCTCTGAGCTGTTTTCCTGAGTAGTGACCTTTCTAAGCCCTAGAATGTATTTTTCTGTCATATTCAGCCTACGACACTGCAACCTCTGCTCATGGATTGGTCAATTATGATTATAAGTACTGTGATGGAACTGTGGGACAGTCAACAAATGTTCAAGCTGAGGTTAGGGATAGCAAATGTCAAAGTATATTGATTGACTTGCAGTGTTTTGGGTATATCTAAAAAAAACATACTAATGCCATGGGATTATCTACAAAATCATCCGTGGTCATTTTTGGGAATTTTTTTTATCTTAAATACTGCTTTTCTTTGAAAGTATGATGAAGTCACTTTAGAGGGAACAGGAACAGTTCACTCAAAAAAAAGCCCATTATCATTACCCCTCATGTCACTCAACATTTATGACATTTTTCTGTGGAAGTCAAAACGAGGAATTTTTAAAGAATTTACGTTTTTATGCCATAAAGAATAAGAACTGGAGCTTTGATGCTTTAAAAAGTGACTTCATATGTACTACTACTAAAAGTTTGATCACAAGTCTTTTTTTATTTGTATCTGACTAAAAAAGTTACAGTACGTACATTTATAGTATGTTTCAAATAAATGCTGTTCTTTTGAACTTCCATTTCATCAGAAATGCTAAAAAATATACATCACGCAAATATCCACACTTGTTTTCATCCTTCATAATGATAAATGCAAATTAAAATGATTTCTGAAGGATCATGTGACACAGACGTCTGCAATGATGCAATGAAAATTCAGCATTGCATAACAGAAATAAATTATATTTTTTAAATATTTTCAAATTGAAATGAGAATTAAATTGTAATAATATTTCACTAGATTACTAGCTGTATTTTTGACCAAGGGCAGCCCTGGTGAGCAGTGAGTAGATCCTATGTCATAAATGACAGATTCATTGAAAAATCAAACTCAAATGACTGATGAATTAATGTATTGGACATCATTATTGGATCTAAATGGCTTAAAATTAATTTTGCTTCTTTCACAAAGCCATTGTATGGAATTAGAAAAATTTAAATGTGGCACACAAGTCATACTAATTACATTTATGATGCCTTTACGGTGTTTTCTATGCTTTTAGAGCTGGCAGTCCTCAGTGACCATTCATTGAAATTGTATGAGAAGTAACAGAAAATCAGATAACATCTTTTTTGTGAATATTGAGAACAGAGATCTAAATGAGATGTTGAACATCAGTGAGTAAATTATGCCTGAATTTTTACTTTTAGATGAACTGTAATAGATATTTTAGCGATTCATCAGCTCACATTTGTTGTACCTTTTATTTTCTGATTTGTCCATGTTAATCTCAGAAAGCAGCAGCGCTGTGGCCAGTGGCTCGGTCATTGAGCTACGAGCACAACAAATGTGTTTGTGTGTTTATGTCTCCGCGTATGTGTTTATGTGCAGCGAAAGAGCCAGACAAGGCCCTCTCTGTCTGAGTGCAGCAGCTGTCTTCTCCTTTATTGAGCTAGAATGTATTATTTGGCCATTTTTTGGCTGTGTGCAGCATGTGTGGTGGAGCTCAAGAGGAGTGAGAGAGAAAGCCACACGAGGCCTAGCAACAGCACCGACCGACTGGATACAGTAATCCCGCTGAACCGTGTTACAGTTGTTAGCACTGGGCGCCAGTGACCTGTGTTGATTACTTGATCATCCAATTGTTTGATTGTTTTTATCAGAACAGTAAACGCAGCCAGCTGTCACTATCTGAAAACTCAGGGTTAGATTGCTGTTATGACCGAGAGAGGGAGGGAGATCAAGTAAAGCTAGAGAAAATAAATGAGAGAAATCCTTTATGTTTGTATGCCACACAGTTTTAATGGTGCCTGCTGAAGTGCTAAGGAGAGGTGCGCTTAAAGTCTGCATGAAACTATGAAAGTATTTTCTCCTTTATTGTGACAGATCTGATTGAAAAGGGTTCTTGAAAAAGAAAAAGCTTAAGGAGGAACTTGGTTGTGTCGGTTCCAATCAAATTGATTGTATTGTTGTTCTGTAAAAGATGAAAACAGATGATATAGGTGGCACTTTATTTAACAATGCTGTTTCGTGTGTAGTTACTACAGTTATTACAATCATTTTTCTCATTATAGCTTGTGTACAAACACTACCAACACTTATTTCAGCTAAACAACATCTAGAAGTGAATTTTGCATCCGATGACCCATTTAACCTTTATGTATTTATTATATAATATTTTAGGTGTTAAGTGCAACCCCCTTCAGTGATGCTCATTGATTTTTGTTTTTTAAATATCTTCAAATGTATCTCCGTACCCAGTCTCACCCCTCTCTTTCCTCTGCGCCCGTCCACAGCGCCACATCTCTGCTAATTTATCGACTTCCCTAATGGCTGCTACTATGTCCTTTCTTCCACCAGCCCCTGCTCTTGCGTTTTTGCTGTTCGTTGACCATTAATCTGGTTTGGTTTGCTTGAAAACGTATCAGAGATGCATGAAGTAGGCAGTCAGCTAGTCTATGTAAATGTGATTCGGTTATTGATGTAGGACTGGTGCTGGCTTCTGTCTGAAAAACTAAATCAGCAGGTACTGTTATTGGCGGCGTCTAATTCACATGAACATGAGTAGAAAAGCTATTTTTAGGACATAGGACAAATAAATGGACACTGAGAGACACTGTTCCAGGAAGTACATTTAGTGGGGACATATCATGGAAAACAGGATACTTTTAAACCTTTTGCGATAACAGAATTGATGTACCATATGAATATTAAAGAACACTATTCAGGTTTGGGGTTGCTTTAAAAATGTTTTAGAAAGAAGTCTCTTTATGCTTACCAAAACTGCTTTCATTTCATGGAGTGAAGACGGTAATATCTGAAATATTTTTACAACTACAAATGACTGCTTTTTTATTTGAGTATATTTTACAATGCAATTATTTTGTGATGACAAAGCTGATTTTTATTCAGAATCATTATTCCTCATGACGCTTCAGAAATGATTTTAATATACTGATTTACTGCTCAGTACACATTTGTTTTTATATTATTACTGATGCAATCATCAAAGCTACATGCATGATCTAAATATATGATCTATATTGCCTCTGCTACTTTCGATCGTCGTTTTTCAAGCCGTTAGACCCGGGAAGTATTGTAACTCATTCAGGACATGCGCTAGGACTTTCCTTAATGTAATACACCTTGACGTCAAAACTCATCTTTGACAAGGAAATATTTTTAGGATTTCATCATTTATTAATTTCTTTTAATTTAAAATGGAAATTGCATATATAAAATATCGATTTCTTTTAAAAAATCTCACTGACCCCAAAACAGCAGCATATTTCCATTCACATTAAGATCACAAAAACATGAAACATGATTTGAAATGAGAGTTCCCTTAATCAGACAAACTCCACTTATTGTACTGGTAGTCTAATAAGTTCTAAGTATTGTTATACATAATCTTGCATATTCTGACAGCATGTTCTGGAAACCTTGGCTGCTTTGAATGGCCAAGGCCCACCCAAGAGACCAGATGACTGCCAGGTAAAGCAACCAATCATATTTCGGTTTGTGTTGCATCAGGTTAAGGGTTATAGAAATGTCCCCACAATAACAGACCAATGTATAAAGCAGGTTTAGCACCACAACATCTTTGTTTCTAGGCACACGTCTCCCGGAAATCCTGTAGAATTCAACCAATCAGATGCTGACTTTGAAACTTCTGAATGTTTCTAATTTTGTATGCAATATCCAGGCTGAGGCTTTATTCTATGTGGAGTGGGATGTCTTATGGGGGCCGTCATGTTGAAATCACATGACCAATTATATGCTGAGTCCTAGAAAACTGTATTATCACGATCACAACATAAACAAAAAGTGCTGAGTGCACCTTTAAACAATGAAAAAAACAAAAAAACATGATTGTTTTAGGGCACTAAGATTAATAGTTCACTTAAGAAAGAAAAAATACAATTCTGCGGAATAAACCTCTTTAAGAAGCAGGTTTTTGTACAAGGCTTCACCATGAAAAGGTTCAGGGATTTTAATCGAAGGATATTGTAGTTTATCAGATATGCATTTGTGCCTTCTGTCTTTTTCTTCCTCCCTCTCCCTTTCTTCCTCTCTGACCAATCAGTAGTGCATGCAGTACATGACATGACTTACAGCTTTTCATCTCTCGCGTTTCTCAGCTCATAGGGACACTGTCAAAGCCCTCAGCATATTTCCCGCATTTTTTTTTTGCTTCGCTGTGTACTATTGAAATGAGCGACGTGTTCTTACTGTCTTTCAGAATGTTAAAGCTTGGCTGTGAGGCTGCTTCTCATGTGTGCTTTGGCAGGATCACCTGTCTGCTCCTTTGAGACGGTCTGCTCATTAACCACACACTCCCACAACAAATGCCGCTGATGCAATTGCTCTCAATGTCAGTGTGTGAATTTGTCACACGAGTGTCAGGGCACACAATTAACAATGTTGCACATATTTGTGACATCTCTGCATGCAAGTGCCTGTGATTGTTTTATTAATAAGAACTGTAATGTGTTGTTTTGTATGGCATTCGCCTCAGACGGCACACCCACCGACCATCCCAGTAACCACTACAACAGTCTGACTGTCTGATACAAATTGCCCACAAAAGTACTTTCTTGGCTTGCCAATTTCTAAATTAATTTTAATGAATACAGAATTTATAAAAACATTTCTATTTTTCTTGTTTAAATGTTTATATAATTATAGAAATTTATATTTTAAGAAATAATCATATTATGTCATTTCAAATCTGCCATCACAGTAAAATGCATGTGGGAAAAAATAGTTTCTAATGGTTTTTTGTGTTTTTTATTACATAGTGTCGCGAGCGAGCCAACACAGACACAGTGGGGGTGACGTCATGCCTCGGAGAGGCAGTTTTTATTAAATAAATACA
>JAUCMT010000026.1:12405336-12453670 GCA_032357475.1 Enteromius thamalakanensis
TAATCCAAGCAGTAGAATGAATCTGTTTTAGAAAGAATCGAGTGAACCGTCCGAGATGGACTCATTCTCTACGTCACATGTGTATAGCCTACTATCCACTCTCCCTAATATTAATAAACACTGGGACGCAAGCACTTGTTTCGTTTTTAATGGCATTAGTCGTTTTGAACAAATCGTTTGCTTTGAACGATTTGATAGATCATTTATTAAAACAGGGACTTGCTGCCAGCTATTGGCAGTTTTGTCCCCATTTATTTATCCATGACAGACCTAAAGCAGCCAAAAAATATATTCGGCAAAAAAAAAATATATTCTTTATTTATCAATATTAATCCAAGGGCACAGAAGAAGAAAAAAACGTTCCATTTACGAGGTAACTGGTAAAAGGTAACGAGGCAAGGGCATAAATATATGAAGTCGCGCACAACCACTAACCTTTTTTGACATATTTTCTCTAAAACCACTCTCTTTTAATGTGGCTTTAGTAGCTGCATAGGCTATTCAACCACACTGGGGTACAAAAGCCATTTACCTGGGTGTGGCATGAGTGTCCAGGTAACGTTACGTCATCCAGCCCGTTCAAAGGACACACGATGTGTAACGCAGACCACGTTGAATTTGTTTGCGTCTGCATTCAATGGCTCGCTTAAAGAACTTCACAGAACCAGTAATTCAACCGTGATCAAGTTAAGACAGATTAAAACCAGTTTAACTGCACTGGCGTTTTCTTGCGGCCTGTTTGACATTCAGTCCACGAAGTTAACAAGGACAACTGAAGAATAATGACGTTTCAAAAGACTAACGCCTTACTTCTAGTGTTGACAGGCACCTCAGTTACTGGGTATGTATTTAGTCTTTTTTTCATCTTTATTTAGGCTTTGGATCTTGAACCTAGCTTATGAGACTACAGGGTTAGGCATAGGCATACTTGCTCTTGTTCATTGTTTTGCGTGTTAGCCTATAAGCCCCACCTGGCCAACTATAAGAACGTCTGGTGCACGGTAGTTAGTAAAATTGTATTCATTTGAACTGCTTAGATTGAAGTTCTTAGTGAAACTAAGAAAGGTATTTGCGCCTTTTGTTGCATTAACCATATCAAATTTAGGCCCCTTAACATGACTAATAAGAAATGTAAGCACACTTCTTTTTCCGCATTCCGCACATCCGGGTGCGCACAGCTTTTTACTCTGCTGGTGGGTCCAACAAAGTGGTCATTCTATGCCGGTTCAATAGGCACTAAGAAATGATAACAGCAAATACTTTGTCAATCCTTATGGTCGGATTTCAGTAACACCTGCATTTACCTGCGCATGCGCTGTTGTAAGGTGAGGCTAGAAGGCACATCTATGAGAGGGATAGCTAAGCTAGGACACGCACACACCAATATAGCGTAGTTTCTGTTACGTTGTACAATAATAATTACCGTTTTTTTGCATTATTCTAGGGAGTGAGTATCGGTTTGGGCTGGTTTAAGGTGAAGACAATAAGAAAACACAATCTTATAGGTGGAAAATAATGTTTTTTAGTGTCACTTTGACATATTAGGGACTTTAGGGATTTATCCTTATCTAGCGATTATATTTGCATTATCATGATGCAACAGAGTAATTCATCATGAATTGATATCTTTTTAAGTAAGCAGGTGAAGCAATCATGAAGCAACCTGCTTTATTATCTTAGACCAGAGGTTTTCAACCTGTGGGCCGGGGCCCCCTAGTGGGCCGCGACGGTATTGCATGGGGGCCGCCAATTATTATGAACAGAAATTGTAATATTTTAAATATAATAAAAAATGTCTAGTTTGCAGATCCGTTATGTATATTTTCTGTTTAATCAATACATTACCAGTTTATTCAATAAAGACAATAAACAGCCTTGCTTCCGAGTACTTAGTTAACTCGGCACAAAAAGCGTCATAGTTTAAATTCTTTTGAGGTGGACCGCGGAAACATATGTATTTGGCTGTGTGGGCCGTGAGTTAAAAAAGATTGGGAACCACTGTCTTAGACAAAGCCTTCACTTCCAGTATTTCAGGCTTTCAGTTTCTTTGAGCTTTGGGCTGTTATTTTGAAGTAGGCTATAATATTACATCATGTTGGCCTGGCTCTCTTTTTTCCCTGGGTCCTGTTTCACTAGAATATTTATTTTAAATGTACAGATTATGTTATTGTTTTTTTATTTCAAAGACAAATGCTATTATTTACCAACCCAGAACAAACTGCAGTGCATATAATAAATAATAATTATGATAGCAGTAATGATATTAGAATTTTAAATTAAATAGTGCAGTAGTTAAAAATGTTCAAAAGATAAAATGTTCAAAGATCTTGATGTATATGTATATATATCTCACGGTTGGTTGCCATGGAGTCAGAGGCCTGTTTTGCCTTCCTGAAGTGTTAGTTGCCTTCTGGGGTAAGTATCCAATTTTGGCTTTTTGAAGCCTTTCAAATAAGCCTTTGCACTTTCTCCCACGTGTGAGTGTATTTATACTTGTGTGTTCAGTTATGTGAGTTAACGTAGATTTAATAAAACTCTTGCAGAAATTACTTACTGATTCTGCCTTGCAAATCAATGTCCCTTAACGATTTTGACCCTTGCTACATGCTCTATGCAGTGATACTATAAGAAGGTAATTTTCTGTGGCCACGAAAATATCCCTTCTTAGAGTGAATATGAACTTATATTATATGTTCGCTGAATCAACAGAATTCTGCTACAGTTTCTACTGGCAGCTGATAAAAATAATTAATAGTAATTATTTATGTACATTTCCCTTAATGAGCTAATATGCTACTATATATAGATGGATAGATGGATAGATGGATAGATGGATAGATAGATAGATAGATAGATAGATAGATTTAAAACCAGCACAATCAGGTATTATAGAGAGTTTAGATATGAGAATTAAAAAAAACCTAAATATTTAATATTTTCTAAGTGTAAGAATAATATCAAATTCTGAACCCAATATGATGCTTTAAGTGGATTTGTAAATTTCTAAAGTAATAAAACTCTTTTGCGGGCCAATAAGGATGCAAAGGCAATCATGTTAGTTAGTAGTCTCTGAGTCACCAAATATTATAAAATTAGCACATGGCTTGAGACATAGTTGACCAATAGGCAGTAAGTGTGGGACACGTCCAAATCATGTGAGTCAGGTCTGCTTCACCTGTGCAGATTATGCTATTTTAATAAACAATTTAGAAGGTTTTTAGGCATGTAGTAAGTAAATATCCATGAGCAGGATATCTCTCAGTAAAATTTGATTCTGATTTGTCTATCACAGCATCCAGAGGTCAAGTAAAGCATATCTTCCTAAAATTCATGTTTTGAGGCCCCTGATGTTTGTTTATTCATCCCCTTTCTGTAGAAGTGTGTCTCAGTGATTGATATACTGACATTTATTCTACTTCCTGATAAGTGTGTATGTTTTCATTCGAACAATGAAGTATTTTCTTCCATGTGACAGAGGCATTCCTCATAGGTTTAAGCACACATGTTTGTCTGTGTTAATCCTCTGTTGTTGTTTTTTTGTCTACATTATCTTGAAGCGACTGATTTGTTGGTTTAGTGTTGTGTTTGGTTAGTTTTGGCTAGAAGTGTAAAAGGGGTCCTATTTTGCCTTAATACCAATTTTAATTTTAATAAACTATATATTTAAAATAGAGGATGTGTATCAGGAGTGGCCTTTTAAGCTTCTACAGTTTTCAGAATGTGTGTTTTTATTTTTACCTCTGGTTTGGAGGCTCTTTGGGGATATTTGCCCGGTTTCACAAACGGGGCTTAGCTTAAGCCAGGACTAGGCATTAGTTAAATTAAGATATTTAAGCAACTTTTACAAAAATGCCTTGAAAGAAAATATTACAGGTGTGCATCTTAACACAGTGACATGTTTTAAGATATGTCATAGCAAGATATCTTTTTCTGAGACAGCTCAAACCTGCAATTTAGTCTGGGAAATTGGAGGTAAGAAACCCAACTTTAGCATTAGCATTAAGATTGGCAGGCAACATAACTGCAACTTGTGTTTTGGCGTGGGTGCTAACATATTAGTAAGCATTCTAATGGTTAATAGTCTCATAGTTATCTTTCTTAGTGTAAGCAGACCTTTAGCCCAAGGGGTCAAAATTTTGCTAGTTAGCAGTTAGCTCCCTTGTGTAGGTGCTGTAACAACACCATTATTACCTAAAACAAGCTTATATGGCTATTCTCTTGTTTAGCATCACTAAAAATTCATTACAGTAAAGACAATGTTCACACTGGCTATTAAAAGTGTGCAATAGAATTTATGTTTTGGATATTTTCCCCTGTTTACTGCATTTTGACATGATAGTTAAGAATAGCTGCTAGTACAGTGTGTCCTTGTCATGCTAATTAGCATAATTTTCCTTCAGTAACAGAGCTATTGAATACACGAATTATAAGGATCACATGAAATCCCTCTGTTTAAAATGAGGGACGTTGAAAAAAGTTTAATACCTCTCTCAGGGATCTTATGCTAGCTAAGTAGCTAGCATTTAAATAAATGGAAATGCTAATGCTATAGCTTTCTCATAGCCTACCTTTCCCAAATGATGTTCTTTAACATAAAGCTTGAAAATTGCATAAAGTGAGGTTCTATATTGATGAAATCTTTCTTTTGTGTTTGGGAAGGGAAAACATGCAAGCTTGGAGGGATTATTGTTTCTAGCTAGAGCTAAAGATCAAACACAAGGCATTGTGGGTACTGGATCAAAACGCTGACTCCATTAAAAAATAAAAAATAACGTGGGTGGATAGACTTGGCACAATCCCCAAGCTTCTGTTTTCGCTTCGTAGCACTCTGAATTGGAGGGTATTTTGATTCAATGGACAAAGACTGAGATGGGGGTTGGGAGAAGACGAGTGGTAACAAAAGAGGGCATGAAAAGACCTGGATGGCTTTATGTGTGACCTGTAGTAGTCTGAACACTTGGAAAGCAGCGAGAGTGTTTGAAACGGGACATAAATTATTTGTGTGCGTTTGTCGTGTGACTCAAGACAGGTCCAATACATCTATTTAACTGCAGGCCTTGCCACAATCACTCTGCTTATTTTATACTCAGTCCAAAACACTCTAGCGTTTCTGGTTTTCCAAGGAACTATGTGGTAAACATTACAAACCTAGTCATCGGAGTCTGGGCAGAGCTTGTTATTGTACTTAGATGCTAGAATTTACGGTAAAAACATTTCTGTGGATATACTGTATGTGTGTGTGTGTTTCTCAACACTGTGTGGGCTCAGTTTGTTCCTCTTTCTTCTCACATCTGCCTTCGGCGCTCAGCCACCCTCTTGTTCTTCATCCGCAGCGTAGGGCCACAACAAAAAAGGACCTGAGTGAAAGCAGCTGGAAGGAAACTGCAGTCTCTGTCACTGTGGGAGAGACTCACCTGGCTGCTTTTCTTTTATTGAGACTCTTTCTACTCCTGCCAGGTGTTCTTCGCTTTCATCCCACAGAACATAATATGAAAGCAAATACCATAAGATTCAGTGTATAAGGCTTCATCATATCAGGAAAGTGTTTCTGTGGCATTCAAAAGCAGTTTTTCAGCCTTATGTGTTTGTCTATGGAATAGTTTATGAAGTGAGCATCAAGTAAATTGCTGTTATCTGTTGTTTTTACATTTATCTTATCATTAGTGTTTAGGTTGCTGTTTGCTGAAGACACGGAGCTGATAGTGAGGGCTACCAGAGGAGATGTCTCCTCTTTCCTGCTGATATGTATTCAGGGTGTCTATAAATTGTGTTATTATACAGTGGGGTTCAAAAGTCTTAAGTCCACATTGAAAATCTAGGATTCAGAATTGAATTCAATCCAGAAAGTGTTTTATGATTTGGAAAGAAGCTAGTGCAGTTCATGGAGCTCAAATGTTGCGTTAATGAAAGCAAAAGACAGACAAACCAAATACCAAGATGTTATAAAATTCACTCATTTACTTTTCACTAAACTTTCTCTCAATGACAGAAAAAGACAACTATATAAGTAAACTCATATTTACACTAAGACTAAAACACCCCCAATTTTTAGTGTAAGTGAATGTAAAGGTCTCTTTTGAATTGTTCATCCTTTGAACAATTCGCTGTTTCTCTGCCTCTATCTAAAGGTCTCTGGCCTGTGGTGAATGTGGTGTGAACTGCTGACTCAGAGAAGGGATTAGATAACCAGGCACTAAAACATTACGGCAACACCAGACACAAATAAAAATACCAAACCTTTCTCGCTCTTACCCACACATATTAGTAAATCTCACGGAAACATGCCCAGGTCATGTTTTAGGCTTTATCTTATCAGTTAGATCAAAGCAACAGTTTTATCTTATATGTAAGTTTTATTACAATTGCATCCAAAATCACCCCTGTAGCCCTGTGCTCAACACAGATGAACGCAGGCAGCAGAATGTTCTCCACGGCGTCTCCAGACTCTGTCAGGTCTGTCGCATGTGCTCAGTGTGAACCTGTTTTGATCTGTGAAGAGCACAGGGTGCCAGTGGCGAATTTGCCAGTCTTGGTGTTCTCTGGCAAATGCCAAACGTTGCTGGGCTGCACGGTGTTGGGCTGTAAGCACAACCCCCATCTGTGGACGTCGGGCCCTCATACCACCCTCATTTCAGCAGACACATGCACACTTGTGGCCTGCTGGAGGTCGTTTTGCGGGGCTCTGGTAGTGCTTCTCCTGTTCCTCCTTGCACAAAGGCGGAGGTAGTGGTCCTGCTTCAGACATAGCAAACCTTCTTGTCACAGCTCGCATTGATGTGCCATCCTGGATGAGCTGCACTACCTGAGCCACTTGTGTGGGTTGTAGACTCCGTCTCATGCTACCCCTAGAGTGAAAGCACCGCCAGCATTCAAAAGTGACCAAAACATCAGCCAATAAGCACAAGAACTGAGAAGTGGTCTGTGGTCACCACCCGCAGGACAAATCCTTTATTGAGGGTGTCTTGCTAATTGCCAATAAGTGTGTACTCACACTAGGCATGGTTGCCGTAAAATGGGCCAGAGTTAGATTGTCCCCACTCCCCCTCTGGCCTGCACTCACGTGACGGAGCACGCTTACGTCATTATGGTGAGGAGGTTTCAGGATAAACAGGAAGAGCAGCGCTCTCGCTAAACGTGATGTCCATCGCTCTGTTTACTTTGTGGATAGTAATTTTGAGTCGTTTGGTCCAAGGTGGTCCACAGCCTTCGTACAGCATATTGTTAAACAAACATTGCACTTCTGCCGTAGACCGAAATAAATAAATAAATGCATTCATGTGTAATTATATATCCGCAATAAAATAAAAAACACTTTTATTTTGGTTACGATTATTTATGATTAATTGTTTGACAGCACTACTTCCATTTAAAAATCTAATGTAAGATTTAAAAATAAAAGTATATATTTATTAAACAAAGACATTTTTTCTTAAAATAAATTTCTTTTTTAAAGATTTTAAGACTATTCTGTTTTAATAAAAATATTCAGCATCATTTCTCTATATTATCAAGCAAGCATACACAACTTCTGAAATATCATGTGACACTGAAGTGAGGAAGCATTTAAAACAGTCTGAAACAGTGACAGTAAGAAACTGTTTAGCACTGCATTGCATGTTTTTAGTGAGAAGATTACTTCTGGTTACTGTATGATGATTGACATCGCAAATGGCCGAAATAAATAAAATATGTTTTCTAATAAATCCACGAATTGCATTGTATTCAAACAGCACTGCACAAGCTTATTAACCAAGGTTAAATAAACAATGCATGAGGAAAGTCTATGCTGAAACAGTGTTACTTATCAGTTGCTCAGTAACATTTTTATACATTTTTACAAGTCATGGAACAATGCAACACGTGTGACAAAAAATATTTTGGTGGCATCAAAATAAAATCTGAGAAAATGAGATGAAGATGACGCTGGGGGACGGATGAAAATTGCTTATTATCATGTTGTACTTTAAAACACTATCACAGTGTTAGCAGTAAATGTAATCTTTATTATAGAGAAACGCTTCTACCCTGATTATGCTAAGCCTGCTTTATTTGGCAGTTCTTGGCCAGAACTGGCTGCAGTGTGGACCAGACTTTATGCCATTTAGTCAAAGGTCTGACTGTGTGTGACTAGGTGTTGTATGGCGCTGCATGTGTAGGAGTTGAATTGAATGATGCAGCATTGGATGGTGGACCATCTCCAAGTCCTCGACAGCACACATTGATCACACTGTCCCTGCACACTGACACTCCAGACACCCACTTTCATCTCCATTAAGTGCACCACATCACACTGGCCAGCAAGAAGACACCCCCACACTCGCTCACTTCAAATTTTGCTAGGACTTCATCACTGTTAAAAGCTGCCCTGAGGCTGCTGAAGACACAGGCAAGTGTTTAAATAGCTGTAGCCGGTGGACAGTTACAGATCCGAGTCATATGGAGTGACACTTTGACATTCCGTCTGAAATGTTAGCATTGCACAGATACCATTGGGATTTAGCGTTTCCGCAAATTCCATTTGGAATGCTCTGGGATTCCATTCAGATTCCATTCTGTTGGAGCCATGCACTCCTTGGTAATTCAGTTTGTGAGACTAACATTAAAGCTGCAATGACATAAGTAAAAATGATCCAAACCCCCCTCAAAATAATTAAGAGTTTTAACCGCAAATCAAGCCATTGTTGGTTTTGCAGGCCTGCTGGGCCTAACCCTAACCCACACAATCGTAAATATCCAGGCGTTCAGAATATAAGTCTTCTTTTGTTACCCTGGACACCATTCATTATCAATGAGTGTAAAAGAGAAGCAGGTCAATTATTTTGTGTTCATAAAGAAAAACATTAGGGAGACTAAATAATGATAGAATTTTTATTTTCATGGACTGTCCTGTTAAGAAAGAATCTGTGTTTAATCTGTGTGATTACGTCATTTGATGTCATTTTTATCCAAATATATCTCACTCCAACTCTTAAACCAACTCTTTTTCAGCTGATGTCATTAGTGATTTCGACTCTTCTGTATCCCTGTACTATTTAACTATTTAAAAAACTGTCTAGATCAGTGGTTCCCAACCTTTTTTAACTCACAGTCCACACAGCCAAACACGTATGCTTCTGCGGCCCACTGCAAAATAATTTTTCAACAATCCTGCTTTTTGTGTCGGGTTAACTAAGTACTCAGAAGCAAGGCTGTTAATTGTCTTTATTGAATAAACTGGTAATGTATTGAATAAACAGAAAATATACATAACGGATCAGCAAACTAGAAATTTTTTTAT
This sequence comes from Enteromius thamalakanensis, assembly GCA_032357475.1. Taxonomy (NCBI): domain Eukaryota; kingdom Metazoa; phylum Chordata; class Actinopteri; order Cypriniformes; family Cyprinidae; genus Enteromius; species Enteromius thamalakanensis. The sequence continues at coordinate 12,414,614 of JAUCMT010000026.1, forward strand.
TATATATAACAATATTACAATTTCTATTAATAATAATTGGCGGCCCCCCTGCAATACAGGTTGAAAACCACTGGTCTAGATCATTTCAATTTGATGGCTAATCAATCAATCATTGTGACTATTCCCTAGTAGGCTTTATGTTAGAACAGAATCCTGGAATCCATTCAAATCAAATTTAGTATAGTGTGGAATGGTATGGAACTTTTGGATGAATAAATCAAAAGTAGGTCAGTACACTTAAAGGGGTAGTTCACCCAAAAATGAAAACTATGTCAATAACCCTTGTGTCATTTCAAACCCGTAGTAACTTCATTCTTCTTCAAATTAAGATATTTTTGATGAATTTGGAAAGCTCTCTGACTCTCCCATAGATGGCAAGGATACTAGCACAGTCAAGGTCCAGAAACGTAGCAAGGAAATTGTTAAAATAATCCATGTGACATCAGTGGTTGAACTATAATTTTATGAAGCTATGAGATAATATTTTGTGTGCAAAGAAAACAAAAATAATGACTACTCCATTTTAGGGAGTATCCCTTAAACGTAAACAAAATATGTTATTTTGTGTCGGCTGCTTCACATGAATATGTTGTTTTTGTTTAGGTCAAAGCGTAAACAATGTAGACGACATATATGCTTGTCGCAGCTGACTCAGAATAGTATACATTGTTTGAACTATTAAATCTGCAATGTACATTACAGTCTGTGAATATTACGCTGCAAAAATACAAATAAATATGCGGCAAATATCCAAATAAAATTCTGCGGCATCGATGCACAGTTTGTGGTTTGGTTCATTAATTTGGAGATGCTTTTGATTAATTAAATGTAATTAAACCATTAAAATGGAATCCAGAAAATTAATGGAAAACAGAATTTGATAAAAAACCTAAATTAAATGTGAAAGTTTTATAATTTCAATTAATTAGACATGCTTTTTAAATCATATAAATATTTTATTAACAATTAAAACAGTTTAAACTGAAAAAAAAAATCTTTCAGGAGCTCCTTGACCTGTAAAAGGAATCATTTTGTCTAAAGGAACAAAAGAAATGTGCGTTATGGGAAATAGAGATGGTTTATCAACCGACCATCAGCAGAGATATGTAACTGCTGGACTGATAGAATGACATCTTTCCCATTGGGTTATTACAGTACCTTACTCATTGCAGAACAAGTGGTGTTGCTCCATGGGTTCATTGAGTTTGTCTCGCAGATAATCGACCCCGCTTGTGAATGTTTGATGCGTGTATTTAACTGTGTCTGCTGCTCGACATGTTGCTCGGACAGCTGGGGGTGATAAACATAATGCTATATGTCCGACCCATATGTAGTATGAGCATGTACTACAGCCACAAGGGCTCTATAATCTGTCAGCCACACAAACGGCCAGATTGTTGATGCAAACAGACAGACAGAAAGAAAAGGCTGTCACTCTCAATTCGTTTGGAGGTAGTGAAAATTTTTCTGCCCGTGTCCCTGTGCTGTCGTTTTGACATTTCCTCCGATCGTTTGAAATTCATACCTTCCAGCACTCTTGAGATTACACTGTTTTCTTTTCATTTTAGATGTGTCTGTTGCAGTGGAAAGGTGGAATCGGCACACTTAAATATCTAGGGACTCCCGTTTAATTTATCCTCTCCATCACTGAGCCCTTATCTTCCTGTCACGCAGTCTTGGATCTTTTAGTAGCTGAGATTCAGCATAATTCATCTCTCTGTCTCTCTCTCTTTGTGTCTCCCTCTTCAACCCCTCTAAGGGACGCTGTACACGTGATAACTGTAAGTACCTGCATCCTCCGCCTCATCTCAAGACCCAGCTGGAGATAAACGGCAGGAACAACCTGATCCAGCAGAAGACCGCAGCCGCCATGCTGGCCCAGCAGATGCAGTTCATGTTGCCTGGAGCTCAGCTGCAGCCCATAGTGAGATCCCATTTTAATAACCAATAACATCACGACTGTTTCTCTCGTGCTTGAAAACGTTGCTTTATTATCCCTTGTTGTCTTTGTGTCTCTCATCCAGACCTCGTTCCCAGTAACGCCTTCCTTGGCCAACAGTCCGAGCATGGCTTTCAGCCCGTACCTGAGCCACATGAGCCCAGGCATCAGTCTCATGCCCGAGCTTCTGCCCAGCGCCCCCGTGCTGGTCCCGGGGAGCCCCACCGGCATCGCCATGGGCAACGGAAATTCAACGCAGAAGCATGTTCGCACAGACAAGCTTGAGGTGTTAAACACAGTGAACAACTTGTTCTGTCTCTACATATATCTTGCTAAACATGTAAAACTGTGTGCACTCACTTTTCCAAAGATTGGAATACAATACACTACTTTTAGGAGCAGATAGTTAAACACTAGGCCTTACTTACATTTGCATACTTCATTAGTGTTTACAGAAAAAACTGGGCATTGTACACTAAGCGAGTAAGGTTATTCCAAATGCAACAAACTCAGAAAACTGCAGAAATGTGCCTAACTGCTTAAAGGGGTCATGAACTGCCTTTTTATTATTTTGAAAAAACCTTAGCTATCGTTCAGTTGAAAGATGTCACCAGAACTGCCCCGCGAAAGCAAGGTCTAACTCTCCTGTCGAATTGTCGCTTCTCTCTGTGCCTACTCTTAGCGACAGAAAAATAGCGCTTCCAGTTGTATTACAGTATGCGAAAGTTCAAATAGTAAAGGGCTGTCCAGGTGAGTTGAGGCAAGTAAGAGCTAAACTCTGCTGGACACCGGCCCTCCAGGAACGTGTTTGGACAGCCCTGATATAGCATAATATTTTTATAACACAGTGATCTTTTATATATTAAAAGACGTTTATGACCCCTTTAAAGACGCACAAAAATTTGTATATGTTGTTAAATTAGCTCATTGTCTCAATATTTGATATCTTCAGACTAAATGGAATCATTGTCTGAAGCTGAAAGAAAACTGCGCCCATCATGCACGATGTAATTTTGTGTGAAATCTGTCATCTGACTGGCCAAAATCTGCTGTCCGGATCTGACTTTTGGCATCTATCGCTGACTTTTCCAGGCTGCCAGTCAGGGCAAAAATCTGTGTGAAAGTCATGAAGTGTATTCCAGAATTTAGTCATCAGATTTCAGACCATAGTTCAACCATGTTTGGCAATAAACGGTGAACCAATCTGGTAACACTTTACAATAACAGTATGATAAAGGAGTAGTTCACCCATAAATCAAGATTCTGTTTGAGTTTCTTTGTTCTGCTGAACACAAAGGAAGATATTTTGAAGAAAGTTTGGAACTACTCGAGGATAAATAAATGATGATAAAATCTTCATTTTTGGGTGAACTATTCCTTTAATAATCATATATCTAAATATAATAAGGGTTGCAAAATTCCGGGAATTTTTAATACTGACATTAATGGGAATAAACTGGAAATGAGCAAAATTGCCGGAACTAGGAATTTAGATGTAGCTGACTCTGGCAGCATAATCTTGGTTTAAACAACTAGGTTTGATGCAATTTCAGTTTAATTTCTATATCAAAAATAAACAAAATGTCCATCTTGGTATTAAATCATGAAAATTACATTTAAAAACTTTACTGTGCAGTGTGTAATTTGCTGGAAAACTAAATTAGGCTAAACCATTGTAAAAGTGTACAAATACACTGACTGAACATTTAGGTGAGCTAATAATAAAATAAGTCTAAAAATGACCCTCCCCACACAATCCCCTCTGATCACCTTAAAAGAGGGACCCCCCTCCATTTTCTCAGAGCCTCACTTGCTGCATTTGAGTCCAAAGGCTACATCTAAGTTTTGATATTCTGAATATATTGATCAACATATAATAAAATATGATAAATATGTTACAACATAAAAGTGTTTATACAGTAGCTAGCCAGCAAATCGATATATTTAGTAAGCACTATTTCATTGATAATTTATGAGGTATGTGCTTGCTAGCTTTAACTAGTTGTGCTAGCCACTGTACTGGCCAAACGTTTGGACACATTACTAGTTTTAATGTTTTAAAATTTTGCAGATCTTTTGCTCACCAAGCATTGGTTTATTCAATTAAAAATACAGAGCAAAACATTTATATTGTGATGTATTACAATTTAAAATAATGGTTCTATGGGTATAGCTTCCAGTCTCATCTGCGTCCAGCTATTTTTAGCAGTACTAAACAATTGTTGTTCTCCTCATTATTTACCTATAGCGGATAATATAATGGAAGCCTCACCCATAGACTTACTACCATATTGAACAAAAAGGTGCATACTTTAAAATACATATTTCTGCTGAATTTTGAACATCATTACTCTTTCTTCAGCGCCTCATGATTCTTCAGGCATTCTAATATGCCTATTTATTAACAATGATGAAACTAAATGTTTATTTTTATGTTGCATATGATACAATTGTATAAATTTCCCCAAATTTCTAATTAATTCCCATAAATTGCCACAAATTCCTGTAAATTTCCATAAATTCCTGGTAAGTTTAAAATTTTGAATATTTCAAAAATTTCCCAGACTAATTTTCCGCCCCTTTGCAATCCTAAATATAATATTACTTTAATATAAACTTAGGCCTAATCTTAACTACAACATGAGTCTTATGATGTCATGTGATGTCTTACCTGGATACTAAAAAAATATGGTGTTAATAAGGTGGACATTATTACATCACACATGAATTCATATGGCTCATGTCATAGTTACGATTAAGTTTTGATATTTAATTTAAATATTAGTTTTATTAGAATTTATAATAATTTAGAACACGGTCAAAATATATTAATATTCATTTAAAATGCTGTTATTGTAATGTGTTACCAAAAATCCTATAAACTTGCATTGAATGAGCTGAATTGAGGCCAGAAAATTATACAGACTTGGGGCTGGGCGTATTTTGTCCTGGGCCAATAAGCTAAAACCCTAGCAACTACAAAGCAACATGCTAAAAAAAAAGATTTTATGACCCTTATAGAAACATTCTGGCAATCATCCATTTAACATGGAATTGGTCAAGGGTCAGACGTCTTTTACCAAATGTAAAAATAGTTTATGATGCTATTTTGCCATGATAAGAATTGAAATGACTGTCACAGTGATTTTCAGCCTGACTAATGTGTGGTAGTAAACCTCTGCTTGTCCTGCTCTCAGGTGTGTCGGGAATTCCAGCGGGGAAACTGCACACGCGGGGAGAACGACTGCCGTTATGCCCACCCTATGGAAGCCGCAATGGTGGACGGCAGCGAGAACTCCGTCATTGTTTGCATGGATTACATCAAGGGCCGATGCACCCGTGACAAATGCAAGTACTTTCACCCTCCGGCTCACCTACAGGCCCGGATAAAAGCGGCGCAGCACCAAGCCAGCCAGAATGCTGCTGCCATGGTGAGTTACTGAGACGATCCCATTACAGTGACATCACAAGCACGAATTCTCATGACTATAACAAACACCTCAGATGATGTCTTCATTAAAGACAGTATGGATGAGTTGTCTTATAATAATAATTTGTGAGAAATACTTTATTTTACCCATCCATATAAAATACAATTATGTACAAATATTATACATCAAACTCATTGCTATTCATTTAATTTGGTACACATTTAAATAGCTTCTGACTGTTTAATCAGAGGCAGCTTGCTGTGGCAACTTAATCAAAACATGCTTTGCAAACTCAAGGCACTTAAATAATAAATGTTAAAATGAATAACGAATGAATGAATTACCATTCATTATTCAATTATATTTTATCACACCGTTTGGGGTTGGTATGTTTTTTGTGTGTGTGTGTGTGTGTGTTAAATATAGTACAATAGTGAAATATTACCATTGAAAATAATGTAAATATGTTTTACATTACATTTGCATTATTAATCGTGATGCAAAGCTGAATTCTCAGCTGCATTACTACAATCTTTAGTTTCACTTGATCATTCTAATATGCTGATTTGCTGCTGAAGAAATTATCTTTCTTATAATGACTCAGAAACGTCGTACTGAACAGTTTCAGTATGTGGTTTTATCCAAGGCAGCTTTCACTACACATACAGAGACTGTCCCCCTAGAGTAACCAGTAACTGACCAGCAGCCTTAGTTTTGGCCAGTATGCCATTTTCAGTAAGCTTTACTAGTGTCAGATCAAGGTGTGTGTATTTATAACTCACTTTCCACACACCTTCAATGTGAGGTTCAGGAGTGTATTAAATAATTCAGATCCCCGGCAGGAGGGTGTGTGTGTGTGTGTGTGTGTGTCTGCAGGCAAGCTCTTTGTCTCCTGTGTGATGTATGAAGACCTGGGCTCAGTGATCGGTTGCAAGCGGTGTCTGCAGTGCAGGTGCAGGAGAAAAAAAAATGATAAGAAAGGAAATAACAGGCTATTCATTCTCACAGAAACCTCCACTAGTTAGCAGCCTCCCAACCAACAGTGTACTGCAAACAGTTTCCCTTTCATAATGTGTCATTTTTATCCCAGTCTCCCAAGTCTTATCATGTAATGTTTTCACAAAGGTTTATTTACAGTGCACAGATGTGGAGACCTTATCCAAAAATCCTACCCCTGCTTGCTGCAGTCACCTGGTCTGCCTGAGGCTTTATCATATTGTTGGCTTTATTTGACTCCTTCTCGGCTCATGCTGTCATTCTTTTTGAACACTGCTTGATTGTCTGTACATCCTCACAGCTCTCTTTGTTGTCTTACAAGCTTATTACCCAGCTCTCTCTCTAACCTCAGCTGCATCTGTTCCTTCTCTTTCTCATTCTCGGCTCATTCTCTTGTCTCGTGTTTATGTCCACTGTCGTTGATTGGTTTGCCATCGTCATGTGGTCACTGCTTGCTTACCCAGCCCTCAGAGCGGCCTCTGAAGCGCAGCCTGCAACCAACTTTCAATCTGGTACTTTAATCTTTCACCCATTTTTGTGTCTTTTTTCCATTTTATTTGCTGCTTTGCTCATTTCTAGTGTCAGATTGTGTTTTGGATGAAAGAGTTAATGCTGCAAGAAACCAGCCCCGATTTCTGTGTAGACTAAACAGTGTATTAGAAGTGAAACGAAACAACTGAATACATCTGTAGTCTGGATTTTAGAAGTATATTTCTCTATTCACTCTACACAGGCACTTAGGAACCTTTTAAAAAGTGATGCAATAATTTATTTATAGAGATGCAAAATATGTATAAATGAGTATATTGCTTGTCATCTTTATGAATTGATTAATATCAAATATTCATGGTCATTTGTTTTATTTGTACATCATCATATACAACTTAAAGTTAATCAGTCAACACACCACTGATATTAAAACTGTAAAAATGTGATCTTTAGCAAACTTCAAAATAAATATAATTTTTGAAACTGTACGTAATTCATATAATTATTTAATATAATGTGATGCAAATTCAAATTGTAGCATTAAAATGATTGATTTCAGTTTTTAATGTTTACTTTTAATGTATTGAGACCAAATTTAATATGTATTAATACAGGTAGTAATAATCATTGTTCAGGAATGGATAATTAATTATTAATGATTACTTGTCCCATTATTTGCTATGAATAATGTTTTCTTTTAAAGAGATCCGTTCAAACAAACATTATTGTTATCAGTTACTCAACCTCATGTTGTTCCAAACCTGTATGGATTTATTTCTTCTGAATGTTGGAAAGCAAACTTTTTCTCAAACCATTTCTCAAAAAATGCTCCACAGAAGAAAGAAAGTCATTCAGCTTGGGATTGATTACATTTTTAATGCGTTTCATGTTTTTGCCCTTGCGCTACATTATCTATTAATAACTTACAAGATAAGCCGAGTAACAATAATATACATGCAAAAAATCTTTTGTAGCGGTTTGCAGTTCTCATTGCCATGGAAACAACAACTTCTGATTGGTGAAACTGCAGAATTGTGGGTAGTGCAATACCTCATCTGTAATTAATTCAGCAGTTAAGCAATTGTGTTCAGTGAAGTTTAAATCACCGGCTTATGCAATCTACAGAAACATATTCCCCCGTCTTGATAACCCTCAGAGCTCATAGGTGGATGCTTTATTTGTCTCACTGTGGAGATTTGGATTGAGATTTTTACTTCAGGATCCTGACTGTTAAGCTCTGTACAGTACAGCGCATTATTATTGGGTTGTGGGATTGAGTTCACTCGTGTAAATCATGAGGTCGGACTGCTCCCCCATCATCCCTCAGTTTGTGAATCACAGATATCCTCTTTCCTGCTGACCTTGCTCTTATCAGGTTGCATATCAGTCTTCAGACAGAATTACAGAGTGGAAGACAGCCGTACATCCTCCTCATTATGCCTTCATCTAGACTGAGCATTCTGTGTTTAATTATCAGAGGCCGATGAACAGTTTTTCTTTCTGATATCGCTCTTTCCCATGCAAGGCCGCATGCTTCTGATGCCCCTTTTAGAAAAGTGGAGAAGCACTCCCAGACATTTGGCAGAGAAGGAAGCACAGCATACCATTACTACGCTTTGCATTTAAAACTGCAGAAACTGTCACAAACTAGCTGAGGAAATGTCTAAATAAAACCCTTTAGAATTAGAGTATTAGTGCTGTCAAAGGAGTAATCATGATTAATCACATCAAAATAAAAGTTTTTCTTTATATGACATATTTGTATGTACTGTGTATATTTATTAAGTATATATAAACACAAACACATGCATGTATATATTTAATGTAAATATGGTATGTTTATATATTAAATATATTTAGATATAATATCAAATGTAAGAAAATAAATATATGCATGCATTTACATGTAAATACTTTCAAAATATATACTGTACGTGTGTGTTTTAATATAAACATAATAAATAAACACCGCATAAACATATATTAAGTAAATAAAGACTTTTAATTTTTTAAATGTGATTAATCATGATTAGTAATTTGACAGCGCTATTAAAAATACAATGTAAAATACTATTAAGTGATTCTAGGCACATCTAGGCAAACTGAAATACTGTTACAGTTTATATAGCTGTTTTCTATTTGTATACTGTTGCAAATGCAGTTTAATCCTTCGATGTTTGTCTTGAGTCACACGATCCGTCAGAAATCATTCTAATATGCTGATTCACTGCTCAAGGACACTCCTTGTTACTAATATTTTTGTGGAAACCATATATTAGAATAGAAATATACAGTTGTGGTCAGTGTAAATAAAAAATGTTTTTCTCCAATCTCCAATAAACGTTTTTTCTACAGTTATTAGCCCCCCTTCATATTCATAGTAAAAAAGTTGGTTCTGATGTGGAGCAAAATATTTTCCAGCTTCATGAAATAGCAAGCAGCTGCAGTAAAATTTCCATTACCACCATCATGACAATAATTGAGAAGTTCTGATCTACAGGAAGTGTTACATATCTGCCTGGAAGAGGATGTGTGCTTATATCGCCCTAATGCACAGTGAGGAGGAGAGGCCAACAATACTCCAAGCCTCACAGCTGGAGAACTGCAGAGATTAGTCTTTAGGTCAGACAGCCTACAAAAATATTAAAAAGCTCCTACATCACCACAAGTTCCAAACAATAGATTCAAACCAATCTAAACCAGACTGTCTCTGCTAGATATCTTATAATGTGTTCTGGTCAGATCATCCATCAGGACACTGATCGAAAACAAAATAATGGTTCTGCCATGGCCAGCAGTCCTCTGATCTGAGTCCTTTAGGAAATTAGTGGTTTGAACTGAAGAGGATAGTGTACTAAGATTGAAACATGAAAAGATAAGAAGAGCCTTGCATATAAGAAGGGTCTCTGACTTATTGCCAGATATTTTCTAAAATCCTTTAGACATTATAGGCTATTACCTGACTCTTATATAAAAAAATGGCTGCTGCAAAAAAAAAATTTAAATAAAATGGGCAAATAATTGTGGCCAAGATGTTTTGGAGAAGAAAAAATATTTCATAGTGAAGATTTCCCCAACTTTTGCATCACTTGAATAAATGTTGATAGCAGTGTTAAGGAAGTAATGCATCAAAAAAGTTACTAATTCTGTTACCAAGTTGCTCCTAATGGACAGTAATGCATTGGTAATTTTGGGTTAATTTTTGTCACCTGGGGTGGGATTACTTAATTTTTTTAACAGCAAAAAATAGCATGAAAAAAAAGGCCTATGCAACTCTCTCACAATTTCACTTCAGGAGCGGTGTAAGTAAAATAGAAAATGTCATTTAGATATTTCATGAATGTAAAATTAATGCGTTACTTTACTAGTTGCTTAAAAAAAAGTAATCTGATTATGTTTATTTAGCCCCAACACTAATTTTAAGTATGTAAATACTCGACACTTAAAAAGTTTGAACTTCACACACACGTATGATAAAAAAGATTGTTTATACATTTTTCTGTTGCATCCTAAAAGTAGCCGACAGACACAGTACAACGTTTCCTGTAATTCTGTATCATGGTTGTCTTTAACGCCTCCCTCTGCCCACCATCTTTCTTTTTTTGTTTTTTCTCTTTCTTCTTTGTCATCCCGATCACTTCAGGCTTTGCCACCAGGAGCCATGCAACAGCTACCAAAGAGACCGACCCTGGAGAAGACTAATGGCGCGGCTGCCGTCTTCAACCCCAGCATGTTCCACTACCAGCAGGCTTTGGCCAGCATGCAGCTGCAGCAGCCAGCCTTCATTCCCACAGGTGAGCTCACGCGGACAGATGATCCCCCCTGAGCCGCGCTCTAATACACTGTGTTCCTGTAATAGTTTGGCTTGCATACATACAGCACTTTAAAGACAGTGCCGGCTAGACGAGGACTTGAGCACTTTTTCTGCTTGCCATCTCTCTCCCTATAAGCCCACTTGCTCTCTTTATCTCGTAGTAGTCCACCCTATGCACATGTCATGCTAATTAGTCCCATGATGCATACAGTCATGCACCTGCACCTGAGCATTAGCTACTCTTTTTCTGAAGCTTCACTGTTCTCACGTAATCAGTAAAAACAGTAGCAGTAACCCTAGAGGATATCTACAGTACGTTTGCCACCCAATAGAGACTTTTAAAGACCCTGTGAAATTAAAATAGGAGTTCTGTGGCTTTTAGTCCAAATCTAGATTGCTGCAGTGACTGACTTTTTTTTTCTAGGCCAACACATAAGCTAGCATCACCCTGGTTTCCTCAACAAGAACCCAGTAGGATTTTCATTTGTTTTTGGAAAATTGCATATAATGAGCTCCGTGACCAACAATGATACACATTTTGTTCATCATGATTTGATCTTCAGGAATGAACACAACTTAATGAATTTTGAAGAGTAATTACTATCTCCAGAAGAAAAAAAAACATATTATAGGCTATAAATAAACTACAGCACAATATAAGCTTGAATATCTAGCAAGTGAGTGTTTATTATTGAAATTAGGTTTTAAATAGGTTTACCTGTTTGGTGGGATGATGTGTAATATCCAAACAACCTCTGTTTAGCTACTTAGTCTTGTTTAGCTACTTGTTAACCGTATTTTAAAAAGAAAAAAAGTGACTTTTCATGAACAAATTTTGTTAGAGTAAACTTAAAAGATCTTCAGCTTGTGTTGATATTAAACCTTGTTTAAAAAAATATTCAGGATGATAGAAGTGGGCATACTAAAAATGCTTACTAGTTTTTTGGGTGGTGGTCTACAAAAATATGTACTCGCTGCAGCACTTGATTATTTGTAGATTAGCTATATGCTAGTGCTTCCAAAATGTCTTTCTCTTCTGTGAAAATGAATTTTAAAAATGCATCGCTGACTCATTTCGTACTACACAGATTTTATTCCCAATAAGATGCTCTCGAGATTGAAAATGTCCCTCTAATTCCACCTGCCACTGACTAACATTATCATGTAGCAAATAATGTTTTGCAGCTGTGACGTAAGCAACATTATATTAATGGTATAAAAATACCCCACCCAAACGTTTTGTTTCAGTAGGAAATACATCAGTGCAGAAAAAAAGTCTTTATAGGCAACATGAAACCAAACCGGGCCCTTTTAACTTTTATAAGACATGTTTAATGCTTGATTATGCAGTGCATGTTATTTTAAAGCAAGAAAATAGTGTTCTTTGCTTGTAATATTGCTTTCTTCTCTTGACATAACAATGGCTGTATCTTTGCCTAGCTAATATATTTAGCACCTTCCTGATTCAATCAAATCCTGATGGATGAATTGAAGCCGAATCCTAGATTTGATCCCACATCATTTTCTGTTTAACTCCAACATAAGGCACATTTGGAAATGTGAATGCTGTTGCAAAAATCAAGCATTAGGCTTGACTTGTTAGCATTATGCTAAGCGGCTGATGAGACTAGAAAGCGTATGAGCACAACAATGGATTGGCAGCCAGGTTAACATCCCCCTCCTGATGAGATCTTTCCACCAGCGTGATTCATTTCCTCTTGGTTTCTCCCTGCTTTGTGTGCGTGTCTCCATCTCGCCACCATTGTCGCCCATAATGATGGCCATCGCTCTTTCGCTGTGTGTCACTAACTCTAAAGTTGTTTTGTCTTGTTCTCATGCTGCTTTCACTCCCCCTTCTCTGCACCTCTTCCACTCCTCCATCCTCCTCGGTCTCTCTTCTCCTGGGCTCTTTGTGCATGGTGTTGCAGGCTCCGTGTTCTGCATGGCTCCATCTGGAGGCATTGGTAGGTCACTTCCCAGTCTCTGGATCCGCGGTTTTTCTTACTACAGCATCTCAGATCTGTGACAGACAGGAGACACGATTAACTCCCAGCAGTGTATCATGGGGTGTTTCTGCTGCTGTGGCCACTTTTGTTTTATTTTGGTTTTATTTTTGTACAAATAAAAGTACATTTTCTTTTGCGTTTTGTTTTGTTTTTGGTTTGGTTTGGTGTTTTATTTTTGTTCGGTTTGGTTTGGGTTTTCTCTCGTCTTTTGTTTTGTTTTTTCTTTGGTTTGGTGTTTAGTTTTTTGCTAAAACCTACCATCCTTTAATTTTTGCTACTTTACACATGTCTATTATATGTACAGTAGATTACATTGTTTGTTTTTGTCCCAGAGCCAGGCATTCTATTCCAAATAATAAAAATTATTTCTATTCCAAATAACATAAATTACAACATTTTACATGTGTGGTAAATCTAAAAAAGAAAATCATATAAACCTTTATAGACAGAATTGACCATAAACCTAAATAATTTAAAGTCAAATAAAGTCAAATTGTATATAATAATAATTTAACACATTGCGACTGCAGTTTAATATGTGGCACTTTCAGTCGAGCTGCTGTTTAGCATTAGCAAGACAAAGGTGTTTGCAATTTTATGTAATCTTTAATTTTGTAATTGTAATTTTTTTTATTTTATTTCCAGTAAAGATGCCATTAAGCACATTAAATAATTTGGGATATGATAGAAATCCTCAGGATTTTGAGGAGAAAATTATGTTTGTAAAAATTTAACTATCATAAACAATTTCCATTTTAATTACGAAATAATTTTTACTGTCTATAAAAATGGAAATATATATATATATATATTTATTTATTTATTTATTTTTTACTTTTTACACATTATTATTGTATGTTCATAGCTACTAAAATATATCCCTTATAAACAGAATATTTGTTTTGTAATTTTTTTTTTTTTTTTTTATCTAGCAATTCATTTCCATTACCTTTTTGCCAAAGAATGCTGTTATTTGATTTTCAGGCGAAAAAAAACAGCAACCAAAAAAGTGCTCATAGTCAAAGAAACACCCTATAACATCAATACAACATATGTAATGGTCAATACTGAAAATGACAAGGACAGCTTAACATGTGCACCTTACGCAGTTATTTCCCTCATTAGGTCTCAAACTGGAGGCCCAACCCTGTTCCCGTCTGTCACTGCGTTTACACCCAACCTGTCAGCTTTCACCGCTTCTTATCATTTGCTCATTATTTCGGATTGTCGTATGCGTTTGTGCATGCATGTGTGCGTGTGATTTCTTGTGTGCAGCTGGCGGCACAGTGCGGGCACAAACAAGCAAGGCCAAAGCCTTCAGAGTGACTCATTAAGACTGGTTCCTTTTTCTTTTTGCCCTTTCCTCCTCACCCTCTCCTCTCCCTCACCACTCCCTCAAATCTATTATAGGCCTTTTCAAACCCCCAGGCCCAATGACAGAGGGCCGCTGGGAGAGGCGGGACTGGACCAGCTGCAGGGCCCCCCAAAGCCGTTACCTGTCAGGGCCTGGACATACTGGTGAGGGTAGAGTCTAGGTCCCCTCCCCTCACGAACACACACACACAAACTTACCATTCACCTGCTTAGAAAGGTAGAAATCGACAAACCAGAAACAATCCTAGCAGAAATGCAGTTGCACACATACTTCCATGCCCGCAGACGAACAATGATCTCCTTTTTTAGCTGGCCAAATTCAATTTGTCTAGATCTGTGCTGAACCAGTAAGTGTGCCAGTGTGTGCCAGTATTTTTTAATTTTTTTATCACATTATTTGACATCTGTGATGCACTTGCTGTGTACATATCATGCTATGTTAATTTGCAGTGTTCCTTATAATATGACCTTTATCTCTTTAACATATTAATTCAAGCATTGTAGAATGTGGTTCATTATCAGGTCCAAACTCCAAACCAAAGAAGTAAAGTGTCATATTATCTTAAGGCAGTATTTCAATGGGAATGAACTGCATAGTTACATTCCCTTTCTTTTCCCTACTGTATATTTATCCATTCTCCGGCCCCCATCAAAATATGACAGTCAGACGTTCCCGTCTGTTCCAAATGTTTGTGATTTTGATGACGGCCATGTTTTTATTTCACCCTTAATAGTTTTATCTAAATGTAATGGTGATCGGATAAAACTCTCTAAGCTAAAAGGTAACGAAACTAGATGTTTTTAAGTTGTTTGCATGTTTGTACTTGAGTGAATACATCATCTTTGCAGTACATGAAAACGTAGTTGCCATGACTCAGCCTATTCCTCTGGCATATTATGTCATGGTACTCATAACATTCCTCCTCCCCTCCACCTTCCCCCTTCCCTTGTTTCTTGTCTGACTCGCCTGAAAAAAGTTCCCATGATGCACAGTGCCACCACTTCCACTGTTTCGTCGGCTACGACCCCAGTCACCAATGTTCCTTTTGCTGAATCAGCCACCTCCAACCAGGTTTGCCCCTTCATTTTGGCCTCTCCTTTTTACAGCTGTAAGGCGTCCGACTCTGGTCCATAGACAATAATGCTTTTGTTTCCGTATTTAGACTTGAAAACCTAAATGCAATCTGTGTTATCAAAGTAAAAAATATGGTAATGCCACTTTTCTCTGTATCTAAATGGCAGAATGTGACGACCTTGAGTCCTTGAGTTCTCTATGGACCAGTGAGGAGCCTCTTTACCTCTTTAGCACAATGTCCCAGTTCCACCATGTGTCTTTGTGTGTGTTCACATCTCTGTCTGTCTGTTTCTGTGCCTTCACTGTGTTAGAGAGCAAATGGCTACATTTAAAGGGATAGTTCACCCAAAATAACATTTCTGTCGTTAATTACTCACCCTCATGTTTTTCCAAACCTGTATGCTGTTATTTTTTCCATAGAAAACAACATTAGCTAACTTTTTCCGTACAGCAACAGTGTATAGCAACCACATTAAGGGAAAAAAACAACAACAAAAAGGCAGT
Source organism: Enteromius thamalakanensis (assembly GCA_032357475.1). NCBI lineage: Eukaryota > Metazoa > Chordata > Actinopteri > Cypriniformes > Cyprinidae > Enteromius > Enteromius thamalakanensis. The sequence goes on from JAUCMT010000026.1 coordinate 12,430,242, forward strand.
ATAGAATTTTGTTTCAAGTCTTTTGAAGTTAATTGTTAGCTTATATGATAAAATAGCCAGTAGTTTAGATTTAGATTTTATTTTTGAATTGCTTCTGTTGTGCTCATTTGTAAGTTGCTTTGGATAAAAGCTTCTGCTTTTAAAGCGTAAATGTGTGTTTTAGCTAATTCTTTTAAATTATTCAGTTGAAGGATTGATTTATAAATTGGTCTGATTTTTTAAATCACGTTCATTTCCAGTGGTATAGGATTTAATTGATTATTTTTCTGTTCGTTTGGGTTTTTCTGTATTTTGAAGTCACTATGTCCTGTTGATGAATAAAATAAGTTGGGGTTTTTTGTTCTTTTTTTGCGCTTCACAGAAAAATCTAAATTCAGAACAACATAAGAGCGAGTAAATGATGACTGAATGTTTATTTTTGAACAAACTATCCCCTTAAGTGATAAAGTTCATTGTCTTTTCTTCCCCCTTCACCATGTTTTAAGAATTTTGCACTGGAACAAGTTGTTTCTGTGGCTCACATTAGAGTGAGATGGTTTTTTTGTGTCCTCTGCTTTTTCTGTGAGTAGAATGTGGGTGTCAGTTCTCTGAATTTTTGTTTGTCCTTCCTTCTTTATTGTCTCAAATCTCAAACCTTTAAGGGCAATTAAAAGTTCAGCATTTAGTCTGTTTAGTTAATGTGTTCTGCAGGATCATAGTCAAGCCACAGGCCTTTCTGAAAAAGCTACATTCTGGATTATTATCAGGGTTCCTACGCAGTTTTGAAAAGTATAGAATTCGATTTTTGTTTTTCAGCTCTAGATATGTATAGAAGAAAGAAAACAGTATGGGAAAAAAGGATTGTTTTATACCCCAGTGAAAAAATATATATATTTTTACAATATTACATTTATTTCATGCTTAGTATACTACAAATACATTTTCATATTTATGAACATTTATGTACTTTTTGCACTCTAATTGTGTAGAAGTAGTGCTGAATCCAATTACAGAGAAACTTACAGAGAAAGCACATTTGATTGTGCTAAAGTTGAACTATTGCAAGTATACATAGTATATATATCTAGAGGGTCAATATTACACAATCTTCATTAAAAGTGACATAAATAATCATTTTAGGCTTATTAATAAGAAACATGCATTGTGCACAAGTAATACTTCAAATAAAGTTTAATTAAAAAAATTATATCAGTAGGTTTTGAGTTATCTGTCAGCAAATATGTTAATAGATTTGAACTATACTTAGTAGGAAATAAATACATTTTAAATATATAACTTTTTGACTAGTATAGACTATAATAGAGTCAGCAAATTTATGATTATTTCTATTCAGGATCTAACTTTTGGCCATGAGCTTGGTATATTTGTGAAGAGCGACAGATGTTTTTATTGAAAATAGTTTTTGAAGCGTTGACCCAAATACAGATATGTCTGTTGAGCATATAAATGCAATGACCAGACGTGTTTAAGTTGAGAATGTTTATTACTGCCTGAAATTATTGATTAGTTATTATTAATTATTACCAGCAAATATTAAAAACCATGTAAATACAAAATTCATTGTGCAGTGTAGAAATCTTTTTCTGGACATCTAGACATAATTTTCACAAGATTGCAGAAGGCCTTAAAAAGTAAAAGTATTAATTTTTAATGTTAATTTGGAAGAAAGTTTTGGAGGTTTTTTTAGGAGTTAAATGCGGGACTGAATATGAAGTTTTGATAACCATATGAAATGGTTCTCATATATATGAAAATTAATAGACTTGTCATTTGTTTATATAATGAGTTTCTTTCTTCTTCATTTTATGAGTAGGTTTTTACTTGACCTTTTTAAAAATGTTTTCTTAATTGGAAAATATCTGAATGCCATTTTAATGTTTTTAATTATTATTGGCATGAATAATTAACTAATATAATTTATTTTAAAAATGTTCATATCGAATAGCAAAATAAAATCATTAAATAGTTCCAAGTTTTTTCTGTGGTACCCAGATCTGGTAAAACTGGTACTGACTAGAGACATTTTGGTAACAGTTTTTTTTGTGGGAGTTGTGAATTTAATATTGGGAATTGAACTTCAATCATTACACCCTTAATAGTGTATTTTTTACTATGATATATGGTCTAAAAAATCCAAAGAGAGGTCTGGAAACGTGTGTAATTTTGAAACAGAGAATGCGTAGGAACCCTGTGTTCAGCGTTTTGTAAACTGCCATGTTCAGTGTGGTTTTCAGCTCTAGTTTAGCATGTAATGGTAATTCTGATGTTCAGGTAAAGACCAATAACGCTGCGTAGGCCTGAGGTGTCAGCACTCATTTCCTGCTTAGCTTGCTTTTTTGCCAAATTGCGTCTCGCAGAATTACGATTGTGGAATTGCAGGTCTCCGCCCGCCGTCTCAAGATAACTGATGCGTTATATGATCACATGGCACGATATTTATTCATACTCTTGTAATTCTTTTTCTCGTTTTCGAAATGAACTGCGGGTTTGATATTGGAGCAGATAAGATAAGAGCTGACTGTAGTCTCTTTGCATATTGCTTGTTTGATCCACCTCCTTATCTCTGGGCTGTTTGTACCTGTCTTCCAGTAGACGCCGCCGAGGTACTGAGCGCCGACCCCATCGACCTCCAGTGCGTTCCCATGGAGGCTCATTTCTGTCCCGCTCCTAAACTCCTGGTGGCTGCACCAATGACGCTGAATCCAGTAAGCCTCTCCCGCAATCCCACAACCTAATCAGGCCCATCTCTCATGCAACATGTGCCCAAACAACAGAAAAATGAATGCAACAAAATGTGTGCCTAATCAGTACGTCCTTAACGGGCAATACATTCATCCTCATGTCAGAGATTCCCACTTCATTTGACGTCAACAGAGGTTTGTTGACATCGAAACAGGCAATACTTAAGCTTGGACCTACAACTGTTTAAGGAAGCATGCCATCTCGATGCAAGGAGACGCAAGGAGCGCACGGATGCTGGAGATGGAGCGCTCTCGTAACTCACAGCCATACGAATACATGCAAACCAATTAGCTGAGAAGGAAGTGAACATTAGGTTTCAGAGCCGTACAGTAGGAGTCGATGCAGATCATCAGCAGACAGAATGTTTCTCCGTCGTAGAATGTGAAAACCCAGATTGTGTGAGAGTGACACCTAATGATATTTTACATAGTTGTGGTGGTGGTAATTTCTTTCACATTTAATTATAATTAATAAACGTGGCACGTTTTATTTCATGTTTACATTTCAAAATGTCCACAAAAAAACAAAAAACAAGTTATGATTGATGCTTTTGTAAGATAATCTGATACTGATTCTCATGATACTGGTTTAGGTTTTTAGTTTTAGAGGTTTTCAAAATGTCGTTGTTCGTGCCTTTGAGTTACAAGTGTGTGCCCCCCCCCAGTTCTTCTGTACTCAACTGAATTACATTTTATCATAGACTAAGAAAGTATACCTGTGTAGCCTTTCAAATTCGATGTGTCGTTCCTCCATCTACTTGGGGATGTGTGTTGTTGTGAGATTTTCTTGAAAGAGTATTATTTATTTAATGACTTTACAACAGGCTAAAACTGGTCTACTGAGATAAGTGTTACTATTCATGCCTGAAGTATCTCACCTCACATTTCAAGCTCCACGTCGAGACGTTTAAACAAAAGATTGGTTCACATACTCATACCTCCATTTTAAAAATAGAACTGCCTTAAGCAGACTAAATATCAGCACTTCTTGTTGCGCAGTGTGATGCACACTGAAATGTAAGGTCTGATTGCAGGCCTTCTGGATGTAAAAGATGTCTCATTGAGAATTTTTATTGGACTTTATTTTTTTGTCTTTGTTCTTCAATATTCAAATAGTCTAAAAATAGTCACGATTATTCACTTTTTAGATTATATTTATTGCATTTCTTCAATTATTGGGTGAGTTTCATGAAAACAGTCAAAAAGTCATATTTCATACTAAAAGCAAAAGAAAGAAAACTGAAACCAATTTTTATGCAACAAATCTCATTTTCATCACTATAATGTGCAATAAATTACCCTTTTCTTTTCTTTTTTTTAGTATTGTGATTATATTTGTTCTTATTCTGTTGTTAACAAAATATAATACTAAAACAATTACCAAAAACACTTTTCCTGCTATGTAGTAAAACAAAAATCACTGTGTAGTGAAAATCAAAGAGGATTTTTTTTAATGCAATTGATTGCTCTGGTGCAAAAACATACAATGCATTATGGAAATGTAGTTTACTTGTCATTTAAAATGCAAACAAAAAAATTACATTTTGCATAAATCTATTCCAAAATGTGACATTTTCATAAGATTCACCCTATTACCATGTCTATCTCTTGTAGACAAACCCCTTTTGATGGCTGGACTGTCTCTGCCAAAATCCATGCTCTGCCCCACCTGCTGTGTGACAGTCTGTTCGTCTCCACTTTTTGTTCAGGCATATTTGGTGCATCCCTGTGTACCGTAAGATTAGTTTTCAGTCTCCATTAGTTGCCAAAATTATCATTTAACCTGCATGTTTTGTGGTATACACACTCTTTTATAACAGATCAGCACACACGTGTAAAATCGCGTTCATCAAAATCTCAAGAAGATATGCAAAATCCTTTCTAGAAGTCTGGTACCTGATTTGAATATCCAGCATCTCTCCCATTAGTTTGCTCTATTCAGCGGCATATGCGCCTCCTGCACAGACATGTCAAGTGCACTGCTTTTGTGCCAGTGACTCTCAGACAGGTCACCCTGTGCCAATCACTGGAGAACTCAGACTGCACAATCAGACCTTGACATGCCAAGGTCATGAGCCAGATGGATGGAAATTGCAATATTGCAAATGTGCCCACCCAAGCGACAAATCTAAAGCTATCATCTTGTGCTTTGTTTTGAAACATCTCAGTTATCGCTACCGTTCATTAGGCGAGTCCTACAGTTGGGAAACTGACAGTAGGGTGGTTTTCAGCAGCTGTTTTTATTACTGCATCAGTGTGCACTCGCTAATAGAGTTCCGGTCCCTGCCAACCAAGAGCTCTATTAGATTATCGCCGTAATACATTATTGATAGTTTATCCGTGGAGGAAATGTAAAAACTGTGTCAGACGGACGATACACAGAGGCCTGCAATCCATTAGGGGAGTTTCTTTGCCCATTTAGACTTTGAGACAAACGGCCGATCGAGCTCTTTCAGTTGTTCTTGTGTTTGTTGTGTTCTTTTGCGAACAGGTTTAAATCACTGACTGTGTCCTTACTTTCAAAAGTCGGCAGACTCTAAAATGCAAGGGCGTAGATGACCGCGCGACATCTGAATATTTGGACTGTGAGCTGAAAGCTGCGGCTCTGGTGTAGACATGTTACAATTAAAGAAAATCTATGATTCTTTTCAGACTGGGTACTTTGAAAAGGCCCTCATCAGCCAAAGCTTCATTTACGAGCCCCCTCGGCGCTCCTTTACATGCATATATGAATGTGACATTTAAGACAGAGAGAATGTCACGAGAGGTTTTGGATGCCTGTCTCACCATTTCTCTCGAAACGAAACTACAACCTTTCTCAACATATCAAGGAAGTGAAAGCCTCTCAATGCCATCCACTGTTGATGTACAAAAAGAGACAGAAAAAAATAAGCTTGTCACTTATCTCAAAGACCCTTCTCTAAACTGTTGTCTCCTTTGGGACAGCCATGTTGTTTCAGCGGCGTAAACCCAAGAGAGAGCCATACAGCTGATTTTATGACCTAAAAACATCATCACAACTTTTTTTGCTGATCAGCACACACACTATCTAGGCCAAACACAAGTGATAACGTACAGCGGTGGTCTAAACGAAAGCCGAAATCAGAGCGGGGCGATACTATACTGTGTTATACCTGAAATAGTATCTGTATTGTAAACATCTCTGTATAATGTTCATGTGTTGTTTTAAGAAATACTGGGGCAAGTACGTGTGGATTCTTTTAGGAACGATCTCTACTGTTTATTGATGTGTTGGATTGTGTTTTGTAATTGAGTTTCATTGCCCAGCCAAGGTGTAGAAGTCTCTGTCTCTCTCTCTCTTTCTCTCTCTGTCTCTCTCTCTCTCTCTCATATAAAGAATTATGCCTTCTCCAACTGCAATCCAGCTGGAATCAACGAAATACTTGATAAAGAAAAAACAATGTGCCTCATCGGGGGCTTTAGCATTTTAAGATCTCACTTTTTAAGAAGTGTGCATACCTGCATAAAGTAGTTAGCTAGAATAATCTATGTGTACGTATTACAAACGCATCGTCACCGTCATTCTAGTTTTTCCCACATTACTGACTTTCGTAACGGTACCTGTTTTAACTATACCCTCACGACTTCAGTCACGTTACGGTGTGTTTTTTTGACACAGCTCTCAATGGTAGTTTAAGTTTATCGGTTTACCTTACCTTACATCGTAAAGTCTGTCATCGCATGAAATTAAAATAATCTGAATAATCTACATCATAGTTTGTGCAGTTAGTGGTTTAAGATTTTTAAAAACAATTACTTAATCTGTATATCTATATATCAATATACACCTTTGTATGTATTACAATGATAGATTCATTGTTACCTATGATAGTAAGTTCTTGTTGCTATGGCAACAAAACTACAACATGGCTACCTTTGTATATCTTAATTGTGAATTTTTTCACACTTCAAGTGAAATAATGTACAACGTTAACTTATTCAGAAAGGGAATGTGTTCTTAAGTTGTCTTGGACAAAGAGATGATTGACTATTTTGTAAAATTATATAAATATATATATACACATATATATATATAAAAACGTATATATATATATATACGGACTTGTGAGATACTTTATGTCCAAAGGCCCTTTGGAGACATCATACGTTATTTCAGTTTTGATGATTATTATTTTTCTATTGGGGGTGCTGATCTCTTTTAGATAAGAACCAGATCTTTACGTAAACAGCATCTGAGCTTTTGAACTAATCTGATGGATCAATTTGGGGGAAAGAGACTTTCTAGTCTCGTATTTGGTCCCGAAAAAGGTTCAGCGTTTTTTATAAACAACGCAGCCCTGTGATGTCAGTAACTGGACGGTATCAGCCATACGTGAGCCCCTGATTTAAGTCTCTGTCCCCCTCTGGCCCACCCAGACTGCACCCCAGCTGTGCTGGGACCTGGTGACTCGCCTGGTCACCCCATCGGTGTACGAATGTGTGTTACTCACCTTGTTTGCACTTATGTACATAACTGATTCAAAATATTCAGAATTTATTTTGAATATACATAGATGAATAAATATATATATGTAGAAGAGCAGATTCAAATCAAATGTCTGTATCGTTCGGAATACAGGTAAACAGTTATCCTTTTAAAGAGTTGTCAAAGAGATAGATGCTGTTTCGCTGGGGTGTCGAGGAATTTGTTGTTTGTTCTGTTTGCTAATGCCCTTGTTCTCATCGTTAAGCATGATACTGCATTTTGCGGACAAAATGATGTCAAAAAAGGCTTTGTAGTTTTGCGTAGCTTACAAAAGCGCAGCGACCTGAGCACTGTGCCCGCTCGCGTCTGATCCTGAGGTCCAAAAACCAAAGAACGGCCAACTTGTTTCTCTTTTACCTCTACGTTGGGCGGTTTATGCGTAGAAAACAAATGAGGGAAGGGGGGGGTGTAATAACGCTCTGCTCCCTACAGGAAGACTAGGAGGGCAGCGTAAAGAGCACCTCAGGATCAGGCCGCAGCTGGGAAGCATTGCTGTGGGTTACACGAAATAACACGTTTCAGTTTTCCATTCTTGTGCACTCACCAAGACCAACAAAATAACCTGAAAATCTCACAGGATATCCTCAATCAAAATTGCTCCAAAATCCGACGTGAAATCGCCAGACAGAACCCTCTGTTGAAGAAAACTTGTACATTCTGTGCTCTACAGTTGCTTTGGAAGCCAATAATTTTGTTGCCATGGCACTTGCCCTATTAGTGAGGGAGAGACTGAGTCTTCTGTAGGTTCTTGCATATAGACGCACCTTTGGACCAATCGATTATGGTCCTCAGCCTTTTGACTGTAAAGCTGAGGTAGCACTTAGGACTTAGCATAGACTAAGGGGTCCCGACTTGCATCCAGAAGCTAGGGGTGCTCCTTTTACCACTGTGCTTGACAGAGAAAATCGACAAACACTCTTCTGCTGTCCATTATCCTGTGCCTAAACATTGGGTGTGATGTGAAAGGACTGTCGAGAAAGCCATTGAAGTTAGACTTCCACTTAACTGTGCCCTGCATTTATTCACGTCATCGTCATTTCTGTGACTGGAACCCTAACGTCAATGGTTCGTGTTTTAACCTGTAGAAGTCCCCGAGACAGGAGCATCACATTAATGTTGTACAAAGCTGTATAGTTTCGAATGAAATCGCTCATCGATGCAGAGGTTATGTCCCTTTAAAGGCATCGGCTGAGGTTCGGTGACCGATGCCAATGCCTGTGTAAATGCTATTGTGTGTGTGGAACCGTTCGAAGAATGTCTACATTGTTTCAAAGCCATATGTAATAGATTCCTCTCTCTCCCACTGTAGGACAAGATAAAACTGAATGCTTTGACTCTTTATATGAAATGCTTCTCTTTCTATTTAGCTTATTGTGCTTGTATGTGCTTCAAGAACTGTGCTTCTTGTCAATCCCTTTGCGATATATAAATGTATGAAATATATACATACTTAAGACTTCTGTTCTTTTTGTTTGACATTTTAATAAAGCACTTAAAGGCAATTTTGGACTGTGTTTGGTGTGTTTTTCTTGGTGCTCTACAGAGACATCAACAAACCAAATAATTGGATTTAAGAATTACAGTGTTAATTAAGTTAATTTTATTAACTGTACAAAACTATTCAAATCACTGGACATGCCAAGATAATGTGATTTTACTGATGCCCAAGGTGAGTTTGCTAATAGAGACCATTCTTTGATCACTTCATGATTATACATGCTTTAAATTTACAGTGATATTAACATTTTGTCTTTTCATTGATTGCTTATTTGCATTTTTTCCCTTCGCTCTCATTTTACAATATGATTGTGTCTTGGACATGTTTAGCTTAGGTTTACTTCCAGCTATAAAGGTTTCAGATGATAAAATTAGGCCTACATATATAGTCTCAGTGTAGAGTTTTATCTTAAAAAAAATGCTTAATAATACTTAATATTTATAAACAAAAAATAACTAAAAATACCAGTATTATTAACGTTATAAGTCATATGCAGTAATTCAATTCTTTAGAAAATATACTGCATATACTAACTTAAAGTTTTTGCCTCGAATTTCCCTTCAGATGACAGTGGATTGATCCACAAAAATGAAACTAATTTAAATTCTTTTAAAATTGCTATCCTCTAACTCACATTTTTGTTAGAGTGATGTGATTTCCGGCGGATGTTTATTGGTCAGTTTGAGGCGTGTGAGAAAGAGGAGCTCCTCGGCTCCGCTTCATTCCCGCGAATCGGTTCTTTAGAACAGTTCATTTCAAAGAGCCGGTTCAAAAACCTGTCCGTTAGTGTCAAAGTGTGGTTGCGTCATAACGTCGCCTCTGACTAGCGTCCCTAAAAAGGTTTTCTAATAAGAGCATTTCTTATATGTGTGCCATTGTAGTTTAATTGCGTTCTAATCCTAACCCCAACCCCAAAAGGTAAAGGGTACATTGTTTAAAAAACGTTTTAATTTATTGTCCACTATGTGCTGATACAACCGCCATACGTTTTCATAACGTTTATGCTAATTGCCTATTAACTCAAAGCCAACCAAATCCTTGTATCCAAAAGCTCTAACAAATTTTTTAAATATATGGATCCCGGCTAAATTCAACCCCATTTGCTTAATCCTTGATTCAATTCAACCGATTCACTGAAAAGATTCGATTCGGCAGAACCGTTCGTTGACGCTCGCGTGAGATAGGAGCTCCGCTGCCGCCGATGTCGTCTGGGGCCGATATGCAGAGGCGGGCCGGGGAAAAGAGGCAGAAGAAAGGAAGGAAATGCAGGATTCCGAGGCGGCGTGTATGAGTTAAGGATTTCAGAGCACGAAACCTGAACCCGGTGATAATATTTGTCTCTAAGACGCGGTATTAAGGCAAAAAGGATCCGTTTTTATGTGAGTGCAGCCTCGCGCTCTTTGAGAAGCACTAGCCAGCTAACGCTAACGTTAGTCATGTAGCGCTCCATTCACACGAACGCCAAACATGGACACGACTGCACACAATACTTGTGTTTTACATCGCCTGTGTGGCGAACAAACTATCGGATGAACGGATCCCAATGGCGATAGAGCGCAGATGGAGGGGCGTTGTGGATTTAGCTAGACGTTCACCCAGAAAAAACACTCGTCCGCTGTTGAATCTGTGGCTTTGATTTCCTTGAACACGAAAAAAGTGCTCCCCCGTTGTTGTTTTGGTCGTAAAACGCCTCGATACGAAGTGCTGTGGTATTTTTATGTTTTTATGGCCGCTGCTGAGCAGATAAAGTTAGCTGTAGCTTAAGCCTGGATCAGACCAAATGAAGGAGTATAAGGTGGTTGTGCTGGGCAGCGGCGGCGTGGGCAAGTCCGCACTCACGGTCCAGTTTGTGACCGGGACATTCATAGAGAAATATGACCCGACCATCGAGGACTTCTATAGGAAGGAGATCGAGGTGGATTCGTCCCCCTCGGTGCTGGAGATCCTGGACACCGCTGGCACCGAGCAGTTTGCGTCCATGCGAGATCTGTACATCAAAAATGGGCAAGGCTTCATTCTAGTCTACAGCCTTGTCAATCAGCAGTCATTTCAGGTGAGTATTGCATCTCATGTCTGGCTCAGCTAGTGAGGTTAGATTAGCACATCCTTAACCAGTGTCACCACATTTGAGGTCAGAAAATCACTTAAGCAATGGCACTTCTGTGATTGAGGAGAGATCCAAACCTTAGCCTCAACCAAACTGTGAAGGGCAGAAAATACCGCACTTTTGAAAGTTTACAGCATACATGCAACAGGTTGAAACTTGTTATATACAAACGCACAACCCTGATGATCTCATACACCTGCGTTTTATCATTCTGTATGTTATCTTTACTATCTATCACAGTTCACATGAGATTTATTTATTATTAGCAAATCTTCTATTTGAAGCCAGTTATAGTGCAGAAACCAATGTAATCTAAATGCAAGTTGTTGATCTTTTTGTAAACATTTAATCTGTTTGTGTTTCATTTTTAAAAATGGTTTAATCAGTTCCATCATTTAGTCCGCTTAAACCCCACCCCAACAAGCTTCTTGGCCTTCACTTGTGCTTTTCAAAATCCAATGAAAATCAAAGCACATAACCAAGGCCCTGCTCAGTTTTCTTTTTTTTTTTTTTTTATCTGTTTCCCTTAGATGTACATCACAATACGCAAGAAAAGATTTGTCACCACTTCCATTTCGTTGCCAAGTTATTTGGAGTCTGAGTTTTTACTTTCTCATACATTATACATGACCTTCTCTCTCTCTGCTCCGCAGGACATCAGACCCATGCGGGACCAGATCGTTCGTGTGAAGCGCTTTGAGAAGGTGCCTCTGATCTTGGTGGGGAATAAAGTGGACCTGGAGTCTGAGCGGGAGGTGGCGGGCTCTGATGGACATGCCCTCGCACAAGAGTGGGGCTGCCCCTTCATAGAGACCTCGGCCAAGAGCAAGAGCATGGTTGATGAGCTGTTTGCTGAGATTGTGAGGCAGATGAACTACACCACTTTGCCCGAGAAGCAAGAGCAGTGCTGCACCGCCTGCGTTGTGCAATGAGCGTCCTGGCCTTACTTTCAGTCCAGGTATGAGAGTGCAAAACCGTGAGGTGGTGGGGGGGAATCAAACATTCAAGCTTTCTAGAGCATTCGCATGTTATATGTTTAATATCTAATAACATAAAATGATGAAACTGTGCTTGAAGAAAAAAATGCTTAAGCCCAATACCAATAAGTTGAAGCATGAAATGACTGCGCAGTGTGGGCTAGCAGTCAGGCGCATGAGAACAAGGACAATCCTTGTGAATAAAGAGGAAAACCGAACATCCTGAATGGAAAGTGATGTCGCAAAACAGGAAATGGTCTCCTGGAGAATTTTAGGATGACCCAGTTGTGCCACTTCAGTGGTGTCTTTATTTAAACAATTTTTTTTATAGTCCTATACAAATGTTTTGCTGATGTAAGATGATCCAAGTCAAACAGATCATCTTGCATCAAACGGGTTCATGTATTTGGAAATTAAATTCCTAAGACAATGCATTGTGTCATAATGCTATAATAGATAGCCATTTTTTGTGATTGTGTTTCAACTTCCTATTCATTAGCCACCATGTATAGATACAGAATAAGTGCAGTACATGTTAAAATATTTGTGCTATAATCAGTGTGTTAAAGGGATATTTTTAAAGTTGTTGGTAACCACTGACTTCCCCGTTGTATTTTTTGCATATGATGGTAGTCAATGACTACTAATTTAAAATAGTAAGAAAATACCAGTTTGCAATATCAAGCAGAATAACCATGTGCTTTGTATGGCTAATGTAACAAATGAAGTCCACACACATATGGCCTTTTTTGTTTAGTTTTTTGTGACTTCAGCACATTTGTCATTTCTGTGTTTCTTAGACACCTGATCCAGATGGATGCTCTCTTGAACCAGTCTCTGATCGTATGACCCTCTGAGCCACACCTGTGCCACTGAGCCCCTTGAACTCTGACACTTAAGACATCTGGCCGAGGCTTGGCTTTGCTGTCTGGAAATAAATCACCACAGGGTCTTCAAAACTCAAATCCACCGGGTCTGGATTGTAGAGCACATATACAATATCGTCAAGTTATGTTTTGGTTACCTGGAAACAAATCAAGTCTGGGAAATTGGAGCACAGAAAACTTTTGGGAATGGGGATATCTGTGACAGGGCTATTAATAGCTATTTTTCTTATATAGGGAAAAGGGTTATGACGAGCAGGTCAGCTCAGGGCTAAAATACCCCTGGAGATGCTCCGTTGTAAATGTTCCCTGTTTTTTCTTTTAACATATTAAGTTTGATATCTAATTATTAAGCTGTAACAGCCATTATGCAGGTTTGAGACCTCAATATCTAACGTTTCTTTTTTCCCCCCGTTTTGATTTTTTTTTTTTAACTACTGGTATGTATGCTTTCTCTCCTAATACTCTATTTATTAAAGTCTTTAATTACCGAGATAGATAAATATTGCATTTTTATATTCTGTTGGCTGTTTGGGCTTTTTGTGACTACAGTATGCATTGTTTCTGAAGTACAGCATTGATGATGCCTTAAATGATTACAGTCTGAAACCCCTGTGGAGTCAGTTCTTTTCTTGTATTTTAATTTTATTTTTAGGATTCTCTTGCTTATCATTTGTGCCCAACGACCGTGGTTTCCAACCACTGCTTCAATGGAAACTTAAATTGTCAGCAGTCCATTGAGCACAGTATTGTGGATGTTACTTTTAACTTTTAACCCTGTAAGCACATAAAGTGTACAAATGCCAAAGTTGGTTATCATTGACATTTTTGGGACATTTAAACCAAAACAACTAAATAAAGAACTTGAAATCAACGCATGCAGTACCTCACAATAGGCTTTTGATAATGACCTTTAAATTGCCTGGAAATCAACCATTATCAGTTCCCGCCAATCTGTCTTATTGTGGGGGAAACCCAGTGTCGGAAATGTGAGGATCTCGTGATGAGCTTGAAGAAAGAGTCTGCTTGCTTGCCAAGTTAAGCAGACGAAGAGGGTGTTTTCCATCAAAAACATTCCATTTACTTTTACAAAGGTTACATTTTGACGCGTATGGTTTTAATGCCATAAATACATGTTTTGTTATGCACCTCTAACTGAAGCTTAGGAATTTGCTGCGGAGATTTTATTGTAAAGGATAGACAAATAAGGTTGTGCATTCTTTAACAGTATTTCAGATAACATTAACCTCGTTTGAGGACAACAGGACTTAATTTCGATTAAAAAATACATGAATGAATATGCGGAAATTTGCATAGGCACCCCCTCACCTTTTTTTTCCATTTTTACAAACTTTGTATAAAAATGGTTCTCAACTATGTTATAACAGAATAGTTTGATATACCATTTTTCTTTGAGCAAAATGTGTGTAAAATGGTCATAAATGGTCAGGTTCTCTCATTATGTAGGCAATGGATCTATAAAATAAATCTGTTTGCATATTAATGTGTTTTTGAGGCAACATGTAGCGAAAAAAGACAGTAATAATATTTAATGTAATATTGAAATATAATATATTAAGTCATATTTTGAACCCATAACATTTTCCTGAGATGTTGATTTTTGACATACAATAAAAAATGTAATTTAAATGATTAATGATTTAGATGATCATATTTGAAGACCAGGGGGAGGGAATCATTGAATATCTCTGAAATGCTCTAAATGTGCTCTTTACAGGACATCCAGACTTAAAACTCTAGCATGTAGAGTCTCTGAGAACTTCACTAAAATATAATGTCCACATATGAGGACGCGGGGTCATAGGAGGATAAATACAAAAAAAGAGCCTTCAAGAGTTTAACAACCCAGCTTCATCCTTTTGCCCGCCTGTGGTGTAGAGATGGGCAAGAACAAAATGACTAGTATAACAGCTGCAATATTCTGTGTGGAGATGGGAAAACCTGCTGCAAGGATGACCATCTGCAGCACTTGATCAGATAGCTGTGGCTGAGTGACTTGACAAAGGATTGTGATCACGAGTGTGGCTTCTGGAGTCTCTGAAAGCCCATAGGTCGGCCAGCCAGTGTTTACTATCCAGAAAGTAATTAAAATAAAAAATAGCATTTAGGGTTCCAAATCCAGGCGTGCAAAGGATGTAATTAACTGCTAAAAAGCTTTAAAGCTGTTTTTGACCCAAAGACTAGAGACTTTTAGTTAGCTACTTTCAATTGAAAGCAGTTGGCAACACTGGGTGTGAGTTAAAGTTAAACTTTACAGAGCTGAGGCCTTTCAGGAATTGAGTTTGAGACCTCTAGCCTGAACAGTGCTGAATATGTTTTTAATATCAATGGTTGGGTAATTACCTGGGTCATTGGAGTTATGTTATATACCCTTTGAGTGTTTATATTTCTTTGAAAAAGTAAATTAGCCACGCTTACAATTCTCCCCATGTTCTCTCACAGTAATTATGATTTTATTTTAAATAATAGAGTATGTTTTTCATTTTACTAAAAAGTGAATTGTTTATTGTATTATATGTGTAATGGGTCGTGCAGATTAAGATTTTATTATTTATTTTTTGACAAACTCCATAAAAATAGAAAACTGTAGAAGAAGAGAGGGAATTGAAAAAAAACATAATTTCAGAAATAAATTAAATTGGGAAATACTTTTGATATTTTTCTGTTAAAATCATACACACGACTATGTCCATTTTAATCCAGTCGGACTTTTATTTTGAAATCAGGAGTGTTAAGAGACCCTTCATGTTTACATTTCTTTACTGTTTCTTTTTTCTTTTTTGTTCACGTCAGATTTTTGTTAAATTTAGCAAATCCTGTGACTCTGATATAATGAAAACTGTATTCATAACTGTCGGGACGACGAGTTTTGATGATCTGATTGGCGCCGTGACTACAGATGAATCCGTGAAGGTAATGATGTCATTCATAGTGAGACCTGCTCAATGTCACGAATACTTGTGAGGCAGTACTATAAGTTGTACTATAATGTTTCTGTGTGCAGGCGTTAATCGAGCGTGGCTACACAGACGTGGTTCTCCAGGTCGGCAGGGGATCGCTTGTGCCTGACCCAGACAGCTGTCCAGGACTCACTCTTCAGGTGTTTCGTTTCAAAGACTCGATCGCCGAGGACATGAGACACTCAGATCTGGTCATCAGTCATGCTGGTAGGTTAGAGCGAACTTCGGCCCAAACACTACACTAAATACACTGCAGCTCAAACACAAATTAATTTGGTTGTTTCTGACGCAGGCAAGCTCTTTATTATAATAATCAGATAACTGACAAACTGACATCTGCCTTTGTATGTAACAAAAATTAAGAACAATTAATTTCTAAAATTTGTAGTCTTCATTTTTTAAAACTAACCTTAAGATCAATTTTAATGCAACCAGCCTCATATGCCATATCTGCTCTATCCTAATCAGGAGCGGGAAGCTGTTTGGAAGCACTCGGAGCAAATAAGCCTCTCCTCGTTGTGGTCAATGATAAATTAATGGACAATCACCAGCTGGAGCTCGCAAAGCAGCTGCAGGCAGATTCACATCTTATTTACTGCACTTGCAGGTTTGTTCTGTGCATTCACTTTCTCAAATCTGTTAGTGCTCATGGTTCAATAGATGCGCTGTCTGCAGATGTTCATGTTCATGTTTATGTGCTTTCAACCCTTCATCACAGTACTCTGCCACAGACTTTGAGGGACATGGATCTGTCTGCTTTGACAACCTATGTGCCTGGTCAACCCCAGAACTTTGCCAGCTTTCTAGATAAGGCCACTGGACTTGTTTGAGAGCTCTCTGATGAGAATCTGGCTGAAACTATTGACTAATATGAGAGAACCTGCACTGGACCCCCAGGAGTCGATTGTTTGAGAAGAAATCCACAAGTGGTGCAGCTGTATTATGCAGTGCTGTTTTTTTTTTTTTTTAAATTGTATTTATTTTTTTATTTTTTTGAAAAAAGCTGTTTTTAAACAATAGTAATAAATTTACTTAAATATTATTATTATAAAATGTCAGATTGCAGTATTTGTTATTAAAAATGCAATTTTAGACCTATTTTTTTGTTTATTGGTTTGTTCTGTGAAGTGACACTGAAAATGTTTTGTTGCTTAAAGGTATTTATTGTTAAAGAAGCGGAAGTAGTGAAGGAAACACGCAGTAGTGAACATCCTGTGTAGTATTAGACCACAGTCATTTGTCACTCAGACACTCAGAGGAGAGCATGACTTGCGTTCACACATCAAAACTATATTTTGGGCTTTTGTTCTTAATTCTGTCCTTTCAGCAATGCTGTTCAACAGATGATCAGAGTAAGTATTAAACTACATGCAATTTTGTGCTGAATATGAATGGGTTTGTAGTTCAAAGGATTAAAAATAAAGGCGAGCAAGCGATTTATCACAAGAATGGGATCACATCATTATTTTTGATGCTGTTTTTATTAGAGGATGCTTATTTTTATGTTCACTTTTAGTTGTTGTTTTATTAAAAGACCAAATGTTTGAGATGCCTTTTTTATGGGGATTTCCACAGTTTTTTTGTGTGTGTGTCATTTGTGTGTATGATAGCCGTGATGATGCTCTTGAGGTTTGAGATTCTGATACTGATTAGTTTAATGTCTGTGTGGGTTGCGGGAAACTGAAGTTCAAAAGTAGAACAAAAAAATGTGTCAATGAATGACCTTGAATCATCTTGGCATATGTAGGTGTCCAGTGCAAAATCATCAACTTTAAGAATGTGGAGTGCTTCTGGCACACAAACACATCAGCAATGAACTACACCTTCAGCAGTGCGTAAGTCAACTCAAACCAACTTCATATGTACAGTTGAGGTTAAAAAACTTGTTTTCTTTTCTGAAATAGTTGTTTTCATCACTCTGCAGGCCTATACATTATTTTAATTTTCTTGGCTTCAAGGAAGTGTGTGAGAAGGGCATTGTCTTTCTTGAAAATTGTAAGGTGATTGGGAGATTGCTGGGAGGTATTTGAAGGAGGTTCTGGCATGTATCTGTATAAGAGGAACAAAAGTTTTCCTGTTTGATGCTGAACAAAATGTTTCCCATTGGAACCAAATAAATTAAACTTGCTCTCAATACTGAAGTGAATTTTGTAAAGCTGCAGTAACTACAGATTTGGCTCGACAGCACATTGCCTGAAAGGGTCATATTTTTGACCTCCCGTTGCTAGGTTTCACCTTAGAAACAGCTTGTCTTACTGCATTCTCTTAAAATGAGAGAAATGTTGCCAGTTTGTCTCATAATTATGATTCTGTCTATGAAATCCAGGTTAAAGTCTCAAAACCTATATTATGATTAAAATTTGATTTCAACAATTAGTTTCACTATGATTGTACTCAAACAAAGTAAGAATTTCTTTGACAAAAAAGCTCTTGAATCTTTAACATGACCTTACTCAGAAAATATTAAATCGTAAAAGATCACATTATACAACAGCTGTCCAGCCTTCATATCTATATATATATATGATAATTCTTTTTATTTTTTCAGATTTGTAGGTTATCCCTCACAAGACTGTCCAGAATACATCATGGAGCACAGTTACACTGTAGGCTGCAGAATTCTTCTCCTAGACCCTGAACTGAGGTTTATACAATTTTCTGCAAATATATCCACTGAAAGAACCCTCGCTTTCTCAAAAACGTTTCATTCTCTCCAGAGAAAAGGTAAAAAAACAAAACCAATTTAAGTGCATTAAATTCCTCATCACCCTATTAGGATTTTTGTTGACTCTTAACTAATGATCTATTATTCTGTATTGCATGAGCTATATTTAAGGAGTGTAATCCAGGGCCGGATTTATGCACAGGCATTCTAGGCACGTGCCTATGGGGCCCAAACACAATGAAGAGATATATAATACGTGTCTTATACTATGGGATAGCTACAACAGTAAAACCAAAACCCCCTCAAGATACTGAGTAATTAAATATAACAAACAATAGGGTAAAATGATCAATAATTTCCATGTCTTCCACCTTTTTATACAGAAATTCTCTCTCGCAGGCGCACATACAGTACAAAGACGCACTCGTGGGCACGCAGACATAAACTTGTTGCTGCCCTGTGAATTTATCAATACAATAATTTGAAAAGCTATATGGCATTGGAAGAAAAATCTAGGCCTGTTATATTAACACAAAAGGGGAGCCAAAATAGTTTTTTGCCTATGTCACGAAAAAAGGTAAATCATCAGACATAATAGATTCCTTTCTTTGTGTTGGTACGTATATTTGTTTAGTTCAGCTAAACCCACCCTATAACCTCTCAGTGGTGTGGAATGAGCAGGAAAGCACACTTTTACTGCAGTGGAACAGCAGTTCCCCCCGCCCAAAATGTATGGTCTACATGGTGCACAACAAGGAAGACACAAGAAGTCCGGTGAGACAAGAGATATCATAAGATGATGATTTTGTATTCAAACTGCCAGTTTTCTCATCCTCATCTCTCTTTTGCTACCAGTCCACAAACATGACAGTAATGTCATACACACAGTTTCATGTCTCACAGAACAAGCACTATGTTTTTAAAGTGCGGAGCACCGTTTCTGAAGACTGTGGTGGTTCAGATTTCTGGAGCAACTGGAGTACCCCGGTAGAGTTTGGCACTGGTGAGTAATACTAGCGTGGGATGTGGATGGATTCGCTGTCGTTTGTGTTCTTACAGTGCATTGTGTTTCTGTGTTATGTAGGGAACAGCAGACAAGGCTGGTGGCAGGGGGTCTTTGGTATTCTGCCAGTTCTTCTTCTGTTTCTTCTGGGTTTGACGTTGTGCTATTGTGAGAGGTGAGAGATGTTTAAAGGACTTATTTAGTGTATATATTACAGATGTTGTTAAAGATTGTTATTGGAGTTATAAAATGTAATCAGGGTTTACATTTCAAAATTAGGGCCTTTAAATGGTTTAAAAATGTTAAAATATGAGAATAAAGTCTTGGCATTAAATGTTGCATTCACTATTGAGTATTTTTCTCTGTATTTTTGTCTTGTTGTGAAGTTTTTCTTCTGAGAAAATGAACAAAAAAGGGTAAAAGAAGGTTTTGAATGTGTGTTTGCTCCCTATAGACTTGATGTATCTTCAGTTTTGAATGCCCTAAAATGGTCTTTAAAATAAGTCTTATGTTTCAAGAAAACCTGAAGAGTAATAATTAATATTATTGCAATAATTATTTAAATACAGGAAAAGGATCATGTTACTTCCGGCCGTGCCTGACCCTAGCAAGAACCTACAGGATTTGTTTCATAAACATGATGGAAATGTAGAGGTATCCACTCTTTTAGCACTCCTGTGTTCCTAAAAGGTCATTGTGAGTAAATGTGCTCTTCGGATTTGGATGCTAACCTTCTCACTATATTCTCAGAGCTGGGTTCACATCTCCAGAGAGCTGAAGGAAGCCTTTGAGCCTGACTACACAGAGTCGTCCTGTGACGTGTGTGAGGTTAAGCCCTCTTGTCCCACATCTGAGGCCAGTCCTCCTTCTCAAACAGACAACTGTAATGAACCAGGCACTGAAGAAAGGCCTGCAGATGAACGGAGCACTGAAGAACAGTGTGCAGACAAACCGAGCACTGAAGAACACTATGCAGATGAACCAAACACTGAAGAACAACCTGAAGATGAACCAGACACTGAAGAACTACCTGAAGATGAACCAGACACTGAAGAAGAGCCAGCAGCACAGCAGAGCTCATAAGCTAAAGTGGTGCTAATCATTCACCTGCACTGACAGCTTATTTTTAATATATTCACATGCTACATTTTAATGTTTTCCTTTGCACGTTCATTTTACCTCATTCATTGCAGAATTGATGTATAAGAATGATATGGAATGCAATTGTTGAAATTTCTCAATCAATCAGTGTACAAAGTTTAGGGTTGTTGTGTAGACCAAGGCTGCTCTTATTTAATCAAAATAGAGTAGAAACTTCTAATGCTGTAAAATAGAGTTACAAAAAAAGTATGTTTATCTGATTATATTAGAAAATGTAATCTATTCCTGTGATGGCAAAATTGAATCTGCAGCATCATAACTCCAGTCTTCTGTTTGACAGAAATCATTCTTCTTCTCAAGAAACATTTCTCATTATTACTAATGTTGACATCAGTTGTTCTGCTTAGTGTTTTTGTGAAAACTGATTTTTTTTTTCTCTCGTTAATAAATAGCCATTTCCACATGTTCTGAGAAACATTCCTAAGAAAAAGAAGTCTTTAGTACGGTGGCCGGGAGGGGACGTCTTCGGTTCACTTAGTTTTGTCGTGGCCACGACTTATTAATTCGTTTGAACGTGATATTATGTCGTGACCACGAGATCGTTTTATCGAGGTAACAACATCCTTATGTCGTGGCCTCGATGGTGAGGGAACGACTTCCATTTCCCCTGATTACGAAAAAAATAATCTGTTCTCTCAACGTTAGAAGTCGTGGCCACGAGTTTATTGCATAAACAAACCTGCGTGACTCGGGATTATCATAGATGGTTAAAACATTTTTATTACATTACACATTTCATTTACTATGCGTATATTCTATAGTATTTGTATAATCTTCTATTATATTAACTTGTTATGGCTATATTTTTATATTTATTTCCGGAGTATTAGGTATACCTAATTCACGTTTTGTATAGTTTTTGCTAGTATATTTAATGATTGTAGACTGTTTATGCCCGTGCCTGATGATAAATAAGTGTGTTGTGTTTTCATTTGGAAATAAAAATGCGTGAATGATTCATTCCTCAACGAAAAAGATGATCCAAAGGCTGCACTAGCCATTAGACTATATTAATAATTATTAATTCGCAGAAATAAAATGAAATATATTTATTTATTTAAGTGCCTTACTGTAAGTCTTGATCAACTTAATGTGTCTATGCAGAAAAAAAGTAGTATTCACAAACAAATAAATAAATTTAAAAACAAAAACAGTCCAAGAACTCACAAAGCACAATGTGGGTGCTCCACCAAACGAATTAGACACATTTAAGCTCAAGAGATAGAAAACCACCACAGGTGACGTTTCAAGCTTAAACGATCTTCAGACAATGTTCGTCAATGTCTGATGAAGAGCTGTGTCACCTGACCTGTGGTGAGAACATCATAAAATATCTCTTGAGCTGTGGTGTGCCTACTTTGATCTTTTCATGCTTATGTAAAAATATCAAACCAATGGTATTTATTTTTAAATAAATAGGTTACAAGTGTATAACATTTATACACTTATTTATGGCTTCCAATTGAGACTACGTAAGTATTAGTAGAAAGACTAAGTATTAGTAGGAACTTACTAACTAACTATAAATCCACTATGAATCACCATTTACTTAAAAATAATGACAGAGAGTGATACAAATACATTTAAAATCCACTTTAAAATGCTTGACAGCTTTCATTTGTAAGGTATAAACACACTGATTAATAAAACTGCCATTTTATTTTACACAGTAAAAAACTATGCGTAATTTTTTTTAACCCAGTAGATGGGTTACACATTTTGGGGGCATTATGTTGGGTTATTTTCTAAAAGGTTGGGTTATTGTCAGTAATAACTCTGCGTTGGGTTAAATTGGTTCCGGTGACGAAGATTCAAATTTTAACGGTCGACAAGTGAAAGACAGTCAGGCAACAGAAGAAGCTGCTGCTGCGTCAGTATGAGGTGAGTTATATCACTTTTTCATATGTATAACTCTTACATTAGTTATTATGAAAAGAAACATTAAATGGATTTAAAAAACTGAACTTTATATGTTTTAAACACGAAGTTGTACCTCCGTTTATTCGGTGTATAGTGTTTCGAAAAATAAACCTGATTGATTCTGACTAACGTTACAGTTTGTAAGGTTGCACTAGTATTTATCACATTGGAAAACGCCAAATGATAAACGAGTCAGTGGTGTTCACTTGAACCGTGCCGCACAGACTGTTTAACTTCTCGGACTCGGTCCAGTAACGTTAAGTTATGCAGAATGAAAATGAGAGACACTCAAAATCTGTAAATTCTGTGCTAGAAAAGTCTAAAAAGATTTAAATTCTCTGATAAGAAAGACATAATGGGAGAAGCAAGCTTTTCATTGACTCGAATCTATTAAGAATTCGCTTAAACCAATTGAATTGATTCAATTACACCAATTGATTCGCAAAATATTTCACTACTTTCAAGCGGTCGTGATTCAACATTGACGCCTGCTGTTCAAAACAGACAAAATATCAGTGTTTGGAAAGCGCTAAAATCTAAATGATTGTTATAATACTTATGAGTTGATTTTTATGGTTTAATCATTTTGAATATTGTTATGCATCTAATAGAATATCCATTAATTACAGTAAATTATCTTATGAATCTATTACTGATTTGCATATTTTTTAAAAATGTGTTGTACTAAGTGTGTTTATACCTAAAAATAAACTAACATTCTCGTCAAAAATGACTCAAGGGATCTTAGGTGTATAACTTTTTTAAGGGACACACGATGCTGAAACAGATCGTTTCAAGAAGATATTTTGAGAGAGAAAAAGAAAGATTACAGAATTTTAATTTTTGGCTGAACTATTACTTTAAACAATTTGAATTTGCTCATTTGTAATATATTTTTTTTTTTATTCATGAAATATCATCACAATGCATGTCAACTGATCTTTATTTATTCTTTTAAGGTTGGCACTAATATGGTGCAGCAGTA
>JAUCMT010000026.1:12453770-12475361 GCA_032357475.1 Enteromius thamalakanensis
ATCTGTGTTTCAAACTTTTCTATGTGTTTGACATCAACTACCCAAAGCCCTCTGCTCCCATTTGGGAGTTTTTGCAGCACACAGTCTTTAATGTTCCAGGAGTTCCTTCTGCACATTTCCTCCTTTATAAAAACTTTGTATTTAGTGATCAGTAAAAACTATATTTTACTGGTCATCAGAAGGTCCAGCAACAAGCGGATTTGTATATTATTGTTTCTGTGTGTTTCGGATGTTTTTTTTTATTTGTTATATGTTTATGACATATATACTATGTTGTGGATATTTGTGTTTTGATATGAATAGGTGTGCATCTTGAAAATATTATCTCAGCTGTATGTGCACATTTGTGTGTTTTGACTTTAAACACTTAAAAATACTTTAAAATGTTAAACAGTATTTTATTGTCAAAAAGTATTGTTTGCATATTTATATAAATAAAAAGTGTATTTTTCAACAAAGTGGTACAGTATAATGTGGTTTTATTAAGTAATTTATATTTTAATCATTTATAATTTATTTATATATATAAAAAACCATGTATATATATATATACTGTATATATGGGTCAAAATAACCCACAGATGGGAAGGTGCTATACCAACCCACTTTTTATAGTGAGTAGTAACTTTGAATGAATATGAATATGAAATAAAACTACATTGTGCATATTATAATATTGTTGTACTTTCCTATAGTTTAAGTGTGTTTTTCCTCATCTCTCTCTGATTCCATGTGTGACATCACAGTCTTGATGATTATGTTACTCTTTGTCTGATGTGTCACTAATTTCTTAGCCTGGCCACAGCAGGCAGCATCTTAAAAACCGAACAGCAGCCGACGAGGTGTCAGGTTCTTCTCTGCCACAATGTTTATTTACATTAAACATGGAGGTGAGGATCTCAATCATGTCTTTCATTTGAAAATGAACACATTTGTTTAAACATCAGTGCTACAAGCATTCTACTGTATGTTTAGATTTCTACATGGCTTAGCAACTGATAAAAATAAGCTATACTACAGTAGCTAAATTTAAATTTCTCTGGTTTATCTGTGGATGTTAATGACAAGAAGCTGATATCAGTGTGATGTTTGTGTAATTAGATAATAACCAGTTCCTGGTTAACACCAACTGTCCAACTGTTGTTTTAATGGGATACATCAAAACCAAGTTGGGACTTGCTGAGTCAGGTATGTGCGGCTTTCTCAAGGGTAATTTTCATGCATCAGGAGGATATGTGGATAATCCTAAGCACATAATCAGTCAAATTTAGTTCTTTTCTAGTTCAAGAGTCTTAAATATGACATGCACAACCTTTAAGGATATACTTCCAGTAATTCAGTGTTCATGTGCTTCTGTCATTGAAGTGGATATTCACCTATAATACTAATATTTTAGTGTTTTTGAACCATACTATAGTAAAGTGTATTATACTGTACTTACAACACTTTGTTATTGGATGCTACAGCATACTACAGTATTAACTTTACTGAACTCATAGTGATACTATAGTATGATGTAGTGTAGTAGTTTTTACTGTAGTTTTGTAGTGTAATATTCCCTGTAGTTGAAAACTTAGTATGGTCATTTGTTTATATTAGTAGAGTTGTTATATTACCACGGCGACTATAGAATTACCACAGCTAATTAATTTAAGTGGTTTACTAATACTATAGTATGGTTCAAAAACACTACAATATTTACTATAAATGACTTTTACAGTGTTTTTTTTTTCTCTGTAAACACTCGCTAAAGCTGTTGTGTTTGACTGATCCTCGTAATAATAATAAGCTTATTACCTATTTCAAGACTTCAAGTTTTTTCCCCCCCAGTTCAATCCAAAAAAGAGTTTTTGTTGAAGGGCCCCTAAGGATTTTTTTAAAGTAGCCTGGGGTTGTTGCATGCTCTGGAGATCTCAGGTCAGAGGAGGTTAGTTGAGCCAAGCGTGCCTCTCAAACCCGAAGTGACCCCGGAGCAGGAGGTCATGGATCTCAAGCGTTAATATTTCACACTCTCTCTTAGCACATACTCTTACAACGGTGTCTGTTTACATCTGTGGCATGTAGGAAGGAACGTTACCTGGGATCAGCCCATCACTAATGGAGAACTCATTACCGCTGTCATTAACACTGTCCTCCACCCTAATGCGTCTGTGCGTGCAAAAATGTTTTAAAGAGACAGTGAGCCCGTTTTATATAACAGTTTTAACACGTGTTTGAAACAATATCTCTTAAGGTTACTCATCCAAATTTGTGTGTGTGTGTTTGTTTCAGAGCTTATAGACCTGTGTGATGAGCGAGGAGTGCTGAAATTCCTCTTCCTACCTCAGAATTCACAGGAATCTGCTCGTGCACTGCTAAAGCCTAAAGAGTCATTCATTGTTTGCATTATTCACTGTGAGTCTGACTTCGTCCCATGATGTTCTCTAATTAACTGAAGCTTGTAGTTTTTACATAGTTTGACACAGTAAAGGTAAAAATGGGTTTTGTGTGTTAACAGGTACATCTGATGGGGCTTATAACTCTGTCACATCCCTGTTATCCGGTGTTGACCCTGCTGTAACAGGTGCCATTGCATGTACTCTGCAATAAAACCATATTTATTAGTTATAATTTGAGCTAAATTGGTGTAATGTATACTGCTTTTACACTGTTTGTTAATGTGCTATCTAATATCTGTGTCTTCCAGAGACCCTGCAGACTCAGATTGACAATCTTGAGAAAACTCGGAAGCAGCTTCATATTGTGGAGGCTACAGCAGAGGAAATCAGTGCACAAGCTCTGTCTACTAAAACTGTGAGTCCTTCAGAGCCACATCTGAACTTGCTGTTCTCTCTTATTTGTTTACCTACTCTTATATTTTATATTGTTCTGTCTAAAATTCAGCTACACTGTAACAAAAAAAGTCATTTGAAACTGTGAAAAAAACATATTTTTTTATGTGGCATTGCAGACTAAAAAGCGCAAGAAAGTCACACATGCAAATGCCCCTGATGAAGAAGTCCAGCGCAACACGGGGGACAGGAAGAGCAGGAATTGAACAAAGGCCCTCACATCTAAGCTGTGTTCATGCTCATTCCTAGTGATGAGTCACTGTTCATTCAAATTACAGATTTGTTCATCAGAAATGCTGTATTTTTTCCACACTGTTTGTGTTTTTTACTTCAGAAAAAGATAAATAGTTGATTTAGGAAAGTTGCTAGTTGATTTTGTAACACATAAAACTCAGGGACTATGGTACTTTTTCCAAAGGGATGGAAGACACATATGAAGGAATTTAATAAAGTTTCAATGCAAATGTCTGTCTGTCTGTTTGTCTATATGTGTGTGTGCACGCATGTTTATGATATATGTATATTTATAATATAGGTAGTTGGAATATCATTATTATTATCATTATCATTAGTCAACTACACAAATATGCGTATGCCTGTGTGTGTGTGTGTGTGTGTGCGTCTGTCTGTCTCCCTGACTGTCTGTCCATCTTACTGTGTGTGTGTGTGTGTGTGTGCACCTGTCAGTCTGTCCATCTGTGTGTGTGTGTGTGTGTGTGTCTGTCTCTCTTGACTGTCTGTCCATCTGTCTGTGTGTGTGTGTGTGTGTGTGCAACTGTCAGTCTGTCCATCTGTGTGTGTGTCTGTCTGTCAGTCTGTCCATCTGTGTGTGTCTGTCTGTCTGTCTGTCTCTCTGTCTGTCTGTCTGTCCATTTGTGTGCGTGTCTCTCTGTCTGTCTTTCCATCTGTGTGTGTGTGTCTGTCTGTCTCTCTGTCTGTCTGTCCACCTGTGTGCGTGTCTCTCTGTCAGTCTGTGTGTGTGTGTGTGCGCGTGTGTGTGTGTGTGAGCGCCTGTCAGTTTGTCCATCTGTGTGTGTGTGTCTGTCTCTCTCTCTGTCTGTCTGTGTGCGTGTGTGTCTGTGCGCCTGTCAGTCTATCCATCTGTGTGTGTTTGTCTGTCTGTCTGTCTCTCTGTCTGTCTGTCTATCTGTGTGCGCGTCTGTCTGTCTCTTTTTATGTCTTTCCATCTGTGTGTGTGTGTGCGCGCCTCTCAGTCTGTCCATCTGTGTGTGTGTCTGTCTGTCTGTCTCTCTGTCAGTCTGTCTGTCTGTGTGTGTGTGTGTGTCTGTTCTTAGTTCTGTGTTTCTAAAAAAATGTAGGAATTTTCCACTGGTCCCTTGAAATTAAGCAACAGATGAGGTCATCATCTTGCCTGTGATTGGCTGGTATGAATACCTGTTTGTTACCAAGCTTTCCCCAGCTGGGTGCAAATTGAGAGAGAATCTAAGGAGGAATATTTATAGATTGGTGTGTGTGTGTTCAGTTACTGAATACACTTTTATGCTTGGACCCATATTTGGTAAGAAATCAACCTGTCTGAATGCCGACGGAGTGGGTGTAAACTGTATTTTGCAATATTTTTATGTCAGAGGCATGATATCTTGAAATATAATTCAAGATCGGTATCTTGTTTGCCTCTCTCATCCATGCAGCTGCAGACTTTCAGCAAGACGTACGTAGGCCTTGCAGGTGCAGGAACTTTATGATGTGTTACTCAGCACATAGATTTTTCCTTTTCAGCATTTCACCAGAGCACAATGTGGGCGGAATGCAGCCATTAGACAGGAACGAGTGGGTGAAATGCCAGTTAACGCTTTTACTGTCTATGGCCATTATAATCTTTTGCGACATCCTATGTTGTGTACAGCACACATGCCTCCTATCCACTTTTTCCCTTTTAAAACCTTGGTTGTGAAATTTGGAAATGTCAGATGTCAGTTATTGTGGAAGTTGTATAGAAGGGATAGTCATACTGAATGAAGAGTGTGATTGACAGCACTGAAGTGAAACTGTCTACTGACCTATATTACAAACCGAATGTTGCAGCTGTCAGCTTGTATGTGGTCAATGTATAATGTCTTACTTCCTCCCGTGTGAACTATATTTGTAGATATATAGCTTTTTTGTATATTTATTATCTAATTCTCTTTATTATATATCAGTCAGCATTCTCAGATGTTATTTTGTACGGTATGTGTTTTTAAGAAGATTTTAGTTGAGCATGATGGTAAAAATGACATTTCCAATGACATTTTTTGCATTTTAAATAAGCTCTATTGGATATCATTAAAGTTAAATATACAGAAATGTCAGGTTTCCATGCTTTTATAAATCTAAAAAGAGCAGTAAATTATAAGTGCATTTATTCAAAATAAAGTTGAATAAATTGCCCCCTTGTGGCTGTAATTTAATAAAACTGCAGTAGTAGAGAAAATAAAAGCAATATATTATTTAGACATGCATATGTTGATGTTATTAGTCTGACTTTTTTCTTTCAATAGAATTTTTTTTGTTTGTTTGTTTATTGTTTGTTGTATAGTTGTGAGATGTTCCTTATTTTTAATGTTTCATATTTTTAGTTTCAGAGTCTTCTTCGTGGACCATATTTCAACACAGAAACAAAAAAAAAGCCTTTTTTTATTGCATTAGATTTTTATGAAAATAACCACATTAACCCCTCCCCCGTCCTAATCTAGTTGAACGCAGTACAGAAATCTCACACTGTAAGCATTAAAAAAGCTATATATTTAATAATTTGAACAAATGCTTTATTTATTTGTTTAATTAATAATGATTTATGTTTTTTCTTTATGCATCACTTTGTGCTGTTGTAAGTGCCTGTATGTATCCAAAGCCTTTTCAAAAGTCTGTTACTCACTGTAAACAAGGAACACAAGTCCCTTCTGCTTGTGAAACAGAGGATCTTGTTTTTTAAGCATGCGCTGCACTCTGGGTCACCCTCAGTACTCATGATGCAGTAACTGGCACTTTTGAGAGATCCAGAAGAGCGAGGCAGCTGAATCGACTGCTTGTTTGGCCTCACATTAGAGTAACAGACACTTGTATTTGTTTGCACCCTCCATTTAGGAAAATATACTTTAACATTAATGTGATTTGTACTTTAACACACACAAAGCAAAGAAGTATTTGATATTACATAAATGCTTTTCTTCAGATGTCGCCCTAAATGTTACTTTTAAAGAAAATTCATACATTATAGTTTCCCTTTAAAAAGAGATTGATTTTCATACTTTCTTGTCTGTTGTGCCAGATATGAATCCAGTTACTTTTTAAAATAGACATTTTAGGAGAAATATTCCTTTCACTGCATGACTACTTTCATGCAGTTACAGTAGATGTTCATGTTGGCATAATATGATGAATATGGTAATTCCAATCAGAGTGTCTTTGCCCTTGAAACTAGAGGAATAATTGTCCCCTAATTACCATATAGATGCATTCGTGGCTTGTCAGCAAACACTCTCAATTACAAAAGCAGAAACCTGACATCACACTCTGTCCCGTTTCTTACATTTTGCACATACAATCAAACGGTGAGGAGGATCTAAAACAATATTTGTTACTTTTTCAACCTTCCACCCTCTTAAAAACATTATTTCACAAGAACGCTTATGCTGGTTTTTTTTATTAATATTACAGTAATACAATATAATAATGAGATGCCATTTTTAGTGTCCAGGGTCTGATCTGATGCACTGAAGGATCTACTTTGCAGCAGTCACCTTTATCTATATCCAGCACAAATGCAGTTTAACAACACAGAATTGACTGTATTCCAAATACGAAGACCTTTTCTAAAACAAGAGCCCCATTCATTTGTAGTTTGAGAAATGACGGAATGAGTCCAGACAATGAAGGCCAAAAGGCTTTTAAGTTCACTCTGACTTGAGGGGAACAGAAGTGGAAGACATCACACGTTGAATAAGCACTTTTGTCATAGTTAAAGTGACGCTCTGTAATAATGCATATGAAAAAGCTGACTCACCTTCTCTTGAACAGCCTTCATCATTATGTTATAAGATATGTTTGCTTAAAATAATCTTAAATTGAATATGAGAACATTAAATCGTCATATATCATCCTCTTGATGCTATTTATTACTAATACTCACAATTCATTATATTCTTTAGAACTCAGTTTTTGTTTATTTTTACAACATTGTTTTTTCCTGTAAGACTGGAGGCATAGTATTTGTATGTTCTCTGACTTAGACTGTCCTTCGTGAACAGTAAAAGAGTGCTAGTGCATATGACATAAAAGCTGATAGATGTGAAACCCCAAATCTGTTTTTATTCAAAATATTAAAGTATTAGCCAATACAAGCTTTAAATCAGTGTTTTTAGAGTCCCGGTATATTTATGACTACTGCTGTTTTCAGGGAGGAAACAACTGGCAAGCATTGTCGTGGATTCTGTGACAAGGCACCTACTAAGGTCCTGTATGGTAAAGCCTACTCAGTTGGCACAGGGGACAGAGTTTGTTCTAGGCCCCTTGATTTTAAGCAAAGAGCCTGCTGTACTCACAAGCTCTCAGAATTATCTTTGTGCATTATTGTGCAATTTTCCAAATGTCTGATTACTCAAGCATATTTCAGTTATGGAAAAATAATAATAAAGGA
Organism: Enteromius thamalakanensis; assembly: GCA_032357475.1. Taxonomy (NCBI): domain Eukaryota; kingdom Metazoa; phylum Chordata; class Actinopteri; order Cypriniformes; family Cyprinidae; genus Enteromius; species Enteromius thamalakanensis. The sequence continues at coordinate 12,461,241 of JAUCMT010000026.1, forward strand.
AGAAAGAAAAATAAGTAAATAAAAAAGGCCTATATGCTGTGAGAGTCTCAACTGGAAAATGGAAGACCAAGAACGATTTCTGTTTTATGTATATAGAAGTATTTATATATATTTATATATATACAGTGGGGCAAATAAGTATTTAGTCAACCACCAATTGTGCAAGTTCTCTTGGGTCTCTCATTTTTCTCTCATAGTTGTTTACCTATGATGAAAATGACAGGCCTCTCTCATCTTTTTCAGTGGGAGAACTTGCACAAGAAATTAAATAAATTGAGTGAAATTAAATAAATAATCAATTTAAAACGTTGGCCATTATCCTCACAGACAGACTTATTCAGAATTGACCTTGGCAAATATTTGGAAACCATACAAAGTTGTATTAATCCAAAAGCAATGAAAACTGTATCTTTATATTCTTTCTTTATGTCTGGTAATTTTGTGTAGGCTAGTCTTATTATGCTGATGTTATTTGTTTACCGGGCAATATGTTTATCTCTCTGTATATTCACGTATTTATGTTTTCTGTGTTTAGAATTATAATTTTTATTTTACTTAAAAAAACATTAATCAGTTGTCGGGCTGCGTTGCGTCATGAAAAAAGGCGGGCCTAACGTGTTTAACAGACAGGTACTTTTCCACCACAGGTCAACGCTCATTGGTTCGGATATCGGACAAACACAGACGTCACAAAAAATGCAGTGCTAAAATGTGATTGGCCTGCGCTTCTCTCTTAGACCCGCCTCTCTAGCGCTCTGATTGGACGCCAACACTGTGGAAGTGTCAGTCAATAGTTTTTTCGCCCAGTGACACTGCAGCTCTATGTCCGGACATGTAGATCTCATAGCGGCTTGGCCTTTGTTAGCGAGTCGCTGAGAAGAACCAAGAAAGCCGGAGGAGCCGCATTCATGCACTTACAGAGAGGAAAATGATCATCTGCACGAAAAACATGGACTATCGCCTTGGAACCCAGTGCCAGTTCGTTCAAAACCAGGTAACACGAATACCTGAAGTGAAGACAATAACTGTAAACCGTAGATGTTCGTTATCTAGACTCTTGCTGGGAAGTTTCAAAGTTGACAGTTCATCTAACGTTACTTAGCAAAAGCATCGACTCTGCAATGTCGTTCATTCATTCGTGTTTAAAACGCTCCTCAGACATATACATGTGTCATTATTGTTGAATACATGTTCAAAAGTCCCTCTTTGAAAGAAAAGACTCGTCGCCATAAGAAATATCCGTTATTACGAATGTCATTCACATATATATTGTTTTGTATTGTTGCTCTATTTGCCACTTATTATTTTTAACCAATGTCTATTTCCTTCAAGTTTTAAACGCCAATTCATTGTGTTAAATATGTAGTGCTCCAGAAATTAACTTCATTTTCGACGAGGAGGAAAAAGTCTTTTCACTATGTAAAGCTGCAGTCTTGCAGTTAATTTTACTAAGATTTAACGTTAGTGCTGCAATTAATCTTTAATCTAACGCGGTTTTGAACTCGCACAACAATAGTAACATATTTTGTCATTGATTTGTATTTTATAGAAAGAAAAGCAGTGCAAATCCGTCGCATTCATGACAAAGAGTTAGCTTAATAAGCTTCTTTGTCGTGCAAATGCTTGCTTCATACTTGGTTTAGATAGCCATCGTTTCACGTTGTCTACTCATAAACCTTTATATTTGTTGAATACTCCAGGTATTAACAGCAAAACATATAAGCTTCACGAGGAATTAAGACTGCAGTCTGGAACAGTCTTGAAAAGCCTTTGGTGCAGATTAAGCCATGGTTATGGGTTTAAAATCATCTAAACCTAACGTTATCTGACAATAAGCTTTTCTATTGATGTTGGCATGTTGAAGTTTTGTAGGTTTGACCCTCTCCGTCACGTCTGAGCTCTTTGTTAAGTTCTTTGTAAGATGAATCTGCTGTTTTATACACGAAGACAACTGATTTAGTGTTTTGGGGTCGTATCAACACAGGAGCATTAATGTCTTTAACCTCCAACTCGTTATTTTTGCACTTCGTTTTGTATTTGTTTTCACGTTAAGTGTATTCTTTAACCAAATGCTTGCGTATACGCTTTTGTGAAAATAAAAATCTGTCATTTGTCAGTGTCGCTGTCGTAGTTCAGGTCGGGCAAACACAAAGCCCTTTGTAGCTCCAACTATAAAGCGTGACACGACCTTATCTGCACGGGAAGATGTATTAATTTACATGTCCTCACGCTTGACTTTTTACTCTTGTTGTGTGAGTGTTTTCTCTTTTTCCCGTTTGTGTGATGTGATGCTGATGTACTGCCAATCAAAGTTGTTTTTCTCCCCATTCGCCTGCAGTACCGCCTTCAACCGGAGGGGCGCCGTTGTGCTGGCGCTACTGCGCATACAGGAGAACAATAGAGGAATGTGTCATTTAAACATTTCTCACAAATATGCTCTTATTTGCCAGCCCATTAAATATCCCCTTGGCTTATACTTGGATTGTCAACAGTACAATATAAACTCGTTTTCTTTTCTTCCGCAACTAACCACTGGTCCTTTTGTAAAAGATACTCTTCTGGAAAAAAAAATGTCTGTAGGTGATAAGTGTTATAATGACACAATAGGTGTTTCATAGCTCGCTGATGTGTTTCACGTAGAGGGCTTTTTTAATATCCTGACTATGCTGCATTTGTAAGCTTGTTAGAACAGTATGGTAAAATGTTTTGCATTGTGAAGCTTATATACAGTGTGAGGCATAGCTGACCACAATTCACTTCTGGACAAGAAGACCACAAAAGCACAAAAAATGAAGAATGTTTCACCTGCACACCAAATCTTGGTGATTCATCAATAATCTGCCTTCACTATCCGTCATATGCAAGCTGCTAAATGTATGTCACACTGTCTGCTTGTGTAAATGTCAGTCTTCCTGGTCGTCTGACTGCATCCATATGTGGCTTGTGTTTGTCTGTGTGTGTGTGTGTGTGTGTTTGCTGCAGGCCTTGTTTCAGTCCAACCCCCAGTGAGGTGCAGCTGGCTGTTTTGTTCTTCCTGGCTTCCAGGTTGGCAAGCCAAAATAGTGTTTCCTTTGTAGAGAGGGAGAGAGATGGGGTTTGTGCAACAGCAGTTGGGGCATGTGCGCATGTCAAGGACTGAGTCCTCCAGGCCTTCTGAGAATGCAGATTGAATATCGCATCTTGCTCTTATTCTGGACTCAGGCCCTGAACCAAAGCCCCCGTCAGTTTGAAGACTCATGTTTAGGCCGTCCTCAAATGACAAAAGATTAGCAGTAGGCTTATGTTGGTCTGTTTTATTTAAGTGGTTGATATGTCGCACAATTAAAGGGATGGTTCACCCATGAATAAAAATTCTGGAGTCACTTACTTAAGTAGTTTCAAATTTGCATGATTTGTTTTGTTCTGCAGAGCACAAAATGAGATTTTTTAAAGATTGTTGGTAACCGAACAGTTTTGATGCTCATTGACATTTTGAAACTGATGACAGTTACATTTTTGAGCAAACTATGCCTTTAAGATTCATATTTTGTTTCATTTGTCACATAAACTGTTACATATATGATATATAAGCAGCATTGAACTTTAAGTCTGGTCAGCTCCATAAATATGCAGTATTAGACAAGAAATAGACAAAAAATCAATAGACATGAAGATGAGATAACAGAAAATACTAAATACAAACAGGAGCCTGAAAGTACAGGACATATTCAGTCAACTTACAAAGAAAAAAAGAATTAAATGCAGGCAAGAATGAACACAGACTCATTCAAATCTAAAGGCAAGAGCACATGCAAATATATTCAAATCTTAATGCTGTTGTGTTTGTTCATGGCGTGATCTTGCACTTTTTTGTTTCACACACGCTGCTTTGTGTAGCACTTTAACTTGTTTTAATCAAACAAATAACTGAATTATTTTCTAAAGGCAGTGTATTCTGTCATTGTTCACAGAAACAGGAATCATGATTGCGGAAAGTGGTACCTTTACTCAATAAAAAAATTTCAGCTGAATTTGAGGGACTCGCCAAGAGGATATGAGACTGACTTCCTGTTTCGTGTTGACTGTTGGTAAAGACATGTCGCTGCATGTTGCTGGTGCTGATGAGGCATCCTGCACTAAAGTTCTCAAAATAACCTCACGCTGTTGACAATGAACTATGGTTGTCTGATGTTTGAACTTTATACCCTAATTGATAAGTTTAACCAACATTTTTTGTTGCTTTATATATACACACCACCCTCGGCTGACAGCATCTTGCTGCAGCGTTTCATCGAGCTACGCTTGTGTGGGTGTGTGAGCGTCTCTCAGCTTCTCATATGACTTGCATTAGTCTCTAATTTCCCTCTGAAGTTTCATTAGTAGTTAATTGCAAGTTGTTTTGTCTCGTTCCAGGGATACAGACTCCCCTCTTGTGATTTTCTGCGGCTGCCGATATGGGCTATGAAATGAACACTCTATATTGAACCACGCTAGCATGTTGAATTATATCTGTATTTGCAGTTGCCTGTTTTTCTGGGTCACTGCTGAGGAGTTTTGGGCATTGCGACCAGGCTCGGAGACATGTGATCTGTTTACCAGGGAAAGTGCACTTGTACTAGCGTCCCAACGGAGAATAGTCTTTGAACTGTTGTTTGAGGCTGACCTTAGTCTTGTTGAAATGACTTGTCCCTATATGTGGATTGTGCTTTTATATGACTCTTGGTTGACCATATTTTCACTTCTATATTCTTAGGGCTTTTCCCAGCGCTCATGGTATGTAAACAATAGGCGCATCCAACTTTCACGGACTCATGCACAATTCCTTGCCATTTTATAGTATATAAGTACACTTGCTAAAAAGTAGTCTCATAATCCCTGTTTTAATTGAAAAAGCATTTTTTGAAGTGTTGAATGTTTATTATTTCAGGCACGTAACTGTTCCAGGCTTTATTTTACACAGGGGGAATGGGCTGCATGATGAAAATAACTTTATAAAGTTCATATATTAGCCAATAGCGTGCATAGTATGGTGTATCATTTGGGACATGATAGATGTGTGGAAGTTATACGGAAATAGATCTTGATAGGCACTTGATCTGGAATACAAATGCCAGACTTTCTAGGTAACTGTAATGTTAGTCCATGATGCTTTGTATGGCATGTTTTTCTTGCACATGTTTTGCAAGCCTCGACTGAATTGAATGACAAGACCCCTGTATCTCGGGCAGAGACATATCACAGCTTTCAGCGCTGCCTTCATGCTGATTTATTTTTATTTATTTTGATAGCAGAGAGTATCTTTGTTCCTGTTTCATCAAGTTGTCTCTTGAAATTCGTCATCAACAAAAATGTACTTTTTTTATTTAATGACTTTATAGTAAATGTTAAGTTTCACACATTGAAATACCTCTGGAAACAGGGTTAGGCTCACATATTTAACTCAACCGCTGTTTGTCCTCAGTTTTTTATTACAAATGCATGTTAAATTGGGTTAAGAAGCAAATATTGACTGTCGGTTGAGTGTTTAAGTTCATTCCCTTTCATGAACGTTTACTTGAGGAACCTGTCTGGAGAGATATTTATGACATCCCGCAAGTAAAACCCCCTTTCCTTTTGTTTTTTCATAGTGTCCCTTGTGCAGGAATGGTGTTTCTCTCTTATCTATGCATGTGCTATCTCAGCTGTCCTCTACAACTATTTATAACCCTGGGAGACACTGTACCGGACAAGCAGTATGTAATTTATTACCCACGTATCTCCCCCAACAAGATTCAGCACTGTAGGAAGTGAACAGATTTTCAGTAATTGCTATCAATTCTTTAATGTGATTGTAAGTGGTATTTGGAGACACAAAATGTATAATGACTCAAAGGGATTGTAGGCGCAGTACGTGCCGCGCTGTCAGTGGGAATCTTCAGCACTGCCAGGAGTTATGATGGCCCAGAGCTGTTTTGGCCACGGCACTCAGTTGTGCCCCGTATCTATGTTACAAGTTTTTTAGTTCATACGTGACCACGTTCATGCTTGCGTTCAGTCAGTCTTATCCTCTTCTCTCTCCCCTCCCCACCCCAGAATGTGTAACTGACCCTTTCATTGCCATGACTAACTACTGCCAGACCCACAGAGCAATGGTTTACTTAAAGGAAATCGAGAGAGAGTCTCACACTACAACTGATCTCATATCCCATACTATGAAAGCCAAGATGGTGGGGTAGATGATAAATCAATATTCATTGGCAAACAATACACAATATCCATAAGGGCAAGTTACTATTTAGCCTACTGCTAGATAGTCAGGTCAGTGTGAAGTAGATTTATCAGGTGTTTTCAGTGTCTGTCGCCTCATTATATGAGGACAGTTTAATGTGAGACTCTAGATTTGAAAAAAAGGAGCCTGGATGTAGACATTTGCTTGTAAGCCAACTAGTTATGTTTACATTAATTTTCAAGGTCTTTAAACATGAAAAGCATTTACTGCCTCATTAATTAGTATGCGATAAACATTGTTATTGAATGATTTGGAGAACAAGCATTGCCCTAAAATTATTGTAGTTTCTGTTAGTTAATCTAAAATTTACCACTATTGCGTCAAAGTGTGTCACTGACCGCCAAAGTGCAAATAATGTGACGCACTTCTGTGTGCAATTGTGAAATTGTATTTCTTTTATTTTTACCAAGCCACTTAGCCTATCTTACATCACCAGGAAAATTTAAGTAGTTTCAAAGGAAAGATTGTAACAAGTTTGGTGAACATTTATAGATATTTTTTTTCATCAGCTCTGTTTCTGTTTGCTTCAGTTATTTTCACTACTTTCCCATCTCCTGTTTCTTCTCTCTCTCCGTGAGGCGCTTGAACAGGAGGGGAGTGGGCAGGATTTCCATAATCCCACAGTCAGACACAAAGCAGGCCACAGGCACAAGGCCCCGGTTGGCCTTCACAATCAGGATTTAAAACCATGAAGACGTGAATCAGCAGATCTCCTCAACACCAGTCAAACAAGAACATAGAGACATTGCCATTTGCACGTCGATCCCTCTTCACAAACGGTCTAAAATAGTCTCCCATGCTAAATACAGACGATCGAACCACAGCTCTGTGATTGTACATAGGATATGGTGTGCATTGCCATGTTTAGAATCTGGATGTATTTTAAGCGTCTTGGGGTGTGAAAGTAGGAGATTGAGGTCGACAGACGTCTGTCTGGTCTGAAACGGCAGTGGGTCACTGTTAGTGTGGAATGCCTATTACCGTCCCTCGATAGCCGCAGGACCTGTGGCTGGTGCTGCGCTTGTTTGCTACTGTTCTCTACTACTTTATATTTTTGTTGGCGCTATTTGAGGAATGCTAAAAAAGTTTTTTAACTTTAAAATTACATTTTTCATTCCCTAAGTGCTTTTTTGAGCCACCTTTTTGTCTGTGTTTTATTGTGTTTGGCAGGTGATTGTGAACTCTGAGAAAGACCGTGCTTCTCTCTTGTGCATGAAGGCTCTGGCCAACAGGGGGCGCCTGGACTCAGTGTCTCAGCAGATGGCCTCTCACCCACAGTACCTGGAGAGTTTCCTGCGCACACAGCACTACATCCTCTATATGGATGGCCCGTTGCCCCTGCACTACCGCCACTACATTGCCATCATGGTATGAACACGCTCTACAGTCAACCGCGGTCTCTAATCATATCTCAGGTTAGTTGATAGATGTATTTGTGTTGCAGGCTGCAGCACGGCATCACTGTAGGTACCTGGTGTCTTTGCACTCAGCTCAGTTTCTTCGGGTTGGTGGGGACCCCTTATGGCTTCAGGGCTTGGAGGCTGCACCCCCGCGTCTACAGCACCTTGATCACATCAATAAGGTCCTGGCCCATCAGCCTTGGCTCACGGCACGCTCGCACATACAGGCTCTGCTCAAGACGGGGGAGCAGTGCTGGTCTCTGGCTGAGCTCGTCCAGGCCGTGGTTCTGTTGGCACACTGTCACTCCCTTTGCAGTTTCGTTTTCGGTTCTGGTTCTGACTCGGACACAGCTCCCACTCCCAGAGTGCATCACGGCACACCCCCTGGCTACTGTCTCTGTGATGCTGCTAACGGCAACACTGCCTTATCGCCACCTCCTGCTGGACTCACAGAGAAGGTGCCACGCCGAAGGGTATGGATGATCATTCATTTGAGTGGGCAAACGAGTTTATGTTAAGGTTTTGTTTTGGGTTTGAATAAAAAACAGCTGCTGGTAAATAAAAAGCAGATAAAATACAAAACCAGTAATCGGTAAGAACATAAAGAGCAAATAAAAAGCCAATATAAAGGCAAATTATGTAAACGATGCAATTATTTATGTTTGATTTTTTTTTTAATTATTATATTGATTAGTATTGATTATATTAAATAATTTTTTATGATTTATATATTATTATTATTAACTTCTGTTCAAACATTTGGGGTAAGGAAGATGAAAATTCATTAAAAGCATATAAGAACTATTTCTAAAGAAATGTTGAAACTTTAGCTTTACATCACAGGAATAAATGAAATACCATTAGTTGCATCCACAATTAGCATGGTTTTCTATACATTATATATGTGTGTACTTTCTATGTTTATCATGGATGTTTATTTTTCATACATTTAAATATAATATCAATTATATAAATGTATATGTAAATTCATGTAAATATTTTCTCAATATATACTACTGTATATGTGTGTCTTTAAATATACGTAATGAATATAAAAAGTATATTATAGAAACAAAATTAAAAAAAAAAAAAATTAAAAAAAAAATAAATAAATAAATAAACTTATTTTTAATTAAATATTTAAAATAAAACGGTAGTGTACAATAAAATTGATTTCATTATATCACACACTAAAAAAATCACACATCAAACATTCATGTTTTTCAGTACTTTGATGATGGTGACACCACTTGAATGCTTGGGGATGAGTTGGCACTATGAACACATTTTAGAAAGACTGTTATCATTATTTATTTTTTTAACTCTGATAACAGCTCGACACTTAAGTAACAATATTTTCTTTATCCCTAGTACAGCAGTGAGCAAGCCATGTGAAGTCAGTCGTAATACAGTCATAACCTGCATTGTTGCCTCTTTTTTCAGTCCTTAGACTCCAGCTGTGAAGTTTCTTGCCTTCGAGAACAAATTCAAAAATCCCAGGAGGAGATCAAGGAAAGAAAAGCAGACCGACTTCATTCCCAGACACTCCTACATGCAGGTAAGATGTGCATCAGTCTAAAGCCGTGTGAGTGTGTCATGTAACCATGTTTCCCAATGCTGCTGTAAACAGGATGTGTAATTTTGGACTGGGATGAGTGTTTAGAGTTATTTTTACACAAGGGCCCTTTCTTGTGTATATATCGCTCCCTCATGGACCCTCTTTCGTAACCTGCTTTTCTCTTTCTCAAATGCAACTCCATATCAGATGCGGAGGAGGAGGACGAAGCAGTGTTCTCCGCAGACCCCTCCCGCTTCGTCACAGACCCAGAATTCGGCTACCAGGAATTTGCCAGACGAGAGGAGGACCATTTCCAAGTATTCCGGGTGCAGGTGGGGACAGAGACTTTGCCTTGGGTGTCACCTACCAAAAGTAGCATCATAAAAGGGTACTAAGGGTCAGAATTGCAACTCGTGGCCTTCCTTCTCAAGACTGTCAGCACTTAATGTTACTCTCAAAACCTTAAAAGGAAGTGCTGTGCCACTGACAAGTCCTCTCAAATGGCAATTTCATTCACGTGGGCTTTCTACATTGATTTGAATCAGAATCTTATGTTCAAAGTTCAGAGCAGTTTGTTTTATCCTAACTTGTATTGAGAAGTGTAGAGTGTTAAATAAATACATATATGCAGGAAGGGTGCTTTATATTATTCAAAAGTAAGATTGCATGTACATTATAACAATATATTTAAATAATCCAAAATATAGAATGGAAAAACTTTATAATATGAGGGTCATGTGGCTCTGAAGACTGGAGCAATCATGCAAAAAAATTCAGCTTTGACATCACAGGAATAAATTACATGTTAAAATATATTCAAGTAGAAAAGTTTCATTTTATATCATAATATAATTTCACAATATTACTTTTTTTTTTTTCTCTGTATTTTTATCAAATAAATGCAGCCTTGCTGAGCATAAAATACTTCTAGTTTAAAAGCCATTGTAGAAATTGCAGAAATGATGCATTTTAAGAGTCTTCAAAATACCGCAGTTGTTCTGAATGCTATATTGACTAGTCTTTCTGCTCAGGACTATTCATGGGAGGATCACGGCTTCTCATTGGTGAACAGGCTCTACTCTGATATAGGGCACTTGTTAGATGAACGATTCCGAAATGTGGCCTCCCTCCCTTTCCCTCACAGCCCCGATCTAAAACGAGCCATCTGGAACTATATCCATTGTATCTATGGCATCAGGTACCCTGTTTTTTTTCACACACTTCCATTTTGAACGCAATAAAAGCTAAATCTAACGGCAGGCTTTCAGCTGCACACTCGCACATAGTGACTCAACAACTAGTTTTGAAAACGCTGGGAAAATGCATTACGCTGACTGACACTTTCGCCCTCAGGTACGATGATTACGATTATGGGGAAGTCAACCAGTTACTGGAGCGTGGACTGAAACTTTATATTAAAGCTGTGGCCTGCTATCCTGACTCCAGCAAGACCCCTCTATGCCCACTGTCCTGGGCACCTGTAAAAGCTTCAGAGAAGGTGATTTTCTATCAACTTGTGCTGCATACATCTTCTTAACCCTATAAAGCCTAATGAATCATATTTCATTTATCAATTTCTAAACCAGTGGTTCTCAACCTTTTTTTAACTCGTGACCCACACAGCCAAACACATATATCAGCAAACTAGACATTTTTATTATATTAACAATATTACAATTTCTATTAATAATAATTGGCGGCCCACAGGTTGAAAACCACTGCTCTAAACTATCATTATGATCAACTTTAATGAAAGATATTTTGCACTTAATCTACTTCCTGCATTCTGTCAGATGTATTTTTTCAGTAAAAGGCCTTTTTAGTAAAACAGGTTTTTATCCTCCTAGAGCATGAGCTTCATATTATCCTATCATACTAAAAGCTTGATGTATCAAAATATGATACTCAACAATAAACACATTTTTAATTTTTTTAAACCATTTAATTTAATAATTGTACGACATTTTGTTGTTTTGCTTCATGCTGCTAACATGCCATTTAACTAAATGGCCAAATATTCCATCTCCTTGAAATGACTCTTTAAATCTCTGTGGTTTTGTTTTTTAGGTTCATGTAAATTTGTTAGTGATGGAGGCACGTCTGCAGGCAGAGCTGCTGTATGCGCTTCGAGCCATCACTCAATACATGATCGCATAGGACACGAGCATTCAGAGGGACACGATACAACAAAAGTCAAGGCAAAGAAATACAAGCAGAGATCTGTCTCTCCGTCTCTGTATTTGTTGTCTCTGAGTTTACCGGTGTAATGTAAGGTACTGCTGTGAAAAGTTTCTTTGCCAAAGGTGAAACCTCAGAAAAAAAAGAAAAAAAAACAAGGTGAAAAGCAATCGCTCTCACCCCTACTGTCATTTTGCATGTGTTTCTCCTACTTCATTTTGTTTCTTTTTGTCCTTTTGTGTGCATACTCTTCTTTTTCTACTGTTTTTTTTAGTATCTTTATCTCAGATGGTTAATGTGCAATTATTTTTATTCAGTTGTTGTTTATTAATATTTTCCCATTTGTTTGTTTTGTTTGTTTTTTGCTGTTGCTATTCAACTGAGTGAGAGGAAAAAGTGTACCGTTTTCCAAGGTGTCCAACTCTGGAAAGGTCACAGCCAATGTGAGTCACTGTTTACAGAAAATGAGGCTCTTGCTTAACGTGGCTTCCAGGTATTTCATGTGAATGTGGAATAGTGAGTCCAGAGCAAAATTCAACAAAGGGTAAGAGAAGGTTCAACAGCTGTAACTTTCTTTTTAAATTAGCACTTTTAAGACAGTATCTATCTATATAGAATATCTCAATAAGCTTTAGGCTGTGGCTTCGTTCTGCGCACAGCAGGTCATCGAAGTACAGTTTTCACTCCTTTCGATCGATTATTAGCATTGAAGTTTTCCAAAATCTTCCACACGCTTTTTTTTCTGCATGGGTGCTGTTAGTGATTCAAATGGGTGCGTTTATAGGATCTATAATTATCATCAGATTCATCTCAGTAGGCATCTAAACCGCTTTACAATGTGAATATCTAAATTCGACGGGTTCAAAGCAGTGAGAACCAATCGACTTTTCTTTGTTGTAGTGTTTTTAGTGTTTCTGTTACGTACAAACCGGCCAAATCAACACCATATGTATTGTAATTATACCATCCGATAAGTTGGAAAACAGTTTGAATATCATTTAAATGTAGTTCTTTCATTTTGACGGACTTGGCCCACTGAAGAGATTCTGAAAGGACCAGCATTTAGCGTTTAGGGGGATGTTGTACTGGCGGTGCAGACATTTGGATCAGCTACAATTGGGACTTTTTAAAAAAAAAAAATATTTTACCATGTAAAAAATGTAAAGTCACCTTGTGATGTAAGTGAGGGGGAGCGTAAATGAGAATAAGCTTAAAATGTGATTTTAATGTTGACGCGCATAGATCAAATGAAGGACTTCTGACAGAACTATATAAAATGCTTAAAGGTTCAGACTGTCGCTATCCTTCCCATAACTGACCTGCACAAAATTGTCATATTTTTGGTTTTGCACTGAACCTTTTGCACAAAACCCTACAAGTGTGGTTGCAGCTGGCAGCTGTTATTGTTACAAACCGCTTAAAGAGGCGATGCCATGAATATATTCACTGTCCAGTTTTGTTGACTAGGCCAAATACCTGTACTGTGTTAAACTCTCATTGGTCTGGTTAAGAATGACTTGGGCAACACCTATTGGTTGGTTTTGTGTGTTTATTTTTAAACATTGCATTACTTTTGTTCCTGTTTAAGTGTCTTGTTGTTTTGAAGGAGGGTTATGTCGTCGTTGTCAGTTTTGCTCTTGTCTGAACTGTTTAGATTAAGAAACTAAGGTATGTAAATGAGCAGAAAGAGCCACAGTCTGTGCTGGACGCACGGTGCCTTTTGACTGCTGATGAGTCACGGCTCGTCAGCGCGGCAGAACTGGACTTAATTCAAGCTGAGAACGGAAGATGTTCATCATCGGGGCCGACCGATGTTTGTCAGAAGCAGAACAGGACTGCATCTCGGCCGCTCTTCCTTAAGCAGGACTGTCTAAAATGCTTGTTCTTCAAAGACAGTTTGCCACGTGTCTGAAATGTGGAGGCTTCCAGACTGTCTCCACCACCTCAGCTGGAAGACGTTAAGGACTGGCTGGAAGAGGAGACTAAACGAGCATGGCTATTGCCAAAATGTTTATTTACCACGTAAATGTAGGAACTATAAAAATTTAAACTGACCAAAAGAAAAAAAAAAAGAAAAAAAAAAAAACTTGGAAAACCAGGCAAAAAAAAAGTTTTGAAATGTGAAAGCTTATTTTTTCTATAAAGATATGCAATATCATTGGTGTGTCTTGTATTTATTCAGTCGTCATGTTTGGGAAATAGTTTTTGCAGACTAGCTTTAGTAAGTGAACCTTGTGGTTGCAAAGAGTTCTTTCATTGGAAGTGGTGTAAATATGTGTGGAGTGTCAAAATGAGCACTTGACATGTCAATCATTCAGGAATCCATTTTTACAGTTTTTCTGAGTTGCTAAAACACTAAATCCCATTGTAAAAACTAAACCGTCAACTACCAAAACTCTTTCATCAAATCAATCCCACAGTTGTCAAAACCTTAAACACTATTTATCTGGTTAGGACACAATTTGCAAATCTGAATCTCCCATTTACCACAACTCTGAACACATTCTCAAACACAGATCACATTTCCCAGAATGGTGCACATAGGCTACAGAAGTTAAACAAAACTAACACACTGTTTTTATCATTTACACATTACCACTCAAAACTGAAAACACATGTGTCCATGTGTTCAGTGAACCCAATTTATAACAGTATAGAAGTCTAGTCAAATGCAAATGGCATGAGTGGATCCAACAATGGAGCAATACAATAGAAGAGGAAGAGCAGTCCGTGTCAGA
>JAUCMT010000026.1:12475461-12486138 GCA_032357475.1 Enteromius thamalakanensis
TTGTAGATACATCTTTCGGAAGGTCATATAAATCAAATTTACTCTCACAGGATACAGCGTCTTCTTGATATGATGTAATCCACGTGGAGATTGTACTATTTGTGGGCAGGTAGAATGTGTGACTTGGATCCATAAGAGAAAAAGATTCAAATTGCTGACGACTCGTTTAGGCGATTGTGAGCTGACTGTTTGATTGATAGACATTAACTTTATTTATCGTGCACTGTCAGCGTCACAACATTGCAGATTCGCAAACATACTGCATGAAGATCCATCATATTTTAAAAGGCATAATAGGGGCACTTTAATATCAGGCTTGCTTATTACAAATTTAGTAAAACATTTATTCCTAGCAAATAAGTAGACAAAATTTTATTATGCAAATGAAGGACTGATTTTATTTAATGCTTTGTCATTATTTCCTTTAATTTTATCTATAAAAGGTATGAGGACGAGGAGTTCATTGCTTCCCAGTGTTGGCCAAAAGCACTTGAACAGTGATGGTTTGCCTTCGGCAAAGAGAAAAAGAATTGGTGCGGTCATTTGTCCTTTTTTATTTACCTTTTATCAATTACGAAAATGATAACTGTACTAGTGAGATTTGGAAAAATAACAGAAATATCTCTAATACTTTCAGAAGGTCTGCAACAACTTTAACCACAACATCTTTAACAAAGTCAAACTAAAGCCAAACAAGGACTAATGCAATCTCTGGTATATTTCTTCTAGTGTTGTAGGGTTACAAAATATTTATATTTATATACTATAAAAAGCAGTTTAATGTATTTTGATGCAGATGGTTTTGATGGTTAAATTCATGCTATAATACTATTTATTTAAAGGTCTTCATTATATTTCATTATGAATGGCAATATTAAATGTTTATTTAAAAATAAGAAAACAGTGTACTAAAAGCTTTAGGTGTATCAAAGCAACATTCAGAAACATTATAGTCTGTAACACTCTTTGCCTTAAGCCACATAGACCGATCTCAACAGGATATTTCCTAATGTATCAAAAAAAAAATCCATATTCTTGTCTGAAGCCATCAGGTGACTGGGCAAGAAAATTGAGTCATAAAACAAAATGGTCTTGAAGATATTTGCACGATAGCGCCTTGCCTGACTACAGTAGCTGTAATCCAGACTGATTGATATCCTTGTATAGTGCCAGTAATAGCCTTGTTGAAAGGACTGGTGCATTTGGGAGCTTGTTGTCAACCTTTTTAATTCATTCTTATAAAAGGTGTTGTGTGTGCATGTCTCCCCATGAGTCTTTTCAGATTTGTAGGGCTGTTTTAGCTTAATTACGGGATGGTACATTGGCATCCATGGTGGAACATGGATATTAATTACAGACAGGGTGGGAAATGTAAACTGCACAAAAATGCCCTTATGACTTAGAAATAGCAAGTAGCAACACTTTATAACTCCTGAACTGTATATGGTTTAATGCAATTGCAATTTTCTGTTCCGAAAAAGGTCTGTTCTGTTCATAAAAGGATCACATTGAACATGTTTCGATTGTCTCAAATGTGGATTTATTAGTCATTTAATGAAGCTGCCAAATGAGGACCTCATCGGAGTCTATTTCTCTAACTAGGCCTTTGATGCATTCAACCTCTTTTGTCCACTTCTCTCTCTCTCTCTCTCTGTCCTGTACGGCCAAGTTTGCCAATTAAGAGCTACTTTCAACTGTTCTAAACATGAGATGAAAGTTTTCTCTTGTACTACACAATTAGGTGACACACTGTTAAAAAAGGTCTACGCTAGTAAAGATAAAACCATGTATGGTAATGAAAAAAAAAAAATTGGCAGCATTTGTAATGTTTAGACTTAAAATAACAAATCTCGACTAGACAAGACATTAGTAACAAATGTATTTGAAATATTGTGTCTCTTATTTAGAATCGCTGATCTGATGTATTTCTTGTGTTTTATCTATAGCACCAGCTCTGTCAACAGTAGAGAGGGATGCTGTGCGTGTAGCTGAAGGAGCGCATGAACCAGGTGAATTTTGAAGGTGGTTATCATAGAGACCATGCAAGACATTTTAAAAATTTATATTCTTAAACCTATCAATGTTTTTAACCCCCACCCAGGTTGTGTTAATTGCTTGCAGCACCACGAAAAACTAGAGAGGATCATGCAAGAACTAATGGGTTTGCGTTCAGGTATCGTTTGTATTTTTTTCTGATAACGTCACCCTGTTTGTTAATTTTGAGAACGTTTTGGTTTTGTTACATTTTGCGCATCCTTATCTTTTATAGAGTGTAAACACTGGGGACCATTGCACGAAAAACTTGAGATGTGCGTAGAGGAGCTGAAGAGAATTTAATTTGGTATTACATGTCTTTAAACAATGAATTTCTATTTTTTTTTTTTTGGCAATTTATTTAGATTTGAGTGGTTTTGTTTGTATGTTATTATGTTAATATGTTAATTGTACAGATGAATATCAATATGCTACAAGTGATATAAGTAGAATTGTATACCTCTGCCTGATTATCTCCTCTCTCTCCCCCCCACCCACCACAATTAAAGGAGAAAAGAAGAGAAGTGACAAGGAAAGTTATAATTGTATAAGTTCTATGCAGTTCTATGCATTTTTATATGCTTTTAAAAAAATCTGACTGTTTAATAAAATACCTCAATCAAATACATTGTCTGCCGTAAGTGTCTCGCTAATAAATTACAATACGCTTCATGGTTTGTTTTGAGAGCGTACATATTCATATTCCACATTTTCAAAATGCAGCCAGAGCAAGAATGTCAGAAATGCGGGAAACATCATTTCCTCATTGGGAACACGTTCTTCTACTATTTGCTTTCTCCTTGACGTCAAAAAACCCGACCCTAAGGGGAAACGAGTCGAGTCCTTAAAAGGGTTTCCGGATGAGTGTTAGATGTCTTACTGTGCTACTCAGTTTTCCTGTGAGCTCACTGCTCGCCGCGCATCGTCTGTCTGTCTGAGAAGCCGCTGGATTTCAGTACATCGTCTCAACAGGGTAACTACCTTTTTAACGATGATTAGATGTGAGACTCAATTCTTAATCTGAAATATGAGACGTTTCGACTACTTGTTAACTAAACCGTCTGAATTAGATTTTCTAGTGTACGCGGGAATCCCATATGTTTATCATTACGCGTATCCTCGTGGCAGAAATGGCGCGCGTGTCTTTAGATGTGAAATGTGCGCTACTTTTATTATTGTTAATTAAGCCCGTGTATGTGAATAACTACACAGACTCGAATTGAATTACATGTAATGATCACATTAGCAAAAAGCATTAAAAATGATTCCATAATTAAATACGTCTGTACACGTATAGATTTTGTAAATGACAATATAAGTCAATGCTGTTTATATAGGCAGATTATCAGGGGCAGTTGAACGTGGTTTAAGGTTAGATATTGGTTTAAGTAAACCGTACTCTACTGAACACATCAGTGCATTGGAATGTGTCTTTATGCATGTGGGTCTTTGACATGTTTCTTTAAAAAGGCAGCAGCAGTGTGAAGGGGTTCATGAATGACACTCATAAAATACTGAGCTGGAAAATAGTTTTAATAAAGAAAAGATGAAATTTAATTATAAATGTAGGAGTGTCATAACCAGAGCTAGTGCATTCCATTTAAATAGTAAACTGAACACTATCAGGAAAGCTGAGTTTTTATTTTTGACATTCAGAAGACTGCCTCTTGTCAACATTAATTAAAGAAAGTGGGCTGCAATTGCTTTGAGGAATCATCTTCAAATACACTATTAATACAAATACTTTTCAAACCAGCAAACTCAGTTGCCTAGCTTATTGCTTAAAATTAATTCTTGGTTTATTGCTCAGAAAATAACAACTACTTTATGACCAACCGACAATGCTCTTTCCTTTAACAGGAAGTGTTATAAACTTAACATGCTTGTTTGAAATACTGAAACATAAAAAAGTTTTTTTCAGTCTTATCAGTGTCAGTTTCACTCATAATCAGTATTTTACAGCATTAATAATCTACTATGTGACAGATTTTATCACCTACTACAAAGACTAGACTTTCGTTTGCTTTAAGTTATTGAGGTAGTTTTTTTTGTTTTTTTATACTGCTAGTGGTTTTATATAATAACCCCTGGAAAGGAAGTAAATGTTTTCCGTGTAGTAGCTAACCTCACTGAGTTATGCAGAAAGACAGCTAGAAGACAATAATAAGAAAGAAATTGTTTAATTGTAATGTATGAGGATATACTTTGAAGACTAAGCATGCATGCGGTCAGTGTTTTTCTGTTATATAATCGTGTACTGACTATGCAGTTGCAGGTTTACCTCTAGTGTGATCTAGTTAGTGCCATAGACAGAATCTGATCAAACATGTATGACTACTCAAGCTTCTGGACAGAAACCGCACAAGAAACCTTTTCCTGCATGTGCTTTGTTTCTAGTGAAATGTACGCTGACACTTTGACGTCTTTGCATTCAAACAGCATGGCTAATCTTTTTAAAATATTCGCCTGCTTTCAGGCGAATATTTTTATTTTTTCACTTTGACCTCAGATGTACTGCTTTTTCCGTCTGCTCTTTTCATCCAACCAGTGAATTGTGATGAATCTGTTTGGTCTTGCCTGAAAATGGTTTCCATCCACACCAATGTCAGTGCTCTTTATCTGGACTTTGGAGCGCTTGAACTTCATAAATTATGACTTGGTAATAAAAGGGCAAACCTCTTGGATATTAATTTGGTTAAATTTCCTGATGGGTTGAACTGCCCTGTGGTCAGATGAGGTGTTCGCTAAGCGCTAAATGATTGCTCTGTCTGTGTCCACGGGTGTGGTGGATACCAGCCGCCCTTTTGTATGCCCTTTACATGAAATGACTTGTGTAAAGAGCCCTTCACATCAAGAACAATAGCTATTAAGATTTAATAAACATTCTAAGACTGTGAGAATAAAAACAACCATGTCTTCAGAATCACTTTCAGAGCAGTTTCCGGATGAGCGGTTAAAATATCAGAAGCCTACAAGCAAAATAAAGAGCTTGAGCTCCCCAGCAGAAAAATAGAGTATACTACAAATGAAATAAAAAAGATGCCCTACTAAACCTGCTCTTTTGCAGAACTGCTAATTTTGTGATCAATGCATAAACAAAATTGTCTTGAAGTAGTGCTGAGGTCCGAATAAAGATACACTGAAGTACATTTGATTGTGTTAAAGTGGAACTACTCCAAGTATATTTACAATATCTTGCATTTAAATACTAATGTTATGCAAAGAGCATCCAGGGTCAAATATTGTTTTTCTTCTTGGTATGTACAGGCTTTAGGAGTTCAGTCAAGACAAGTCATTTAAAATATCTTGTCCTTTTGAGCTTTAGGTAATTTTTTCTCGAATTGAACTAAATCTAAATCAGGCTACTCATTGATTGACCTAATTAGGAAGAAAGGCAGGATTTATTGTACATTTTTGTAAAAAAAAGTGTGTTTCTCTTCTCGTTTAGTGCCTTCAGCTTTATCCCAGTCTCCTCAACGTTAACCAGCATGGCTGATAATAAACTGGCCTCCTTTGGGAAGAGGCTGCTGAGGCGTCGCGTGCTGAACACTTCTCAGGACGAGAACCGCTTCGCTCGCTGCCTCACCACTCTTGACCTCATAGCCCTCGGGGTGGGGGCGACACTGGGTGCAGGTGTCTACGTCCTGGCTGGGGAAGTGGCCCGAGAGAAGGCTGGACCTGCCATTGTGCTTTCTTTTCTCATTGCGGCCTTGTCTTCCGTCCTCGCTGGCTTGTGCTACGCCGAATTTGGCGCACGTGTTCCCAAAACGGGATCTGCTTACCTGTACAGCTACGTGACGGTGGGTGAAATATGGGCCTTCATCACGGGATGGAACCTCATTCTGTCATACGTCATTGGTGAGCGGCTTTATCTTTAGAAACTAGTTTAATAATGTGACTTTAATCTAGACTGAAAAGCATTTCCTCTTTGAATCCAAATGTAGTAATTAATCATCAGCTCCCACGAGTTAACTCAGAATGCAAGGCCAAGAGTTTGACCTATTATATGTGATTATGAATGAGCTGAAGTGGTTTTGAAACTGTATGAAGTGTTTACTCCTCTAGACCGAAGGGCCCTCGAGTGGCTGCTTGGGCTTAATGTAACAAGTGGACGTCTTTTGCATTTACTCATGTGTCTTTCTCTCCATTTCACAGGCACAGCCAGTGTGGCAAGGGCTTGGAGCTCGACATTTGACAATCTGGTCAACAAAAAAATCTCTGGTTTCTTCACTGATTTCATGTCATTTCCAAAAACTGAAAAAGTGTTGGCGGAGTATCCAGATGTGTTTGCTCTTATCCTGGTCATGTCGCTCACTGGTGAGAACCTTTTTCTCTCTAACAATCACTAGACTGTAATCTGGGGATTCCCAGTTACTTCTTAGTTGGCACAAAGTATTTCCAAAGTAAAGATTTTGGATTTTGCCAGAATTATTGACCCCACCTCTTATCTAACACCTGGCTTTTGTTGGAGAGCCAAGAAGGTTCTTTGGTTCTAGCACAACAGTTATGCTGTAGCATTAAAATCATTTATCCCAATATACCCATTAGTCATAGGACTGTTGCTCATAATTTCTTTTCACCATTGCCATGCAAAAGACCATTATGGTGTGAATTTGCTACCTCTCACTTCCCACGCAACAGGATTATTGGCATTTGGTGTGAGTGAGTCTGCACTCGTCAACAAGATCTTCACAGGAATCAACCTGGTGGTTCTGACATTTGTTATTATATCGGGCTTTGTGAAAGGCGACACTGCCAACTGGAACCTCACAGTGGAGGACTACATTAACAGCACAAACAACTCTGATGCAAAGTAAGTCACACTGCCTTAACTTTTAGATGCAGGCATAGCAAAAGAAATGAAGAAAATACAGTTTATAGCAGGGCTGTCCAAAAAACAGAGTTTAGCTCCAACTTGCCTGAACACACCTGCATAGACGTTTCTAACATGCCTAGTAAGAGTTTGATTAGTTGCTTAAGGTGTGTTTAATTAGGGTTGGTGCTAAACTCTGCAGGATACTGGCCCTCCAGGACTGAGTTTGGACAGCCCTTGTTTAGAGCATAGAAGAAACACTCATTAGGGACATTTGGACCAGTTGCATGTGTACTGATTACAGGTTTAAAGTTAAGCTACAAGGAAGATATATTTGATGAGGTTAAAATGGCAATTAAATAATGCAAAAGTTAGCTGAAAGTAAATAAATAAAATTAATGCCATCATATTTATATTTATTTTAAAGATATACTAAATAACCGAAACAAGTAATTATGGAAAATGTAATATGGAAAATGTTGATGGAAAAACATAAATGTATGTACTTTCTTTTTAAAATGAGAAAAATTTCACTTAGAATAAGTATATTTTTTGATTAAAAATTATAATTAAAAAATGTAAATAAAAATATTTACAAATGGAAACATGTATAAAAATGTACACACAAATGTATTTATGAATATGTTAATTATACATTTGAAAGCTTTTATATCTTATAAAATTCTTAAACTAAATTATAAATGTAATCAATGTAAATAAAATTAATAAGATGGAAAAAACGACCATTTGAAAAAAAAATAAATAATGAAAACTACGACTGGTAAAAATTTTGAAACAGAATGTAAGATATTTTAAAGTTATGTACAGTATATGTATGTTTGAAGTCATTGTAAATTTGAAGTTTGAAAACTCTTTCATATTTTAGGGTAATGGGAAAAGAATTTGGATCGGGTGGCTTTGCACCATTTGGCTTAAGTGGAATCCTAACTGGCGCTGCTACTTGCTTCTATGCGTTTGTGGGTTTTGACTGCATCGCAACCACAAGTAAGTTCCGAAGAACTTGTTATGAAAACCAGTATGTCCTATTTTTAAAGCCAAGCTTACCTCAGCTCTCATGATTTTGTAGGTGAGGAGGCCAAAAACCCCATGCGTTCCATCCCCATCGGTATAGTGGCCTCTCTGCTCATCTGCTTTTTTGCCTACTTCGGAGTGTCAGCAGCGCTCACGCTCATGATGCCCTATTACAAGCTGGATGTTCATAGTCCACTTCCAGAGGCCTTCAGTTATGTGCAGTGGGGCCCTGCTCGCTATATTGTGGCAGTGGGGTCTCTGTGCGCCCTTTCCACCAGGTACGTTTATTGATATTTACATAAATTTATTTTAGTGTTATTGAGATACAATTATAGATTTGTTAGTATTTTGAATTTGATTTTATATTATATCCTTTCATGTCCGTTTAAGTTCAGGTGTTGTACCAAATATTTTTTTACTTTTTCCAGCAATTCTCAAACAATTTGCTCAAAGCAGTTTCAGATTCAGTCTCTCTACTATTATTACTCCGCACTAAGTGGTCAGATGGCCTAGTCTGTTGTGATTGGTTTACTGCGTACAGCAGTCCTTACATGTGTTAATGTTAAATGTGTTAAACGAAAGGGATTTGAATTTAGGCTGTTTAGAGCCTATTCTATATTTGCTCCATTAACTTTAATTATTGTGCACTTTTACAGCTTTCCAGATCGTTTACATTCACATACAGCAGTAATACACACTGCATTATTAATTATGAGGTTATAAATGGCAATGTTGGAAATAGCGTAATAAGGGCACTTTAAATTTTTATTAGTATTTATTTATTTATTTTAGGTTTTAATATTATATTTAAGTACATCATGTTAGGAATTTAATTGTTATGCATTTATTTTGTTTAAGTTAATCAAAAGGTTTTTTTATGGTTTCAATTTCGTTTAATTATAACCATATTTAAACCGTCCTTTTTTTAAAAAATGTTTTTTATGTTCAGCCTGTTGGGCTCCATGTTCCCTATGCCTCGTGTGATTTATGCCATGGCTGAGGATGGTCTACTCTTTCGCTTCCTCTCCCGCATGCACAAGAAAACCAAGACACCTGTGCTGGCCACCATTGTGTCTGGCATTGTAGCAGGTAAGTCGTGTAATGACTGTCAGTGGTTAACTCTCTTAATAATTGAGACTAACTCTAGAAACTCACTTATTTCCTCTCTGCAGCTCTCATGGCCTTTCTGTTCGATCTCGATGCATTAGTGGACTTGATGTCTATTGGGACCCTGTTGGCATACAGTCTAGTTGCTGTGTGTGTACTCATTCTCCGGTGAGTATATACACACACACTAATGTTCAAAAGAAATTAATACTTTATATTTAGCAGGGTTTTTAAATAAATTGACTAGTAATTTCTAATGTTAAACAATATATATAATTAAAATATACATTATTTAATTAAAATATATAACCTTTTATTGATCAAAGAATCCTAAATGGTTTACATTGATGATAATAAGAAACGTTACGTGAGCAGAAAATCTGAAATATTTCTAAAGGCACTGAAGAATGCTGAAAATGTAGGAATACATTTTAATGCATACTTGAATTTAATGCATACTAAATTAAAAACATAATTTAAATAATAAATAAATGCAGCCTTGGTAAACATAAGAGATGTCTTTCAAAAACAAAAATATATTTTTATTTTCTTTACCCTTCAGGTACCAGCCAGGCAGTCTTGGTTCCAGTGGAGCGAATGAGAAGCCGATGGAGCTAGAGAGGCTGGAGGCTAAAGGAGCAATGGCAGATGTGGATAGTGGGGATGAGTACAGCCAGGAGCTGGAGACAACACCCCTTAAGGAGAGGTTTTCCTTCAGGATGCTGGTGCAGCCCATCTGTGACGTGCCCACCAAAATTTCAGGCATCATTGTTTACGGTGCAACTGGAACCATATGTAAGCATTCCCAACCCCAGTTTATTATTTCCCCTTTTTACACTGCAACATGTAGCTGTAATGTAAATCTCATGGAAATGTGAAATGATCATGTAGTGAACAGGCAGATAACATGCTTGTGTTTTGTTTATTCTCTTCAGCCGTTCTGTTCACTCTGCTGTGTGTGGTGCTGGCAGTGTACGGAGAGCAGGTGGGGCAGGGAAGAGCTCTTTATGTCGCTTTGGTTGTTTTCCTGTCTGTTCTGTCTTCTGTCTGCATCTTCATCATCTGGCGACAGCCCCAGAGTAAAGAGGTTCTCACTTTCAAGGTACAGACTTCATTTACCAAGCTTGCGTTTTGTTCAATTGAGAATGTCAGATCTTTGGGTGATTATAATAATCCTCTCTCTTCGTTTTGTAGGTGCCTTTGCTCCCTATTCTGCCATTGGTCAGTATCTTTGTAAATATTTACCTCATGATGACGTTGAATGGACCCACATGGATTCGTTTCGCCGTATGGATGGTTATTGGTGAGTTATAGCATTTGTTAAAGGTATACTGCCATTTAAAATTTGAAGGCAGTAAGAAAGAAACACTTTTAGAAGGATTCATTGAAATTATAAGTAATTATAAGTAATAGTAAAAACATTTTTATGTTGCATACAAAATTAATATTTTTGTTTATATAATATGTGTGTGTGTGAGAACCATTTATATTTATTGTTTATATACACACACATGGATGTATATATTTAACCAAAATATATTATGTTTATATATTATATTTATACATATTATAAATGATATGAATATACATGTGTATATTTTCAAAAAAAAAAAAAAAATATATATATATATATATATATATATATATATTAGTGCTGTCAACGGATTAATCACATCAAAATAAAAGTTTTT
>JAUCMT010000026.1:12486238-12539187 GCA_032357475.1 Enteromius thamalakanensis
TAAAGACTTTTATTTTGGATGTGATTAATCATGATTAATCATTTGACAGCACTAATATATATATATATATATATATATGTGTGTGTGTGTGTTTATTTATATATGCATAATAAATATACAGTACACAGAACACACAGATATATTATGTACACAAAAAAGGTTATTTTTGATCATGATTATTTGTTTGACACAGCACTTGTTTGAAATAGATTTTTGTAAATGTACCACTGGTACATTTACAAAAATCTATTTCAAACAAGTGCTGTTATTTCGAACTTTGTTTATTAAAGAATCCTGAAAAATATCACAAAAAATATTCATAAATCATTACATAAACATCAAGTCAGCATGTTAAAATGATTTCTGAAGAACCGTGTGACTGAAGACTGGTGAAGCTGAAAATTCAGCTTAACATCAAATAAATAAATTAAATTTGAAAAAAGATTTGCATAGAAAACAGTCCATTTAAATTGTAATAATATTTACTGATTTTAATCTCATGATTGAATTTTAACTAGTTTTCGGTGTACGCATAAATGACTTCAAAACCATAAAAAAATCATAACAACCCAAAACATTTGTAATGAATGTTTTTAACATTTGCCTTCATGCCTTTTGTCTCTTAGGTTTTTTTATTTATTTTGCATATGGAATATGGCACAGCTCTGAGGGTAAGAACAACTCTCCAGAAAAATGTGAGCCCATTCTTCAAGCGAAGAAACCAGTCTACCTGACCGATGATGACAGTGAGCATGAGAGGGCCACACCTTAAGCACAGCAACTAGATTGGTATGGCAGCAACCTTACAAACGGTTTTGTAAAATGCTGCAATAAAGCACCTTATAATTCAGTTTAGTCAAAAAAAGGTTTCACAGGAGGTAAACTCTGCATTTCCTGCAAATGAATTACCTTGTGTCAGTATATGATGGTACTGAAACAGTGTTACTTATGTATGCCTAGGCTTACATGTCTACTTGTATGCACGTATTGTTTTCAGAGACGGTTATGCTCCAAAGACTATTCAACAGGGTGTCTGCCTGTGGGTGGTCACTTAGGGTGACTCCTTCCCCTCACAATGAATAGGAATATGTTATTGAAAGGCTTTGTTTAGACAGGCAGTAAAAACTCATTGGGCGTACCCCAATCAAGTTTTTTTTTAATCATTCATGATGCAATCTTTGCGCAACCACTCTCATGTCCACATTTACTGGTATAGCACATAGGGTCACATTCACTATGTCGTAAAAGTGACTGATTGCCCAATGATGTTCTCTCATGTGCCTCATGAGTTCAGCACTGCAGTGAGATGTCAAGGTAGACCTGAACAAAAGCTTCATATATTCACGTTAGATTTGTGTGCAGCGTGAAACACAATATATTTTTATTGGAGCAGAGAGAATCGAGAGATTGTAGAATAACGTGCATTATTGTTTTGAACTCAAAACGTCCTTGTAGTACTTGATATGATTGGCAAATATGTTCATTTTAAAAACCATCTTGAAATTTGTCAGTAGTTTTGTATTTGTAAAAGTATGTACTTGTATATTTTTTGTACACTTATGAATGTATTTAAGTACCAGCAGGAGGAAAATGTATTTATTGTCGATGTAATATGTTTTACACATTTAGAAAGAACAATGCATTTGAGCACAAGTTTTCTCTTTTGAGCTGTACATATTTGTAAAACAGGAAACCCTTATTGTCTTAAAAGCGCTTAATAGCACAAACAGAAATTACCTTATTGTCTATTTCTGGAAAGGAGTCTATCTGTTTTTTTACTTAGTACGTTGTGATTTTGAGCACCAGCATCTAAGTGCTCTTATGTTTCCATGCAATTTTCGCCAGTCTAGTTATCTTCTTAAGATAACACAGTTTATGCGGTTTTCATAATGTTTTTTGTAAAAACATTGCAATGTAAATGCTTTTTTTCTTTAGGAAAAAGTAGAATCTGAATGTAGAGATTGATCAGCTTTGTGGCTTTGGTGGCTTTTTCCATTTGCTGCTGGGATACAGTATGTTTTATTGACATGAGCAACTACACAGAGACATTAACACTACACAGAGATATTTGTACAGTTTATTTTTCAAAAGTCATTACCATTTGCTGCAAATATTGTGACTTTACAGCCTTTACAACTGATGTTTACACCATGCTGCTGTGTAGTTGAGCTGGAACTGTTTCTTCCAGTTTACTGAAAGTCAAATCTGTTACAAAATTAACTTTGAACAGCACTGCCTTTTCTTATACAGACCCTTTATGAGTATTACTGTAGTCTACATGTTCCTCAGAAGTGATGGCTTCACATGGCTCGATGCTGTGACTAGCTTTTCTTACTCTTTCAGAGGTATAGAGCTGTTCAGTTTGAAGTCCTACAATCTGGAAAAGTATTTTAAAGGCACGGATTCCCTCTGAAAATTCTATGGGAATTTTTAAATTATGAGTAGAATAAGGTCTGTGGTTCACATTACATTTATTTAGCTAATAAGTGTGTCTTGTAATTCTATTTTAAAAGATTGGCTTATAAATTGACCCCAGGATTGAAGAGCTCTATTTATATGTATTGCTACTGTAATATAAAATACATTGCTGTGTTTCATATTCATGTACATATTTGCTCTTTAAAGGTGAAGTGTGAAATTTCTGGGCAACTGATGACAGCAAATGAAATAGCAAAATATAGTTATGGTTTTCATGCAATTCTCCCGCGAAGTCCCACCCTAAACTGGTTGAACCAGAGCTGATGTATTGGATGCTTAAACAGTTCAGCTTTGCTATGTAAATAGCTTACTTAATGTGCCTTTTATTATGTGATACGCTGTTATCAAATAAATAAAACACGTATTGTCATTGAATTGTGTGTAGATTTCTTTTAAAATTAATTTGAGGGTCTGTGAAAACACAGAATTAAAAGGACTTTCATAGGGAAGAGATATTCCAAAAAACATCCTAAATTTGAAGGTTGTTTACAGAACATGTTTAACCCATTGACAGGAGAGAGTTTAAATTTATGATTTAACTATTTTATATTTATGACCAAGTTTAAGGGAAAAAACAGCAAACAAACTTCATATTAATGAAAACACACATTCCATCACAGCCTGTGAAATGACTGCCATTCTGCAAGGTGCGATCAAAATGGAGAATTGCGTCCGAACTACAAGTCCCAGAATGCCTTTCGCGCCGTTTCCTGCATATATGGCCAGCTGACTTCCGGTGTCTTTAAATTCTCAGCCATTAATCTGCCTGATCGCTGCGAGTGAATTTAGCTGCATCTGATCTGATTGAACGATGGATATACCCATCAGTTAATGTTCGAGGTAAGCCCTGAACCGTCATACTACCGCTCCGGATCTGTTAGACGCCCGAGACTCGATCAAAACGGTCGTTTTAGTTCCTCTTTATTTTGCCGCAGTCAGAAATTATCCCAGCTCAAGGCCAGCGGTCGCGCGCACTGTCTTTCTGCTCCTTCAGCCGTCACATCTCTCGCCTCATAAACTAAACAGATCGCTTGTTTAATGGTATGTGTGTAATCGATTGGATGCCTCTTTGATTTCGGTGTCGTTTGTGTTATTTCCTGATCAACAGTTGAGCTCATCCTGATTTGCAGGCAGATCCGGATTTCTAACACAGATTCGGTCTCAGGCGGATATATAATGCTGTCCCAGTAATACAAACACTAGTTTGGCTTTAAGTCAAGTAGAGCAAAGGTATGTGTTTTTTTTTCCCTCTTGCATTTACCTATACTTTGCCTCCCACACTCTGGCTGTTTATCAGCCATACATAGTGTGTTGTTTATAAACGTTGCATGTCCTTTAGGTGGTTCGTAAATAATATGATCTAATCACTTGTACCGCGTTTTGCATGCATACATTCACCAGGATGTTGTGAATAACTGTTTATAGGAATGTCTTGTCATCTTACCTGCTGTATGTTGTAATATTATTAAAGCCTGTCACCTAAAATGCAAATTAATTATCTAGTGTTAATGCATTGCTGACCACTGGACTGTGTATGGTAAACAATTCTGTGTGGCTTGTTGTGAATGATTGACTTGGTGTTAGGCTGTGCGAGGCAGAGAAAGGCCAGAGGGAGAAGACGTATACTGAGTCTTTGTGCCAGGGGTTGTGCTCCCCTCTTACTGCTGGTCACCCATCGATTCCTGGCCGCCTTCCACCTCTGATCACAGCCATGACCTCTCAGAGAGACCCTGACACAGTGAGTATATCAGTCTAGATCTCTCTACCCGATGCATCATTGCACAAGTTGGTATTTTCAGCCCTGCGAAGATAATATGAGAAATCATCAAGTGTCAGTACTTTCAGTGCATTCAGATCTTCAGAAAGGTACAGCTCACTGATGAATGAGCATTGTTGTTATCTGATTTGCACTGGTGCTGCTATAAAAAGAGTTATTTAGCACTAGTTACATGCTGTGAACATGGATAGTGGCCATCACTTTTAAACGAGACAAAAAGTGGTCCATATTATTCATGCACTATTTTTCAAACCACCCAAAATGTGATAATTAGACTGACATGTGCATCTTTTTTGCCCTTTTTTGCCTGTTTACATCCTGCATGCTTTGATGACAGTTTTCAATTTAAAGTGAACTTTTCCATTAACTTGCAATTATGGAGAGAAATGGTTGACTCTTTGTGGCTGTTAAGCAGATTTTTACCTTAGTGTTATTTTTTAACAAATAGCTGAAAGTAAAACTACTAGGGGAAATGTTGTTTATTTAAATTAACATTTAGATGAAAAACCTACAAATTGCTAAAACTGAATGTAAAAATAATTAAATGTAAAAATAAGTCAGTGGTAAATAGGAATATTTTATATTAAAAATAAAATAAAATTCAAAATAATAATAAAAAAATACTTGAATGAATTTAATAGTATGAAAATGATACTAAAAGACCTGTTCTTGTTAGTGCTAATGTGGGTCTACATTTAGAGAAGTTGAAAAGCTGACCTTTGTTTTGAGCTGCTATTGCTTTGAGATTTGTTGTTGGGTTTAATTCTGTTATTTGAGGATGGATGGTGATGCCTTTAGGCTCTTGATTTGGGGGTGAAAGCAACGTGATTAAAGACACTGCAGAAAATATATAAGCCGTGAGATTATGGAGGTGTTTACGTGCTGGTTCTGAGGCATTTAGGCAGCTTTGGTGTTTTGTATTTGTCAAGGCTTTAAGAACTGGGGCAGCAGGGAATGCTTATTTGTTTGTTATGCTCTCTTGTCTATATTACCCATCACAGATTGCTGATAACACCCTTAAATCCACCCGAGGAGGCTGGGAGAGGGCTTTCCGTGCCTTTATCTGGGGCTTGTTGTTTGTAAACAGTGTGCTGGAATGACGTCGTGGATTATGGTTTGACCTCTTTTGTTCTCACTGCAGGGCCCCAACTCCCCATAGGTGAAAGCCGAATATTTTCAAGTGTGTCTGAATGGGGGGTGGGGTGCCCTACATTGCAAATGCCCTTAGCTCAGAAGCCTGATTGCACAATAGGTTAGGGCAGGGCATTGGGGGCCCTTAGTAAGGATTTAGGTGGCACGTGGTGTGAGAGGATGAGCACAGATTTGTGGCGGGAATGGGTCGTCCTTTTCCTGTCATGTTATTTTGATTGCTGGCACTATTTGGGTCATGACCCGGGCAACTGTCACGGTGGGGTGGAAGGAAAACTCGGGCCTCCCTTATTGCGAAACGATGAATCCACATAGTGTTTATAATACTATATTTCTCTGAATAATTGAGTACTAATATAAGCAGTTTTCCAAACACATTTTAAGAGGAAACTGTGTCTTTTTTCACTTCCACTTTCTCAGAAGCATGTCGAAAGTTTCTCTGGTGCTCTGATTGGTTGCAGTGTCTCCATGAAGCTTGTTTTCCTTTGTTTTTTGCGCTCTGTGTTGTGTGTTTGTGGCTTTAAACACAGCAATGCCAGCTCCAACTGGCTCACCTTCTTGCGCCCCCCTCCTCTTTCTCCATCTGATTCTGAACGGAGGCATTAAGACCCGGCCAAGCTCCACACACTGAGTGTGGATGATGTAATGTTTAAATTACAGTCATTGAAAACCATGAAAGGAGAAAAAGGAACGTTTAAACCCAGGATTAAAAAAAAACAAAGCTGAACAAGAGACTCTTTGGAATCTGAGCTGCTCTGAGTTCCTGGTCTAATTTTATTTTTGGGCTGAGATAGTACCGCTCTTTCTGTTCAGACATCCCATGATGCCGCTTGGTTTTAAAGAGGACGCTTCTAAATGTATTCAGTCACTTGCCTTATTTGCCTAATTCGAGTGCGTTTCATTATTGCAAATCTAAAAAAAAATATTCCTAATATAGTAAATATTGTTGCAAATTATTGATTTAAATTTTAGACCACAGTAAAAACTGATATAAATAGATGGATAGGTATATTTTAAAAAGATTATTATTCTAAAGTGATATCCTACGATCAATAATAACAATTAGGAAAATGCTAAAAATAAAAATGCATGATCTCTCAGATGTATTATCACTCATGAAGCATGTATTGGCCTGTGGCAGAGAACTTTGGGGTTATTAATACTGATTGTAAAGGCATTGTGTCTGTCTGTTGCTTTATTACTCTTGCATGAAGCATATTTATTGTGCTAATCCACCATGCTGCTCCCCTCCTTCTGTATGGGGTTATGCATGGGCCGTGCAAATTTAATAACGCAGTCCTGGGTTGTCTGGGACACCTGGGGTTATTGCATTAGGATGACGGGGTGCCTAGTAAAGGGGGGGTAGCAAACGAAAGGCAGTAGCACTTCCTCTTTGCCCCCCTGAGATCCCCCCCCTCACCAGACCATTTCACAGGAAGCTTTAAAGTGTGTAGCAACTACCTTCACCCTTAAAGCTGAACATCATTTTTATTAGGAAGGAATGCCTGTTTCTCCACAGGACTCTTCATGTTGTGTGGGGCGAGCTCAGATTGAAGGGTCATTAAGGTTTATGTGGTGGAAATGTCCCACTGTCTGTGGGTTGTAGGCCGTGACTTCTTTACAGTTTAATGATCCCATTTGTTTCTCTCTCCTCAACCGACTACAGGTGAGTCTACGACTGATCCTTGTGAGTGGAAAGACACAGGATTTCACTTTCTCTCCAAACGACTCTGCCACAGACATTGCCCGGCATGTCTTTGAGAACTGGCCCGCAGGTATGAATTCTAATTTTAGCTTTGGTTATATTTAGTTTGTGTATTGTGTTTGTATTTAAAGGCACAATATGAAAGATGTTTGTAATAAAATATCAATTTATCCATGTACTTTATGCAGTTGTGTACTTGCATTATCTCAAAAGTTCTGTAAGGATTTGTTAATTCAAAGAAATTCCAGATTTAAATAATGAACCGTTCCTGTGCGACGTCGCCTACCTATGACTCGATATCCGCGCTATCATCAGTTTCCACCTATGAATACTACCGCAACACACTACGTGGACAAATGCGGAAGTGCTAGTTATTTCTTGTGCATTTCATTGTCATGGATCGTGATTACACTCTCCACAATCCCAAAAAATGTAGATGTATGCAAATAAATATCAGCATGGTGTTTCCGAAATGGAGAGAGCTTCACAAAAAGCTCGCATTGGACAGAGACTCCTGTTTTAATAAGCAGGGTAAGCAAATATATATTATTCATCGTGCAAGCAGTAATCATGTACAGCTGGTAAGAGTTGGTAAGTTTTTCATCCGTGAGCATAATTTGTGCAAGCGCGTCATCGGACTTCGCCTCTGTTATTGTTTTGGAAATGCAACCTCTAGTGGCGGACACTTACATATTGTGCCTTTTAACACTGCTTTTTTGTTTAAGCTTATGTGGAGCATCCTCTGCAAAAAAGAGCTGTCTTGGAACCCAATGTTTTTAATATATAAAAATTCAGTATTGATAATAAGTGTTTTTGAGTACCAAATCAACATATAAGAACGATTTCTGAAGGATCATGTGATGGCTCCTGATAATGAAGCTTTTGCCTTGCTGCAGGAATAAATTATATTAGGATTCAATAGAAACTGTATTTTGGGGATAAGAGAACTAAACTTAAAAATGGTAGTTTGTCATAGATGTATGTAGTAAATATTTTCTTATTGCAAACTTTTCTGTATATCATCTGTGTTCTGGTTACCTGCGGTCAAATTATGATTTTAGGATGGTCAAAATATGCCTATTTTGTTTCATAGTAAAACACCCTGAAAGCGTATTTCTGTGGTGAATGTGATGTATTGTGTTTGCAGGCTGGGAGGAGGAGAGCGTGAGCAGCCCTAGTATCCTGAGGCTGATCTTTCAGGGCCGCTTCCTGCATGGCAATGTCACACTAGGAGGTGAGCACTAGACCTTGTCTGCATGTCCGTCACGGTCAACCCACTTTGACAGTCGTATTGTTTCTGTCTCTCCATCTGTCTGTTACCCAACCTTGCTCTATACACTGTTGCATATTTTTGTGTAATAAAAGAATGTAAGAAAATGGGAAGGCGTTAAAATATGCTGTAGGTCAGAAGCTGTTTTTTTTTTTTACTGGACGAAGTGGCCAAGTTGTATGTCGATATTCAGTATGCAACTTCTCTGTTGAATAGCTCTGAAGTTGCCCCCTGGCCGAACAACTGTCATGCACTTGGTTGCCAGAGAGACACTGCCAGAGCCGAACTCCCATGGTAAGTGCTGATATATTCTTCTGGCAAGCTCCCACTGCTCTAAACATGGCTAAATGTGCTTGGCCTGCCTATCCACAACCACTTTTTGTTTTAAAGACAAGGGCACAGCAGTTATCGGAGGACTGCTGCCAGGTGGCAACCGGCTGCAATCTTCCAAGCACATTAGAATAATTAAGAGACATACAGTGGCGTTAGAGACTGATCGCTAAGCTTCATCCAGTCACACACTCTAATACAAGATGTTGTATACAGGTTTCCTTATCCATGTCGTTTCCTGTTTGACCAGTTGTACTGACTTTATTGAAGCAAGCATTCTTTTGAAATGAGGAAGCAGGTTACAGGTTTTAATGTTTTCGAGAAAATGTAATAGAAATATTTCCTGACACATGAGTCAGCATTTACGCTGTCATTTTACAGTAAATAAAATTAACATGAACTTAAAATGGCCCAGTGTCAAGTGTTTTAAGTCTCCTTGATTTCATAAGAAGTCAACATGAATACAGAATTGAGCTTATTAATGTAAAAAAAGCATTTATTAAACAATCTAATTGTTTTTGGTAACGATATAATTGCCTAAACTATTCACTTTTTAAACAGTTGTGTTTTTATTTATTCCAAAGCCCCACCAAAAAAAAATCTTGCTGGCCCAAACCTTCATTGTATGTCCTTGGTCTGACTGTGCATGATTCATTAGTGTTTATTATTCCAGAGAAACAAAAACTTGTTTATTATTCTGATCTTAAACTTACTCCACCTTGGAAATGACTTTTACTAATCCTATCCAGCTGATGTCACCGGGGCTGTGTGGTACTATTGGTTACTTTAAACCCATGTTAACCTATAGTCTACATAACATAGTATTCAAAAAAAGTGAGAACTTGTAAAGAAAGCTCCCTTTCCAGGATCAAGTCTGAAGGAAAAAAACACAGTGCAGTATTGCATATCTCCTTCAATACTCTCTTTTGCACTTATATGCCACCAATTACAGAAGCCAATGTGCTCTGAATGCGGTTTCATGTTGACACTGATGCCACCCCTCATTGATTACAGACTAGTTAAACATAGCATGTCATTCAATGAAGAAAAAGGGCTATTTTCTGTGTACTGCATTCTTCTCACTGAATAGGAGGATAGTGATTTTGTCTTTTGATTTATTAGGCATCACTCAATATTTGCTCTCTTCTTCAGGCCAGAGGAACAGGGAGAAGACTACAGAGAGCAGCTGCTGTCTACTGCTGTAAAACCCAGACAAACCTTCCCCCGCCACCACCTCCTCGTCCTTCTGCTCCCCGCTCCCGTCTCTGCTCACCAACCGTGGTGCATTCTGGATGATTACAGAAGTGCTCCAGGGAGAGTGCGACTAGGTTTTCGTTCAGTGTTTTTTGCTCTGTATAGTAGCCGGAGACTCTCTTGTGCCATGTTTATCAGCTCTCATATGTTTGCCTTCGTTCGGTTTTCTCGTTTCGTTTGGTTGCCAAATTTACTTGCTTCGTGAAGTGGCCGTTTGTTCACGGGCCTTCTGAAAATATTACACTTCGCAAATATCTTTGAAAGGAAATTATGTAAACGGATCTGTGAACAGGTTTTTAGGGGGACTTTCTGCTTTCACGACGCCAAAGTGTTCACTTGGATCGCGCGTCTGACTCAGACGAAGCTTTACATGCGTCATAATCTCAAGACTTTTGATTGCACTTAACACGGATCCTTATCTGAAGTCACTATGTGTGTGTTGTAGTCTTAATCCTCCCGCCTGCCTCAAACAGAAGGAGCTTACGGAGAGAGAGGTGTGATGACACAAGCGCCAGTCTGTTGCTGTGAACCGAGGGAGTCTGCTGTAGCACTGGTGGATTTGATGTGCCATGGCCGCCTACGTTTCTTGCCTTTGTCCTAGGACCAATCGAGAGTAGATCTCAGACTCTTACTGACCAGTTGCGTCGACATCTGTGCATGACCCTAGTCTAGTGTTTCCTCGCCCTGGGTGTGTACCAGCCGCCTTTAAAAACCATTCATCCCGTGTCTACTTGAATAGCGATTTTTCATTTTGTATTTTCCTCGTCTCCACTGAAGAAGCATGAGGGAAGGCTGGTGATTTTTGTGCTTTTTGTGAAATGACACAAACTGTTCTTCTTGCCCAGTCAGATTAAATCATCCGTATCGCTCTCCCATGCTCGTCTAACGTGCGTCCTGAGGGACCAAGCCCAGGGGCGAAGAATAAGGAAACCATCAGAAAGCCTCTGTCTGGAGCGAAGGGCTGGGCTGGTAAAAGCCCCTATTATAAGCGCTATGGATTCATGGACCCCCTGCTGCACTGCAGCGTTAGAGGTAAAGATGAACGGCCAGCACTAATGGCCTCCCACTGGGCTGGAAGAAAGAAAGAAAAAAATGAGTGTTTGTATGCCGTCTGTTTTGTTTGCCTTTTGATTGTGGAAAATTAATATTATTAATAATGGAGTAATAATGGAGTCCTTTTTATCTTGTCTGAGTACGGTTGAGTTTTTATTAGTACACATCAGATGGCTGACTCATGTTAATTGTGTGTGAGTGAGTGGATGAGGCTTTTTTTTTTCTTTTTGAAAGAGTGCAGTTGTTGTGGGAAGAGTGTCCACAGAAACTGTCTCCAATCTTGTTTTGATTGGCCAATTACTGCAAGAGTGTTTATCATTGTCACTGCTATGAAAATTAGCTACAAATTATTAAATGTAAAAAAAAAAATCCCTAAATCTTGTATTATAAATTAATAAAAACCTTTCGAATAATACTCTGGTGTTTCTGTGGATTTTAAGATATTTGTATAATGCAGTTTTTCTTTTTTTTGTCATGAACTAACCCAATTACAGGCCAACCACTTTACAGTCATGAAAAATGCACCATATAATCACAATAAAGTGAGACCTTTTATTTTGTAGGCCTGCTGTATACATTATTTTAATATATATATATATATATAGTATAGCATTGCATTAAATGACGAAATTCTTTTTAAAACCTATTGTGGTGTTAAAAGACGTTCTCTCGTACTTTTATAAATTTATCAGCAGCTCTGTTTGTGTTGGGCTGTGGTTCTGCCTCTAGATGGCGATGTGGTTCCGGTTCTCTGAGGGGTTCAGTGACGTCATCACTGAGCACGCGCTTCCAATATTTCTCTGTGCTAGGCCCATTTGAATTAATATAAGTTGGTCTTGTGTTGAAGCAATTAGCAGTTTCTTAAACACAGAATACATTAAGGAGCCAGCCTAAACGCTATTATCACTTAGCATTGTGTTAATTCTCTGGAAAGCCAATAGTCGTTTTGTTATGACCATCAATTTCCTTTGACAGCAGGCTCAGCAGCCTGACCCATAACATTTCTCTCCTCTTTTAAGGATCGCAATGAGCCTTAATTTATTGTAGACCCTTTCTAGTTTAATAAAAATTTTCCTTCTGTTTTTGAGAAGTTCTTTCATGACTTTTTGTTGAGATGTGTCCAGGTTTCCAGTTGACGTTGGCAGAGATCCGAAGGAAGGGGAATCCAGATCACGCACTCCAGCACAGCACAAAGTCTTAATCACTTTATAGTGAACTCCATGTGGTGTGAGCCTCTTTTATTTGCACTGGGCCACACATGCAACCATAATAAACCTGTTACGAAATAATCTAGAAATTAAAAATATACAATATCATGTTAAGTATGTGAAATATACATGCATACAGGTTTAAAAAATTATTATTTTTAAAGAAGTCTCTTTTGCTCACCAATCAAAAATACATTTAAAAACTATAAAATTGTGGCATATTTCACCAATTGAAAATTACTGTTTTAAAGTTTTTGTTTTGATCATATCTCTACACCTAAACCTAACCCAAGAGTAATGCCTAAAATCAAAGGAAATGATAGTTTCAATGATGTACAAGCACCAAACACTGATTGTAAGCCTAAACTTCACAAAAACTCTCAATGTTATTCCAGGGTCAACAAAGATGTTGATCCAGCGACACGTCGAACTTTGCGAAATCAGGTTCTGCCTACAAGCACAGCTTCCAGGTTTTTTACAGTAAAAGTGGCTTGTTTATTTAATGTTCACTGGCATATTAGGCCTAATTGTGACTAGCGCCACTATAGTCAGTCTGAATCTTGTCAGTCTTCTAAACCTTAGCTGTAATAATATACTTAACCCGCATGAGTTCAGGTCTCTGTTGCTTGTTATGTGTGAAATGATGGATCAGGTCCAGGGTTAACCTAAACAGTAAGCACTGCTAATGGGTTAGCAGGAAGTCTCGTGAGGGATTGGAGTGATGGAGCAGCTGCCTCACAACTTAAAACCTCTCTCTACATCCTTCTGTTTGGTTTTAGAGATTCCCTGAGGTCAAACACAAATATGTATGGTCAGTGGAAATGGTGTGATCTATTTAACCCCCAGAGACCTTTCTCCAAGAAGCTCTATATATCTCTCACTCTAAAATGCACCATGTTTCATGTGACCTCTACTTTATACGAGTGGAAAATATACAATAATCACGCAGACTGATGGATGTGTCACGTTCAGCACCAGTAGGGAACTGTTTTTGCTTTGTCTTCAGGTTCCAGAGTCCTAATTCTGTCTGTGCTGCTTCCAGACTGTCATTACAGCTGATATTAAAGCCAGCTGTGAACAAAGCGAGCTGGCTACTGTTAGCCTGGACCAGAAGCGCTTCATTCCTTTCACAAATACTGGGGCACAGGCCCCCAAATCAAAACATTTCTTTTAATGTGTTTTTTTTATTAAGATATTTAGATATACTTACTTTACCTGCAGTAACGTGCAACGGGAGCCAACCACGTATTCCTTACCAGTAACCATAGCGACAGTGACCGAAGTATTATCAAAGCGACGTCCACAAACGTCCACAAAACCGACAGCTGCTTTTGAATTTGGGTGGAGAGCAGGACATTTGGATCGCAGCACATAAAACAGCTCCAGTGGGAAACTGACTGCATCTGAAACTTTCAGATGACACGCAGCTTATTTCTCCATCACTGTAAGGTACCAAAAACACACATGAACTCACATAACACACGATAGACACACGTTTATGTGGCAGAGCGGCTCTCTCACACAGTGACGGACAGTGGTCCAGTCCTGTTCCGTTCACACAGCGCATGCAGCGACAGATTAAGAGTCGTGTGGGCTCCTGGGCAAAGCATTTGCATGGGCCCCTAGGAAAAAGACAACGTTTGCACAACAGCCCCTGCAAAAAGCCTTCAGACAACGTTCGCACAACATTTGCATCGGCCCCTGCAAAAAACCTTCAGGAACCGTTCACACAAACTTAGTGTGGGCCCTTGGCACGACGGTCACAAACCGTGTGGGCCCCCTGCACCCCAAGAGCTTCTGGGCAGCGGCCCCACTGGCCCGGTCTGTTATCCGTGCCTGAGCAGGTGTGTACAGGTGTGAGTTCGGTTACATAATCCGGTCGTCACACCCATAAACAACCAAACTGTGTGTGAACCTAACCGCAAGGACTCAAAAACGGAACTGACAACCGTATTCTGCTTCGCAGCCTTATAGTTCGGATTCTAAACAACTGATAAACAACAAACTTGACATGGTTGCTGAAATATTGTTTATTTATTAAAAAAATATTTGATATATATTTTTAATGAAATGTAAATTCATGTCCCAGTCATTTTAGTTTAAATTAAAATTACTTAAACTATCAAAATAAATAGAGAAAGAAATCAATTGTATTCTAATTTTACTTTAACAATGCAATAATTCATCTTTTTATTAAAGCCAAGTGAATCTCATCAAGTTAGTGTTTTTAAGCATTTTACATTCAAGTGAGTAATATATTTAATATTAAGTTTATATTATTATTATTATTATTATTATTATTATATTTAATTTGTGAATTTCTGAGTCTTTTTAAAGTTATTTTGTAGTGGTTATATCTAAGTTTCTATATCTATTTTTAATGTCAAATTGATGCTATTGTTCATACTGACGCTAATGTAGGAACACAAGGGGTGGGATATACCGTATGAACCAGTCATAGCCCAACATAACAAATCCAATCATATTGTGAGAAGATACTTGAGTTCTCAATTACCCCCCTCTAAACCCACCTGACTTTTCTTTACGTGGTCTTTTAAAACTCAATGGGCTCAGGGGAGGCATGACAGATGCCAACACATGCTGTAACTGTTAGAGTGTTTCATGCACATTTTAATGACACCTTTAATTTGATAATATTTGCATTATTTTGTTTTTGTGCTTCTTTTTTTTCCTCATCCAATTTTTGGAATTACACCAAGGGTCACTGTGTGACCATCCATCCAGATCATTTGCCCTGTGGTATTCAGTTACTTATCAAAGTCACAAGTAGTAGTGCGTCTGGGAGAGTATTATATGTCAATCCAATTTCCCTGCCACAAAGAAGGCATGAGCATGTGTGCCAGAGATGTCATTCTGCCCGCATGCTTGCATCCTCTGCCAAGTCTCTGCTTGAGGCCTGAGAGAATCCTATCTTACACTATGTGCAAAACACTTTCATGACTGCACTAAAGGCCCCTCACCACTTACCCCAGCTCCTCGAGTAACCATTTTCTCAATTATAAGAATGACACAAGCACGTACAGCTGTGGTTTCAAATAGGAAAATCTGTAAAATTACACCCATGAGCTGGAGCAGCCTTACTGGATAGGGAGGGAAAACGAACACACTTCTTTATTTTCATGGCAGGACTGGAGGAGGCACCGGGGCTTTGTTACATCTCCCCTTTTATTTGCCTGTTTATTTTACCAGGTGGTCCCTTGAGTTTAATAACATGCCACTGTAAAAAAGTAGGAGCGAGAGGGAGGGTCGTTTAATAACAATGCGAGCTCTGTACCTTGTGGCGATGGACGGAGAGTGAATGAGGGAGGTCAGCTCAAGAGGATTTGCAGACATGTGCCTCAAAGCATTCTGGGTGGAGAATTTCTCACACAGTTTTAGTTCAGCAGTGTGATAAACATCAGCTGTTGTTGTTCGTTCTGTTAGCTGTCATGCAGCCATCTCGGTATTATCGTTTATCCTCTTTAGACAGTGTCCTCATGTACTACTATTTGATTTATTATTACGTTTTTTGGGTTGAAATGAGGAATTTGCACATTAAATGCGAAGACTGAATGTTTGAATGACTTTAGCATCCATTCGCCACAAATTACAAACATATATATTATGCTATTCTTTGCTATAATTTGGAACAGACTTTTCACTGTCATTGGCAACATGCTGGTGAAATATATTTTTCTAAGGACTCAAGCACGCTTGCTTTGAAAGCTGGAAAACACCAAACAAGTGTGAAGTTGTTGCATTTAAATTATCAAAGTGGTTTTGGAGCCCTTGAGGAGCTCCATGGTCTGTTTTTTTTTTTACGGCAGGCGTTCAGGGGGTCTTCATCACAGGAATGGCACTATTCCAGAATGTTTTTATGGGGGAAAAGGAATAATTATTTTTTTTGGGTTCGCTGCTATGGGTTTATGAACCAAACAAACATTATTTTCTCCTTGTTAAAAAGTTGAGAAGAACCTAATGAGACCTATACATGTTACCAAGAGAAGACCAAAGCACAAGTGCTCTCCCTTTTCTGCCAGGCAAATTATTCACAGATGATGTGTGAATGTTAGGCAAGTTGTTTTTGTTGAGGTTTTGGAACATTTTCTTCCAAATTGTCTTTCTTTGCTTAATGAGTAGGCATTAGCAGCACTGGCTTCTGTTCAAACTCCTCTGGATTCTTTTTCTTGGAGAAGATGGTGCTAAAGATGTACGACCCGCAGTATAAAACTGATGAGAGGGAGACAAACGCTCAGCGAATAGCCTTTGGGATCACTATGGAGATTTCAGGCTAAGGGGGTCATTCACATACAAGGAGAAGCTCAGACAACAGAATTTGTTTGGTTTTGAGCTTTTATACTGATTTCAGTTGAGTGCTTTTGCTTCTCTTGTGATATTTTTCATCTGGCTGCGGTATGTTTTATTTAAATGCTGCTTAGTTTATTGTCCACATTAGCAAGGCATTAAATTACATAAAAATGAAATGACACTGAAAAATAAATAAATAAGCAAAACAATTCAGCATCACACAAGAAAGATTGCTAGCGGCAACTGTGATATTTAATCAATTAACGAGAATACTACACAATATAGCCAGTTACATAGTTCCTCTCGTTAAAATCAGATATTTTGTTTCTAAACAAATCAGAGTTAGCTTCAGTCCTAACTTTTGACGTCAAGCAGTTAATAATCAGAACTGCATGTGTCTTTTGAAGGAATATTGTAGAGGAAGCTACTTTTCTACTCTACGATAATACTTATTGTAAGTGTACTGTAGTGATTCAGTACAAGCCGAAAACATGGTTTGGAAAATGGATTCATGATGTACTTGCTTATTAAAAAAAATACAAAATTACAAAAAATTACAGACCACAGCTTTAAGGAGCCGTTGAGTGAGTTATTCCATGGCTCACTCATTAAAGGGGTACCCCAAATGATTAATGTCATTAATCAATGTTGTTCCAAACCCATAAAAGCTTCATTTGAACACAATTTAAGATATTTAAGAAGAAAACCGGGAGGATTGTGACTGTCCCATATACTGCCAAGTAAATGAACACTGTCAAAGTACAGAATGAATGAATGAAACCCATCATCAGAGTAGTCCATCTGCCACCCGTAAATGTTACGAAGCTACAAGAATACTTATAATCTTCTCCCTGGCCTCAAGACCACCAAATTTGTTAGATTAGCATCAGATTCAGCATTTTACAGTCTCATCCAGGTCATCAAGATATGTTTTGTCTGAACCTGACATGTTCCTGGATTAACATTCTGATTTGCCAAGTATATTTGATAGTTTTTGTGTAAGTTAAGGCTTACGCTCATTTCATTGTTACACTCATCTATTATTAAATCTGATTTCAGGGATTACTCATGGGTAAGGTTAAGATTAGATGTAGAAATAAAATCAAAAAAATTTTTGGATTAAAATCCGGCTCCAGGTTCGACAAAATATGTTGACCTAGGAACACAGGACGTGCAAATTTGTAGGGAAGTACACAGTTGTGGATGCATCCACTTGTTTATTTTATCTGAAATCTCTAAAAAGTCCCCATCACTAATGCACAGGCTGACTGTCTGTATTGCAGACAAAAGGTCAGATATAGAACTGATTAAAACATCAAGACTAAAGTTGTTAAAATGTATGTACTTGTGTACTGTTACAGCTCTATCTTCAGATGTCTAAGGATCCTTTGTATTTATCATCTCCAAGCTCCAAACAAAAAGCATCCATAACTCTTCATTAGTTTTTTTCTAAACAAAATATACAGACATGTGCCTAAACCAAGCATCAGCTCAGTTGCTGTGTTTATCATAAGGTTTCTGTGTTGTGTGCTTGTTTGCATTCCTTCTCTGCTAATCTTTCTCAAGCACTTACTTAAAGTGGATCCATCCAATCCGTGAAAGCAGCTTGCCACACACAAACACATGCATATGACTTAATATGACGTCTTGCTTTTAGATGTGGTACGTGAGGACTAATAACATCTGTTTGCAGAATGATTTATGGTGGTCTGTTTGGAGCAGTACGATCTGACTTGAGTGAGCTTGCCGAATTATTTCGCACATTGTACGGGATGTTTTTTGGGAACCAAGTGGACTGCCAACCTTTAGGTCCCTGGAGTCTGTTATGCCATTATGTCATTCAGCACTAAAAGTCCATGAGTGGCTGTATGTGACAGGGGTTTCAAAAGGCGTATGAAGGATTTTATTTCTGTATGTTACTCAAACCATTAAAGTTTCTCAATGATTTCACCGATGATCTGCATTTCCAGTAAGTGTGAGATCTTTATGCTGTGCCGGCCAAAGAAAGTGCGAATCAGCCGTGCGCTGAAATCTGTTTACTTAAGTCACAAGAGAAGGTCACAAGAAGTCTAATCTCCATTTATTTCTGCAGGACAAACAATCCAAAAACACTGTAATTCATAGTGTACTTTTGGGATTAAAACAAAGCTGGTGGATGGATTTCTGTTTAGTATATTTATAAGTTATTATAATCCATGATGGCTGGAATCACTTCTTTTTTATATGCTAAAAAGGATTGATGTGTCCCTGTTCCCTGCTGTTTTACCACAGCACAATAACTTTCACAACACTGTGGCTTTAAGGTCAGTCATTAGGAAAAGAGCTGAAGGATTACAAAGTGCTGAGAGCTTTCTGGACTCACTTTGGCATTCTGCTGCTCCGCGGATGTTCTGTACCTGCAGCTTCTGCCAAAGGAGTAAAACACAGGTTAAATCAAGAATAAAGAGAGAAAGACAGCAAAAAAAAAGTTTCTATTCAAGA
Source organism: Enteromius thamalakanensis (assembly GCA_032357475.1). Classification (NCBI taxonomy): domain Eukaryota; kingdom Metazoa; phylum Chordata; class Actinopteri; order Cypriniformes; family Cyprinidae; genus Enteromius; species Enteromius thamalakanensis. Next base: position 12,505,252 of record JAUCMT010000026.1, read on the forward strand.
GAAACACAGAAATGTATTGATCAATACACTGCCTTACATTGACCTAAAAAGTTGATTATTTATTTTGTATTCAATTTACTGGGAATCTTCTGGATTGAAACTAGACTCATCTGTGTTTCATATGCCCAACAGGCAATTCTGTACGAAATACACTATATGCATTGAGCAGATGATATTAATTCAGCCTCTCCCACCACTTTCTGTCACAACAACATCAGTGCTTTCAGCTAGTCTCCTTGTTTTTGTGTTCCTGGTATTTGTCATGCAGTTTCTATGTGCTCATCAAAGCCATAACTGGTTCCTATTGAGTTTGATTTATATCCTGGAGATGTGTACAAAACAGCTTTGTAATGTTCAGTCTTTGTACCCTTCCTGTTCTTGTGGTTAATGCTTTTTAATTCATCTTGAATCATTTGAGTGTAATCTGCATTTTCCCGGCATTAGTTTCATGATAGTTCATTGCCTTTCATAAACATTTAATGTAATTTACTTTCTCACAGGAATGTAAATGATCAAGCTAGGGTTCATTTTCATAGTTATAATCAGAAGTGTGTATGCTAACTAAAAATTACAAGAGATGAAACTGCACTAATAAACAAAATTCATAATTCAAATGTTAGTTACAGGCCTCGAATTTGATTGGCTGCGCGGCGTTTTCACTGTGTGTTTGTATCACCCAACTTTTATGTGTTTGCTGATTTTAGACCGTCTGTCAGTCTGGTCTGTTCATTATTACATTATTAGTGATAGGGATTTGCTGCAGGTTAAGTCATTACACAAGTACGCAGTGACAAGTCAAACGTTGAATCGTTTGAGTCATTTAGGAACAAATCGTCACCAGCGAGTGTCGGTTGTTGTCGCGTAGGTCGAATATTCATTGGCTTTATGTGGAACGTCATTGGCTGAGCAAAACAACAGGAAGATGCTATCAATATTGTGTTTAAAATGTAAGTTTGTTTGTTGAACCTTTCTATAAAAGTAACATCACACTAATTGGTCTGAATGTCAACACTCTTAATCGTGTTTTATTGAGTGTGCACACAGAGACTGCTTCTAGCCTACATCTGGGGTTTCTGTTGGGTGCTGTAAAAAACTTGTCCAGACCAGCCTCCTGACTGATGTGGAAAATTGAGCTCACTTTATCATTTACTGGCAGAACATTCACGACTCCATTAAAGGAGCATGTCAGAAGTTCATGTTCATCAGCGTCCAAGAAGAAGAGGACAGTGTATGGTTCAATCTAATGTTTCATGAAAGCTTTTTAGGGGAATTGTGAGCCTAAAGTGAAGTGAAGGTCAAGGATATAGAATTCAACCTTCCCTTTATCTGTGTGTGCACAATGCACAAACCTTAAAGGTGATGTGTGCAACCCCAGACAGGTATTCAGTTGTTCTGCTAGGTGTTGGCTTCCATTACGTTTGCCTGTTAAAAACCACAGAAGAAGCCCTTTTATTATGGACACATAAAGGGCATAGACGCCCTGCAATAAATCAACTCCACTGCCGGGTCTCACAAATTTAGCTGCAGGCTCCACTCTGCAAGTTTTACGCTTTTTGAAGTTTATTCTGTTGTATAAAATCTTGCTGTGCCGTCAGTATTTTTTGCTAAGCTTATTACATTGTCAGCTTCAACTACAGTAGATTCATATCAGCTGGTTTTGATTATTTAAAACTAGGATTTAGTATTTAAACTATCTATGACTTCACAGATAATGTAACAAGTCACAAAAGTATTTCAGATAGAACACAAGTTAAAACGGTTCAACTCAACATACTGGTCAGCATTTGAAGCTTAATGTTGGTGAAATTTTAATGCAAAAAAAAAAGGTTATTTTGAAAAACTTGAGCAAATGACATTTTTTTTGCATCATTTAGAAGCATGCATACAACTGTATTAAAACACATTCATTCTTATATTTAAACTATGTTTTATCTAAACTGTTCATACTAATTTTTCACAGATGTTTTAGGGCTTTAATGTATACAGCAGTGCATTGTAGTTGATTGATAAAAAGGTATCAACTTTTTCTCCCACTCAAATCATATATACACAAGCATATGGGCAATTATGAGCAAGTGGAAATGATTTTGTAATTAAAAGCATTATATCACAAATGCTGTCACTAAACTTAAAATTTTCCTTTATTCTGACAAGAAAACCCTTCATTTATTCCTCAGCAGTGAAGGAAGAAGTTGAGTTTGACAGCTTTCAGCGTCCCCTTCACTCAACACCCTGGAAAACTATGCACATAAATCTGCGACACCTTCACCGCAGATTGGCTTAGGAAGTCTTAAGATGGGATTGTACCTGTAAGGTCAGTGCATTACAAACTGCCCAGGTTGTGCCAGTTCCCCCTGAGGCGATTGTTGTGGGTCATTTAGGAAGTATTGCGTAATAACAGCTGCATCACATTTGGTCCTCGCTGACAGTTAACGGTTTCAGAACTGGCTCCGGATCTTCATCGTAAATACAGACACTGCACTGGCAGCAATATAATATCTAAACTCCTGGAAATTATGCATTTGTCTTAGTTATTGTTCATATATGTATAAAATGATGAACTGGATTGTGTCTTTAAAGAAGTTCCTAGTTTCCAGAATGCAATCTTTTGGCTCGGGGAATTGGTTGTTGGGGATGTGCCGGGGAAGGAGGATGTATTAGCCTGTGCTTGGCAGAATATTAGGGAGACTAGGCTCTCTCCTGGGATACTGGATTTTGTACTCAATCGGACAAAAGATAGAGGTTGAACAAGAGGACACGCAGCTGCAGCCCAGTCTCTGCTTCATCTCATCTCAGTCTCTGAGTCCTCATGCTATTAATTAAAAAACAGCAGGACTGATCTTAGTGTCTGAGCGGTGTTTACAGCTGTTTGATACACAAGAGGATAACAGAAATTCAGTGCAGGACATTTATTGCACGTCTTTGCATCATATAACTTTAACATTGCACAACAGAAACTGGATTTCTTATGTGGGGCCCATTTGTGCTGCTGTGAGTCTGCTGTTAATGACATATGGGGCGTTTAAAAAATCCAGCACCTCATGCACCACGAGGCCAGATCGCTGTTAAAACACTAAATCATGGGACTGTTTTCAGATCAAAGTTTCGTGCACCAGAGCTGCAGAATTAAAAAATATCGATGCGAATAATAAGTTTGAGTGCAAACAGCCAGTTTCCATTATTTACTGAAAATCATCCCATCTGTGAAGCTCTGAAGTGAAATATGACACACAAGTATCAAGTTTGTTGTCACGAAAGAACAAATTAAATTTTGTTGTTGTTGTTATCTAACAGATGTGATCTTTACGCCATTGCAAGAGCTAGATTTTGCTAGTTACCTTGCTTAATTAAAAAACAACAACAACATAAAAGCAAGTATTTGATTAAAATGCACTCATCCTCCTCAGGCCATCCCAGATGTAGAAGAGTTTGTTTCTTCACCAGAACAAACCCTAAACGCCCCGTGAACGTCCTGAATGTTGTGTGAAGGTCCTCTGAATAACGTCCCCCAACCCTTTAAAGAACTCAACATCGTGACCATTGCAGAACGTCCTAAGGACATTACTAGGCAACGTCCTTGACACCAGCAAGGGACGTTCCGAGGACGTCCTGGGAACATAACATTTCTAGCTGGGAAGTCCATCCCATGTTGTCCCCTCACAGACATATTTGTTTATAATCGATTAAACTGTTTTGACTTGTAAATGGTGCTTGATCTTTGATTTGTCTCCTGATTCAGACTAAACAACTTTTTCAAGCAATATTATGGAAAGGGCACTCATTTGAAGTTAAAAACATCTTGATAGATTTTCACAGCTTTTCACTTCAAGACATTATTTGGTCGTGTGGACTGATTTTGGATTATCGTGTTGTTTTTAATCAGGCTTTAATTCTGACAGCACATATTCACTGCAGATGATCCATTGGTGAGCAAGTGGTGCAAATTTCTCAGAATAGATTTGAAATAAGAAACAAACTCAAAAACTAAATTTACGTCTTGGATGACCTGGAAGTGAGTACATACTTAGATTTTTGGGTGCACTATTCCTTTTAAAAAATCATTATAGTATAGCTAAAACAAAACATATTACATCTTCACCTACTTGGTGATATACAATATGCTAATTAGATTAAACCAAATGATTTAGCACTCGAAGCTTATTTTAATCCACATTACAAAATTTTTTTTGCTGTGTAGAAAAGAGCTTACTCACTTCAGCTGTGAACTATGGGAAGGCCCTATAGAGCTTTATTCCCATAGTCTCTGTATGCAAGTGTAACTGTCTTGTAACAGGCCCATTCCCTCTGTACTTTATGTCCTGAATAAAGCACAGAGCTGGTGTCAAATGCGGCTGCTCTGAGCAGATTAATGTGAGGATGGGATGTTGGTTTTGTTGCTGGTACAAACTCGCTGTCAAAATCCACTCTTTTATATAGCGCCGTCGCTCTGTTTTTATAAGCTTCTCTCAGATAGATTCCTGCTGTCATGGGCAGGGATGATGTTTTCCCCTCATGTTTTCTTTGGCCAGACACTAAATGTTTGAGATTGTGCACGAATCTTCTGCTACACTGACATGCATTAACAGTGCTGTTGTGATGAGCCTGGTCTTGCTGGTGCTAATGCCCCAGAGGAGAGATGCTTGCTGTACAGCACTGGAATCCAAATCAGACGGGAAGAAGTTGATAAAAAAAACAACAAAAACAAGTCAAGACAGGGCTCTTCGAAATATATCGAAATACCAAAAGCGAGATTAGTAAAGCAGATTAAAACAAAATGATTAATATAGAGTAGAATATTATTTATGAGCTGTTTTTTGTCACCAGTAGTGTGAGGTTGCTTTGACCCAGTCTTATGGCTGTTATTTATGAAGAGATGGAGTAGAAAGGTTGTATGTTGATTTACAGCTCAGTCTCCTTCACCGCTATCCCGTACTTTCCATGCAATACGTCCTTCTTCAAGTGAAGGAGATAGACTCCAGTAATAAAAGCTGCCTGCCAAAACCCGAAACTTAAGGAAAGAATGCAGCAGGAAAAGAAGCCACATTTTCTTTCCCTTCATCCGACTCACTGTTCCCCCCCTCCATTTTTCAAAAAAAATGTAAAACTGTCCTATCCATTCTCCACAAATGTCTCTTTTTTTCCTGTTTGACAATTTTGGCAGGCGCTGGTGCTCTGAATGCTTCAGGCTGGAAGAAAACATTGTAGCTGAACTGAATAGTTTTGCATCTTTTTGTATAAAGTGCAATGAAACAAGTCTAAATCGACTGAACAGATAATGTTGTACATTTCTAGAATTATGGATGCTATGCAAAAATAAGGACGGTGCTCTACAACACCTGTTGGAGCTGTAGGGAAAGTACAAGTGGAAGCAGTTTTGTTTGTTTTCTTGTAAAGTGTTAAAGGGGAAATGTCTCATTACGCAGTATCAGAGACAAAACACAGGCTGCAGTTTGTTTGGCTTGAGAAGTACGCCTGGTAATTAGTTTGAGCTGTGGTGAAGGAAAACTGCGGTCGTGCAGACGACTGCAATGCACTAGGAGGCTCAAATGTGTCTGCGTTGGATTAGAAAAAAATCACATTTGAAACCTAGGAGATGAAAAGGTCTTTGTGCTGTTTGTTGCTTCGTCGTCTTGCTTATGCATGAGCTTGTGCTGTGTATATAGATATATATTCGATCTGACAGCTCAGAAAGGAAATCTGTGGTTTATAAGGGAATATTTTCGAAAATTGAAATTGTGGCCACACACTCTGCTTTTTATTTCATGCTGTAATCATGAGCAGCGGTTTATATTGTAGTTTTCTTTTATGCACTAGGATATGGCGTTAGTCATTCTAGAACTATCCGGTTGCGGAGACAGCTCCAGATGAATCTGCTGCCTCAAGAGGCCTTCAGCCCGCTCCTCCGGTCACTCCCAGATGTCATGGCTGGCGTGTAAATTACTATTGTCGTTCTTATCAAATCCCAACACTACCCTGTTTGCTATTCAGCTGAGTTGAATAGCAAACTCTGCTTAAAGGGAAAAAGAATTCAGCATTTACTTAAAGAGATAAAACTAAACTTTGGTCATTATGCTAAGAATGATCGTTTTGAAACATGGGATAAAAAAAGGTAGCTGTGACTTTTTATACAGTATGTTGCAATTCTGGCTCACGATTCTGAGATAATTGCAGTTGTGAGATACAAATATATAATTGTGAGTTTATTTCTTGCAATTTGTTATTTATAACTTACATTTCATGATGTAAAATTGTATTTGCGAGGTAGGATTGAGAGATATAAATGGCCTAAATACAACCCAGCACTGGGTGAAGTATAGAGTAGACAGACACCGATATTGGAATGTTTTTGACCCAGCATTTGGGTTACTGCCCAGAAGGCTGGGTTAAACATTTAACCTAAGTGATGGTTAATTGAAAACAACCTAAACACTGGGATTGTTCATATTTAACCCAGCATTTTGTTTTAGAGTGTGTTTTTAAGTGGTTTAAAAAGAACTGACATAAACTCTTTTTTAGTAAAACAGTTACAAATAACGACATGTTAACTGAGGATTTCAAGGAAAAATAATTTTGAGATTTGAACTCCTAAAAAAAGAAAAAAGTCTGAGTTGTAAGATATAAACTATATTGTGAGTAGCTACAATAAGATATAAGCGTGCAATTATGAGAAAAAAAAAAGAAACTGTTGCTTTTTAAAAGTTATGGTGCTATGATGTGGAATAAAAAGTTTTAAAAAGTAATTCATAACCAACATACCAAAAATAACTAAATATAAATTCACCGGATTTCTAAAACCAGAGGAACAAACTTGAAATATAAATATTTTTTTTTATCAATCTTAAAGTAAATGAAAATAATTACAATAAATTAAATCAGCACACACATCCATGACAACAAGGGTAAATAATGAAAAAACATTTATTTTTGGGATGGCAGTCTGTGTTTGATAATCACCTGTGCTTACAGAGCAGATACTGTACACATGTGCGATCCAAAGAAGCAGTGCTAAGCGGTTCACCATGAGGTCCAGCGTAAATATTCAGGCTTGTTTATAGAGAGCCTCTGAGCTGATTTTTCTCTGTTTTTTAACTTTGTGTTTTTTCTGCGATCGTTTGTCTGTCGTAACTGAACGCAGGTTTAGACAGCTTGATTTCTGCTCTCTTCCTTCACATGACCAGAATAGCTCAGTGTTAAAGCAGTAAGGCCAACTGATTGCTTTTCAGTGTATTTTCAGTTTCAGGTATGTGATCAGGAAAGCAGAAGACCGCAGAAGTGTGTGAGAAAGACTTTTCATTAGATGATATTTAATCCACGTGGGTGTGTCATTTCATTCATTTCTTTTAGTTCAGTTCTGTGCGAATGAATTATGTCTTCTTTAGATATTGCTCTGGGCGTCTGAGTGAACTGAAACTGGCTTAGAGAACGACAGACTGAGATTCATTTATATTCTTTCTTTCTCTGTTTCCCTTTCTCCCATAATCCTCCCTCCCTCTCTTTCTCATAGTCTGAACCATAAATGAACCCAAAGCTCCAAAGTGGAGAACTATTATACAAAATATGTGCATTAATCTGCCATGATTACGGCAGAATTTTCTATTTGCTCAGCTGTTTGGGAAGCCCTTTCTCCAATCAGCTCACTGTGCTGATATAAAACCTCTCAGTGTTTCAGGGAGATGTTGATGGCATTTATAAATGTTCTTGTTTCAGAATGACTTGACAAACAGCACGCAATCATACAGGGTTGACGTGGAGAACTTTAAAGAGGCCATTACCATAGGAGTCCTTTCACAAGGTCAGGCGTCCAGATGAGTGTTGGACTGTGTCTGTGGTAACATCTGCAAAGCAGTCACATCAGACTCTCTACAGCTGTCTCTGTCTGCCAGTCCTGACATTCAGAGGCAGAACACACGACCAAATCACTTTCTCAGCTCCTCTCAGACGTGAACCAAGCTTAATGTTAAACAGAAATCGGCTAGTGTATATTTGTACATTTAAAAAACGTACCCATTGTCTGTACAAGTCATCTAAACCACTTTTAGAAAACTTGGTGCATTTTTTTATGCTTAGAAAAGAGCAGATTGGACTCAGATTGGACGGCCTGTGTAACATACTGTATTTCCTAATACAGAATGGAATGACATAAAGGAGAGTAAATGATGACAAACTGCTCACTATTGCTTTAAGTGGTGGGTGAAATGTGTTTTTTGTTCCACAGCTACCGTAGTGGGAAAAAGAAACATGCAAGAAGTAAGACATTTCTGCTGCAGACAGCCGGTTGGTTCAGTAACATGTATCTTATTCTTGGCTTCATATCTCACCTTGAGAACAATTATTTTCCACCAATTCCACCATGTCAGCACAGTGAATGTCACAGTGTTTCTCTTTCCTTGTTTTTGTTCCTAAATGGATGAATTGATCAAATTACGAAAATCATTCTCAGTTTTCTGCGTTATTCTTGATCTCATTTTAGCACACAGATTATACTAGAAATGATCATGAATGATTTTCTAATGACCAAAAATGAATTTCAGCAATTGTAATGACAGAGCTCTTCAACATTATCATTACACAGTTGTTTAAAGATTAGGTAAAGTCCTTATTAATGTTTTCTTTCATTTAAACAGAGCAACCCGGTGCTTGGAGCCAGTTACATGCTCCTTACAAATGTTTTTGAGATAAGAATATTTTGTTATGCGTTCCTTGACTTGTTTTTGCGAACTATGTGTTTTCGTGTCGATTTTCCGCTCACTCCTCCGAGCTGCCAAGTTGGGAATGAGCTCATACTGTGGGGAAGCGGAGCTGCATTTATACCTCTCTGGAGCTCCTGGGGAGAACAAGCCTGCGAGATGAGGAGGGGGGGTACTGAATGAGAGAGCCAGAGATAGAGTTTGTCAGAAGAGGTTAGAGAAGACCAAAGAAGAATCTCTGTAGCACAGTAGTGGTCAGAGTCAAGGTGGACAGCTGTGTTGTGGGAGAGGAGAAGTCCGATTTATTGAAGGGGAACAGGGAACATAAGACACAAAGGACAGTCGAGCACCTCTTCTGGTGTTTGACACTTTGAAGAGGTCCAATTAAAAAAGATGGATGGTTAAAAAGACATGATGGAAGAGCAAAAAAAGGAGGAATTTGCAAGAATTGCAATATAGCTTAAAAGGTTGACCCAAAAATGAATATTTGGTGTTTATCTGCTTACTCCCAGGGCATCCAAGATGCAGGTGACGTGTAGATGTAGATTTTTTACATTTTTAATAAGCCCTTCTTCTGTTTTTGTTCAGACCGATTAAAAATAAAGCCATATGAAACAAACACACAGCATTATTTTACAAAACCTAAACAATTAAGACACTAAGATATTTTTATATAAAAATGTTAAGTATATTATTTTATATTCAAATTCTTATTTTTAGCTGAACAAAACAGCTTGTTTTGCTGTTATTTTAATGTATTATCTTAATTCTGAACACAGTGGTTTGCATTGCAAATATTTTTTGCATGTACTGCTCTTTGTTATTCTTGTTATTTTCCGATAGTGGACGTCTTGCGCATTCACAAAACACTGTTTACTTCCGTGTTGGAAAGCAACTGTTTACATTATTATAATAATTTATACACTCATTGTTTAGATCTTGTTGAAGAAATAGTCCATGCACACATTAGATGTCATCTTTGCCCATATTGGAGTCTGATTGGCAGTATGCTGTTGAAGTGAGTCAAGTACAATGACTATTGTTATGAATAGCTTTTTTCCGCTGTTGTGAGTCCAAATCACTGGGTCGAACCATGAGTCAATTAATGGATTAGAGAGAACAGAGGGAGTCTCTGATCTTGTTAACAATACTTATTTGCTTGGATGGCTACTGTACACAGAGCCTCAGTTTAATGGGAATTAAGGGTTAGGAGAAAATGGGACTGTACTGCACCCTATTAAAGATTGAAAGCTGTGCACTAAACCACACCTATGTATTTAAGACAGAGTTCATACATACATTCACAGTGTATTTAATAGGAGTGGTCTGGCTCTTTATTCCTGTGCAGAGAAGAAAGCATGGCCCCTTAAAAAAACTGTTATTGAATACTCTTCAATCCATTGTGGCTTCTCAGCTTACAATTCAAGACAAAAAGTCTGCTATCATTTGTCCCCCATATACATTATATGTGAATCACTTATAATTGAGATGGAAATCATAACGAACTGAATGATTCTGACTCCAACTGTGACTCTCTGTAACTGTTCTGGGCTTTTTTAGCAGTAAATGTCAGGAAACCAAAAGAACAAAAATAGGTGGTATATTTTTATTAATAGTGTCCTCTTCATTGACTAATTTTGCATCCTTCAGTATAGAATTTCCCCTTTTCCATTAACTAGGACCATCAAACTCTCTCCTACTGCAAATTATCCGCTGCTGCTATAGAAAAGGCTTTTCTGTTGGTCTAAAAAAAAAATCTCTAAAGAAGAGAAGACAAGAATCAGTTGTTCTGAAAATAGACGGCCTGGTGAATAGAAAGAAGGACACAGAGGCACAGGACTTGAGCTGGAGCTGGAGGTGATAAAAGATCAGCTTTGGAGGAATGGACACACTTTGAAAGGCCCCTCCTCATGGCCCCACCTCCCTCCACGAGGCATGAAGCCAGGACAGGTCAAGAACAAGAGTCCAACTGTAAAGAGATCTGGGGATTGTCCAAAGTAGCAGATTCCTGTCGGGTGAGTGAGCTTTAGGCTGCATTTCCAATGTCCTAACCCCTTATCGCTAACTGTGAAAGAGCATAGCAAATATCAGTGGCTTGTCAGCTAGAATGAATATCCAATTCGGTCTCTGGTGGCTTGTGATGTTAAATAAGATATATATGTCTGGAAGTGTCTGAAAGAAAACCTGAAGAAAGGGGGCAGGAAACAGACAATGTGAACCTCGTGTCGGTGCCAGCACACGTCAACAGAATCTCGCTCACCCACCGTGACACTCAATGTAGTACATGATACCATCACTGAACAGTGTTTTGCTACGGTATTATACATTTACAGACTTCCAGAATCCCTACAAGACTTCAAACATTTCTTATCCTGGTGCAAAACCGCAGATTGAGTGAACAGCCCTGGGGATATTGTGGAAAAATGTTCTTGTATTGCAAATGAATGAATGTAGCAGAACTGAAAGCCTCAAAATAAAGATCTCCCAGTTATGGCTTTATATCTTTGTTTGTGCTTTTGTTTTTTTACTTTGAATCTCACCATTTTAACTGTATATCTCTCATTGTAACTTTATCTTTTTTCTAATTTTATCTCACATATATCTGCAGACTAGCATACTTTGGCACATGATTGTATGACTTGTTTAGTTGAGCAAAATTGATATGATTTGATATGCTTTTTGTTATGCACTTGAGCAACAAAGACAATTAAAACTCTTTTATCCCTCTCTTTTTACCTAAACACACACACGCACATTTAAAACTGTGTATTTTAGGCATCTCCTTGTTTTGTTCAATGCATAAGGCAATCTTTTGACCAAGCGCTTTCCAAAGTGTTTTGTGCAGGTCAGGGCGAGTGGTGCGAGTGCTTGGAGAAGATCAAGGTCAGAAGGTTATATTCAAGCTTGCACTATGGCTCAAGACGCCATCACGACTGCAACACACCCAAGTATTTCTGGAATGTGTCCTGCTAGAAGTCCAACCCTGCAACAATCGGTCACTTTAACCCCTTTAACCCATAAAAGGTCAGATTAGTCACACCTCACACCTAGGTAGCTCACAATAAACAATACATGACAAGAGTTACCTAAACACGTGTATATGGGCCTGCACTTTCTTTGCGTGGCATAGTACATGTAGTGTAATTTAACTGAAGACAGAAGGAATGTGTATCCTCAAGACATGCTTGCCATGACGCTGGCCTAAGTTTGATAGACAGCTTAATAACATCTGAAGGAATACTTTAACGTGTGCCAAGGCATGTCCAGAATAGCGTCTTTTAAGAGACATTACGTTTAAAGAATTGCGACTAAGGGAAGGAAGCGCAGCACTGATGAAGTATCTGTTCACACATAGATGTTGCTTTTGGACTCACCATCTTTGCCTTTACCCCTGCGGCGGCGGCACTAGGACCACGCGGGGAGGCGCCTCGGTTATTGGGCTTGCACGACCTCAGTTTTGCACTACACCATTCAACGGAGGGCAAGTATCCTGTCTGATGTGATGAAATAAGAGCCGTTGAAAGGAATCAGTGCTTGAAGAAAGACTAAGCGTTAAAAGGATTGTGTATGTTTTTTGGCGGACCTGTCACGCACTCCAGCAGAAACCTTCACTGTGGAGATGGGAGTAAACCTGGAGACTGGGATACCCGGTGAACTTCCAGGAGAGGAATCTGTGATTTGGATTTAAGCTCGACTTGGTCATTATTAACACAGCTTGAAGTTGAGTAACGGATTTCTATTAAACTGTGTTATTTCTTCGTCACAGAGTGTGTGCGTAAAGCTGAGGCGCACGGAGGTGTCAAACCTTGCTGCTCTTTTGGGCTCTACGCATTATTAAACTCGTTTTAATTGCGATGCCTCCGAATATTATACGTTTTCCTATTATAAAATGCTCGTTTTGTGAGATTTGGAATACCTAGCTGTCTTTTGCGCGAGTGTATTGCAGTTGTTGGTTTGCACGGGCGCAATAGGAAAGTGAGGTAGGTAAATAGAGTTTGTTTTCCTTGGGTTTAACAACAACGCAAGGCGTGGATAGGGTTGGTTGAACATTCATTCATGATGTGAAAGACAACAAAAAAGACGAGATTGGGGGGTTTCAGGACAAAGGGATGTTGTGGGAAACAGGTTGTGTCCAGGGAATTCCCCAGGTGTCACACATGGGTGTCCATGATGAATGGAGCAGATGATAATGTCCCTTTATACTAGGACTAATACAAAGTAATTTGTATTACGCCTATTTCTATAGGCTATTATGCACTTTGTGCATTGATACTTTTTTCCCAGACTGTAACTTAAATTTGGCAGTCATAAAATGAATAATGGTTATAATAAAAGACAGCAAGTAGCAAACAAAATTGTGTAAAAAGGTGTGTAAGCACAATTCCGACACAGTTTTAGAGTATTTTATCTCTTAATCAAACTATTTCAATCTTCAGATGCTATGAGTCATTTCCTTTTCAGCATTCTGACCAAAATTTACTGCACTTATCTATAGATTACTAATGATGTCACTAATACTCCGATGGTCCAAAAGTGAGTTTTCACAGTGATGCAGTAAAGGAACCATATTAGCTTCCTGAAAGAATCTTTCAGTAAAGTTCTTAAGGTTTTTTTTTGCCCACATTTTTAGCTCAATGTACTTTAGATGGTAGTTATCGGATGTCAAAAGGAGCCTGCAAACTTGTGTTGGCAGGTTTCACTTGAATTTTTGCTTCAGACTGTGATTTGGGGGATATCTGAACATGTTTGATATTTTGAGTAAAGTTTAGAACACAGTGCTTTATTACAAAAATCACAAACTGTAAAGTAGGTGCTACCTTAGTCAACTTATTTCAGAATCATTGAAAAAAACATTCTATATATGGATATTGACAGTATGAATGAAATTCAGACCTACTACATCTATCATGTTGTGACTGTCACATGACCTACCAACATTATTTGCATTGCTTCACCATTATTCACTCGTCTCTCGTGGCTTCAAGTGTTTACTGAACTCCAGAGACTCTGTAGAACTATTGTTTTTCTAACCCTACACGTTTAAAACTGTCACATACTATAGTTTGGAGGTATTGGTACTCAGTAAATGATTTGTGTTATGTGTCTAGAAACAGGGGACGTGTTTCTCTGTAAATGTGTTGTTTTAGTAAAACTTGAAGCTTGTTTTTCTTAAGTGGCTTTCTAGCCATTTGCAAAGACAAATGTATTAGCCCTAAGTGTGCAAAATTGGGTCATATGATGCGATTTCAAGTTTTTCTTTCTTTTTGGAGTGTTACAAAGACTAAAGTCTCAGTTTTGTTGTGAATGTGAAACTACTTTGTTTGTGCTTCCACAAGAGGACACAACTAGAAATGAGTGGTTAAGTTGTATTCACAACACTGTACAGTGTGTTCAACACATTTAAAGAGAACTGATTGATGAACCTGGAGAGCAGCCTATGCTGGCTGTGCACAGACACTATAAAGCGAGGCAAATCCATCTTTTGCAAGGACAGTCTGGTGCTTCTGACTCACAACCTTTAAATAAGTTACGTTTTAAGGAAGAACCTGCTACTTATTATTCAAACGCGTAGTGAAAAGTGTAGGGTTGCCGCAGTGAGGAAATTCTCACCAGTTAATCGACATATAACAACACTGTTAATACCGGTATCATCCCCATGTTTTCCTTCGGTTTTAAATAGCCTGAAAACACAGTGCGTGTTGTACTTTGACTTTTGCATTTACAACAGTTCGGCAACAAGTAGTTATTTGCTTTTAGTTTATTTGAGTTTTCCCTCTTTGCCTCACCTTACTTCGCTTTTAAATAGCCTAGTTTAAAAAGAACCATGCATTTTACTTTCACTTTTGCATTAGCGGAAATTTGATATTAAAATACAACGTAGAGCATAAAAGATTTTTAACAAAACAAATAAAAATAGCTACAGCATGCTATATACCTAATATAAAATAACAAATTACACTTAAATTAAGTTTAAATAGGTATGCAAAACTAAAAATCAGTAAAGAATGAGGAACAAATAATTCTGAAATGTATAACATTTATTAGCAAAACAAATAAGAAAATAAGGAGGCATGGAGGGTATACACCTTGTTGTAAAATGATGAAAAAATACAGTTTAAATAAAATTAAAAACAGCAAAAACCGTGAAACCAAATTGAGAAACACATTTTTTCCATTATCACTTAAATTGATGGAAGAAGTCAACAGGCTTTTTAAAATCCAAAATATTTTGACAGGTGCTTTCTCTTTTCGTTTTAATACTCTTCCGTCATCGTCTTGTCTGTCTCTTGTGGCCCACAAAACCAGTATCTCCGCCAACACAGTCTATCGTGGTAGGTCTAGTGGAGTGTAGTGCTTGTTGTTTTTGTAATTTTTCCTATCACAAATGCAGACATGGTCATGTTTACGAGGCCACAGTACTAGTTATGATAATCAGTAATTATGTCCCCCCTGGATGCAACAAATAACTCTTTTGTTATGGCTTTTATTGTTTTCGTGTCATAGCGCCAGGACGCGCCATCATGTTATGATAAGGGGTGTCACATTTCCATCACATGCTTGAGGTATTCGGCCAATCACAGTGGAGTGGATAGCTGGCCAATCAGAGCACACCTCGCACTCCTTTTTTGAAACAATGAGCTTTGTACAAAACGACCCATTTCACATGTGGAAAATAATGTGATTGTGTGTAACTGCATATACACACATTGCATTACAACAAATACAGAAAATAATGTTATTTTTAGCAACATCATATGAACCCTTTCCACCATATATGTGTCCACTTTTGTCAAAGGTTCTGCATGGAACCACGAAAGCCAATAAAGAACCTATTTTTAATAGAGTGAAATCTCAGCATTAAATTTCTTCAGCCTTACATCTGCAAAATGGAGGATCTTGAGTGTTATTTCACGTTTCCATATATTTTTATTTTTGCATTTAGGTTTCTTACGCCATGGTGCCTAACCGGAGATTGGGTCTGGCCCATCCTTGCTGTATCGGCCTGCTGTTCCTGCTCCTCCTGCCCAGCTCGGTTTCAGTGAGAGAACCTCGCCATCCGTCCCAGCTCCCCTCGCTGATACCTCACGCAACCCTTCCCCTGTCCCGCTCTCGCTTCAGCTCCAAAGCTCAGCTGGACCTCACCACCCACTGCAACGAGAGCTGCTTCCACAAAGCAGAAGACGCTGATAAAGAGCACCTAGCATTCGAAACTCTTTACGCAGACGGCTCGCGAACTTTAACCACAGTTGACCTGGAAGAAAACGACAACGAACTTCCTGCCAAAGTAACCACTCCCAGACGCAAACGGCTAAAGCGCCAGATCTATGGTTCAGATGGGCGCTTTAACATCCGTGGTGACCACTTCCTTTTGGACTACCCCTTCTCCACGGCCGTCCGCATATCCACCGGCTGCACTGGAGTTCTGGTGTCCCAGCAGCACGTCCTGACCGCAGCCCACTGCGTGCATGATGGGAAGGATTACGTCAAGGGAGCGAGGAAACTCAGGGTGGGCTTTCTAATCCCTCCATCTGTTAACGGTACAAAGCCTGGTCAGGCTGTGAAGAAACCCTTGGTGCGCTGGGTGAGGGTTAAGCGCACACGGGTTCCTAAAGGCTGGATTCAAGGCCCTCAAGACGTCAGCATGGATTTTGACTACGCACTTCTGGAGTTACGTTGGCCTCACCGGCGTCCCTTCATGCGGCTGGCTGTGGCACCCTCCTCAGACAGTTTGGCTGGTAAACGCATCCACTTCTCTGGTTTTGACAGCGACCGGCCTGGAGAGCTGGTGTACCGCTTTTGTCCAGTGGAGGACGAGTCCAACGACTTGATTTACCAGCACTGTGATGCCCGGCCTGGAGCGAGCGGTTCTGGTGTTTACGGACGCGTCTGGGACGAAACACTAGAGCGCTGGGAGCGCAAGGTCATTGGGATCTTCTCAGGCCACCAGTGGCTGGAAATCAATGGCGAGAATCGTGATTACAACGTGGCTGTTCGATTCACTCCGCTGAAGTTCGCTCAGATTTGTTACTGGGTTCATGGAAATAAGGTGGACTGCAGTCAGGACTGAAAAGATATGACGGAGAGAAATAGGATGATATCAAATCAGAGGATGGTGGACACTGCACTTTACAGTCCTTTTTACGGGTGTGGCTACTGAAGAAAGTAGGTCCATGGCTGGTAGATCGATACCCACAGGCTTTGATCAGTCGTATGGGCTGAGCTGAAACTTTGTTTAACCACTACCTTTAGCGTTTGCTCACTATACTGAGATTTAGACTCTGAGTCCTGCACCACAGTAGATTTATCTTGTCAAGTCTTTGCCAATGTTAAGTAGACATCTGATCTCAGTTTTATGATTCTTTCCACAGCCTTGCTTTGTTCAGATGACACATTATAGATGCTTTAGTCTTTTTGCACTTTTAGATTTGGGATTTCGACAGGTTTTCTTATCTCATCAGTTAGGTTTTGGTTATTGCTAGGTTAACATATAAGCCCGGTTTCATAGACAGGTCTTAGTGTAAGCCATAGTTCAGTTAGGGCATTTAAGTCTTTTTTAAACTTGCCTTTAAATAAAATCTTAAGAAAAAACAAAGGCAATGACATTTTTAAGATCAGTCAGTGCAAGTTTAGTTTTTTTAGTCCAAACAGCTAAGATTTACGTTTTAGTCTAAGACTAGGTTTAAGCCTTGTCTGTGAAACCATGCTTTTGTCTTTTCCATCCTTGCACATCCGTTTGCTAAGTTTGCTAAGCACACTTTGTTGTCTGTTTTATGATTACCACAATAACATAAAAATCAATGACTGTTACAAGTAGTATTGGTTTTAAATTGAGATGGTTTGTAGAACAGAGTTTTAAAATATTCATATTTAAAGCATGGATTCAAACTCTCAAAACGTTGGTTTGTTAATGCATACACCTGCCACTATAAATATGTAATTTTTCTGCAGTTACACACTCATTTCCAAGACACATGAAGACCTCATATTACATGTTGAGAGACAATTTTCCCTATTCTTATATGTTGGATTAATATAAAAACTGGACACAAACTAAAAGAAAAGGTTGTGGGGTAAATGTTGATTATAATTCTATTTTTAAAAAGCCTTTATTTTAATAAACTTAAATATGTCTGTTGAATTTTCCATCTTTTATCATGTACTTTCTTAATGATGACTTTAGGAAGTTAGTGGTAACATTAGATATGATGCTGTGAAAGGAAAGAAAAATTGTAGAAAGAAAAAAACTCAATTTTTGGATGTCTGTACGTAAAATGAGACACTGGTACCCTCTGGTGGTAAATATGCATCAAAAAAGGATTCCTTCAATGTACAGTTATCTAGTATTGTTGTTTATCTATAATATGCTGATATAAAAGATACTGATAGTCTGTGGTTTAATTAATAATCTCAAAGATATTGAATCAGGCTTGGATGAGTCACGAGGTTGTGGCTCAGAACAGGAAGGTGGAAGCTTGAGATGAATCTCTGCTGCCCTCCTGTGGGTGACATCTTAGTCTTTCACAACATGGCTGAGCAGCAGCAGTCCTGAGCGATTACACTGACGTGAACATTATTCAGCAGAACTGCAGTAGCTCAGCGCTTTAAAATGTGTCCTTTATATTCATAAAGGAACAACTCCCCTAGCTTATTACATACATATCTGGCTGAAGTGAATGCTGGTATAGGCTACTTTATTAGACCGTACCCAATAAACAGATCCTACATGCATCTGCCCATTTGTTTTATCTTGTATATGGATTTGGTTCAAGTGCCAACAGCACACAAAGTGAAAGTCCCTGAAAGTTTATTAAATGTCTTGACTCGAATTTATTTTAAATGAAACGCATTTAGTTATAAATGATCCAAATTAACTTTTTTATTTTTTTTTATATATTTTATATGGAACTATGTTAGCTTGTTGTCTAGTGAACTACTTAAATCACAGGGCACTTTGAGAATTATTATATTTACACCGCCACCCATCAAATCTATAGGGAGGATGAGAAAGCAATCAGAGCCTTTGTTTGGATCCATTTGAAACTTTATGAATTTTGCAAATGATCACATACTTCAGTGCATGAACCATGCTGAACACTGATAAAACAGCAACAAAAGCAGAATATCCACACACAAACGTTAGCAAATACCTTTAAACCAATATAAAAGATCAGTGTTTGCAATGTAGCAAAATTAGATTCACCTTGAGGCAGAGAGAACAATAAAACGGCCCTCGCACCGACCATCTGCCAAACAAGAAACAAACCAGTTGTAACACAGCAGAGTTGTTTAGTGCTTTTTTTTTATTAGAGATAAGGAGACGATACAAAACATCCACTGACCAATATCCATCAAAGCTCTGTACACAGACTGCCCAAATATATCGCTCCATCTAAACTTAATACGTGTCCATCAATCCACTCAATCCAATTCATCAACAGACCGCTCATCCACTAGGTCCCAGATATTACAGGTAGAAGGAATGTGTACAATTTCTTGACACCAGTGCCATAGTTTTGAATTACATTTGGAAATAATTAAATCAGATGGAATCATTAAAACAACTTGTGAGCTCAAAATAAAACAAAACAGGGAAACCGTGTTCCCAGAATGGTCCGATAAGGTTGTGTGATTTGGGAGTAAATGTTGTACTACACCTAGCCTTCAACAACACATGCATACTTAGAAAAACTTAGACGTTTGGCAAAAAAAAAAAATCTTAAGAACAGTATATTGTATAGCTGAATCGTAACGGCTGCTGTCTCACTCTTTCCTCTTTCAACCTCATGGAACCCAGAAAGAACGAAAACCTGCCAGTACACATTTACAGTTATATTACTTTGTTTTTATAATCATCATCCTTGGATTTTGTCTTTTAAGATCTTTTTTTTCTCGTATGTTTTTGTTCTTGATCGTTGTATGTGTGAACTGGAATGACAGCCTACATCTTTCGTCATGTGTGGAGTTTGGAAACTGTCACTTTCGCCCAACCCTCCCCACCCGCATTAACCCACCCCGTGGCCCACAAACAGTCGTGCTGGCCCATCTGCCCCACCCATGTCGGAATGAACAGCTAACCCCTGAAATGTGTCAGCCTCAATCGCTCAGAGGCTTGCCCTCCAGAGACACAACTGATGTACCCCCGAGCTTCTCAGCAAGGGTCTTTCGGTCCTTGATATCTTCTAAACCGTTCACTTGCCACTCGTGCTTGATGCCTGTCAAACAAGAGGATACAAAAGGTTACAAATACATTTCACAAAAGTGTATTCTTTTTCAGTTCGAAAGTTTTATTTTAATTATCAGTAATTTATCACTTATGTTTAAGTAAAGAGTTAAGATTAAATTATGCACAGTTTGTTCACAAATCTATATTTTTTTTATGATTACCTGTGAACTTCTTCTTGATTGCGTCCTTGGAGCTGGCGTAGATCATCTTGCTTTTAAGTGGAGCACTTTCTGGGGCCCTGAACAACAACAACGGGAGAGATCAGACCATCGGTTTATATCAGTCGCACCAAAACCGTTTCTGGAGATGTACCTTTCTGATCAGACACACCTAAACCTGACCTTCAGGAAGGTACGTCACCAAGAACAGGAACTAAAAGACTTACCAGAAAATGAAAACCAGGTCCTCTTTCTTGGTCTCTTTAGTCTCATAAGTGGCATCGTAGAGAGCGTAGCGACAGTCGCTAGGAGGAAGCATCTTGACAAACTTAAGGTAGGGATCTCCTTCATCTCCCTGCAGGATCTCGCTGCCCTCCTCCATGATGATATGTTTCTTGTCGTCGCTCATGCAGAAGAGAACGGCCTTCTTCCTCTTGCTCCTCTCCTCCTCGTTGGCATGAGCCTTGCGCACCTTCATGTCATTGAAGATCGTCAACACGTTCTCATCCACTGTAACTCCGGAGGCCTGCGAGAAACACGAACACACACAGGATAAGGTCTCATGAAGGGCCTGTTTGAATTGAGGGAAGTGAGTAAGCTGATGTGCAAGGATGCGTGAATGTGTGGGTGCTAATGCAGAACGGACGAGACTGGAAAACAAACCGCTTTGTCTGGTCTGGTTAAACTTTGGCTGAATTTACTAGGCAGGTTGCGCCACGTTAGACGGCGTAGTGACTAAACAAAAACAAAAAACCCTGGCGTAGGAGAAACAGGAGCGCACAGGACAAAAGACCTTAAATGTCAATCTGGGTAAAAATAAAACATTGCAGGGATTTGGTTTTTATTCCCAGAAAAAAAAAAACTTTTATGGTAAGTTGAAAAAATAAATAAGAGGCTGATTTAAACAAGGCACTGTTCTTTTCTGGTCACGTGACACTTCCGATATAATCTGAACTAAAGGACGCTTGGCCGGTCCCTTATAAGAGTTGATGAGATTTGAACTGATATCCTGAGCATCAAATGTGTATAAAAATCACTCAACGGATGTGAATGCTATAACAGTCCCACGACATACAAAGCTGCTGCACAGCTTCAGATCACCAAACAATGAATCTTCTGTGAAAAAAAATTAAAATGGCCTCAGTCACACCAGTCCCATAAACCTACTCAGGTCCTCTGATTCTCATTAGAAACGTGGGTCAGTGACTCATGCTGCAACGCCATAACCAGACATTCAACATTTCAGTTCTCAAGATTATACTGTGAGCAACGAGGGAAGCTTTTAAAAAGGCCAGAAACCTGAACCTAGCACAGATCCAGCTTCTTGAATAGCATGAGCACATGAAAGAGAGGTGGACACAAGGAGCCTTGCGGGGTAGATGCTTAAATGGCCCATTTACAGAAAACGTACGGCTAATGGGTGGAACCAGGTTTGCTTAAAGGTGTGAATGAAAGGAACATGTTAAGATGCCTCATTACGTAATACGCTCACAAATAATGGAAATAAATAGGGCACTGAGGGCCCAGAATTAGGATTCCCACACCTTTAGATCAACAAACTACCACGACTTTTCCAGTCTTTATGATCATAGGATCTGGGTTTTGGCAAAAAACATAAAAAAATGTTTCTTCGAAATATTATATATAAAGAAATAAAAATCTCAGCCATTAGTTTTAAGAGTAAATGCAAATTCTAGATCTTCTGCCAGAAAACTAGACATTCCCACCCTCATCTAGTACCATAAAATATGAAAGTCCAAAGTTTAAGTACAAGGACGCTAATGCTGCTGGTAAATCATCCACCTTCACTGAGAAGTGAAACCCACAGTGAACAGGAAACGTGACTTAGTTGGTTCTCAAATTAAAAGTGTATACGTTGAAGAAAAAAAAAATTGTTTAAGGAATCTGATCACATGCCTCTCACAAAAACGTCACTTGTGGCCTATGACGTCGCATATTGTCCTCGCGACCGAGTCTGGTTGCACCGGAACCGGCATTTCCTTCAACCTCCAACACCATTTCCCCTCAGCAATTTCACAAGTTTTTTTTTCTCTATGTCTACAAGTCGACAAACGCAGCAGCGACCACTCAAACACTAAATAGGGAGCAAAGCACCTTTTTTCAAACAAACAAATACTGCACGTCACAGGTAACGTCATGCGCTTATTACAAAAGACAAAAATACCGATAAAATGACAAACAAATTATGAAAGGAGACTCATAGAGCAATAATTAAACGTCCGTTCAAGACTGTTCAAAGTTACGTCCAACCAGGAAGAGTGTAGTCGTACACACGCTGCCTGATACGCAAATGCACAAGTAACGGATTTTAAACGGTCTCCTTCCGCTTCGCTCAAATATTTTTGTATTTATTTGACTTGAAATAAATTTAAATCGACCAAATACACGAGCCCAGTCAAGCTTTCTTTTTTTGGTCAACGAAATAAACCAACACCATCTGTGCATCAAGAATTAGGGTGGGGCCACGGTTGCAGTGTTCGTGCATGTGTTCCAAATATCCGCAAAATAACCGCGTTCTAGAGACGAAAAGCGCACGACATGCACGCGAGGAATCGGTCTTAAAACGGAATCATCTAGGTTTTTACACACGCCCGCAGACGCTCCGGTGCGGCAAATGCGGGCGAGGATGTTTTTTTTGCCGGATGGCGGTGCTCAGACAAAGGACAGAGTCGTGAAAGCGCTTTATCTGGCCGAAGAAAACGCAGTTAAACCCACACGCGGCCAACTATCATCGGTTTATTCACAGCCTCTCCTAATTTTCCCCAGCAATGCAATCGTATGTGGAGCGATGGGGCCTGTATGTAGTGTGATGAAAAGCAGCGAGGCCTTTCCTGGGCCTGGGCTCACGGAAATAAAGGAGGCTGAGCGGGGAAATGGCGCCAGTTGTTTTTGGGTCTCGTTTTTGCCAATCTCATCGCATCCGAGCAGCGGAAGGCCTCGCGCCACCAAACCACCGAGAACCGCGAGGATAACTGCGTCGGTCAATAGATACAGTGAACCGACGCTCCCTACAGAATCCGGGAAAAACCGGTTTGCGGTTTTCTTAACATTCACAGCACTTATCGTAGCCTGCAGCTATTAGTCGGCGTAGGGGTTAACTGACATTTGATTCACAGATTATTTATTCACATTAAAATCTAACAAAGCCCACATCCTAACCATTAAACTCTTCAAACACACTAAAACAAGCCGTAAATGTATTAGTATTATTTAAATGTAGACGTACCATGGTTGTGTCTCTTTGCTAGTCGGCGTCTGGATGGGAATTGAATGAGCTGTGATGCAGTCCTTCGCTCTCGCGCACTTGATAGAACACTCGGGCGCGCCCTTTTGCGCGTGGCCGTGATGCGAAGGGAACGCGCGTCCATGTCACGCGCTTGGTGAGGTGTTATGGGAGCTGGAGTTTTGGGCTCTATCCAAACGGACTTCGGCATAGTAAAATGTGAGCATGGACCATAACACCAGTCTGAAACCAAAATACACTTCATGGGTCAAAATTATCGATTTTTCTTTAATGCCAAAAACCATTAGGATGGTAAATATTCCATACAATTATTTAGTCAATTTCCTACAATTAATATATAATAGACATTAATATTTTATTAGTAATATGCTTATGACTTAATTTGGACAACTTTAAATGCCATTTTGTCAACATTTATTTATTTATTGTTTGTAACAAACCACACAAGTATTGGAAAATATTAAACTAATGCATGTCTGGTTTTGTGCTAATGTTAGTAGTACACTGCCACAATCTTACCAAAAAATAAAGGTTTTATGGAAAAGTATTTATAAAAGGTTAAGTGTATTTAAAGTATTTATTTGAAAACAATTATTAAGGATTTGTTATTTAAAATATATAACAATTAAATAATATAACTATATCGTTTATAAATCTCTCTCTATATATAATATATTATCCATTAAATGTCGTAGATAATACATTATTACTACAAACTCTAAATTAAATAAATTTAAATACAACAACCAATGGTAAAGTATGAGTATGGTAAAGTGGCTTGTTATACTACTAAATTCTGCACCGAAATACACACCGCACGGACTGCAATAATCGTTAGTGCCTCGCAGGGCACGCTGCTGTCTGAGCCTAACCCTTTGTGCTTGTCTCTGCCCCTTTTTAAGGTTCGCTTAACTCGCTTCCAAATAAGGAAGCAAATGGTGACAGTCGTGAGCGCGCTTCAGCCGAAGCCGCGCACATCAGGCGGCTCGCGACTCCGATCGCCATATAAGGAAACAAGGACATTTCATTTCTATAGGAAAGATTCGCACAGCACACGCTAGAGGGAGCGGTGAACAGCAGCAAAGAATGAAACCGCAAAGGAGGAAGAGTGCGTCTCGTTTACCAAAGAGCACAGAACACGCTTTATTATCTACATTTTACAGCGAAGAAATGATGTGTGCCTCAAAGGATCCATGTATTCGCTTTTGTTCTTTTGTAGAGCGATGCACATGAACGGATGTTCAAACGTGGCCACGATGCTCACTGAAACATTCTGCATTTAAATCAGTGCTGACACCTAGTGTACACACGTTGAGTCCTCTTCACATTTCTGCCTTCAACTGGATACAAACAAGACCCCATCAGTGTATGGCATGCGTATAGCTTTATTTTTTGGATATATAAAGTGTATGGAACAGTAAAAGTGGTATACAGGGACAGAGAATGATCCCTGTTAGGTCAGTTTAGGCAGGTCTACTCGACTGGAAAAAGCGAAGGTAACATTCAAAGTGAGGCTCTGGTGGAATGCAACAGAGAAAAACATCAGATATAATTTACAGACATTTCTTGGGGCACATTTGCATATTTTTCTTGCCTTTAAAAACCTGAAAACTGCTTTCAGGTAATCTGGATTCTCCAGGTATGCTATTTTACCACCACATCATACAAGTAATGTTATAAGACCGTGCTCAAATCACTCCAATAACAGAATCAAATAGGGGTTTACTAATGATATGCAAATATGAACCTGATTACAGAATAGTGGACAATAATGAGCTTTCCTCAAGACACTGTTGAACAGTTAATATTAGCTTTTCATTAATACTTTAAGTCCGACTTGATGACAGTTTCAGGATGGTTTTGAACACCCAGCAACATGCCAGCAGTTAAGAAGTGAACAGAACCAATCCAGCACTCAAGAACATCGGGATGGAATAAAACATGTTACCCCGATTGTAAAACCCAATACAAATCAAACTCGAAACTCCCATCTAAATCATACATGGATGTGTACATGATGAAACATGGAATGCATAGAAGGCCACAATTTGGTACAAAGAACGTAGAACAAAGCTCTCACATAATATAGTTACACTTTTAATACTAAACATCAAGCTCAAGCCTTAATGAAGTAATGGCAGTTCGTGTGCAAAGGTATTCCTGGCTAAAGAGAACAAACAGATAACATGTCTACAGAGTGCAATACAAGTGCAATCTAAACGTTATACAACCCTGCTATGGAGGAGGTCTTTGGCTGAACTGGAATGAACAACTGTAAACATATCAATGCAGTTCTGTGGAGAGTTTAGCCCTTGTGCCAAATCTATACAGGTCCCTGAAAAACCAGCTGCTGGTTTGTGATATTTGGTCTTGTGTTCGTATTTGTGTTGATATTTAAAAATCGGCTTTAAGATAATCCAAAGACAAAATGAGTCAGCCTGCATTAGAAGTAGAAATTTAAGTGCTATGTTTGGAGATATGCGTTATTTGGTAACATTATTGGTCGTGTCTGTGCAGTTTACATCTCGTTCTGGCATCCTCGGTGAGAAGCTATCTTGTCTTTTTCTTTTGTGCAGCCACCTGACCCTGGCTTCTTGTCTTGTTTAACACATCTGTGGCCTGAAAATTTAAATAGGAATTTAGACAACATATATAGGAAACGCTGTATTCGTATGTATAATTATTAAAGGAATGTACCTGCTCTAGTATTACTCCGGCAGCCTGGTCTATGGCTGAGCCTACTCCTCTGTACTGGCCAGAGTACCGGATGAAGGCCCAGGTCAGCATTGCAATCATGGCCAGGCCAACTACACAGTCACATGCAAAGGAAATAGTTTCCAGGCCAATGAAGAACAAAATTCCTGACAGCACATACAGGAGGCAGACCAGGACAAACAGCACTGCAGGTGTCCGGAAAGCACTAAAAACATTCTTGGACTA
Source organism: Enteromius thamalakanensis (assembly GCA_032357475.1). Classification (NCBI taxonomy): domain Eukaryota; kingdom Metazoa; phylum Chordata; class Actinopteri; order Cypriniformes; family Cyprinidae; genus Enteromius; species Enteromius thamalakanensis. Next base: position 12,531,526 of record JAUCMT010000026.1, read on the forward strand.
AAAAGACAGCAAATGTACATGGAATCAGTAAACATTTTTCACACGTTAATTCCAATGCTTTTTTGACTCGTTACCTCGTTGTGCTTGCTAAAGGACTCCCACATCTCTTTCAGCTCTGCTTCCAACTGTTCCTGGTAACGGTTACAGAAATCCCGCCCACCCATCTTCTTAGTGCTGGAGAAGAGAAGAAGGGCCTCCTGCAGGAAGAAACGGTGCTTCTCCTCCAGTGAGTCAGGTGCCACATAAGGCAGATCTCCACCACACACCTAACAGTGAGGGGGTTTGTGTGAAGAACAAATAAAAGACATTATATAAAAGGTTAAATGGATATTAGGTTTGGGAATCATATACCAACGCAAATATAAAATATGCATTAATTGTGTGATATGGTCTATAATCAAATCGGCAGCCTGTGAGATCGCCGTACATAATACTGTCATTCTAAATTTTTCAATTAATACTTTGTTTCATAGTCAGAGAGTGAACCAACTCCAGCCTAATGTTAGTGCAGTGATCCTCAAATCTGGCTTGTGAGAGCCACTTTCCTGCAGAGTTTAGCTCTATCCCTGATCAAACTGTTAGTGTAATCTATTAAACCAATATCTAAAATATTTAGATTCAAATTATTAATCTAATTAATTACACAATGCTTAATTAATCGCTAAATACATTTGACTGAAAATATTATATATATATTTTAAATAAAATATATATTTTTATATTAAATATATATATCTGTGTATTAATGAGAAAGTATCAAGTAGACATAACAAAATGTGGCTATAAAAAGAAAATATTTGATTCAGCAAAATGAGTTACACAAACATTTAGGCTAGAACGTAAACTATGGACCATAGAAAACAACTTTCTAGTTCATGCAGTGAAAGTCATTGGTAACTGGTAATAACTAACTACTGTACCTTCTTTTATGTTTCTCAAAAGAGTTTTGGAACGACATGACGGTGAGTAAAATGACAGAATTTTAATCATTTGGGTGAACTATTCCTTTAAATGTTTTTTTATTTTTAGAATTAGTTTTTTTTTAAATGAAAATATATGGTAAATAAACTAAATCTGCCAGCAGGAGGCGATAAATGCCTTTATGCTCAAAAGGAATGAATTAATAACTTTAAATGGCTTTAGCTGCTCTTGGTGGGATATCACTTATTATGATATAAATATAGATAAAAACTCATACAGGAGCATTTTTGCACCAGTATCTTGAATTTGAATATTTGTCAACTGTTTATAGATGTAAGATGATGTACAGGTCTGGGGCAGGGGCCAGTATGTTAATGCTGTTAAAATATTTAAAATTGCTTTTAAGTTTAAGTTAACACTTTAAACTGACAGCCCTATTTATTATATGAATGAAATTGCATTTCACATGATGATAACTTAATAGAAACATTGCAAGTTACTACTTATAATTCTTACATTTCCTCCATCATTTAAAAAGCAGCTACAGAAATGAACATTTACAATATCAAAGAATACTATCATTGACTTAAGGCCAGCTCGAGTTTATGCCCATAAAAGCACTGAAGCTATCTACACTGTTTGATGAATAAATCTCTTACACTTACACAGACTTATAATGCGAAACACTTAAAATGTGAAAAAAAGAAATCGCTTGATAAAAATAATAACTGTCTGGTTATCGTCAATGGCATAAGCCACAGGTGACATCTGACTATAGTCGATACACGCTGCTATTGTCTATCGGCACAACCCTAATATTAGTTTCATTCAGCAACTAAATGTATTGACCTTCTAAAAGGAACTGTACTTATTGTACAAGGAGTGTTACATATAAAGAGTGTAACGGCCTGACCTTCTCCATATTCTTGTAGTACTGGTCTTTTGCTGACGCCACAGCTGCAAGGTTATTGGCCTCTGCTGTAGCCTGAATGAGTCAAAACATTAATTCAACAACATGACATCACGAATGAATACCAAATATCAGTAAAAGTGCATTGTTACCTCTAGCATGGATTTAGGGTGTGGAAGATCTTCTCCCTGATATATCTTGATATATGCCTGACAGTGAAAAAAACACTCATTTAAATGCTGCTCAACAAAATCGAGATCAAGATGATCGTAAGCCAGGTGTGAGCTCACCTTGAAGTACTCTAGCAGGCCCCTGCAGGTCACCTTATTCCCATTGATCTCTTTCACAGCCAGCTCGTCAGTCTTCAGTAGGTTGGGAATGAGTTCATGCAACTGTTCCTTGAACTCCGGAGCCACATCTGAGAGGGGCAGAAGATATCACCATAAGAGAGCGTTAGGACATAAACAACACAAGAATAGCAGTATTACATGTAAAAAGAAAATCAAACCCACAATGAGGGGCACAAAGATATTAGTAAGTGGAGTGCTAATTATCAATAACAATTACGCTAAGTTATTAAAACATAACAAAAAAAAACTTTGATCAATTACTATGAAATGACAAAACTGATGCAAACATGCAAAAACACAACTATGCCTATCCCAATGTAATTACGTGTAGTAAAACATGAATGAAGTCTAATACCACACAGCTGTCCTGTGAAAGCAGGGCTTGTTGCCACCTTCAGGCCAGGGTGTGGTAAGAGAAAACAGGAAATGGAGGTGAAACAGGAGTGAATGTGCTCTCTCACTGTCTGAAGCTCCGCATGCTGAGCCTGCTTCACCTGAACAACAGCAAACAAACACATATAAGAGATATCACAACAGACAAACACACAGACAGCGGAACATAAACATGAGTATCATCAGTCACATACTTGCAGACGTTTGTCCAAGAAATTACTTCCTCCCTTAAAACCAAATTTATACTCATACGGGAAACTCCAGTCTCTGACCAGGAACATGAGTGACTGTGGGCAAGAAAGGAAATATAAAGGCATAAGCATTTTCTTTAGTATGCATGCTCTCTGATATATAACTGTTTCAAGTTATACATAAAATCTGTCCTGAGTTGTGTTGTCTGTGGCACTACCACAGTATTATTAATTATTTTTGTTATAGATGTAAAGACAAAGAGATAGATATAATGATCATTCAATATCAGATTTCAAATACCATGATAGTGCCATCAGATACCATCACTGTAACATGGTCCCAACACATTTCTTTTAATGCCCTGAGGTTATTGTGCTTATGATGTTAAATAAATGCCAAGTAAAAACCACAAATTTGAAATACAAATGTGAGCACAGAGGGCACGTGTCACTACAGTACAGACATTTAAACAGAGGTGACGACAAGGTCAATATCCGCAAGGTGTGTTCATACCTGAAAAGGCTTTAGAAAGATTTCATCCATTGCCAGCCGGCCATACTCTGTAAACAGCTACACAAACAAAAAAATGATAGAAGTCATAAAAAGAATTAAACCACAGTTTACAACAAGAACAAAGAACATATAATTGTGGTACGGTCTGTATGGTACTGTTAAAAACAAATGCATCAATAATTTAAAGGCGATGCATTACAAATAATGTATTTAAAGAGACAACCTCTCTCACAGAGTTTTAGCATGAGAGCTTGTTCTACATCATACACAATAAGTGCAGAAATAAATTATAGTGGAACTTCAATTGCCCTGCTGTGCTTTCTGACAGCAATAATAGGTTATATATATATTTATTTGTTGAATATTAGTGAGTTACTAGCTGTTGCATTACAGCTTTTTAAAATATATTTACCTTTTAATTTTTCAAACATTTTAGACAAAAATAAATAAATAAAAAGTTACATAATTATGCATTTTCTTTCCCCAACCGTAGACAAAACTGAATGAACAGAAAGTGGAAAAATAATAAATAACCAAAAAATAATTACATGAATAGTAATAGATAGCAGGATACATTTCAATATTTTCTCATCAAACAGATATACCACAATCTATTTTTTTTTTTTTTTTTTACAAAAGCATTCACAAAAAAGTGTGATATAATCAAGTATTATAAAGTCATATGGCTTTTCTTAAACCTCTTTATCTTTTCAAAGTTTGTAATCATAGGTTTCCAAGTTTTATAACATTTTTGGATGGATCCTTTCACATGTTTCATTTTTTCTGGTTTAAAAAAGGTTTTTGGTGGATTTTTACATTTCCATTCCACCAATGTTTTTCAGTGTTTGCGCTCCGCTCTTTGCTGTAGAGTTTTGTCCATTATGCATGTAGATTATACAGACCAGCCAAAACAGTAACTAGTTAGATAACCCGCTGACTAGTCAAGTATGAAGTGATGCTCTTTTACACACAGCTAATGAGGAACAGTGTTGTGCAGTTTAATTAAGACTGCCGTATACTTGGTTAGTTGTGATTTGACTAACCTGAAGTTGCTGTAGATCATCTTCCTGAATATTCTGTGACACGTTATAAATCTACACACACACAAAAAAAGAATTATGATGCAGTTCCAGTCTTCTTTCACCTCATTTGTGGCCAAATACTAGAGATGCATTGTGTAAACCTGGACAGAGCTTGTCATGGTGCTGAGAGCAAAGATAGTAGCGCAATCTTTCACTGTGGACTGGGAATCAAATGCTCCTTGTGTGTCCATTAATAGCACAGCAACCTATAGAGAAAAACAAATGCTCTTTTACAGACCTCAAGAGAAAGTGATTGGAAGTGATTCAAGACTGTGAAAAAGTGATGATAAAGTTTCTGTAAAAACATTACGCATTAAGCCAGATTACAGAATGACAAAATCTTGACAGGAAGTGCTGGAATTTCACCACAAACCTACTATGAATCCGAAATCAGCGCTTGTGCAAGTGCAGACTGCTTACTGGATGTGAACCGCCAGATAAGAGATCAGATAGTGAAGTTCATAATGCAATAATGAATTTCTGTGGAACTGAATCCAGCTAAAACTAATTATTTAGTTCTTTATTTAAACTATATCATGCTCCACTAGTGACAGGAACTGTGAGGAATTTCACTTAATGACTCTAAGTACCTCAGAGGAAGCAACATGGCAAGCTTGGCAACATTTATTAACGTTACATATATTACAAATACATTTAATCTAACTAAACATTGTCACATGACAAAGCAGTCAGTAATACTGATCTCAAAAGCCTTAAACAGAACACTAAAACATTCATCTTTTGAGTTGAATGACTTGCAGTTCGACTTAGATCTTAATTCAGTAATTTGCTTTGATTTTGGGTATCAGTTTGGGTTTCTACAGTTTGTTGTAAAGTAAGAATAATGGTACTTTCACACATAAAGATGTTTGTGAAAACTTTCACATGCAGATTTCACAACCTAGCCTGTGCACACGTATAGCTAGTAAATGTTACTCCATTATTCCAATGCATTATTTCTCTCTCAGTACTGACTGTAAGTTCACAACTCTGATTGCGTTAGAGGAAGAGGATTTTGAAAAACCACAGTGAGCTGTCCCCTGTTGGGTGCTTGTTACCTCTTTTCCATTATTCTTCCGCACGATGAAAACTTCACTCCATAGCTGGATGCCAGTGGTCTCTGGTTCTGATCCTCCTCTCCAGGAGAAACCCGTCAGAGGCTCATTCTCCTGCCCAAGCCAGTCCTGACCAGGCTGCAGAGAACGAAATGATAAGTGGGAATAAATACACCTGGCTTCCTGCTTAAGAGCAGCACACCACCAAGAAGCCAGTTCTATTAGAAACATTAAAACTTGGAAATAATGTGCTGCTTTACATCATCTGGATATTGAATGTTTTTATTCTGACCTTCCTATACATGTATCGGAGCATGAAATCCAAAATGAAACTTTTCCCCTTTCGGAAGGCGCCGGCGACAGACACCACCACCACATCCTTATCTCGAACCTCAGGCTTCAACAGAATTCGACTGAGCGCTTCAGTGTCCAGATCAAAGGAGTGATCCTCCTTGTTGACTGTCACGATCTGAACTGGCCCAGGATCGCCCCTCATCCTCTGTCCTAAATCACACGCTTACTGTGGGTGACAATGAAAACCTTTCAGCTTTTTGGCTGCAATAAAACACGCATTCATATTTAAGGGCATGCCACAATTAGTTTTTAGTTGTTAGTATCTGCTTGGAAATATCAAAGACAGTGTGTTAAATCACATTTCTGGGAGGCATTATTGAGACAGTACTGGCCCTGTTGGCTGTCAGTGCAGGGTTTGTTGGGAAATTGCAATGTGGCAAGCCAGTTAAAAGGTTCAAGCATGCTCTTCTCCGCTGGCAGACTTCAGCTTGAGTGTGATTCATTGTTTCAGTCATTTAGGCCGGTTTCACTCGTGAGCAAGTAAGTACAATCAACACTGCAGCAGAAACGTCAAAGCCATTGACATCAGCATATAGTGGACAAGAGGTTTTACACAAATGTGTTTTAAAGTGAAACAACACACTGAGGAATAAAATACACAGGTAGAACAGATTAAAGTAAGGTGTGGAACAGACAAACCTGCTGAAAAATGCCTGGAATCCCTGGCTGTTTCTCAAAAGAGTATGTGATAATTACATGTACTTGCAGTACTACATGCTTGGCATGAAGTAATGAGAAACGTGGCAACTGGCACTAAGAAACTCGTGACAAATATAATAAATTAATATATGAACTAACTCATGTCAGCCATTAAACGCAGATTGTGTTCGTGTCTAATTAAACAGTATTAAATATATATTCATAAGTAGCGTTAAATCTGAAACATTCGTGCAGGCACCACCTCTCGTTGACTGGCGGAGTACCAGATCCTTTATGTAATATTTTCCATATAAGAATCAGAAGGTGTTTCTTCGGATGCATGTATGATTACAATAAAAGATCAAACTTGCTTATGTAAAACTACGTTAGGTAGTTACAATCGCCTCGCCCCAGCATTAAGGAGTTTCAATCAAACCGACAACAACAAATGTGAGAAAAGGACGAAAGTAAAGTAAGCCATTATGAGTGACTTTTACATTTTACCGTCTTTGTAAGTAACCAGTTATTTCCAATACCTTATGCCCCGCTTTTCACTGCAGACCTTCCACTGGCTCCGTTTCAGATTATGAACGTTTCAGTTTTAATAAACACAACTTTGTCCGTCAAAGATCCTCCCCCCGTGTGTTGCTGGGAAATGTAGTTTTGGCAGAAACGAATTCGAATAAACTCCAACCGTCAGTAGGCCAACAAAAACTACAACATCCAGGAGAACCCAGAGCAGGCTCGCATGACAAGTGGCGTTTGTTGCTACGGTCCAATCAGAGGATGTAAATATTATTGAGCCTAGTGATTTATAAACGTGTATATTTGAGTGTTCAGTCTTAATTTAAATTAAATATCACATCTCTGATTACATATTAAGCACGTGTAAACCTGTGTTAGTTACTCGGTGAGCAAATGCACTTAAAAATATAACGTTAGAGCATGCCAACATGAAAATGGTAAGTTACAAGAAAGTTTTGCCAGACATCTAGGGAGTGTCTTCTAGGCTTTTCACAATGAGTCACACTGGTATGGCTGCCTTCACTTTTGGTGTAGCCAAGACCAAGAACCACCCACGAACACATATCATTTACTACATTGCACAGCAGCTTTTGTTTTCAGCAGAGCTTGAGCTAAGTATGAATTAAAGCAGGGGTTCTCAACCTTTTGAAGCTCAGGGCCCACCATTGACTGTTTGAAAACATTTCGAGGACCACCTTTCCAAATATGATGCTATGAACACAGAATAA
>JAUCMT010000026.1:12548206-12567989 GCA_032357475.1 Enteromius thamalakanensis
ATCTCAGCTATATGCATTCAATGTATGTGCTAAATGCGTTGCACTTTCCCCTTTAAACGAAAAGGGTGAAAAAAAAAAACACTGCTAAAAAAATCATATTCTGTGTTATCAGGTATGCTGTTTTGTCACTAGTTAAATTTATAGAAGTTGTATATCCTTTCACTCTTCCTTTTCTGTCCGTCTGGTTACTCATGCAAAAAAAAAGAAAATATAACACAGACAAAACCGGTTACACCTACATATTATTGCAAGTGATGTGGACATTATGTCAATATTCAATTGGTTATGAAAAAAGAATATACACCCCGTTGTAGCAAATCAGGGCTCGAGCTCAAGAAGGTATGCTGACACCTGATTAAATACCAGTGTAACTCTAAGATATGTGAGAGAAGCCAACTTCTTTTCACATACGGATCAGTCACCAGATTGTTCCTCAGCCAATTGTTCCTCGCGGGTGATAGTCAGGTGAGTAAAAATGGTCCATTAGAATTGTAACTGTGAAACCCTCAGGATAACTGTCACGGATAAAGGAGGATTCAAGAGAGGGAAAAACAAAGTCTTTCTTTTTAAATTTTCTTTCTTAAATTTCTATTAAACGAAAAAGGAATTTTTAAATAGTTCAAACTCTACTGGAAATAATTCACTCCCGGTTACAATCACCACAGCAGTGGGACCCACAACACCCAGAGTCCGCTCCTTTCCGTTCTTTGAGCAAGAAGATCGTGCCCGGGAAGAAGAACACAGATAAGCGCTCTCCTGAACGCTCGGAAAAATGCAGAGAAGCCAAACGCAATCTAAAGCAGCGAAGCCTGGCGAGACAAATCAAACTTCTACTAAACAGGTAAACTCACAGACACGACAGAGGTACCACCTTTAACAGTCTGACACATAATGACAAAATGAAGAAACTAATAAAGGGAGAAAATGACTAAATGAACAAAAAACAGGTGAAAAAGCAGGTGAGCAAGTGATCAGAAATCAAGGTAGGGTGGAGACAAAAGGACAATGAGCACGTGAAGAACTGTCAAAGTCAAATCAAAACACAAAAGACAGCAGAAAACAGGTGATCAACCACAAGACCCAACAGATAACCCTTTAGTTAATAAAATAATAAAAAAGACATGAGCATTGGTATATAACCTTAAAACACTAATATTGTAGATAAAGAATACTTCTTAACAGTGATTTTACATTGAATTACTTAATTAATTAATAATCTGAATTAAAATGAACATTTACACTAAATAGGTTGCATTCTGTTTTATAATACACTTCAATAATAAACATTGATAAATATCAGAAAATGCTATGTGCACTTGGTTTAAGTAGCTGCTGCCAAAAAAGAATGATCCCAAAACTTATTATCCATATGGAATTGTCAGATATGAAAATTAAATAGCAATAATTATTGATGTTTGACGCCATGAAGGTGGATAGTGATAATGTATGTTGTTTTTTAAAAGATCAGCTTAAATGTGTGAATGTAAAAGAATGTACGTAAATGTAAAAGAAATAATGGCAAAAAATTGATTTGTAGTACTTTAAATTAATTCTCAATTATTGAAATGACTAGACTATAAATTGTTTCATGTTTTATACTTTATATTTTTATATATATTTTTATATAAAATTTTTAAATCTTAAATTTTTTATTACTTAATTTGTACTGCAAATATGTATTGGTGTTGCATTGTTGTTCAAACATTAATACATACATTAATTATTAATAAAAATAAAAATAAAAAAACAAGCAGTATGTGCTGAAAATTACCAAACACAAAAGCGGAGAGATCTGACATTTGATCCTTGCGTCCTTGGTTCAACTGCTTCTTTAATCTGATAACACAGAATATGATTCTTTTAGCAGTGTGTTTTCGTCCTTTTTTGTTTATTCTCTCCCATGCGGAGACAGTGCAGAAAAGGAAGAGTGAAAGGATATACAACTTTTAAACAATAAATTCAACTAGTGACAAAACAGCATACCTGATAACACAGAATATGATTTTTTTAGCAGTGTGTTTTTTTCGCCCTTTTTTGTTAAAGGGGAAAGTGCAACACATTTAGCACATACATCGAATGCATTGATAATTATCAAAATTAATTCACAATCTTAAAACAAAATCATAAAAATAATGAAACGTACATGAAAAGTAAAGTTATAGAAATGATTTAAAGAGGAAAACTAACTTTATGTTTCGAGGCCGCCACACCTCGTGTTGAGTGCGCTCTGACTCCAAGCCTCGGGGGGAGACCAGAGGATTCATATGACAGATTGATAGCATCCACTATCCAACGGCTTAAAGTCTGCTTTATGAAACGTATAACCAGGGATTCTTTTCCCATTGTGTGTCCACCGGGAGAAGGCATGGTAGGCTGATATTGCCACCACGTAAACATTCAGGGTGTAGTGAGTGACCCCAGTAGAGAATCTAGCCTGCAGAAATTCCAGCACTGTACCTACTGGGCAGTTAACTGGATCCTGCCGCCATTCTCTACACCATGAAGTGAATAACTTCCATTTCAGGGCATATAGTTTCCTTGTAGATGGAGCTCTGAACTGGAGGATGGTCTCAACCACCTCGGCTGAGAGACCTGTGACAAAGAGCTGTGCCACCTTAGAAGCCAAACTCTCAGTTTCCACAACTGCACAAAGGGTGCACGATTCCCTTCTGATCGGAATTTCCCATGGATGGCCATCTAGGAGGTCCATTAGGTCTGAGAACCATACTCGGCTCGGCCAGAACGGTGCTAAAAGTAGAAGACTGACCGCATCCCAGCACACTGTCTACAGAACTTCTGGGAGCAGAGCAATCAGGGGAAAAGCATACAGACGAAGCGTCAGCCTCACCTGTACCATGGCATTCAACCCTAGTGAAGCGGTATGAACTAGAGAGTACCAGAGGGGACATTCTCTCTCGTCGACGAAGAGGTCTACCTCTGCCTTGTAAAATACTTTCTAGATCTGCTCCACCACCTCAGGATGAAGCATCCATTCGCCGGGCCTCAGTCCCTGTCTCGACAGGATGTCTGCTCCTAGGTTTTGATGCCAGGGAATGTAGATAGCTCTCAGTAAGAGGGATCTGTCCCAGGCCCACACAAGGAGCGCGAAAGCAGACATCCTTGGTGGTTGATGTAGGAGGCAACTGAAATGTTGCACCAACACGTGTTGATCTCTTAAGTCTGTGAAAAAGTGTTTGAGTGCTCGAAACACGGCCTGTGAGAAGGATGAATCGATACATGAAAGTATGCGTCTTTAGATCTATCGTGACAAACCAGTCCTCAGACCTGATTTGTGACACAACCTGCTTTACAGAGAGCATTCTGAACTTCCGTTTTATTACTGAGCGGTTCAATACCCTGAGATCTAAAATGGGCCTCAGCCCTCCATCCTTCTTTGGAACTAGAAGTAGCAGCTGTATAACCCGCATTTTTTTTTTATGAGGAGGAACCACCTCAATGGCCTCCTTACACTCAGAATAGTTTCTTCTTCCTGTTTCATCACTAGAGCCTGCTCTATACACATTATTATGGGCAGGACACCCTCAAACTACGTCGGAGACCGTCCGAACTGTATCCACTTTCTACAGTACGCTGGACCCATTGAGACACATTTGGCAGTAGTTTCCACGATGCAAAATAGTCTACTAAGGGAACCAGCCTCTTCAAGGATTCAAGGATTCAAGGATTTTTATTGTCACACCAGTTCACATTTACATGTTTGTGGTACGAAATTAGTACTCAGGACCCGGACTAAGTAAATCTAAGTAAAAGAAAAAAAGAAAAATAAATAGTATATAAATATAAGTATAAATATGTGCAAGTACGATCAGTCCAGAGGGAGGTATTCGTTGTTTAAAGTGTTATTAGTGCAGGTATGCAAGTGAGATGAGTGATGGGGGCTCTACAGAGCATGGCTAGAGTTTAACAGTCTGACAGCTTCAGGGAAGAAGCTGTTCCTGAGCCTGGTGGTCTTGCTCTGGATGCTCCTTAGCCTCCTGCCTGAGGGGAGGGGTTGAAAAAGTCCATGTGCAGGGTGTGTGGAGTCCTTCATGATGTTTAAGGCTCTGTTCCTGCATTCAGCATGGGCACCAGTCAAAGGACTGCTTATCTACAGGGTTTTACTCTACACATACATTACTTTTACAGAACATTATAGCAGATTTTCAGATGAGAGAACTTAAACTATTCTTGATACTGTAAATCATGTAGCACACACTCTCAAACTGGAAACTGTTGAATGGATTTGTAGCCAAGTACTTCTTACATGTACTGTATTTGTGCAGAACTGAGAGTCTTGTTATGTCTTGTTATACTGTAGGAGTTTCTAAATTAAGAAACTGCAATTAATAATGATATTACCAATACACTGATGCCACTTGAGGTGATTTTATTTATAAATTTAAATACATTATAAATATTCAATGAGCCATACCTTACAAAATAAAATAACAATGTGTATACATGTAATAATAAGTGTGTGAGAACTATTATCTAATATACCTAGTGCAGTGATGGGATACCAATATTTTGGTGATAAATGAAAGAATAGCAAGATGTTTGGTTGGGGAGTGCCATTTATTTCTTAAGTGTCCAGAACATCAACACACGCAAATTGTTTGCATCAGTACCAAGCCTTGGGTAACAGCACATCCTATCCGTTGCACCTTGCCTGCATGTCGAGGCATGTTGCGGAGAGTTGCAAAAGGGGAGTGTCATCACAGCATTCCATTCTTCCTAGGTCATAATTCACATAGTGAGGCACTAACACTCTGGTTACAACCAGATCTTGACGGAAGTAATCAGTACCACCATATCATAAAAGGGGTGGGGTGGGAAATCAAAAGTACGACAAACGGAACAGTGAATACCAAAGGAAGTCAAACATGGGACAGATATCATTTAGATATGATATGCACTTCATACTTGTGGTTTCATTTTTACAAACATTGCTGCCTTTGGCACAAACAGATCATTGTTGTACTGAACAGTTAAAAATTAGTCATAATGAATCTGTAAAGGAGTAGACCTAGAATAGTGGTGACGAACAACAGTGACTGTGTTTGACCATTAATAAATGTATAAAAGAATATGGAATGAAATTAATGAAACAAAAAATGTAAATTCAGGTTTAAATTTTATTAATTTTATATGGGGCAGACCCACAATATCAACATATTTTATAAAGAATTTAAAGGTAATACAATAATTAAGTATGATGTCAGAGGGACCAAGGTTATATATATAAAAAAAAAAAAACATGTAATAAAGAATGTGCGTCGATGACATTAAAATGCCCCTTAAAAATTTTTGGTTTTGTTGGTGATGATGTCGTTCAGGTAAGTCATAATTGTTCAGATTTAAAGTTAATCTTATAATATCAAAAAATATTTACTTTAGTTATATTGAGCATTTCACATGAATGGTGTTTTTGGACACTGGGGTGAACATTATAACAGAAAACTGGGCATAGAAAAACTTACTTAACAAGCACAAGTTTGCTTCATGTATCTGCTCTGTGATTGTAAAATATTTGCGCTCAAAATACACCAGATTGCAGGTCTACAATGAACCCAACAGTTTGTGGTTTTCAAAAACAAAAAGGAAACCTCATGAATCAAGATTTCACTGCCTGACACCATTTAGCTGAATCATTTTGCTGTTTACTGTTGTAATTATGATTCAGCGCAGTGGTGAAGAGCAGTGAAAATTGTTTCATGGGCCTTCATTCATTCATGGCATTCATTCACTGCTGGGTGCTTTAATGTGGTCTCTCCACTGGAACGTGCCGAGACCTCAGTGTTACACACGACTTCACTCGTCCTCCTTTACTCATCGGAAGAGTACGTGAAGAACACACACTGCTTACCAACTCGCGTGCTTTCACAAACTGTACAAATCTCTATATTTAATTCTTTCCGAATGAATAACTAACGTTAAATAAATAATAACGAAAGCTGTTGTAAAAAGCTCAAGTTTCGATTCAGAGTTGTCATTATTTTGAGAGCGCTTATCACTAGCTCAAACAGGAGGAGTTCCCGGAAAAATCCATATTTGGTCATATACGTAATATTCCATGTGACCGTACGTCACTCTAAAGACTGGCCGCACCATTTCCCGTAAGACGGGAGGGGCGAAGACTATGCAGTTCTTGATCGCTTATTTATATTCTGGGAAACACTCGGAACCACCAGTCGGACAGAAACATAGAATTGCTTTACACACATTATAAATCATTACTTTTGTTTTTTTCTACCTCTGTCAGCAATATAAACATTTTAAACGTTGACGGACACTGCTTGACTTCCCCATGCGTATCGAAGTGGATTCTACCGCTTTCCCGCAATAAGGTGGATTTTTAACTTGCTTTTGAATTTCGCGTGAACTGTCAGTGATATAAGTAGGAGGAACCTTTTTGGGAAGGCAGACACAGAGAAGTAAGCAGAGTTCACAGAGTTAGTGAACAGTTTCATTTGGATTCCTGAAGAGTCAGCGGCATACATGTACAACTACGGAAACCTGGGCAGAGGAATCGATCGGACCTTCCCAGATAACAGCTCTGGATCAGGCTCCAGCTCTGCGACGCTCGCTACAACCGCTGTCACAACTCAACAACAACAGGTAAGGGTCTTTAGCTCATAGACTATCTATTGAAGTAATACTTCTAAAAATAAAAATAAAAAAAACTAGTTTGAAATGTATATGAATAGTAAGTTACATTTACAGTAAATTGTTTTATAAATTTTTTTGTCAATTATTCATTAAAGACAGAAAGTAATAATTTACCTTTTAATCATGAACTTTAACATATCATTATGCTTTAATGTTTAAAATATAATTTATTTACAAATTATTTGTAATTCATATGTCTAAAATACATTTATAATCTATTAAAAATCTTCTCTGTGGACCCTAGTGTCCATATCAAGGATTAATGACTAAATAAATACAGCCTAAACAGAAACCAGGGTAGACAGTAATAAAGTAATAATAATAATAATAATAATAAAATATTTAATGATTCAGGTTGGTGTTTCTACCTGGGTGTTTCTGCAAACACAATAACAATGGGTTTTTGAGTCATAATGAGATATAATAAAGTCTCCTCCCTAAGTTTCTAATGCCTTGGTAATTTATGATATATTGTCTGTGTCTCTTGTACTTTGAAGCAGAAATATTCTGTGGCAGGATCCAGTCAGTTTGTGCCCAGTCTCAATGCCATAACTTCAAACCAGGACCTTCAATGGATGCTTCAGCCCTCCCTTCTAAGCACCCCGGGACCATCCAGGCCACTTCGACCATCCTACCCACTGCCTCCAAGAATCCCATCTATGAATCCTCAACTTTCCCAATCCCATCTGTCCCGGCCGGGTGTTATTAGAGCAGCTATGGCTGTTGGCAGCTCAACAAGAAGCAGAAATGAGGAATATGTAAGTCCAATTTAATAGCTGTCAGTCTGTCTATGTGATGAGGCTGTGATGAGTCACAATAAGAGACTATGACAGTATGGTTTGTCACTATGTTCACCTGTCATCCGGTCCATTTCTGAAACCAAAGCCAGCTGTGCGTATAAATCTAAAAACAAGGCGGGCCCAAATCAAGATCAAGAGTGTGCAAGACCCAGAATGTGTAATATCCTGGTGTCTGTGAAGTGCGACGTGAGAATATGTTTGCTGATACATTCACCTGGGCTTATCTAAGAGTTCGAAATTTATATTCTCTGTAAACGCTAATTGTGTATGTTAAAAAGACTTGCATATACATGTAACAACCTTATAGTGTGCTATTTACAAGACAGCATCAAGCCCAGATGAAACCCAGAGATGCTCATTCAATATTAACTCATGAAATCCTGCCTGACTCATGCATCCAAGTCTTAAGTTTGGTGAGAGTGAAATAATGAGACAGGAAATGGGATATCATGTGATTCACTGGAGTAAAATATTATGACTCATACTTGAGTCACTAGGGTGTTTGCAGGTGACTCATCAATATAAGGTCAGGAAACAGCATATGGTACCACAAAAGAAAGAGAGCGTGAAATTAATTAAGGGAATATGAACAGATTCATAATAGAGTAATTACAGAGATGAAAACTGCAACATTGCCTCGAAATATTCTGTGAATTTGAAATGAAAGATTAAAAATCTCATCCCCTAGATGGCAGTATTTTCACATGTTTATCAACTATAAAAATTAAGTTGACCAATTAGGCTCCGATGGTGCTAAATAATTAGACGTAGAGTTTTTAAATTCTAATTAAAAATTATATTTTTAATTTGATTTATTACTATCAAAAATTATTTTTACTTTTTAAATATTTTACTACAATTGCGTACCATGTCAAACTACTGACTATAACTATTTTATTATATGCTTTATTTTCTCATTCCAGCTATCCCCCGAGGAACTTGAGCGGCGAAGAATTAGACGAGAACGTAACAAAATGGCTGCGGCTAAGTGCAGGAATCGTCGAAGAGAACTGACTGACACGCTTCAAACTGTAAGTTCACTTTGCCTAATTTAATTCCTTTTAATCAAAATGTCTTTTCATTACTTGGACTCGAATTGAGCATTTAAACTCCTTCCTTTCGCAGGAAACCGACCAGCTAGAGGATGCAAAATCACATCTGCAGAAGGAGATTGCTGAGCTTCAGAAAGAAAAAGATAAGCTGGAGTTGGTCCTCGAAGCCCATAGACCCATCTGCAAAGTCCAGGACTCGGACTCAGACTCGGACTCCAGCAGTGACCTCCCGACGCTGAGTGGAATCAAGATTGAACCGGTGGACCCTGATCTTCCTGGACCTTCCAGAGGATCAAAGATTCACGTCAAGCTTAACAAACCCAAGCCCAAAATCACCATCCCACCTCCAGCTTCAGCCTCCACTGTCACCAGCGTACCTCTGGAATCAGAGTCTCTTCATACTCCTGTCCTCATCTCCACTCCATCCCTGACCCCTTTTACTGCCAGCCTGGTCTTCAGCTACCCATCTTCTTCACAGGATACCAGCTCTGCGACTTCCTCCCAAGCTCTTAACCTCGCCGGCTCTCACGGTACCAGCCAGTCTTCTCAACAACACCCTCAGGCGTGTGGCGTCGCCCATCGTCGCAGCAGTAGCAGCGGAGATCAGTCAGATCACTCTCTTAATTCACCAACCATCCTCACTCTTTAACCTCATCTGTTGTGCAGGAAAACATCTATAACTTCCAAAAGTGTCCTTACTACTACATACAAGCATATATGTTATGCATTTACCTGTGTATTCTGTTTACCTTTAGTAACAGGAATTATCAAGCAATTTATAAGAATACAGAAGCACAAGTTAAAGGTGATGTGCGTAACGTTTTTTGACGTTAATACGCGTTTTCGTATTCTCATAAGGAGACCCAACTATGCCATTCGTAGGCATGAACCAATAACAGATGGACGTTTTCAGTATCGCTATTTCATTCGGTGACGCTAGCGGAGTAGAAATGACACACTTCACCTTTAAGCATGTGTAGTGCAAAATGAAATGTATGATCATCCTTCATATGAAGTAGACTGAAATCTTTACAGCACATAAGTATGTAACACTGAAAGAAAACTGACTGACTTTTAAGCCATAATGGCATTCATATTAGTATTATCGATTTTTAGTACTTTTCTTAAACTACATAATTAGTGTACTGGTGATGGTACTGTAGCAGATACAAAAATATGGCGTGCTAGCAAAAGGTTTAGAGGTTGCTTTGGGAGTTAAAGCACAGTGTAGATCAATCACCGTCATGCCTTTCAGGAAGGGATGCCAGATGCTTCAGGAAAGCTGTTTTTAAAGAGCGTCTATCACGTTATTTATTATTATGTTACCAGTTTTAGAGTTTGCTATGGTGTCGATTGAAATTAAATTATAATTTTTATTATATGTACCATGCACATGTTTGTGAATTTACACATTGTATTGTCTTGTTATTATTTTATGTGTTTGATCTTAAACAATACAGCATTATAATAACAGTGTAAGCTGAATAAGCTAGTTTAAAAGAAACTGAAGGGATGCAGCCTACCTGGTTCTTCACATGCAATGTCTGCAACACCACAGCACAATACACTTGTTACACACTTGTTACAAAAATTATATTTTAACTTCACAAAACACTTTTACTATACAAGATGCTAGCTCTACACGTGCATAGTGATTCACAGGCCAGTAGAAGTAGACTATACATTATGCTGTATTGAGTACACTACTATTGCTAGAGTTGTATTTATTTTTGAAAACCATATTTTTACTGATTTGATGTTGGTTCCTTTAATAAGGAGAAATGTTGCATGCTATTTAACATCTAATTAACAATTACTGAAAATATGTGCTGCTATTGGGAATATAAAACAATGTTATGATCCTGAGCTGTTTTGTAATACACTAAAGTGCCTTAAAATGAGGACTTTTATTGGGTTTTTTATACTAAACTGAAAATATCAGTTGAAGTTGATGTATTGCCCCCTTTTAGCTGTAGTCGGGGGGGGGTTGTTTTGAAAGTTATATAATAAAAAGCTAATTTCTCGCAGCACACAGGGTTACAAGGAGGGAGGAAATGAGAGGCTGAGCGCGCAGTTTCCTTTAGGATTTCCTGATGATTGAATATTCAATAAGTCAAACATTTGCCTCTGTACTGAGACCAATTGTTAAACACCTTTCTTTAAGAGTGTTGATCTTTCACTGTTGTATGAAAAATAAAATAAAGCAAATAAAGTTTTACTCAGGATAAACTATAGTCATGTGTGTTTCTGGGGAGAGACGTGATCAACAGATCACTTCATAGCTTGCGGTTACAAAATGAAGGAAAATACCTGGAAAACAACTAATGATGAACAGCCTTGAGAAACAAAAGGAATTAGTAAGTTTAAAGAAGCCTTGAATATACAGAGAACAAGTGAAATAAACATGGCCACCCTATTTCCTCCACACTGTGCCCTCTGTAATCGCTCACTATCGAGTCACTAAGCGAAGACAGGAGAACATATGATTGAGATAATGAAGAGAGAGTTTGTGCTGAATGAACTGGTGAGCACATGTTTTGCTGAAAGGACCTCTGTATGCTGAGCACAGTGAAAGTATTACTGTTCTGGCTGTGTAAACAGCATGCCAAAAATAAACCAGTGAAACATCAATAAATTAGGGCCTGAGCTACAGCATGACTAAGACCTCATTAAGACATGACTGGGAAATTTTCATCCATGTAATTTGGAAGTCCTTTCTGAGCTGTATACTTTAACCCTGTAAAGCCTGAAATGTTTTTTGTAATGTAACAGTTTATTTTAACATTTAGAAAAGCATTGTCCGCTATCAAAAATATGTTCAAAAAACGTGGGAACATAATTTTCACACATTCACAGAATGTACAAAATTGCTAGTTTTGTAAACAATATTCTAGAAATACTTATTCTTGGTGATAGAAATATAATGGGTACATTTTGAAGATGCACTCCATGAACATTGCACATTCTTTTCTTTTGGTTTTAAGAACGTTTTTAGAGCACAGTTAACCTGGAAAAGTTATAGGAAGAACATCTCCTCAGAAGAATATTAACAAAATGTTAGCCAAGGTTTGTAAAACTTTCCTGTTAGCTGGCTTATTGAGTATTATATCTTATACATAAGGGTTTTATGCATATATTTTGATGGTATGCGGTGCTCAAATTCAATTAGCGAAAAAAAAACACTTCAGTTTTATTCAGAGGTCCAAACTGAACAAAAACATGATATTGATATTTGTATGGCCATGGTGAAATTCTGATCGCTTGTAATGTAAATCAATTAGATCTTTATAACAGTATGCCTACTGCCTACTTACTGTACATAAAATGCATACAACTATCCATTCTCCATATATCACCCATCATTGTAAGAGTATAAATACTTCGTTTCATGATCAAAGCTATAGCAACACAATACAATGATTGAAAGATGCACGTTTCATTAAAAGCCATTAAACATTTCACAGCAGAAAGATCTAAAAGGGGATGCTGTTACACCTTGCTAAAGTCAACTTTTCTTTATATACATTCATGCACTGAACGTATGAGGGAAAAAAAGACAAGAACAGGACATGGTGTGTCAGTCAAGTGTATTTAAAGCTATCTCACTCACAATGAGCATAGCCTGAAACAAAGCAAATGCCAACCAATCAGAGAGCTGGGTCTTGTAGCTATAAAACTGCAGTCATTGAAATAATACTGATCATATATTTGGATTTAGAACATGTACAACGGAACAATCCTATGTAAGAGGGTCTTGTAGTATGCAGCAAATACAACAAAAATGACTATATTAATAACAATATCTAGCACAATAAAGTTAAAACTACATGTCAATGTTTTCCCCTCCAAACATCAGTGTCAGTTCAGTGGGTATTAATTAAAGTCTTGTCAAAGCAACAACAGAACACAAAAAGCTTTGTACAGTACAGCTGTGTAGTTAAAGTGGGGTTAATGCAAAAGATAGTTCATTTTTGATTCAGTGCAAAGCACAGCAACATAGTTTAGTGGAGCACACGTCACTACATCTAGTGATTTATACTGTCCAGTTCAAAATAAACAAGAAAAAAATCTCATATTGTAGAAAAGTGGTCTAGTAACGTGCATTTCCAGTGAATCTTCTTGGGCCTCCGTGATATAGCCATATTACGTCAAAAAATCTGATCTGCTTACAATGGAGGCTTCGCTTTCCACAATCCTTTGATACTACCATTTCCTCTCCATTGCTGAAAAAGATTCAGTGCTTTTTGTAAATGATCTTAAACAGATCACTACATAGTATATGGCTCTAATCAGTAAAAATGTGAATCTCTAAAGATTCAAGGTTCATTGCAGCCCTGTCATAGTGCATCGTAGGAGAAACATCAGCCCGTGAACGGCTCAGTGCACAGTAAAACCTGGTATAAGTTAGCAGTATGGTTAGTTTCTCCCAATGTTGTTAAAAATTTCAACCCCTTAAAACTATGTCTTTTGTTCTACAACCCTTATAAGAGATGATAGGAAACATTCTTGCAACACTTGGAAAATCATACATTCAAATAATGCTACTAATACTATAAATAGGCCTGTTAGAAAATATAAAGCTTTTGAAACATGGTGGATGGTTTCTAGAAGGTTCAAGCCCATCTTAGACCAATTGGTCCTCTTGGATAGTTTTGGTCTAGCTCAGACCAGGTAGAAACCAGTCACCATCTTCCAAAAATAAACCTACGATCTTAATAAGAACATAAATCAAAACTGATTTATTCATGTTCATTGCAAACCTGTATGATTGTCTTCTGAAGGACACAAAAGAAGATGAAAATGCCTCAGTGTTTTTGTCCATATACCAGTGACCAATGCATTGCATTGGTTAAAATGACCAATTTTTCTTTTGTGCCAAAAATCATTAGGATATTAAGTAAAGATCATGTCATTTGATTAGTAATATGCATTGCTAAGAACTTAATTTGGACAAATACAAATGTGATTTTCTCAATATTTTGATCAGATTTCCAAATGACTGATTTTGTAAATATATTTTGCCAGAATATGTTAATTAGTTAAATATTTTTTTCATTTTAAATGTATTTATTTATTTATTAATCATGTCATCTGCTCACAGACTTCTTGCAGTTCATTTAAAATCCCCCAAGGGGGTTGAAAATCAGTGGTCCACATGATAAAAGTAAAAAGTTTCCAATTCTACTTTGGTCACCACTGACTTTCACCGTATAGATAAAAACAGTTCTTCAAAATAAAAAATCTTCAACACACCTTCTTTTGCGTTCCCCAGCAGAAAGCCATACAGGTTTGAAATGACATCAGGGGGATTAAATTATAACGAAACGTTCATTTCTGCGTGAACTGTCCCTTTAAGTTGGATTTTCTAGGACTGATTTTGAAAGGAAAGGCTTTCACTTTAAAGCTTAAAAATAATTCTGTTTTGCCTGGCACCCAAAAGTATCACTCAAGTGTTAAAGGTCTGCCAACTATAAAATGTTAATCAATGAAATATAGAGAAACTGTATTTATGGCATCAAAAGGCCATGAGTAAACTAGCCTACTTTAGAAGTCTTGGTCTATTTCCACCGAAATAGCTGAGATGTCATTGTCAGAAAATGTAAACTACTTTAGTAGACATAAAAAGTCTCAGCATCAAGAGAGAAGGGTAAAGTAATATGGCTCTGCTCCTCTCCTTCAGTCATCTGGTGAACACACCAAGTGTAGCTGGTCTGGACTGCCAACGCTCCCAGTGCTGGAGCTCCCGTCGCCCACGTCCCGGGCCACCATACACGGTATATTGAGATCTGTGGAGCCACCCGGACTGGAATCACTTCTGCTCACGCACTCTTCCTCGAGCACCAAACAAAGTTCCTTCAGATCCAGGTTCTCCTTCACCAGACCGTCCTGCATCCTCTCCAGGTCGGCGAGCTTCTTGAGGTATCCGCCGAGGTCCTCTCGCATCACTTTAGCAGCGTGATGACCGAATAGTTGCCACTCACGGGCCAGCTTCTTCACCTTCAGACGGTCGTCGTCCAAAAAGCAGCACAAATCCCGAAGTTCCTGGTTCTCCTCTTGCAGCCTCTGGTTGATGACTTTGAGTTCCCTGATTTCAAGCAGATGTCCCTGCAGTTGTTTATTGACCTCCTTGATTAATCGACCGCGCTGTATGAGAGCGGACATCTTTTCCGATTCTTCCCTGCGGAGTCGACTCACCAGCTCTTCCTTGGAACAAGCCAGCAAGTCTTCATCAGACATCTTTGACAGCTCCCGGTTCAGTATTTCACTGTCGCTCCCCATATTGTTCACAAATTCACCGTTAATTGCTATTTCAGCAGTTAAACCATAAAACAACTCTTACGAGGCACATGAGATGTCTATCAGAGTAAATGGATCGCGACATTCCTCATCCAGGCACGAAGAAAACGCTCCACTTCCTCTTCGCTCTATTTATAACCCTATAATAAAGGGAAGACACACAATTTTTATATGCTAATTGCTTTTTTGACGACTCAAATATCAAACACGTCCTGATTGTGGCACACTAAACAGGCCTACCTCTCTCCTCGTGCTTGGCAGCATTTATTTCTCAGTATTTAGCTTCTGGGAATCACCGCAGCACAGTCGTGTTTGTTCCTGCTCCTCGGTTTGGGATGAGAGGTCAACACGGAGGTTTACAATAATCCCCGTGGAGCATCTCTTCTCCTCTGTATTATCAGGGATCACAATGTCCGTCTCTCTCCGCCCTAAAGCCACAACCACGGAGCTATTTAGTGTCTAAACAGGCAAAAAATAAAACAGAGGCTATATATCCGATCGCTTGCGTTCGCATCAAACCAGTTGCAAATATGAAAAATAAATAAACGTAATCGAAATGTAGGTTATGCTAGTGCTGCGTGCGATTGGTCGGCGTTACAAAGAAAGGATGTCGCATAATCCGAATTAACGACGCTGAAATGTATGGCGGCTGCCTTCGTGGTGATTCCTGAGGAATTCGTTGATGTTCCTTGAGATTACAGTGTTTCCTTTGGCGATGGTGGTGGTTTTGGAGGCTGTGATGTCTTCCCCCATCTCCTGCTCTCCTCCCTTCCTTTCCTCACCCCCTCCCCTCTTCCCTTACCGTAAAAATCTGTACTGTATCCTGGACAGTGAGAGTTCCCCTCACAGCTGTTTCTAATGTCTCACTGTACTGCTAATGCACACTGAAGATATACACAGCATATGATATTAACAAAGGTTTATGTTGAGATATATCTTTAGATGAGACACACAGGACACACAGAAAGGGTACAAAAGCTTTTTCTCTGCTTTAAGCCGAGGTATTTAGCCACATCCTTCCGCCCTGCTCTCCAGCACAATTGCTAGCACGAGGACATAACAATGTGGGGTGTTAACCAGGGCCTGGGGTGAGAGGGGGGCTTGCGAGAATGGAAACAGTCCACAGTTTCGGATAAACGAGAGGGAGGGGTGAACAACGGCATGCAGGACAATAGGGGAGAGGTGCAAAATAATAAGGCACTGTTGAAAATGTACTTGTGGCCTTTGGTGGATTCAATGAGAGGTGATTTCAATTTAAAGTGGATTGCTATTTTAAAGTTACGTTGGCTAAACTGCTGCAAGGGATTAAACATTTAATTTTACTGCAATGACATATCCTTGTAATCTGGTAAACTAGGCATGGCATGGTCATGCGCTTATATATGTTTAATACAAACTGTAAATTCAGAGGATGTCTTTTTTAGTCTAATCTTGGACATTTAGTGAATTACTTTGTAAAACACCTGACAGTGTCAAGATTAAGTCTTTAAAAAAATCGTATGATTTTAGTATTTCTTAATGTCTTCCTGTTCTATACTTAATGATGTTTGAAAACAATTGTTGCATTTCTCATTTGTACGTCTCTTGAATGAAAGTAAGTGCTAAATGAATAAACATGATATTTTTCAAGATTTGTAGTCAGCAGAGAACCTCTTGAATAAACAAATCTTCAAATGCACAATACTTAAAATAAAATATGCCCATGTTAGGTAAGTCCACTTAGAATATTTTAGAAGATTCATGTATAGTATTGTTTAAAACTGTAATGTAGGCCTATGTCAAAACAGCTTTAGTAAAATGTATGTATTTAATAAAATCTTATATTAAATCTTACATATGATCAATTTACAAGTCTAAATAAAACAAACAAATAAATACAAAATGATTCATGTGAACGTGAGCGGTTTAGTTAATATGACACCTCCCACCCAGATAGTTTCGTATAGGGCAGAGACGTTTCCTCCTAGTAAATGGCTCAAGGACAAAGTACTAACAGGGCAGGATTGTGATGCCATTAACTTCTCAGTTTCTAGGTTAACTCTACCTGGAATTAAACATGTGACAACCTGCTTTCACAAAGAGGTTACGGCCATCACCATGGATTCTTTTATTAAATGCATTCCATTTATAATTGTATCACAATCAAAAACTTTATTAACAGTCATTTAACATTATATTCAGTGATCTACAGTATCACTTTACAGCTGAAATAACTATCGACGTAACTATATTTAGAATAGGAATGTATAAGCATACCTATTTGATTGTAGCCTTTCAATTTTAAGTCACAAACTGCACTATTTCATTAGGCCTATAAGAGGTTTAGTTGATGGTGGGCTCAATGTTTAACCAGATTAATTTAAAATAAAGTAAAATATTCTAAATTAAAAACATAATGTTATAATGTATGTAGTTACATTATATAGTTACATCATACACCCTATATAGATTTAAACATTACGATGTTATAAAAAAATAATGGGATTTATATAAAAAAAAAATCGCGCTGCTTTATGCCAGTGGTAAGAAAAAAACATTCAGTTGTCTAAAACATTTATTAATATAAAGTTGTGATGATACCAGAGCACTCCTTAACAGAAACTACAGCATCATACAGTCACGTGAAAGTGACGTAATATGAGTGCGGCGCATAACCGGAAGACGGTGTGCTGTTGCTATGGATGTAAAGTAGTCGCTAGATGGGACAGTTAGGGTTTGGTAAATATTTACGTGATGGTTACCATTTACCCGTCTATGATCAACTCGTGGTAATAATGTTTAAGCAGCATGCACGCTTACCTATGACATAAACTTGACGAGAAAATCCCGAAAGGAACTAACATACCAAAACAAGAGTTAATACTGTGTCATCTGAATGCGCTTGAAAACCAGCTGTCGCGATAATACGCTTGTGACTGGTAAGTCCACATAAAATTTTTTGAATATACATGGTAGTGTCACATGTCTTTGGTGTGCTAAATTTTGATATGGATTAGTTAAATAGATAATTGTTAGTTAATAGCCGTAGCTTCAATTCTTGGTCAGAAATAACGTTAGCAACTTGCTAGTCCTTCTTTAGTGTCAAAGGTTGAGACTCTTAAAACCAGTTTACTATTAATGCTAATGCTATTAACTAACCATGACCATATGACTTATGCAGAGTTTATATAGTGCCGATGTCAAGATGTCTGTGGAACTGGATGTATTTGTTGGAAACACCACCATTATGGACAAAGAGGTGTATCAACTCTGGCTGAATGGATATACAGGTAGAGTATTATCCGTAATGCCATGAATATGGCAATATCTGTTTAGGAAGTTGTTAATATATCTGTGAATGTGGTCAATCTCGTAGTGAATGATGCAGTGAAGGTGCGGATTGAAGGAGGGGTGATGGAGGAGTGTGAGGCGAGTGCAGAAGTGCTGCTCAGTGACACCATGGACCAGTACAGAACGTTCCAGATGTGCGAGAGACTTCTGCACCACCCAGCTAAACTAGCCAATCAGCTGCTATTTCAGATACCACCAGACAGACAAGCCATGCTCATTGAAAGGTGTGCGCTGGTTTGGGTCTTAATAGGTTTTGGTTATTCAGTTTTTAAACATTTATTTGCATTTTATTTTTTAGGTATTATGCTTTTGATGATTCATTTGTTCGAGAGGTTCTTGGAAAAAAGCTCTCTAAAGGAACCAAAAAAGACCTTGATGATGTTAGTACAAAGACAGGCATCACGTTGAAGAGCTGCAGAAGACAGGTGAGCTGAAGTGTTGTGTACACTTGAAATTTTGTTCTCTTTTTACTATGGGTCCAAAAAAAAAAAAAGATTCTACATTTAGTCCTTGTTAGCTTTGCATTTATGCAGTCATTGTTAATACCATACCTAAAGATACTAAGCATATTGATGGATGCAGGCCCAACCTGGACGGCTTTATGCTATTTTGTGAGCTGACCGAACATGCACTTGTTGTATATGTGTAGATGTGGTGGTATTTTTGTAAGCTCACAAATGGCTTATAAAATGCGTAAAGGAGTTAAAACAGATTAAAAAATTCTTTGTTGCACCAAGGGATTCAGATGTTTGTAGCAAACTGTAATGGGCTCAAGCCTCTTTTTATAGTTAACATAACTTCTTGGTTTGGTTTTGTCTGGATGTCTTTGGTCCATTTTATAGTCATATATCAGTCAAAACGTACACAAGAGTTTGTTTGGAAGTACTTGTTTGGTTTGAAAGAAATCATTTGGTTTGAATAAACAGCACCAGTGTGCAGTTTAATTAAACCAAACCTGCCAAGTATAAACACACCCTAAGACTACTTCTCATTGGTGGCTAAGATTAATGCTTTCATACTTTTCCAATACCCTTTTTGGAAATAAAAGGATTGTATCTATCTCCTTAGTTTGACAACTTCAAGCGAGTGTTCAAAGTGGTGGAAGAACTCAAAGGCCCCCTGGTGGAAAACATACGGCAACACTTTCTGCTACCTGATCAATTAGCCAGGTGAGAAAATCTTGTTCTGAGAAGTTTCACCTTTCTAAACCTTTTAATTAATCTGTAATACTGGTTGTAGCTACTCGCTGCTCATTGAACAGTCCACGCTTCCAAAATACAGATGCCCATACGTTTTATTTGCTTATATGAAACAACATCTTGAAAACTACATGCAAACAGAAGCATACAACATTAATACTTTTACAGTGGCAAGGAACCAAAACCCCATCCAAAACCAGTCATAATTGTATAAAACTGAGATGTATACAATAAATAAGCTTTCTATTGATACATGGTTTGTTAGGAGAGGACAATATTTGGCCGAGATGCATCTATTTGAAAATCTGGAATCGGAGGGTGCAAAAAAATCTAAATATTGAGCAAATCACCTTTAAAGCTGTCCAAATGAATATCTTATCAATGCATTTTACTAATCAAAAATGACATTTTGATATGTTTACAGTAGGAATTTTAC
>JAUCMT010000026.1:12572686-12584699 GCA_032357475.1 Enteromius thamalakanensis
ATTTAAAGGCCTTTGCAGGTGTTTTGAGTTAATTAGCTGAATAGAGTGTGGCACCAGGTGTCTTCAATACTGAACCTTTTCACAATATTCACATTTTCTGAGATACTGAATTTGGGGTTGTCAGTTATAATCAACAAAATGAAAAGAAATAAACACTTGAAATATATCAGTCTGTGTGGAATGAATGTATACATTATACAAGTTTCACTTCCTGAATGGAACTAGTGAAACTTTTTGAAGATATTCTAATTATATGACCAGCACCTGTACATGTACTTGCAAGCTGAACATTTAAGCGCTGAATAAAAGTGATCCATTTTTAAACTTCTCTCCCTCTTTTTCACAGGCACCATGCTGTCTGGACCAGGTACATGGGAGTTATCAAAAGTTGCATCCTTAGAATGTACCACGACTGAAGAACATCTCCATTTTTGCCTTTTCTCTCTCTTAATAATAACTCATCTGCATTCAGTTGTGCATCTGATCAATATTTGACCTGATGTTTAATTTCTCCCATTTTATCATCGACTTTCTTCCCTTTCCAAATATGTCCCCCTGCCAGCTGTCCATCTCTTCACTTCCCTCTCCCTCTATCCTGACTTCATTCTTTCACCCCTTGGTCTCCAGAACTGTATGACTTGTAAATAAACACAGCATGATTTCCTCAGACACTGTCTGCATTGTGTTTTCATTAACTTTGCTTTGTAGGTTTTCCAATTTAACAAACCCACTGAAAAAAACCCAGTATATTTGGTAATGATGGAAGTTCAGAACAATATTATGCATTAATCATACTTGTTTTGACTCACATAATATGGGCGTATTAATGGTAAATAACGGTGTCTTACATGTGCGTCTTTATGGCCCATATACTCCTGACCCTCTGGCTTGACTAGGGTAAGTGGGTGTATGATAGGTGTGAGGTCTGTGTGTGGGCCCACTGGGGGCCGGGAAAGCAGTGGGGGGCCACAATTTGTCAGGCCTTGGTGGCACAGTGTACGTGTGTGTTTTTGCAATAATGGTATGTAATGACAGCTGTCAGGCCTACCACATTACTCTAAGAGGTTTTTTGGTACAAGAATAATGGCAACCAGATTTGTTTGACCTTTTGTCATTTGCAGAGCAAAACAATGTTTGTTTCTTTGTATAATTTGATGAAGTTTGAATGTGATGCCTCTAAAACCAGGAATGCGCAACTGATTTTGTGACTTGACACAACTGTTAGGTGCAATGTATATTTGTTTATTATACAAAAACCTTAATTAAGCAAAAGCATCTGACATGTTTTTCTAATTCTATATAACATGCTATTCTTATGACTTCTGCCAAAATTAATAGCATGTTAGTTACTATTCTGAATTCAGTATTAAAATAGGTTTTGAAGTCATGTTATAGAAGGGGTTTTTTATTTTTTTTTGGTGAAGGTCATATTAATAATCTTTCAAATTTACCACTGGTTTGCTACCTTTAATGGTTTCATGGATGAGGTACTTCAGTGCCAATAAACAATCTTTCTTGAGTGCAGAGATCTGTTTGATATTATTTATTTAAATGATGCATTCATTTTTTTTGTAGTTCTTTCAACAGTTGTGAATCTCTTAATCTATTAAGCATGTTTTATTGGATTGTGCTTGTTCAAATCATTAAGTGAATTGTTTTGAAGAGCTGTTTATCAGAGTAAAAAAAAAATTTAATTATAAAACATGATATAATTCAGTCATAATATTTGTCACCATGAAAATGGCAACAGAAACTGGAATGGTGAAACAAACTTCCAACAACTGTCATTAATTATGACATAAACTACAGATTTCTAGCAACTTTTTTGCAAATTTCCATTGGTAACAAGAAATTGTGTATGTATATGTTCATGTATTTGTTTCTGTAAGACCTTACAAAGCAAGCATATCGGAAATAAAGCTTTAAAAGGTTGATACACAACTGCCACGATTACACAAACTTGTCATGAAAGAACAAAACATAACTAACAGTCATAAGTAACAGCAATATTGCTCAATTTGAATTTCTTAGTCCAGACATTGACTAGTTAAGATAACATTTAGGGGAATTCTTGGGTTTCCAAAATCGAACTCCAATTTCCTTGGTACTTATGATTCAAATGCTCCTATAAATGGTAAATGTGTAGTATCTTATGTGCGGGGAACATTTTGACTGGACGAAAATCTGTGTAATGCAAAAAATTCACATATGTACATACTCTAAAAGTGAATTTTGTCAACAGTGACAAGAACTTATACAATGTCCAAACGTTGAGCATGTAAAGTAGACATGTACCAGCAGTAAAAATTGCCTTTCATTTGTAGTAATATCAGCCTGCAAGTGCTTCCAATTTCAATATTTAGACACGGCAAAAAAAAGCGAACAACTTTTCCAAGCAGACGTGTGTCCTATCCTCCCTTCTTTCACTCTACCCTTGCCTCCTCTCTCTCTCTCTCTCTCTCTTTCTCTTTCTAGTTTGCTCTCTAATTTTTGTCTGCATTCCACCAGCTTCTCCCAAGCTATAAATATCCACCTCGAATGAAAGAAATAGAGAGAGCAAGAGAGCAAAAAGATGGGAGAGATGAAGGGTGACTTGAGGTGGAGGGGAAAAGAGAGAAAGAAAGTTGCAGGCTGTGGGGGGGCGAGTTTAAATGAAACCAGGTGGGGTCTCTGCCTGTGTGTGTGTGGCTGCTTCGTATGTGTATGGAGGGGGGTTGGCTCTGTGTGTGTGTGTGTGTGAATCTGTATGTTGTTCTGTCGTTGAGCTGGACACATTTGGAATTTTGGAATTTGGGCCGCAGACCAGGAATTTTCATCCTGGGGGGTCAGACGAGGGGGGGTCTGGGGGCGGAGGTTGGCCGTGCAGGGGGGCTGTATGGGGGTCGGAATGGGCTGTCCCTCTCTCCTCTCTTCCGTCTTTCCCTCCCTTGCATACATTCACAGTCCAGCTGTCCGTCTCCACACTCACTCTCTATCAGGCTGAGGAGTGAGGATTGAAGACGTGCCACCACTGCACTGAAACAAACTAGAGAGGGATCCACCGGAAGAAGAAAGAAGGAAAACCACTGCATTCAAGAACACAGCCCCCGGCCTGTGAGTATAGCACGTTTGCAAAAGAAAATCTAATATTGCACTGTAATATAATGTCATTGTACTCCAATAGCTGTTGTTTGCATGGGGTCTTTGGGCCATTGTGGGTCTGCTCATCTAACTAATGCGGACACGTCAGGCTGAATTGCAGTTATGTCACAGAGAGAAAGCCATAAAGGGCAAACTAAGGAAAAATTCAACTGGCCGGTTTACTCCGAGGCAGCACACGTCACGCACACTCTCCAGCTCTCTTCCAAACATCCACGACTACAGACAGCACACTAGAAGGGAACAATCAATCACATTATTCAGCAGATTCCACATCTCCTACCATACGTAATGGTGAATTATCTCATTATCTCTGCCAACTTTCCACGCTTACGCGTAAGACGTTGTTGCGTTTTGTTTCAGCGTTCATTACTCAACCATCAGGATAGCTTTACACATCTCTACACGTCTGAAGTGTTGCAAAACTTTCCAATCTCTTTTCCAACCTCTGTTTCACAACCAGACTTATGCCATTGACTGTGCTTTGTTATTTGAGCCCTGCGAGCGTAAAATGGGTGACTTTGTTTGGATAATGTTTCTATTTTTAAAGACAAAAAGCTGATTCATACAAACTCCTGTCTGTTTATATGAGCTGATTTGATGTAAACGACACAGCAGAATGGGAACATTAGGCACAGACTTTCAAAGGTTTCTGAGGACACACAAAGGTCTGGGAATTTGTGGCTTGTGCGTTAATGCCAATATTGTTTTGGATGCACAGGTGTCGTTATAAGAATGAAGGCTTAATAAAATGGCTGTGTGACATCAGAACAGGGAACACTGCTTTACTGTACTTACACAGGCCACTGCTGTTACGTCACATTTGTTTATGTGTTCTGCTAATTACTTATGTTAGATGTTTTATTTTATATGGCTGGATGCTGACTTGAGCATTCATATAAAAGCAGAGAGTGTGACAGGGAGTCAAGTAAATCAGACTGGGGCCCTCTGTTGTAGCCACATTAGTTTTCTATTTTTGGAAATATTAATTTGTCTTCTCAGGGCTGCTAAAGTAGGCAAGCAAGCATTAATGGCCACCAAGGATCTTGTCTAGAACTTTCAGAACATACACTACCGCTCAAAAAGAATCACTTGGAAAGGAATATTTCTATTCAGCAAGTGCATTCAATTTGAAGTTACTTTACAAAAAGATTTTTATTTCAGATGTAAATTTAGAACTTTATATTGATCTGAACTTCATACTATCCTAAATGTTATCATGCTTTCCACAAACATATTAGGTAGCACAACCATTTATGTTTTGATAGGAAATGTTTCTTGAGCAGCAAATTAATATATTAGAATGATTTCTGAAGGATCATGTGACAGGACTGGAATATTGGTGCTAAAAAATCAGCTTTGCTATTACATTAATACAATGAATTTAAATGACATCAAAATAGAAAACAGAGATTTTCTTAATAACAGGCTCTCATTTATTTGTAGATGCACTTTATAGACTATTTTAACTATTAACTAACTACAACTTTTGCCACAATAGACTCATAATGTTAGGTTAGTAAGGTAGTTGCTTAGTTTAGGTATTGGGTAGGATTAAAGTATTTAAAATATGATTATTCAGAACAAGCCATGTGCTTTATAAGTAGTTATATGCATGCTAATTAGTTACTATTTAAGTGTTACTGATATGTTACATCTAAAGCATTTTGAATACATGCAAAAACCACAATGAATACATGCCAGCTTTATTACAAGTACAGCCATGGGGGTCCTGACATAAACCCCCCACTTAGGTTTACACAGGTGGGAGGAGAGGAGGTCGTATTCATAAAATTATAAGTGCAATGACCAGCAAAGTTAAAACCTGGAGCCTCTGCCTGAGTGCTTTGCCCACCATGATTTTAATGCCCAGCTGAGCACATGGAGGTAACCGTAGACATGACACTAGACTAGTGTGAGTGTGTTTATAAGGGTGAGAGCGAGGTAGGAGGAGAGCGTTTGTCATTACATGTGTGTGGTCTGCCCATGAAGTCCAGTCTTTATTACTTGTGTTATTTGCTGTCATATAATCACTGCAGACCAGACAGACGCATGCCTATCATGTGCCCCACGTTTATTCATTTAGCTTCGTATGATGACACATCATCTACAGAAAATTCTAAAAAAAGTAGAACAGGCTTAAAACAAGGGCATTCTGGGAAACCACACTTGACCTTTCCGGCGAACCTTAGGGGGTTTTCCCGGGAATGTGATACTGTGGGAAACACAGCGAGTGTCCGGCTAACCGTTATTCAGAGCGCTGCCCACATCCTCTCCGCTGGCATTCCAGAAGGTCAAGTGCCACTCAGACACGATGGCAGACGATATTACCCACGCCTCCACTCCGGCCAAGCGCCTGGACCGTGCACTCGCTGGCTTTGAGTTTGTTTATGATGGTTGATTTCAGGTTTTTCCCCAGTCCGGTGCAACACCATAGGGACAGCCTGGTTTTGAGATTCTGCGGGTCGCTATTTAAACCATAAGTAGCATGTTTGTCAGTCAGCAGGAGAGCGTGTTTGTTTTGTCGCAGCGTTTCAGGGCGCTTGCGTGTGAAGTCGCAAGTGTTTCTTGTGCGGTGGCTACTGTAAGTGGCTGGAATCATTTCATGCGGTTTTGGAGGAAAAGCACAACAATTCTCTCTGGAGGCTGATGCAGTAGGGAGAGAATGTGCAGATTTGCACGTCACCCTGCGGTTTGATGTTTGTCGCACTGAGTCAACATGACAATACTTTTTAGACTGGACTCTCTGAACTCTAGAGCTACTGTTGGGCTCTGCACGTGTCATGTTGGAGCGGCTTTTGTGTTTCCATGCTACGCCTGTGTTTGTGTGCACACTCTATGCAAATGTCAGTGTATTTACAGAAACGAAGGCCAGGAAAATAGTTGCATTTAATAGGTCTGTGCAAAACTTTGACATTAGTGCAAAGCCAGAAAGGTTTCTTATGAACTACTTTTTTTATTTAATCATTACAGTTGGTAATTGCTCTTGGGGTGTTTGAACAATAAAAGGAGCTAAAAACAGTACACCATTTGGAGGAATTCTTTTTTTTTAATAAAAATTGTCTAGCATCTGCATGTACTGCATGTTCACAACAATTACTAAACAAACAATTATTCAATTATCAATCCATAAACACATGGCTACTATAATTAGTATAGTGAGTCTAAAGGCCTACTTAAAACCCCATTTGTGATTTATCACTTTGAAATGAATGAACAAATCTCAATTTGCATTTCATTTACATGGATGCATTTAGCAAATGCTAGTATCCGCAGGGACTTTTAGGAACACAAACATTTTGCCAAATATAAGTATCATTATTGTAATATTGATATGGTGACAGATTTATTAGAAATCTAGATTAGGATATCCATGTAAATAAAGTTCCAAGAAAGTATGATCTGATTCATTTACCACAGTATACAACAGTCATTTTGAGGACAGGCATATTTAGAAGTCTTATGTCTCTGTTTATCTCGGATCGTAAAAAAAAATTCAGCACTATTCAAGTCCAACTAGTATCTTAAGTGAGTTTATGTCGAAGACGTTTTGATTTTATTGCAATTATAATACAACCACTAGAGGGAGTCTGGTAATCAAGCATTTTCAGCGGTCGTGTGGATTGCTATTAAATGACAGGCCCTGCCACTACATCAGGCCTGTACGCTTAATAAAGCTGACATCTGATTTCACTTTTATGTGTTCACACAGTCACCTCTCAATCTGTTTGTTTCTCATCCACAGATTCCTCAGTGAAACTTCATCGCAGCATCGTCTAATCCACACCAGTGACTCTCCCAGCGAGTGTGTATGAGTGTGTGTGTGTGTGTGTGTGAGAGTTTTTCATTAGTAAACGCTCTTGGAGGTGTTTTTTGTGACTCTGCTCATCAGAGCGTTTAGAAGGTGTGTGTGAGGATGCGGCCCGAGTGTGTTTTAGTCTTTTGTATGTGCATCTCTGTGTTTCTCCACCGCGCTATTTCACAGTCACCCACAGAAACTGACACCTACACGGTAAGGAGGAACGACACCTCCCCCTGTCTCTCTCCCACCCTTTCTCTCTTCATAATGTATGTTACATTATTGTATCTTTATATCTTGTATTCGTACACAATACATAGGCTAACTATGCGATATTCATGTAGTTTATTTTCCCTTTAATTGAGTTATTTTTCTCCTATAGGAATGTACAGATGGATATCACTGGGATCCACAGACTCAACACTGCAAAGGTAAAACACAAAACATCCAAGCAAAAGAGTCCTTATGCAAAATTCAACACTAAATCAAGGACAGGATATCTGTATAAGTTCACATTACTTTACACATACGTTACGTTACACATCACATTACAAATCATCAAACATAGATAATAGTTCAATCAAACAGTTAAGGAGTCACATGGATATATTTATAGCACGGCTAACAATACAGTGTATAGGTCAAAATTATAGATTATTCTTTTATGACAAAAAAATCATTAGAGTATCAATAAAGGTCATGTTCCATTAAGATATTTCGTATATCAGCACCTCATTTTTTTGTTAGTAATTTGCTTTGCTAAGCACTTCTTTTAGACAACTTTTAAAGACGATACTCTAAATATTTAGATTTTTTAATTCAGATTTTTAAATAATTGTATCTTCGTATATTTTATATATATACACACACACATATATATATATATATAGTTTACAGTAATGGTTAATATTTAAAATGCAGTGCTGTAAAAACAATTAACAATTAGTTACGTAATATATGTATATGTACTGTGTATATCTGTTAGGTGTATAAATACACACACATATGCATATGTATACTTCGGAAAAATATGTTATTTTTATACATTACATACATTTACTTATGAATAAAGACAGTAAATACATGTGAATATTTTTAGTTTAGGTTTTTGTATTTATACATACATAATAAATATACACAGTACACATACATATATTATGTAAAGAAAAAAACATTAATCATGATTAATCATTTGACACAATAATTTGTTATACTGAAAAATCATTAAATGACTGTTGCAATGCTAGTGCATAATTTATGTATGCATCTTGTTAACTGTTATCATAGAGTATGCATCTTACCCACAAATACCTGTGTATTCTGGCATGCCTGTCTGCAGATATAAATGAATGTGAGACCATCCCAGAGGCCTGTAAGGGAGAGATGAAGTGCTTTAACCACTATGGAGGCTACTTGTGCCTTCCTCGCTCTGCCTCAGTCATCCCTGCCCCTGAACCACCAAACCAGATCCACCCCAGCCTGGAGAACACAGCCAGCGAGCCTTTCAACCCGTGCCCTCCAGGTTTTGAGCCCCAGGGGGACAGCTGCGTGGGTGAGTGTGTGAAAACAAGCGCGTGTGTGTGTTTGCAGAACAGGTGTCAGATGGCCTGCGAGTTTGCAGGAATCAGTGTTGTAAACAGTAGCATGCATGTCACGGAGTTATGTCATGTGTGTCCGGATCAAATTGAAAACCAAAATCAGTTGTATGAGAGAACGGGATGGTGAAAGGAGGGATTATTGCATGCAGTGTTTTAGTTTGGACTGTTAGCGCTTGAATGATTCAGACAGAAACAGGTGGTCAGGGGAAATGGCCAGCCAGTTTTCGCGCTCAGATAACTGTGGGAGTCACGCTGAAGTCTTGGCAGGGGGCCGGTCTGCAGGGGGTCGAAGAATTTACTAAGACTGAGCTATCCCAGCTGTCGTCTACCGGCAAGAGGAAACCAGTACAGATATCGTTACTCAAGACCGATATGTAGACACAGCTTTCGCTTCCCATGAGCTGTGAACCAATAAATGCTGCAATAACTACATTCCACAGTTATGGCGGCTCCAGTGCCAAAACTGAGAAGACAAAGAAAGATAAAAACCGAACCAGAGATGTGTCCACAATAAATTTCCTCGATTCTGTCTCACAAAAACAGATGTGGATGAGTGTGAACAGGACAGTCACGACTGCCAGCCCAGTCAGCAGTGTTTCAATACAGAAGGCTCTTTCTCCTGCCAGTGTCCAGATGGGTATCGCAAAGTGGGCACAGAATGCATTGGTGAGAATTGAAAATTCCTGTTTAATTTTGTAGCGCAAAACCACAACATATTTCATCTCTCTAAAAAAAAAACAAATCTGTCACAAAGATGGATTTTTATGTATACACATGTCATTATTTATACTAATTTATTTATACTCGGGTCGTTCCAAGTCCTACTTTGTGACAAAGAAGTGCGCTTAAAGAGGTAGTTCACCCAAAAATGAAAATTCTGTTAGTGTTTATGCAGTCTCAAGGTGTCTGTAACCTGTATGAGATATTTTGAAGAATGTGTTTCCAAACAGTCATGGTCCTCATCCAT
The DNA here is from genome assembly GCA_032357475.1 of Enteromius thamalakanensis. Classification (NCBI taxonomy): domain Eukaryota; kingdom Metazoa; phylum Chordata; class Actinopteri; order Cypriniformes; family Cyprinidae; genus Enteromius; species Enteromius thamalakanensis. The sequence continues at coordinate 12,582,189 of JAUCMT010000026.1, forward strand.
TATTTTTCCATACTATGGAAGTCAGTGTGGTTCATTAACTGTTTGGTTATCTAAATTCTTAAAATGCCCCTATTATGGGTAACGAAGGGTTCATTTTTTGGCTTTGGGAGTCCCCAGGAACAGGTTAACATGCATGCAAGGTCAAAAAACACTTTCATCGTTTTGTCAAAATTTACTTGTTCAACAACTCCTAAACAATCTGCTCAATGATTCATTTTTCCAAACCCCTCATTGTTATGCAATCTGTGGTGATTGGTCCAACTGGTCTCATTTTAATTTTATAATGGCTGTAATGCCTGATAAAGCAGCTTTTGAGAGCACTGCTTTGTGTACGGCGTTACCAGGGAAACTATTTTAAAAACGACTTGTTTCAACGAATCCAAAGCCAACTCTTTCTTTTTGAGAGACAGTAACTTTATATGATGAACGGTCAGATTTAAAAATGTTCAGTATGTTTTTTCATTCACTTAGAGCTGTGAAATGCATACAAAGGTAATTTAAAAAAATCCATAATAGGAGCACTTTAAGAATATCTTATTTCATGTAAGTCAGCTAAAGCCATATGATTGATTTATGTGAGGAACAGACTCAAAGAATTGAAGCTGGTTTATTTACATGCAAATATGGTGAAACCCAGGTACATCTCAGCAAGTCTGAGGTCATGAAAGTGTACTGTAAATATTGACATACTTTCATTTTGGGTGAACAATTCTTTTAAAGTTTGGACTGGGTACACAATTACAATATTATTGTTGTTTGTAAGTTATTACTTTCTTATATTACCTTTCAAAGGTTAGTTCACCCAAAAATGTGAATTCTGTCATTAATTACTCACCCTCATGTCGTTCCAAACCCATAAGACCTTCTTTCATCTTTCAGAACAATGTAACTAAAATGTTCCCAGACCCAGAAATGTAGTAAGGACATCAGTAAATCAGTCCATGTGACATCAGTGGTTCAAGTGTAATTTTACAAAGCTACAAGAATACTTTTTCATGCACAGAAAACAAAAGTAACATATTTATTCAACATTTCTCCACCAAATCGCAATTTTTAGAGTACCTCTGCATGTAAATGCTCTGAGTCTTGTTTATGTGCAGAAGAAAGCAATGTGCATGTGTCATGCTGCTCTCCATAATGGTGAAATGATTTTCACCAATAAAGTCATTACTTTTGTTTTCTTTGTATTCTCATAGCTTCGTAAAATTACAGTTGAGCTAATGTTATCACATGGACTATTTTATTCATGTCCTTACTACATTTCTGGGTCTGGGAACATTTCAGTTACATTGCTCTCTATGGAAGGTCAGAAAGCTCATGGATTTCATCAAAAATATAATTTGTGTTCTGAAGATGAACGAATACAGGTCTAGAACGACACGAGGGTGTGTAATTAATGACAGAATTTAGATTTTTGGGTGAACTATGCCTTTAAATGATCTTTTATCTCATTAAGTAATATTATCTTAATTTTTTTATTTCTAATATAATTAATATTAGTATAATATTAGTATTATTGGTGCTTTAAATTACGTTAAATGACAAGATAATCCATCATTGTTTGTACAGTAATACCAATGAGGAATACAATTGATTTATATGTGATTTAATTTAATGTTCAAATACATTTCAGACATTGATGAGTGCCGGTACCGCTACTGTCAACATCGCTGTGTTAATGTCCCTGGCTCATTCTCCTGCCAGTGTGAGCCTGGTTTCCAGCTGGCTAGCAACAATCGTTCCTGTATTGGTAAGCCAACCCACACGCTCACTCCCACGCCCCGTTTTGCCATACCCTGAGTCATAGGCCAACCCACCCCACACACACACACTCTTATACACAAACACACAAGCACTTGGAATCCAAACCCACGTACTTACACAACTCCATCCTACACCTCATTTTCTTTGAGTAAAAGCCAAAATATAAACCAGTAAAAGAGCACTTTGTGCATGGTGGAAAACCAGAAATCGAGACATTAAAGTCAGTGTGAATTGCTGTTTGCAGCACATTTAGCTTTCGTAATCGGATGCATTTCCAAGTTAAATAAGATGGATAAAATGGAAGAGGACTTGGTTTTAATAATCAGGCATTGATTGGATCATGAAAAGCGAGTGCTACAGTATGCACAAATGTCAATAGCCTTTTTCTAATATTGATTAAAGGAATAATTCATCCTAAAATTAAAATATGCTGAAAATTCACTCACCTTCAAGGCCATCCAAGATATATGTTTCATTTACATTTATTCATTTAGCAGATACTTTTATCCAAAGCGACTTACAGGTGGGGAAAACATCAGAAAGTGCTCATAATACCATACAACAGGCATTGTTCAAATAAGTACAGGCTAGAAAGGAAAAGAAACAGTAGTGTAAAGGATTTTTTTTTATGATGTCAAGTAGTGTTGAAAGAGTTGAGTTTTCAGCAGTCGTTTGAAAGTTGTAAGGGAGTTGGCATTTCAGATAGCGATGGGAAGATCATTCCACCAGCCAGGAACGGTGTAAGAG
>JAUCMT010000026.1:12596482-12610416 GCA_032357475.1 Enteromius thamalakanensis
TCTGATCTGATCATCATCAGTCTGTCTGGAATGACAGGAAGTAACAGAACAAACTGAGACAGACTCAATCCAGAAAAACTGTGCCAAAGTCTCCAAGATGGAGAAAAAAAAATGTTTTTAGTTTTCAAAGTTTTAGACCAGGGGTGGCGAATGTCAGTTCTGGAGAGCCGCACACTTGCAGGTTTTTCTCTTAACCCTTAATCAAACACACTTAATCAAACAAGGTCTGAACAGGTACTTGGACGTTACAGACAGGTGAGTTAGGGTTGGAGCTAAAATTCAGTAAAATGATGATGCTTTCAAAAATAATCCCATAAATAGATTTCATTTATCAATTAACTTCTATTAACTAAACCAAATAAATATTTGATATTACAGCTTTCGGTAAAACAGCTTCTGTTCCGAGGTACACCTGCCCAGTTTTACAGGTATCTTTCCATGTAGCTTTTTCTTCATCTTGGAGACGTTAACACAGTTCTTCTGGATTGAGTCTGTCTCAGTGTGTTCTGTTACTTAGGATGTTCATTCAGCATTGATGAGTCAGAGCGAGAGTTGAGCAAAACTGTCAGGTAATGGGACTCTCCATTCATAAATTCATACCAATGATTCAGCGGGCCAAAAAAACTCTTGCTATTGTTCAAATCCAACCATGGTGAATGACATGGCCATTCTGCTTCCCTACTGCCGGCTGTGCGGAAGTGCTCGCGCTGCGGAGATGATCACTAATCATGGGGAAAATATTGGTTCTCGGGGGGAAAAACATATTTGCTTGCAAGGAGAGAGAGAGGCAAGGGGTAATTGAGGATGGATAAAAGCAATAATCGTAACTTTAGCCTCGAGCTAAAAAAGGCACTGAAGTACCTTACTTTCTCCCTCCCTCCTTCCCTCCAAGCAGCTCACTCTCTTCCTCTTTCTAACCATCTCTGCCCACTCTCTTCTCTTCTAATAGTTATGCAATGCTTTATGAAACTTCATATTCACTTGTTTTTCCATTGATTTGTTGACCTTGTATTAGCATTTTTCTAATTTCATACATTTTATATAACAAATCACATTAATATCAGCATATTACAATTTGAGTGAATAGTTAAACAACTGACAAATTAACATAAGTATGCAATTACATCTGATTACTGACTTAGAAAGAGTATCAAAAGATTAAAATATTCCCTTGCATTCTAGCATTCGTTTCTTTGACTTGTAATGCTTTTGAAATCTTAGATTTTTAATGCGGATGCCAACAACAAATACACAACTACTGATGAGAAGGATGAAGAACAAACCTGGGCACTACAAATACTGTTACAAAGACTATAGTTTCACTGAGAACACATTGCAGGCAGATCGAAAAGCACGGACATCTGAACACACTGAATCATTGATCGCTACTATCAAAGGCAGACCTGAATGACGAAGAATAATGGATCTCTTAGGGTCACTAAGAGCTGCATTACTTTTTAGAAATTGCAGGACGTGCAGTTAAAAGGACATCTTTCTGACATTTGCGAGGTGGGTTTAGATCAGACGCTCACAGAGGTGTTTTGTAATGCAGTGCCTTTGGCTTAATATGAAATGAGATGGGAGAACAGAGAGCGAGCGACAGACTGAAAGGGGAATAAAATCTGCTGCTTGAGGTCTGTTTTGATGTCACACATCTACATCACGTCACCATGGCAACCTTGCATCAGCAACAACTTACAAAGGGAGAGAGCGAAAAAGGAGGGTGAGAGCACAATGTGCTGGCATGTAGCGCTGGAATTGAGCGAGGTCTTATGGAATTATAGAATTCTTTGGCTGGACTATAAATAGATAGGTGGAAATTTTTCTTAACAAAAAGAGAGAGAACTGTGATTTAAAGGGCAAGACTTATGCAAAACTACAGCAAGCACTGACGCTTGTCAATGAAAAAGTCATGAATTAGTGGTCACCATTCACGGAACCTAAAAGAAAGATAGAAATGCTTCAAATAAAGTCCACATTTTTCATTTTCTGTTCTGAGCCCTGGGTCTAAAAATACGCCGCACAAGAAAAAAAAAACCCCACCGTGCTCCAGGCTGGGGAAGTATCTCTGACAGAGATGGGGAAGGGAGGGAGGTAGTGTGTGGGTGTCTGAGTGTTACATCTGCTCACTCACAATAGTTTATATGAATCAAGCAGCGCACAGCTGAACAAAGCATTAGATAATTTATTATACCTAAATCTAGATGATTGAAATGCCACGACAGGTGCAACTTCATCAGCCTCTCGGTAGGCTACGGATATCACAAATAAGCCCACACATTGGCATGATGAGTTGGCCTCTCTTGACTTTAAAGGCAACCCCATACCCTACTCTTTACCTTTGTCTCGCTCATCAGTTTCATAGACGGCTTCCGTTCTTACTCTTCCTCTTTTCTCTTCCTCTGGCTTCGGCAGGAGTGGGAGGTGTTGCTAGGCGACAGGTTAGCTCCTTTCTTACAAGAGGGAGAGTGAAGACCTTGATTCTCTCTGTGTAAAAATAAACAGCAGTGCGAAGAGAAAGAATCTTGAGATAGAGGACAAGCATACTTCAGCTGCACAAGAGGCCAGTGACATTTTGTTTCTCATTAAAATATATATATTTTTTGCAACTCTTCTTACTTTCAGTGCACTTGCAAAACTCTTTGATGGGAGAGCAGGATTAAATTGCACAGAAATGCCTCACCTGGGCCCGAATATAATAAAAATTGGTTTCTATGCATGGCATGATGGATAATCTAACTTGCATTGAAGCAAATTATTTTTACCCTAATCTCGAAACAGCCTTCCCACAAGTCTTGAAATTAGTCTCGTATGAGCTTGAAAAGACTAGAAACTCACATTCTTAGAAATTGTGAAAATTCTCCATTTCCTGCATAAAATGTATTTTTGTCCGCTGTGTGTAAAATCAGAGGATGTTTCATGAGGGCAGAGTTATCTCAGTCGTGCTCTCTGGGCACAGGCTAAATGACATCTTCCTGTTCCTAGGGACATACTGATATAACAGAGGGATGTCAAACTGGGTATTATCCATTTACTCACATCCGGCAGGCACTCAACTATTATGAATCCTGATTGTAACATAACATTACCTCTACAAAAACTTTTGGAAACATTTCGGAAAGACCAAATATAGCAGCTCGTCTCCACCTTATATACGAAGGAAATCCAATTAAAGACATAGGGTTAAAGACAGGGTTAAAAAAAAAACCTGAAAAAGATGATATGAGCATTACACATGCTCACCAACTGATGCTCTGCAGTGAATGGGTGCCATCAGAATCCAAACAGATGAAAACATCACATTAAAAGATTAGCTCTCCAAAAAGTGAAAAATCTGTTATTAATGTCATTCCAAATCCATAAGACCTTCGTTCATCTTCTGAAAACAAATGTTTGATGATTTCAGAGAGTCATATGCCCCTCCATAGACAGCAATACAACTGAAATAATCCCAGGTTCAGAAACACCGGTAAAACAGTCCATGTGTCATCCATGGATCAACCTCAGTTTTGCGACAATAGGGGAATACCTTTTTGTGCAAAGAAAACAAAAATAGCATCATATACTCAACCATTCTTCTCCTATGACTTACGTCTTCAGCCATTTTAGAGAATATTACTGCGTAAGCGTACACTTTCTTCTAGACCCAAATCAGATTATGCACGTACGCAGATTATGCACGTGTGTGCTTTCTGCTTTCACCCGGATGTAAACAAAGCTCAATAAGTCAAATAAGTTAAAGCATGCGTATACGGTATTTTGAGCATGGCGGAAGACCTAAGTCACAGGAGAAGAGTAAACAATGTTATTTTTGTTTTATTTGCGGGAAAAAGTATTTTCGTAACATTGCAAAAGTGAGGTTGATACACTGGTGTCGCATTGACTGTTTTACCAATGTTTTTACCACATTTCTGGATCTGGATTATTTCAGTTGCTGTCTATGGAGGGTCAGATGACTCTCGGATATCATCAGAAATAACTTAATTTGTGTTCCGAAGATAAATTAAGGTCTTGTGGGTTTGGAACGACATGGAGGTGAGTAATTAATGACAGACTTTTCTTTTTTGGGTAAAATAACCCTTTAAGCAATTGAAATATGTAATCCACACATCTCAAAGTGTGTTTGTAAGAAACAGATTCATCATTAAGATGGTTTTAACTTAAACTGTTGCTTCTCGCTAAAATATGAGCCTTCTATCCATAAAGTTGTTTCTTTAGTAGTAGTACACGCATTTTCATCCACTTTATGCACTGGAGTTGACCACTCCTTGTTCATTGACTACTGCCAATTACACAGAAATGGGTGTCAAAAGGAAACCTCCTCAATACCAGTGGTGTTCCATATTGTACCATCTCTGCTTTGAAGATATAACATAGCAGGAGCTATTCATGCAAACTATACTTTGATAGATAGTGTAGTGTAAGTAATCCTTACACGCCTCAGCGTTTCTGAATCGCCAACTTTTTTAAGAGGTGAAATTTGTTAATGGGTGACCATTGCCAGGGTTTAATCACGAATGGATGCACTGTAATTACAAAGGATAGGGATCAGCTTGATGTGTAACCAGCATCACCTTATGCATGATTCTGCCACTGAATATGCGTGCATCCTAATTAGTCTAAGCAACTAAGATGCCTTTTCTATGGTATCAAAAAGAACAAAGTGTAAAACTACAATTCAATGAATGGAATTCAGACTTAATTAGTCAATAGTTAACAGTTTCAGAGCAGACAGAACAGGACATTAACTCTGATAATGAGACACAGAAGGCAAATTAAAAGCCCTGTGTTTAAACACTGCCTGCATTCTTTTGTGTTCTGAGTCTTTTTGAAATTTCGGCTATAACCATATTTGCACAAATCTGAAAGCAGTCTAAACCTGTAAGCTGGTCTCCCATCTTCCCAAGAGCCTTTCTGTTAGTTTAAGATGGATTTTGGGCTTTGTTTAACGCATAGCCTAAATCATATAACCCACTGACAATTATTTAACCCCTAATTACTCCTACTCGGATATCCATTTTTAAACACGAAACACAAATGTATGATTAAAAAGACTAAATGTGTCACCAAAGAAAGTAAATCTGAGTGCGTTTGTCAGACACTTGCCGTGGGCTATTTTTAGAAAAGCGAAACGTTCGGCTCGCACGCGCTCCTCACGCGCAACAGGTTTCAGTGCGCGTGCCTCTGAAGGACTGGCAAATGAGTGAGTGACGAACTAAAACAACACGTTACTGATAATTAAATAGCATTTCTCCCAAGGTGTAAAATTTTAATGACCGCCTGCCATCCTCATGGTCACTTATGAATGAAAATGAAACGCATTGTTTTATTTATCGTTGAATGACCGCGGCGAGCCACTAGGATAACACTGTGATAACTTTTCTAAAAGCACTGGAGTTTCTGCATGTTGCTAAAAATAGCTCACCTTCACTGAACAGGCTACTTTGCTTCCTCTTCAGAAAACGAATCGACTCGAATGACAGAACTGCAGCGAGGGCTCCGCAACAGACTTTTGTCGGACATTATAGACGGAACAAACTGTTCAGAGAGAGCACAAAGATGCGTCAGTAGAGCTTGTGATAGAAATTAGTTGTTTGACAGGCGTTTTAGGTAAAATAGGTGAAACCAGGGAGTGGTTTATAATTTGATTTGTGATCACAATTGGCATTAGATAGCCTAACAGAGACCATTTTAGTCGTTGACCTATATTTTCTGCCTTTTTATTTGTTTCCAAAATTATATGATTTTTCATATATGGTTGCATTATAATTAAATGTTTAAAATAAAATTTGTTTAATGCATTATTTTGTTAGATACGAATGATTTATGGACAAACTCCATTCAGTGGGTTAGGCATGATGGATAGATCTCCATTTAATTCTAAAACTTACTGTCTCATTCAGACTGCCCTCGTCAGGAACATCTCAAGTTCATAATGAAGCAACCAATTACTGCGACTATATATTGCGCTGATAGATTCTCAGTGAGCCATTGGCTCTTCCACACAATGTCGCCTTACGCACACAAGCTCATAAGACATAACTCAATACAGCTGCTGTCCTTGTCTATGCTCGCCCAACGTTTCCCTTATAAGGACAGAGAGAAAGCATTTATGTAATAATAATTAGGCAGAGATTTTGTTGTTCTCGGTTACCCCGTCTGGTTCACTAGGGCACATGCAGTGCTGCATTTAAAGTCGTCATAAGAGGCGCATTGTCCCGCATGCTACTATAATCTGCCATTTTGTGAATGGAAATCCCTTTGAAGGATTCATTCTGTGGTCACACAGCTTGCCAGATGTGGAAACTGACGCAAATAACGCAGCGATGCACGAAATGACAGCAGTAACGTCAGGGATTGCATCACTGCTTCCATGCACATCCTTTCTGCAGCCATGCATGAGCATGCAGTGCAAGACAGAAATGATTTTCTGAATCATATCTGAACTCGGTCGGTTAGAGGCAATCAGCATGCAGTAGGATTGGGGGAGAGTGCTCCTCTATCTCGTTCGTATGCAGCTCAGAAACAGAACCCCCCTTCTCTGTACACGTCTATACACCGGAGTGTGGTGACTCCGTCTACGTTTCACTCTCTGTCCCCGCCCATTGCTCGGTTTTGTCCAAATCGGGCTTTTTGCGTCGCCGGAGCTCCCGATCTCAAGCCAACGTCATCAACGGAGAGAGGGGATGCTGACGTAGGAGCAGAGTCAGAGAGCGCGGGTTGGGAGGGGTGAGACGAGTGAGTTTCAGCACTGCTTACAATGATATGAAACGTATAAATCCCCCCCGGCCCCCCTTTTACTCCATCCCCCCTCCCCTTGCGCTCTTTTTTACGTCGGTGTTGGCGCGTTGGGAGCCCCCCTACACTGGTGAAGCCCCAGCCTATATAAGTTACCGGCTTGCAATGTTACTCCACCAGATTTACGGACTCCGGATATCTGGGCGAGAGACGGCTTTAGCAGCAGCCGACTGACTCAATCTCCGACCCGGAGGAAAGATCCATCCAGCCTCCGGTCCGCAACCTGAGCCAGGCGCTGTGGCGGAACCGTGGGGGGAAACCCGGGAGAGGCAGGTGAAAGGAGAAGAGCAGTCGTACTCTGGACATGTGCTGAGATGACACACCTGTGAACGCGCCTAAACTCTTTCGGGAAGGAGCCTCACACTTTTCTCAACTTGCACCGCAGTCAACACTTTCAGCAAAGCTCAGAGAGAGTCCTCAGCGTTAGCCACTACAATGTATCGGTCCACCAAAGGAGCGTCGAAAGCTCGAAGAGACCAGATAAACGCGGAGATTAGGAACCTGAAGGACTTGTTGCCCATCTCCGATGCGGACAAGTCTCGTCTCTCCTATCTTCATATCATGTCGCTGGCTTGCATGTACACGAGAAAGTCTGTCTTCTTCAATCAAGGTAAATATAATTTCAGTTGTCTTGGAAAAACAGTCGAATAAAAGTATTTTCAGCAATCCTTAAAGCCTTATGGATCTTAATTTGTGTAGAGGCAATACTTCGTAATAACGCTCTTGTTGTCGCGAGTTGATGCAACAGGTGCATCTTTAATTTATATTTTAACACTATCCTAGCTGCTTATGAGTATAAAAATACAGATAACTATTTTCAAGATATAAAAGACCATGCCGTTCAAACAGCGCGTTGAAACGATATTTCTCTCCGTGGTGCTGAAACGCAAGTGCTGTCCATGGTGCTGAAATTAAATTCGTGCTATCGCATTCGCGGATCTTCTTTTCTTATAAATAAAATGTAATAGTTTATTCAGACGTTTAAAATTATTTCTTTCAGATACAACTGCAGAAAGCAGTGCAGAGGAAACTGCAGGATTCCTGACATTTTATGAACTGAATGAGTTGGTACAAATGATGCCAGGCTTTCTTCTATTACTGACTGGAGAAGGGAAGTTACTGTATCTGTCAGACAGCGTCTCAGAGCACCTCGGACACTCAATGGTGAGTCAAGCAGACAAAAAAGTTATTCTCATTAATTCTTAATAGGCTTCCTCTCCCTTTCATCTCACATTATTTCTACCTATTCATAAGCATTATGAATGGAAAAGGAAGTTCACCTGTTTTATTTTTTGAATATTTAGGTAGATTTGGTCGCTCAAGGGGACAATGTGTACGACATAATAGACAGTGCAGACCACTTTATTATGAGGAGTAACTTGGTGCCTCCAACTTCACCTGACACAGGTAAGATCTTAAAAAAATGCTAATGCACAGATACATGACATATATCAGATTTCTAAGTGCTCATTATTTTCATGCCTTTCCTCTTTAGATCGTCTGTTCCGCTGCAGATTCAACACCTCCAAATCAGTGCGTAGGCAGAGTGCAGGCAACAAGCTTGTTTTAATCCGTGCCCGCTGCTTATCACAAACTCCCAACGAGTCTTCCCCAGGATCCTACTGGACTTCCAACCCAGTGTGGGTATGTTTCTGTACTCCTCTGGAGCCTCACACATCCCGAGGTGGAACTGCCCCGGATAGAGAACCCCCTTCAGCTCCAGCACTTGAGAGCAGCTTCTTCCTGCCATGTTTCCGTTCTCAGCACAGCCGTGACATGAGACTTCAGGAAGCACAAGACAGGTAAGGTTAAACATCTTTGGTGTTTTTTATAAAACTGTGACGTGCCAATAATAACATGCTTTAAGAAAATAAACATTTTCTAACATTTTTCCTTTGATTTTTTACTTTCAGTGTGAATGTTTATTTGGGTCTAAATGTGGAGACTCTGCGGTCCCAATCTTGGTACAGCTTCCTGCATCCTCAGGATCTTTCACATGCCTCAGCTCAGCACTGCAGCCTATGTGAGTTTCACTCCTGAATCACTAAACATACAAAACTCAACCTTATTTGCTTGGTTAGGCCCAGCATGAGCACTCTTCTAGCTCACAGTTGCCTATCAACATTTGACACTTACAGTAATGACAGTAATGCGCATCTGCTGTAAAAAAGCACTTCTGACCACCTGCAAAGACATGACACCAAACCTCACAAGAAGTTGAATATGTTTGACTTATAAATCTTTTTTTCCACACACAGTGAGAGAGGGAGGAGAGGGCAGGGCTGAGATGGTGGTTCGTGTAGAGACTGCAGATCACTCATGGGTCTGGCTTTACATGGTCTTGCAGCTGGAAACAGGGGAAACCCCTATTGTCAGTAACAATTACATTATCAGGTAAGGCTGAGCCTACATCTGTAAAGTCAAGACCAAAAACAAGTAAGAATATCATTAATTCTTTGTTTTTTTCTCTTTGCCGCAGTGAAACAGAGGCTTGGTCAGTCAGGCAGCAGCTGAACTCTGAACAAACCCAGCTATCCTTGGTGCTGGGCTCAAGCACTTCCCAACAAGAAAGCCTAAGCTTACAGAGTCCAGAAACACTCTCAAGCCCTGACCAAGTGTTCACACCAGGAAGCAGTGGCCTCTCCGGTCAGTCGTTTGACTTCAGCACGGCGGCATGCAGTGCGGGATCTACTGAGGAACAAGGTGGCAGCTCTTCAATGGAGCCTGCACAATTGGAGAGTGGCCCACGTTCCAGTCTCTCCTCTTTGGAAGAGGAGAGCTTCTTTCAACATGAGCCCAGCGAACCTGTGGCCAGTCCTGCTTCTGCGTCATCTCCGATTCCAGTCACGGTTGCAACAGTGTCTGACTTGGACTTCCTCACTCAGAATATTCTGCTGCCACCAGCATTTCAGATAGACCCTCCTCTACCAGCCTTGCCCCTTCCCCTTCCACCTGTGCCTACCTCTCAGTCCCAACAGACCAAGGAGTTTGTGTGCACACCCCCATACACACCTCAACTAGGTGGAAGCAATTTCCCCTTCGGGGAACCTCATTTTAGCTTCGATCCTACCGGGGCTACCACACCACCTCCTCTAGCTCCAACTGCAACAGTAACAACGACGATGGCTCCATCTCTTTCTCCATCTGCACCAACGAACCCACAAGGCAGCCCACCTCCGACAACGACAACACTCTCAACAATTTTGCCTCTCACTTTAACATCTCCAACCACAGAGATCCTCTTCCCTGTGGAGCCATGCAGTGGGTCGCTCTATGAGAAACTCCCTCCAACTCCTGACAGTCCAGGTGACGGTGACTGCACGGTTATGACTTTACCAGAAGTCCGTGGTCCGCTGTATGTTGACGTTCCCCATGGACCGCTACCTTACCCACCAGAAGGTCTCCTCACACCTGAGGCCTCACCTGGAAAACAGCCCAGTCTACCCTTCTTCTCCTCACTACGTGAGAGAGAAAAAGAGAGAACGGAGATCTCGCTTTTAGCCCAACACATCAGCACACTAGTAGAGGGCTTCTACCTAGATCCACTTTTGACCAAGCTGGTTCCCTCCACCATTTCTGAACGCTCTCAGTCACCATCTCTAGATTCTACGGGACTTGATTCAATCCCACTGTTGGGCGAATTTTACCCACTCAAGTCATGGAAAGGCCTGGACCTGCCCATCTACCCTGATGATGACTCTCTGTTTGAGGAGAGTGTTTTGGAGACCCTTCTGCAGGACCTTACATCCTCCCCTCCCCTCTCTCCCACACACTTTTCCTCCTCTCACTCCAGCTCCCCTTCCTCCCCATCCACTCCTGAGTGCTGGTGCCCACCCTTGCACTTTGACGGGGTCTCTGCTGTGAGTGGCAGTCACTTCTGTAGCGTCCAATCGGCGCACTGTAACAATGAGGCCGGGCGAGGGGCTATGATGTCGTCAGTCAACACAGGCAACATAGCAGATGGGAAGGCGGCAGGCGAAGTTGCCATGGAGACAGAGGTAGCATCATCGCCTCTGTTCATGGGAATACCAACATCTCCACCACTGCAGCTAACTGCCTCCCCTGCCTCCCCAGTTTTGTTGCCCGTCTCCTCGCCTGTCAGCCCCGCATCGCCCGGCCTGCCCTGCGCCCAGTCCCTCCTCGAGGAGCTGGCCGCCCTGGAACCCATGTTTGGGGCAGGTGCCTCGATCGCCCCTGGCCTGGGGCAACAACCTGAGTTGTATCAACTCCAAAGTCATGTGCCGCAACAGTGCTTCCGCAAAGGTGAAAAGCTGAACCTTTCTCTAAACATTAACGTTTGTTGGCATTTTTGTCAAACTTTTGTTACTGATTACAACTGTTACTGATTTTAACATTCTGTCCCTGTTGCTTATTTTTGTCTTTCAGATGGGAGTGGAAGTGATCCTCCGTTCTAAAATAAGTCTGTGACTTACTTCATTAAGTATGGCATATTGTCATATTTCATGGAGCTACTTTTGCTGAAAAGTGAATATTAATTAACTGTATAAATATATACATAATGTATATAATGCCAAAAAAGACTTGAACTTCCTCAAATCTATTGAGAGTAAATTGTCACATTCACAACTGTTCATCTAATTATCCATTCATTTATGCTATTAATAGTGCAACCCTTTGGTAGCAATGCAATATACTAGTCTTAAACATGTCCTAAGAGGACTAAGAGGTTAAATTATGTCTTTCTGCTATAATGTAACATGAGCTTATATGAGTGAGAGTTATAGCTCTGACTTTGTAAGTGTAAACCGACTTACAGACTTGCATTTGTATTCACTTGTAGTGAACTTTGAGGACTTTGAAAAAAAGCTTTCCGTAAGAAACAAGATAGCTTATAGCTCAATGTCTGTCATCCAGCATCACACACACACAAAGCCCAATGTGTATAAAGTACTCACAATAATAGCTCAATATTTGGTCATTTCAAAAAGTGACCAGTTTCTAAAAGTATCTATATCAGCATGTTTCCCACAGCTGATTTCCTTTCCTTTCCAATCTTCCAGTGCGGTAACTGTAATTCAGGAACAGTATTATAAATGACAGAATTCAGACTACATTGGGCTTTGAGTTTGTGAATGCAATTCTTGGACATATCATTTCAAATGTGTTTCAATGTGATGTACAAATGCGAACAAATTCCACTGCAAGACAAGTCAAGTTTTCACATCGTTCTCCTACTGGCCGGTGGACACAAGCTGCAGCGGAAGCCGCCAGGGAGAAGGACAAAATATTGTGCATGGCTTTGCATGCACGGACAGTACTGGACTTATTTCTAGCTACTACTGAGTGGCGGAGTAACGAATCCATTCGACTGGCTACTCCGATGGGCATGGCTAGAAGGAATTGCACTGGACTTTTGCAGCATCAATATTTGTAATGCTCGCAATCTGCTTAAACTCTTGAGTGCCTGGCATGTCAAGAGGTTGCAGACCTAAGAGAAACAGCACCTTTATTCAGTGAATACCACGGTGACATCGTAACTTTGCTGTCTGCGGTGTGGAGTGGTGACAATGACTGTGTGAATGATTGATTCTTCTTTTTTGAGAGGGGTTAAAAACAACGAAGCAAAGTTTTGTTTTAAAAAATGAGCGGGAAAATACAGATGGGGTTCTATTTCTATTCAGTTACTAATCGACACGGGTTGAGAATGGTTCTATTCCCATGGTGTCGACATGCTAACGTAGAGTTGTCTACGGTCAAGTAAAGGATTGATTCCTATGTTCTAGCTATTTACATGCTAAGTTAAAAAATAAAAAGTATTTTATTGTATGTATGCTGATTTACAGGGTGCTTGGTGCACGTGCCTCTAGCTAGGCATGATGCGGAATGGTTAAAGATTGTAATCATTTGTACATTTGTACAAACAACGCTCTGTACATATCAGAGACATTTCTATCATATGAGATGAAAATATACTTGACATATGCTATTTATGAAGAATGGACATTGTGGATCAGTGTTCTTTTGTGTCGCTGATAAGTGTATTTGGTTGTCAAAACAGAGGCATTTATATTAAAGTGCACTTAAAAGTACACATGTGTGGGTTTCTAGTTCCTCCTAATGCCTTCCTGTTTGCTAACCACTGTCCTTTCCTCGCTCCCATTCCTCCATCACCCTTGTCGCTGTATCCCTTCTTTTCAGTGCATTCTCCTCACTCTTTCCCTGGAGCGCGGACTGCTCAGCAACAGCACTGACGCACGCTTGCGATGAGACGCTATCTGACTCAGACTGACGCACACACTTGACATAGAGGCGCTCGCACAGACCGCCAGCTTCCCGCTTTGACGCACTCACGTACTGAATGCCACACGCACGCAGCCCCCCCTCTCCTCTCTCTTTTTTCCCCTTCTCAGCCCACACTCAGTGTACCTGCTATTTTGACGTCGCATGACAGCGTTATCAGACTCCATATATGGGGTTTCCTGCTCAAAGGCACCAATTTTAGTTCCCTCCTCCCTTTCCTCACAGCATCCTTCCCAATAAGGAGAGAGAGAGAGAGCTGTGTTGCTATGCTAATGAATTCAACGCAAAAGGGCCAGTCAGCCAATTAAAGCAACCCATGTTAAGTCGACTAAAAATGCGATTCAAAGCCTCCTCCCAATTTTAGCTCTTTTATGTAAAAGCACAATCCCCACTAACGCTTTGCTTTCTCTCCTTCTATTTTTAGACACAATGCACCTTGGGGAGCTTAAATATAATCAAGCATCAGAAGTATAGTAACCATCTGCCATAAAAGAGTAGAACAGAGCTGTGCGTCAGCATGTGAACATTTTGTTCCGGCCTCTTATTGCTCCCCCATTGCAGATTATTGAGACTGAACAGTGTCACAGAAACCCAGATTGGCTCTCTTACACCATCTGGTGTCAAATAGAATGCATCTATGTAGTAAACCTAAAAATACCGCATTCTAAAATTAGGAGAACAGCATATATTAACCAAAAACTGGAACAATGGGGAAAATTACACCCCATGCACATGATATTATTTTACAAAACTAAGATCACTAAATATTACATACATTATAGATATAGACCATTATTCATTATAGATAGATAGATAGATAGATAGATAGATAGATAGATAGATAGATAGATAGATAGATAGATAGATAGATAGAT
>JAUCMT010000026.1:12617728-12640254 GCA_032357475.1 Enteromius thamalakanensis
ACAATAATGGCAATATCATTACCCAATATTTGAATCCAAATCCGTGCGTGGATCACAGCTAAACCGTGACAAAAAACCTAACAGTCATACAATTCAAGAGCCGTTATTGTAACCCCTCTACGTTTTGCACTTTGGACCAACGTAGTCAGGGTACGTTTTTATATGAACCTGGGCTGCTCCAGTACGGGTGTGTGTAATTTACTTTGTAGAGCTAATATTGTCAAATTTATATTTACCACAGATCTTGTTTATTAGAAAAAATGAATATTGAAAGAACCCAAATCTATTTATACTGAACCCAAAAGCTATATGATGAATATATATAAATATATATGTACAGCAGCCAACATTCGAAGTGGATCAAAGGGCAAACTACTTCAGCAAAGATGTCAGAAGATCTAGCTATAAAAAACCTCGGTATTATTACCAACAGATAGTTAGGAGATATGGGTACACCAGTGGATGTGAGGGAAAGAGTAGGTGAAAGTGGCTCAGAGGCCTAAAAAAGGTTGTAGGAGGCAGAGAAAAGAAAAGGTGGGGGAGGTAGAGAAAAGTCAGGAGGCAGGATAGAATCAACAATGAGATATACAGAGGGGAAATAAAATACACTTCAATACATTTGGATGCAAATGAGACACATTTTATTAGAAAAACATATCCGGAATAGCAGGACGAATCCATGTGAATGAGGGTTTTGTGTTGATAAATAGCACACGGCAGCTCTTCATTTCCTCTTTACTGCTGCTGCTGCCTCAGCGGCTGCTGCCTCGGCTTCTGCCTTCAGTCTCTCCTCACGCTCTCGCAGAAACTTCCCGTACTCTTCTGGTGACAGGCTGACAGAGGGATGACAGGAGAGGAGAGGGGGAGCAGCATGAGAGTGGCAGAAGAGGGAACAGACAGAGAAGACGGAGATTAGAGGCATATCAACAGATACATCTACATTACATTAGAATTTCGAACATTTCTAGCAATCGATTGAAATGCAAGGCGAGCATTGCTCTTCCCTCATGCACAAAAGATGGGTCTGGGCATTTATGCCTTAGTGACATGGTTCATTTATTAAAGAGGTTCGGTTTAAGAAAAGACAAGACTCTGCTAACAGAACAGGCTGCTGTCTAAATGTTGCCAAATTTCAATGGCTCAACGACATTTGATGTGGCATAGACTGAGGATATAGAAAAAGCTCTGGTAGCTGTTGAGCGAACGCTCCTCTAATCAATAGTCTCAATACATACCATAGCAGCCTTACAGTTTCTCAGCGTTATTAAGACATTAATTATACAAAACATGATTTTTATGATTCATTTTTAAAAGGCTGCAGATGAAGCACAATTCTCAACAGTGAGAAATGACATAAGACTCCAAATGAGCACGAAAACTGAAGTCATTGGCGAGACTTGATTTATTCATCCATTATTTATTCACATCTCTTATTAAGGTCTTTACTAGGTGGTGGGATGCCTGCAATATTTATACACAGAAAAGATAGATGTTAAAAACTTGCAGAGGAGACCAGACCTGCAGAAAACACAGAAGAAATCGTAAATGCTTGAAAATAGTTTTTAATATAAATCATGCCGACGAATGCATTTCTTAATAAAACTAAAATTTAAGTTAGAATTTATTTTAAAAGATTTATTTATTTGAAAGCCTAGAAATGGCAAGATTTTTAACATTATTTAAGAGATGTCTTACACAGCTTGCATTTATTTTAATCAAAAATAGAGTAAATATTATGTACATTGTTACAAATATTTGTTATTTTAATATATTTGAAAATGTAATTTATCCCTGCAATGTTAAAGCTTGATTTTAGTTTCACAATCCTTTAGAAATCATGGCTATTTAACATGCTTAAGAAACATATCATTAGGTATGCTGGTATATTAATAATTAATTAAACAATAATATTAAAAGAAATGTAATAAAATAAAATAACGATCAGTTTAATGCATCTTTGATTACTAAAATTATTAATATACTCTATATTATTTGGCTTTTTTGCATAATTCTCACACTTTTATTTCTTTAATTCTGTAGCTTTGAAGGCTAATGTTTTATACACTCTCAGAAATAAAGGTACAAAAACTGTCACTGGGGCACAAAGTATAACACACTTAAAAATATACAAATTAGTACTTTAAGTGTACACATTTGACCCTAATAGGTACAAAAGTGTACCATTTGAAAAGGTACAGCCCCAGTGACAGCTTTTGTACCTTTATTTCTGAGAGTGCATTGTGCAGGAATGAATGTATCAAACATTGTGTTGTATGCTGTGAAGAAAGCAGTAGAATAAAGCTTAAAGGACTCTCACTCATTGACGACTTTGATGCCGAGGGATCTGGCTGAACCGATGATGCTCTTCACAATGTTCTGCATAGAGATGTCTCGCAGCTTAAAGCTGTCATCCTGTGATTTGACCCCTGCAATCTCATATACGGCCCTCACCGTCACCATACCTGCGATCTCATGCCCTGAGTGGAGGAACGAGGCGGGAGAGAAAAGAGAGAGGTGATGAAACACAGTAGAACAGAAAGAGAAACCAGCAGGAGATGTGGTTGGTCGTGATTGAGAAAAAATGGAAGTGGAGATGGAGTGAAGGAGAGAGGTAACAGACAGAGAGGGGCAGGGGAAAGAGTGGGCGCATAAGAAAGAATAATTGAGGTGGTGTGAAACGTATGAAAATGAAGCAAATCCATAATTCTCTTTTTTTGACATGCCACCTTCACCGCAGTGTTCCCCTTAGTAATTGCACAGCTCTCCACCAGTGCAGCTCATCATCAATATATCATCAGTCAAAAAATTCAATCTGAACCAAAACACCCTGCAGGGGGAAGTCTGTCTATTACTGAAACATAAGGTGGTGGCGAGATATACAAATAGACTGCTGAGAGATGGAGGGAAGGATGTATGACCACAGCCGCCCTGGCTGTAATAGGTCTCCCTTACCAGTTTTTCCAGCTCCTTTTTCAATGCCGGCGGCCTGTTTCAAGAAGTACGACACAGTGGGCTGCCCAATTTTCAGGTCATAAGTCCTGTCCGACTGGAGGAAAGAAAAGAGGGATAAGTTCGGTCAGAAACATCACGGCCATTCAAAGTAGCCCATGTCCCCCAGGTCATTCTGGAGCCAGGTGGATTGAAAATGAAAGAAATAAACACAAAGACATGCGGTTGGTAGGATTTTATGTTTCAAAAGCCTCACCAAGGCTGAATTTATTTGTTAAAAATGCAGAAGAAACCATGATATTAAATATTGAATATTATCTATTTTCTTCAAGTATATTTTAAAATGTAATTTATTATTGTTATGACCAAAATTAATTTTCAGCAGTCTTCTTATTCTTCTAATATGATGCGGAATCATTTTCAGTTATTATTAGTTCTCAGCTTTTAACAATGGATCTTATGATAATCAATGTTTATAATGAACCCTTTGCTGCTTAATATTTCTGTAGAAACTGATACATTTTTCAGGATTATTTGATGAACAGAACATTCAAAAGATCAGCCTTTAGTTGAAATCTTTAGTAACTATACCTTTTTTTTCATGTTTTTCATATTTTGCTAAATAAAATTAATATAAACAGAACCTAAAACTTTGAATGATAGTGTATACATTTGTATTATTAAATGCTGTGACAGAAATATTCGAAAGGTCAACAAATTATTAGCTTTAATAATTAATAACATTGCTTAAATTACTCATCTAGCCTTTTTAATGAATACAAAAATTATTTTATAAATTAATTCATATTTACATAAAGGTTTACATGCGTTCAAATGAATTAAATATTCAAAAATATGATGATGAATAAATTATAAGATGTGTAAAAATTATAAAATTGGAAATTATATTCAAAAAAAGAAAAAAAGAAAAAAAAAAAGATTTCCTAAGAAAAACTATTTTTCCACAAAATTAAATGCTTGGTGATCACTAGCTGCCAAGTTCAGTTGCAATTTTGCTTGGTATATTTACTTACAAAAGAATATTTACAAAGAATCAATAGTTTGATTTGATCAGTTTTTCTCTTTGGTGTCTTTTCATGCCTAAGGCACCTAGTAAACCAGGACTGCAACTGTTGCCGACTCAAAAAAAAAAGAAAAGAGAGGTGTGCTTGCTATAAGCGCATACATAAAAAAAAAAAAAAAAAGCTTTGCTTGCCAACCAAAGGAAAAGAGAAAATGTGAATGTGAATTGTGTGAATAGCATCTAAATTAAGTAAAATGTCATAAAATCATAAACAACCACACAATAAATGATGAATAAAGCTTACAATATCTGTAAAAAACCCTCATGTACTGCAGGTAAATCTGCAACAATATGGATTTCAAGTATAGTTTGTTTTTGACGATTATCTGTCGAGACTGTGGGAACAGAAGGTTATTTTCATTTTCGGATTTGTGGGCGTCAAGCTATCGCTCTCGGGCTATCAGTCTCATCGCACATAGCGGGTGGTATCACTAACACTATCGTCTTCGAGAGCGAGAGGAGCTAAAATCCTATAGCTTCCAATAGAGTCTCTGGAGCCTGACAGAACCTCATTGGCATCCATAGACTCTGACAGCCTCTCATAAACGCAGAATCGAGTCGAGTGAAGCCAGACGCACACATCCACACCCTCCGTTCCCTCGGCACACACCCTCGAGGGTCAGGCCTGCCGAAACCAAGCTTTAAGGCAGGGATTAGTCTGCATAAAGAGGCTCAAAAACAATGAGTGTGCGGCAGACAGCTTAATGGGACAACTGGGACTTCACAGGCAGTCTGAGTTGGGGAGACAGCCTGGCTAAAATGCATCGCAGCCATCCGGCTCAAGCCTAAAGCAAGCATTGTGCTGCAAACTCAACCAGAATATTCTCTGCACCCCCTGGAGCTAAAGATCACGTAGCACAGGCTAATCTTCAATCCCTGTCGAATGCTCATCAGTATAGTGAGAGGACACTAGCTTCAGGGCCTAATCTGCCTGTAGGACTCAAAGAATAAATCATAAAAAGTATTTTTCCTTTTGTTTGGGGATAGAGTCTAACAAGGATAGTTCTACCAATAAATGAATGTTCCTTCTCACTTACTCAACCTCATGTCATCTGAAACATGTCTGCCTTTATCTTTTATGCAACATCAAGAAAACATTCATAGCATTTATTTTCTTTTTGTAGCTTGGCCATCATATAGTTTCATTGTTGAGGATTTCTAAAGAATGCTAAAAGTATAAAGTTTAATTATACACAGTTCTTCCTCTCTTACCTCACCATTTTTTTTGACATATTTTTTACTCTTTATTCTATTGCTCTTGTATTTCTTTATGCACTGCACATCGCCTGGGGTTGGGTGAGAAAGACACTTACTGACTTGCTGACTCTCTAATGACTATCAATTAACTGAAAAATGTCATTATAAAAGTAATCATTTTTTTATGATAAAAATTTAATAAAAGATTTGATAAAAATAAACCTAAGCTAACAATAGCCTTTAAAATGACTTAAAATACACATAACAGCAACGAGTCACTAATAATTAGTTCAAATACAGTATCAAAAGCAAGTGATATGGTTTTACTGAACAAAACAAATGTATTGCTTATATTACATTATAACAAATGAGCACTGAGCACTGGCACCAATGGCCTGATGATTGTTTTTATACTTTACTGCGCAAACCTTGTGTAATGTAAAAAAAAAAAGAAATTTAATTCAAATGTCCACTTAATATTAAATATTTGCCATTTCTTTATGACAGAAACGCCACTGTCATTTCTTGAATAGGTATATTAAAATGTGTAAACTCAGAGTGAGGGTTGCTGAGGGTTGAACCGTTGGCCTAGAAAAATATTGAGTCAGTCCTTGGTCTGATGTTAGTTACCCGACAGCAGCAAAATGCGATTGAGAATTTTATTTATTTTTATTTTTTTTAAATCTAGTATTCGAATTGAATCGAGGAATCGTGACACTCCTAGAGATCTGTTAAATAAAGACTAGATATGTAACCTGTAGAATTAAATCGTACAGATTGTAAAGAAGAGTTGGGCTATTAGATATCTAAGCAATCAGACATGTTAATAAATACAAATAAAATGTATGTTGTGATTGTCTTTCATTTCTCCGATCACAAATGCAGGCATAGTGTTATGTTTATGAGACGCAATGCAATGCATAAAATGCATTTTCGTCATATGCTTCAGGACCAATCACAACACACTGGACAGCAGGCCAATCAGAGCACACCCCGCTTCTCAGAACAAATCAATCCGGTTCAGAAGGCGGGGCTTATAGGGGAAACAATAATGTACCGTACGTGGAAAATAGTTTTTTAAACTTTAACCAAATAAACATGTTGTTAAATGTTTTAAATTAAATTGAGAAACAAATTCAACATACTTTACATTTGCACAGATGAGCACAACCAACAGACTTCAGAATATTTAAAAAAAAGCAGTTTTTTTATTAAAATAAAATAAAATCAACAAGTCACAAATCACAGTGAGTTGTTGCATGTGTATTCAAAGAAGGAATGATGAATGACAACAGCATGATGTGCACGTTTTCCTCTCTCTCTCCATCAGAAATTATCTTGCATCTGGTCCTGGAACGAGAGCCGATGTACCTGCAGAGGACTGCCAACAACAAAGGCTGACAATTCCCACCCTTAGGCAACCACGACTGACAGGACAACACAAAGGGATGAGCTAGATGAAGGTGACATTGTTGCTGAAGATGTCTAGTTCTACTTTATGCAACAGAAGTCTCTGAATTCAAACTGTGGCAGAACTGGACCACGGACATTCGCTTAATCGGCTCAGAAGAAAAGATTATGTGTTTGGGTTCTGAGTGAGAGCGAGCGCTAGACATGAGCCAGAGACATTAAAACACCCCAGACTGGATTGGGTGGCAGTGCCTGAACATAATGCGGCCATATAATTTCCACACAATGTCTGCAACGCCGTCTGGACTGCCACAGCATCACCCCATTTTGTTTACAGACACAGAGGGTTATCGAAACGGTACTTCCAATTGAAATCACACGAGAGCTTTTCAACAGTTCGGTAATGTAAAAGAGATGGAGACCTGTAATGAGAACTCATTTCACGCAGTCGTGCCACTTTGTGAGCAATGACCCCTCCATAATAAAAAGCCATTTCTCACAACCTTCATAATGGGCCTTTGCTCAAATGCCCCTGCACTCGGTCGTCGACTCGGCAAGCATTACTAACAGCCATCAATCCATCTTTATTTAAAAGACTGAGAATATGAGGAGAAAGTGCTAGACATCTCATTGTGTTACAGAGGGCGGATGAAAAATTGGAGAGGCTCGATTAGAAGAGACAGAACGAGAGAAACAAAGACTAAAAGGTGTCAGGGAAAAAGTGCTAATGCGCACAACTGAGGGATCCATCAAACGGCCTCATTTCTCCAAGATACTTGGATTTGGAGTACATTTACAAGCTTTGCCTTCAAGCACAAAAGAGTGTCCTTGACAAAAGCATTATAATAAACGTGCGCAGAAGGTGAGCGGTGAGATAAACCTAGGCCAGATGAACATTACATACGCCGCATCAATGACTATTCCTCATTTACGAGTCACGCTCAGATCGGGAGAGCTGTGTTCTTCTGTTTAATCCACTTCGCTCAATACCTTCATTTGATCATAATGTCAGAAGAAGACCTAATCCTCGGTTTGGCATTCGAGACGCATCTAATGCTGTTTGCTAATGCGCCTGGGATGCGAATGTAAACGAGCACCTCCAGGGACTCATAAAATGAGAAAACAAGTGGCAAAACAAACGAGAGCAAGATTGATTGAAAGCAATAAGGAGTATTATGAGGCCCTCAAGACTTCACGTCTGTGACTGATTGGTAAAGTGGTGCTGACGTGAAAACAGTGCTCCTAATGAGCGCTTACATTACCTTTACGTTGATCTTGATGGGAAGAGGAATGCCTTCTTTGAGCTCTTTGGTTTTCTCATTGAAGTCTTTGCAGAAGGCCCCGATGGGAATTCCTTTCTGGAAAAGATGGCATAGGAAACACATTCAGAAAGGTTTAGACCCACACACATTTTAGCCTGTTATTCACTGTGGCATTCTTTTGATGAATACCAATAGCCATTTAGAGTGGCTGCATGGTGTCAATCATTCGATAACTCATTGGTGCACTGTGAATGCCTCGGCATGCTTGGATGCCTGCGTGAGTGAGTGAGAAAGCGAACGAGAGAGGCTAGTGGAAGCCTATTTACTCAAGGGTGTGGGTATATATGTGTGTGTGTGTGTGTATGTCAGAGTATGGCAGTCATCATGCCTCTGAGACTCCAGATAAATTAGATTCTCTTTCCTGGCCCTTGCCAGACAGAAAGCTAAATGTATAGCTGACATTAAGTCAACACTGGCTGGCATTTCTCCTGTGCGGCTTCACCAGAGCATGAGTGTTTTCTGTGGGTTGACTGCGAAGGCGGCTGCTAATCTGTAATCTTATTACAGTTGTAAAAGTTTTCCTTGCACTTGAATCCATTGTGACTGGAAGAATCATTTCTTCCTGTGGTAGATTTATTTAACGGTCGGAACTATTGGGAAAGGGCTGCTAATAGAGTTTCAATTAAACACCACACTCACGGATCGCCCTCAGTTCAGCCACTGACTGTTTGACGCGTACTGCATGGACAAATGCAAAGAAGAGTGATGTTTGTGAAATAATATATTAGATGGACACAAATTCTGATTTCTAAGTCTTAACATACATTACCATTCCAGCATTTGGGGTAATGTCAATGCTTGCATGCAAATTTAAGTAATATTTTAATATACTATTATAATTTATAAACATGCTATTTTGAAATGTAGTTTATTTTTGTGATGCAAAGCTGAATTTTCAGCATCAACTCCAGCCTTCAGTGTCACTTGATCTTTCAGAAATCATTTTAACATACTGATTCAGTGCTTAAGACGTTGTCTGATGAATAGAAAGTTCAAAAATAGCACCTTCAATGAAAACTTCATGAACTCTTTATGAACTATGATATCTCTACTATCGATTTCTTCAATTTTTGTTGTTTAAAGAAGTATTAATGTCTTGTAAAAACTTACTTAACCCAAAGCAGTAGTGCATTTCACTAACTTTTCTGTGTACAGTACAGACTGCTGAGCAATTATTCGATTTTTTTTCTTTTTAATCTTGAGGCAACAACCAAGGTTTGGTGGCATTCAGAAATCATTATAAATTTATATAAATTGAATTTGTAACTAAGCTATGACAGGATTAAACGAAATGGAATTCCAAATTCTGCCCCGACTGTTATGCAGTTCAGATAAACAAACTTCCCTGAGCATGTTAGAACAAAATAAACTGAGCTTAGTCACTTTAAATAGACCAGTCAAGACCTTTCCTGCTAGTAGGCGGTTCTCAGCCAAAATAAGCTACAAAATATAACAGGCGTTTTGGCAAAATCAAACATACATCCCTTATGGGATACACGGGTTAAGACTAACAGCACCTTTTGGCGCAAAGTAAATAAATAAAGAACTTCCTTCAAAGCGCCACTGATGTTTAAGCCTAACTTCCCAATACTGACGCAATCTTTGCAGATCAGTTAAAGCAAACACTGTCATGCGAGAACAGCCTCTCAAATCCAGAGGTATTACTGTTCAGCCAGTGCGTTGCATAATAATCAAAAAAATTTCAACACTAATGAAATGAAAAACAAAAGCCCCCTATGGCAGGCAGCCCATCTCCCTCATGACTTGCTTATTAATAGTAATCCCATGTCAACCCACTAGCATCTCCCCGAGCTGACTTCACCGAGAACAACAGATCTAAGTAAACAAGAAAGGCGGCGGGTGATTCCTAATTAAATATGGATTAATATTAAACCGAGGTTGTTAAGAGAGCCTCAAAAACCCTTGGGCTGCGATTCCTCACCGCTTCCACTTCGTTTTTTCCACCCGCTGCTTTATAACTTACTTTAAAGTTGTTGTTTTTGCTCTGAAAGAAGTTCAAGCGAAGCCACTGGGTGAGATGCGGACAGATCTGTGAGGAAGCGGTCGACTGACTATGGAGGGGGGGCAGGCAGGCAACAAGGATGAAAGGTTATGATGGTGTACCGACATCAGATGAACAAGACATTCAAACTGTGCCAAACAAAGACAGGTAACAATGGAAGAAACGGTAGTAATTGCGCTTTCTATAGTGCTTTTAATACCGTAAGTGTGGCCATTATAAAAATGGGAATCTGCCGTTGGTTGAAAAGACAAGGCTTGAAAATGAAGATTGTTCTGGCAATCTTTTTGAAATAAGCTCCGGATGACCAAGATGTTGTGCCTTTAATGGCAGATACATTCACTTTCGAGTGCAGGCCAAATTGCCAGTGTAGCTCTCTAAAAACCAAGATCTAATCATCCAGAAGTCAAGCAGTCCAATTAAACCTCCTCTTTCCTCAAATGCGTTTGATAAAAGCAGGGCTGGGAAGAACAAAATGGCTGCAGTATATTACCTTGATGGAGGCGTGCTACCAACCTTGGACACCGCATGTTATTTATTATCGCAGATGAATATTAAAAGTGTTTATCATATCAGTACTCTCTAGAATAAAGCAGCCATTCACGGTGAAGGTTCTGACAGGAGAAAAACCCTTGGTGAATTATGTGAGAAGATAACCAGTCACGAACTCTTTCACAAACAATCATGCTTAAAGATCAATTTGTTATGAAATACGCTCATGGGAAACAAACAACTCTCTAACGGGGAATAATTTAATAACCAGACTAAAAACACCTTCATCTAATATATGTTGTGCATGGCATCTGCATCCGAATTGTGTTTGTGATTCACAAAACATCTGCTTTATTCATTCTTTTCATCAGTTCTCCCGCTTTGCATTCGTTTCATTATTATAACGTAAGCTTTCAGCTTCAGCAATTCTTTTTAACGAGATGGCCGCTGACATGGATGAATGACAAAAAGAGCGAGAACTGGCTCGGAAAGTAAAAGTTGTTTCGAGTAATAGTTTGAGGGGCACATATGTAAGTGTTGCATATTTCCTGCGAGGACAGAGAAGAACAGTGTGTCGTTGGAGTCATGTCCCCTATGAGAGCAATAATGAAGATCAATACTAACATTCAGGAGGTCGGTTTGACAAAGCGGGTGAAAGGCTTCAGAGCACTGATGTATAGAGAGGCCATAGGGGACCCGCATGAATAAAGAATGCATGTGTGAGGGCTGCGAGCTCATTCCATTAAAGAGAAGCACAAGGAAAAGGAGCACGGTGTTGGGTTCAAGTGGTTCAATTACTTTACAGCAAAGCCTCCGAGGAGAAGGCATTAGAGGACAGGGTGACTTCCAACTAAGTGAAAACCTTTGTTAATTAAATGCATGAATAAGAAATTCAGCAAATAAAAATTGTTAACAGTTCACATAAGAAAGGAAAAGAACATTGTGAGGACAGAAGTTGCTGGACAAAAGAATCGCTATATAAAAATTAAATTACAGCAAAATGAGGCACTTAGAAGGATAGTGCACAAAAACAAAAATTTTATTGGGTTACAGATGTTTCATTCACTCTAATGCTGTTGTAAACTTATGCGAAATCTGCAACAAACAAAGTGAGTTTGTTTGAAAAAAGTTTTCTGTGGAATTAAAATGAAAAGGAGCCAAAGCAAAAACACCATAAAAGTCATTGAAGCAGCGTTATTTCAGCATGATTTATATACTAATACAGCATTGATATTTTGAATTAGCTTTTATTTATATGTTTTTATTTAATTTTCATTTGGTTTATGTTTAATAGTTTTGTGCTTGTCTTTTTATGTATGATTATACCAGTATTGATAGCTTTTCTAACATTTCCATTCAACCTTTATTTTACATTTTTAGCTCTTTTTAGCAGTTACAACTTATTTCAATATAGTCCAAAGCAACACCCTTGATTTTTGAAAAATGTTTTTTTTCTTCTAATATTTGGACTATTTTATTTCACTTCTGCTTTTTTCAGTTTCAAGTGCCTCTATTAAAGATAGTGTGAAGTTTATATTTTAGCTTTGGGTTAGGCTTAATTGAATTTCATTGTCTTATATGCAGTTATTTTTTTCACACTCCTCATTTGTGTGAGGTCAATCTGCAGTAATTGATCGATTGGTCTCATTTTCATTTCATCTTACCTATAATGCCTCATAAAGCAGCGTTTGTGAGCAGTGCTGCTTTGCGTACGGTCATTACAAGGGAAAACCATTATTATACCACTTCAGCAGCGGCACCTAGTGGCAAAGAATGAATTTGGATTTTCATGCAGACCAACAATACACAGTCCATATGCTAATGTTCTATGTTGACTTCAACATCAAAAGGCTTGCGATCTGTTTTCAAAACAACTTGTTTCAATTATTCAGTGGTGACTCTTCTGCGAGACAATACCTTTATGCACAGCACACTCTCAGATCTTAAATTTGGCAGGATGTTTTCATTCACAGAGCTGTGTTCACACTGCATAAAAGGTCATTTTCAATATCTCTGTGTGACTAAAAGAATAACATGTAACTTAAAATTTAATTACATCTCCTTTTGTGTTTGATGAAAGAAAAGAAAGTCATACCGGTTCGGAACAACATGCAAGTGACAGAATGATGAATGAATTTTCATAGTACAGACTATGAGACGGACCTCTACGATACAGACAATAAGAAAAGGATATAAAGAGTAAAGAGTGAGATAAAGAAGTGGGAGAACATAACTACAGTTTCTTTTAGAGGGCTTTCTTAGTGTGGGATTTAGAGGACACGGCGCTGCATGTTCCTTCCTCGTGCGCACTGATATGTAACTGTGATTGAAACAGAAGTGCAAAAAAGGCCGTGTGTACACAAGCATGACAGGGGATGTGGCCTCGGGGCAGCAGGCAGGATTAATTGCCCCTGGCACCCGAGGACGGGCAATTCATTGCCCAAGCTTGAAAGATGGGGGTGAGGTGTGGGGTGTAGAAGAGGGGTTAATTAAACTCTGCAGTGTGAGACACTCTAATTAATTACTCTGGTTCCCCTTCCCTAATTTAATGTGCTGTACTCTTCCCATTTTATTACATTCTTCCCTTTTAAGGGTGTCATACAACTGATTAGCCTCATACCCTCCAACCAGTCCAGCCCCGATATGCACTTGGACTCCTCCAGAGAGAAATGGACAAGGTTTTCTAGTGGGAAGGGTGCTGCTTTTGGGTGCAAAGAGGATTAATGATCCACGGGCGATCACAGAATGTTTGCATCAGATATTGTGGAATCCTAACATAAAAGTTTGTCAGAATGGCTAATGGCTTTATCTTTGATCATGCCAAATTCCCCTGTAACCTCAAACACATCTAAAAAAAATCTCTTTTTCTTTTTAAAGTACAAACAGTGGTGATTAATGTGTTCAAAGCGAATGCCACGGGGCGAGACGTGCCACCAGGGACACATTATTTTCGGGTCAATTTTACGGTGCATTTTTACAGCCAATATTGATAGCTACTTCAGTCGGGAAGAAAAAAATAACATGTTGCTCCTCCAGTTGAGGATGCAGCCTCACCACGTCCTTGAATATAAGGCGTGCTGCCTTGAAATCAGTTTATTAGAACAAACAGATTTATTTACAGATATTAAAACGCAGGGTGAAGGTCTAAGGCACAGCATGAAGCGCCGCGGCATTGAAAAAGTTAAAAAAGGACAATAC
This sequence comes from Enteromius thamalakanensis, assembly GCA_032357475.1. Taxonomy (NCBI): domain Eukaryota; kingdom Metazoa; phylum Chordata; class Actinopteri; order Cypriniformes; family Cyprinidae; genus Enteromius; species Enteromius thamalakanensis. The sequence goes on from JAUCMT010000026.1 coordinate 12,631,401, forward strand.
ATGCTCTGAGGGAGCCGTATCTGTGCCGATGTCTAGCGTCTGATGAAAATCAGCGAGTGTGAAAAGATTTCATTAAACGCATGTTATTAAAGTAAAGAGCCCAGTTCCTCAGACCTCACACAGAATTACATTGCATCAGAGAATGTCTTATCTTATCGGGGCTCTGCAAGATCGCAGTTGGTTAATCAGGAAGAGTGATAATTAACCGAGTATCATTATCAGTTGAGCCAGGGTTGGTTTTAATAGTAAGATTTATAGATATTTTAAGTTCCGGGAATAAAAGGAGGACTTTAAGGTGTGGATTTATGATTAAAAACAGTATATCAAGCTGTGCGCTCATTGAGAGGATCTGTAAGACAGTGTGTAAGACAGATTGTCTCGCTGTGGCTGGAGAGCATGTGTGGCGTCAGCTAAGAGCTCTAATGTGTAGCAGATGGATGCAGTGAGGAATGTCTTGGGACGAGCTTCTGCCAGTGCACACCTGGGGCTCCAATCGGGGCCCGTAACAATTCCAAAAGGCATTTTTAAAAAAGCCTTTACCAAGTTTATAGGGGCGAAAGTGTTGACTGTGCACTGCTGGACTCTTGTTGTCTCATTTTCTCTGCCGTTCTCACTCCCTTCGTGCTGAAAGCTAGCCAGATCAGAGTGACCTTCAACCACTTCAGCCCCATGGGGACTGAAGAGGAGAGCGAGAGAGAGAGAGAGAGAGAAAGAGATGGCAAGAGAAATGGAGAGGGAGAAAGGAGTAGTGGGTGGGGCTAAGAAGGGCAAAAAAAAAAAAAAAAAAAATTCAAAGGCAAGCAATGGAAAATGTCTGGAAACCAGTGGTGCACATAGACGACTTGACAAGAAAGATGACTTTGCCTTCTCTATGCCTTTCTTTCCCATCTGGCTGATTAACACTCCAAGATGACCCCTCACCATGAATAAATGAGGTGAATATTGTAAAGAAAAAATACAACAGAAGTAACCTTTGATTTTACATAGGCCACAAAGAGAAGTGAATGTGGCCTGTCAGAGCAGTTGTGGGAGAAATTTAACAGATAATGAGATTCAGCTCAATCTCCTGTCACACTGCTGCTCTGATCATGCAAGAGCAGTTCCTACTTCAAACTCATTAATATTAAGTTTCCGCATCAACTTTTCCTCCTCATTCTACATAATTAAAATGGACCGATGTGTGTATTTTTTTCAAAGTGGCTAGTGCATGTAAAATCAGACAGGGTTGTAAAACCATATCATATTTACAGCTTGCTTGTTTTTGTAGCATTTCATATTTTCTTCAGCCCCCTGAAGTATTCATTATTTCCAGCAACTGTCTTTTCTGGGATGCCATGTTAAGAGTATGATATTTCAAGAATTATGATTGCCTGGCTCTTAGGAATTGGTGGATAAATGGAAAATCTGGTTCCTTTTAGGTCCAAATGATACAACCTCTCTTCCAGGTACAAACATTTTCATAATTGGCTCCAAAAGTTGCAAAAAGGTTTCTAGGCGTGGGTGAAGTTGGAGCATTAATTGCATCCATAAAGACACAAAAGTTAGTGACAAATATGTTTGGAATTTAAAGTAATGTGAGATATATATTAACATTTCATTTGGGTAAGCTACAACATTAACTAAATCGGAATGCCTAGCTGCAATGCCACTTTTTCTAAATAAAGGGAAAATAACCATGTGCTGATCTTTTGTGTATTACCTATGCGACATAAAAACATGTGCATGGAAACAGGTCTATAAATCAGCTTTTATTAGGCCACTGATGTGCTTGTACATGATTTTAAAAAATTACCTTTTAAATATAACATTTATATACAAAGATAAAAAAGTGCAATTTATAATACAACGACTGCATTAATAATTTATGCAATGCAGTCACCCGTCTTCAGTTAGGCAGTTAACCCAGGGGACCGTCTTTGCAATTAGTTGTTCAAGATAAAAAAAAAAGACAAATAACCAATCTGTAAGGACCTTCTACTTCATCTCAGCACACAATCATTCGTCACTAACAGCAGGGACATCGGGGGTGTTGTTTTTTCCAGCCTGGAACAATGTAATTATCATAGCAGTGATTGCACTAGCAGCAGTAATTAGTAGCGCGGACCCTTCCGGATGGTGACTCCCATGCAATATGCACGAGGCCATTCAAATATCCCCGCCTGCTATCTGAAGTAAAATCCGAGAGGTTGAGAGAAGCAACTAAGCGGGAGAGTTGGAGCGCGAGCGAGCGGAGGGAGGGGTACAAGTGCACGTCAGCTGCCTACAAATGACACACTGCAATCATAAACTGTCTCGCGACGCGTTCTTTCGCGCCCTTCCGTTAGTTTAGTAAGAAGAAGACCTCGAGATACTCGGAGAAAAGCGCCTTCCGTTACTGATTCGGCGGATAAGACGTTTTTAGCGTACTTCTGAGGGACTTCTACTCCTCAGCCCCCCCAAGCTCCATCGCAGCCGCCTGAGAGTCTGGATGGACCGCGAAGGATCCTGCTGGAGCTCGAGTCGAGATAACGGAATTAACCCCACGCCGATTATATAAGGATTTTGCGACAAAGAAAGTCAGCTCGCTAATTCGCCCGAATAAACATCAAGCCAGGGTTTATATTACAGACAATGTAGTCTTTGAGCTCGGTGTGGCGGACTTCTCTGGATTATTTTCCACGTTTAGTTATGCGGAGCAGCCGTACAGTGTTATTACTGGACACTGGATTCAGATGATAGCGTCTTGATGCCTGCAGGTTGGCCACTAGATTGAGACTGCTGTGTGAAGTCTTCATGCTGTGGGGTAAATACACTCTCTAACGGTATTTCATCTAATCCTGCTTGCATGAAGTTTAGCTCTCTTGCAACTTGATAACGTATATTCAATTATTCATGCAGCATTCAAGTCTGAAAGTTCAAATGTTTTACTGCTCACAAGCTCGCTGGGCGAGATTTGCACCTGCCAGTTCGGATGGGCAATTCCTAATGCATTGACACCTGTCGCAATATGGTGATATACTGAAGTGGTACAGGTCTGAACACACACGTCCTGCCGTCGCAGCAGCACGACACTTGCAAGCATCAAAGGCAGATCATGCCATTTATTCGCGAACACTGATGCTCTCACTGTACAGATGATCTTCTCCGTGTGGGAATGGCTCAATGGCACATTACCGACTGACATTTTCAGCCGTTTACTCGTAAATGAGGGCATGTGGCACGAGTCCAGCAGAGTGCATCTCCAAGAATGAGAGGTAGACGTGATTATGGGCACTTGCACACAGCAATTAAACATTTACCATATTTATCACACGCTATATTTAACCCAGTAATATTGACCGTTACTTTAGAGTTTTAATTAGGAAAAGCTTTTAAATTTTTTCTTACGTTGTCACAAATTACTTTATTACATTACTTATCCTCTAAATCCCTGCATCATTTATTCACCCTCATGTCATTCCAAACCTGTATGACGTTTTCTTAAATTATATGTGTTTATTATCTTTTTTTTTAGAATGGTTTGGTTACTAATATTATTCAAAATGACTTTTATTGGGTGAACTATATTGTTTGAAAACAACTGAGATTCAAATAATTTAAGTTTAAGTGTCCGTTAGCCGTTTCTTTTCACTGTTATTGCAACATTCAAAGCATATGCATACTGAATATAAGATGCATTTGCTCATCAAAAGACACATCTTTCATTGACTTACGAAATACAAGTTTAGATCAAAAGAGCACATTTGTACAGCAAAATTGCATAAAATTATGGACTGTACCCAGCAGCCTTAAGCCATCACTTATGCTTAAGGATGCACTGGCTGTCAGTGCTGATGTCTAGTTATTATGGATGCGCCTGAAGAAAACAACACAGCATCTTCCAAGTGACTTGATAACCTGATGAATTATGGGCTGACAGTGAAGTCAAAAGATAAACTCTGCACCTACAGGCAACCCTTCTGGGTTTCAGTTCTTCTTTGTTTTAAAATAACTTCTATCATTTTTCCGATTGAAAAAGAAATGTTTGTGGCCCGAGTTCAACACTCAGTCTCAGATTATTGGATTTCAATTGAATTCCAAAGCAGAAAATCAGTAACAGAGACAAAAATAAAGTCTACATTCAAAATCAGATATTAGTGACGCACACTCCCTTTTCATTCCTCAGAGCTCACAGAAGATTAATCATTCTAGGTCATTTACCAACATACTCCCTTCATTTCCTCCACACTCCCTATTAATGCGTTTAATTTCTACAGTTCCCAAGCTATGAATATATTTCCATTTCCATTCTCGTCAACAATTCTCCAACATAACATCTCCTTTTCCCCAAAGCACGTTGCCTGTGCTTTTTGTGTTACACTCGTCACTCTATCCTTCTTCATTTCCCTCAGCTTATTTATGAACTATTACCATCATACCGTAACACTTTATTAGGTCTGTAAAAAGCCAAGGGAATGAATCACCATCATGCTCTCGCCGTGCCTCTCTCACCCCATTCAATTTCCATTTCACCTCACCATTTAACACCTTCTCCTAATGTATCCACACCTAATTGTTAAAAATGACAATTCTTTCATAATTTACTCTCGTCCATTTTTGGGTGAACTATTCTTTTTGTGTAGTTATAAGGTTTAAGTTGAAGAATCCAATAAAACAAAATATAGCAAACCTGTCTCTTAAACCCTGTTGACACCTGTACGCCCACAACAGTAATGATTTTTATATTTAAAAAGCTGACGCGTTGACATTTGCATCAGACGCAAATGGTCAGACGGCTATAGTGCAGCAGACATTCAGTTCATCCGTCTGAGAAGACCTGCATTCGATTTCACCATAAAGTCCACAATCATTTCTCTACATTAATCAATACCACAGTTTTACACTGTCCGTTGCTGAAATATGGCCTGAGGAAACATGAATAAAATCAACATCAGTATGCAGTGTTATGACAACACCTCTCGGACAGTATTAAGATTGAGCGTCGCCATTTTGCAGGTGGCCCAATGCACTCAGAAGCTTCATTTTGTAAAAGAAGCCTGAGAACCAGACTTGATGCTTCATACAGAAGCCAAAGACAAATACATACCGCAATGTGTGAAAGAAAACCACCAGCACAGAAGGCAAGCCACGAGGAAAGGAGGCTTTTGAAAGCGTGTCTGGGTTCCCTGCGATATAATTAATTAATAAGGAAACACAGGTGACATACAGGCTTTATACTATGCAGAAAACCTGGGACACTTGAAAAGATGAAGGAATTAAAATTTTCATGAGTTGAAAAATCATATTTAGAAAGAAAAAGAGATTCTGGCATGTTCTATTGTATCTGAGGCATGAATAAAATAGGCAAAATAAATTTGAGTGGAAGCAGAAAGATATGTTTTGGAAGTGATGAAAAAAGACCCTGACCACCCTATAACACCCTGTCTAAAACAAGCAAATACTTATATTCAGTACTGCCGCAAACCTCATCTTGCTAATCCAGTCAATGTCACCGGCTTTGTAAAGTGAACAAGCCTTTGAAATGCCATGAATTGTAAAATAGCCCAGGATTGCAAACTACATTTGTCAAGACCTTCGGTACATACATTCAGCAACTACCTTTGATATTAAAGCAGAAAAAAAAAACCTCTCCCATTTAAACACTGGCAAACAATGAAGCTGCTTCAGGGGAAGGCATGAAGGCATCTATTGTTGACCTGCACGTTGCAAAAAATCATGCAATTTGCTCAGTCCATAAAAATGGTTATACGTACATGCACGTTCAAGGCTTTGAAGATATATGGCCAATTTACTCGAAAATTGCACTTTTCTCTGTACGCTCCATACTAGTAATAGCACATAATCATGCAGGCCATGTCCTTATCAGGATATAACCTCTACAACCATCCTTGTCTCTTTTCTTAATGAGTCATCAGAGTCTGACTATGTCCTTGTTTCTCCTTCTTCCTCAAGCATGTTGCCCTCGCCCCAGGTGTGCGTGTCAACTCTGGTGACAGTGAGCACAATGGCCGTGGTCGACCTCTACCTGCTGGAGCAGAGCATGCTGGGACCTCGAGGCGGAGCCCGTCCTGCAGTATGGCCATGTGTCGCTGTCGCGCTGGGTGACCTGTGCTTCCTGCTGGCGCTGCGCTTCGTTTCCGCCGGTGTGGTTTCGGAGGCTCGCTCTCCCCGCCGGGGCTTCGCCAACGCTCTCTGGTTTCTCTTCCTCTCGCTGCTGCAGCTGAAGCTTTTCTTTGTGTGTCAGAACTACAGACAGGAGCGACGACCCCCGGATCCTCTCGCCCGCAAGACTCTGACTCTTTTACTTTCGGTGTGCCTGCCCTCGCTGTTTCTCATCCTGACAGGAGCTGATTACATGACTCCACTCCGAAGAAAGCAGGAGGTGCGCAGCCGGCTTCTGTGGGTGGTGGTAGACTTGCTTGATGTGTTGGATCTGCAAGCCGGGCTGTGGGAGGTGCAGGGAAGCGTGGGGGTTCCTCTTTGGGTGGAGGGTATAGTGTTCTTTTATTGTTACGTGCTGTTGCTATTGCTGCCGTGCGTGTCGCTCACGGAGCTGGGTGCAACTGCGCTGCCTGGGCTCCAGGCGGCTCGGAAGGAGGCCATCTATCCGTGGCTCAGCCTGGTGACTATTAACCTTTTCACGCTCGTGCCCAGAGGGGTCGGGATGCTGTGGTACAGGGACCCACGGGTGTCCACCGTGTTTCTGGGGAAGAACCTGCTGGCTCTTGCGGTGAAGTTGAGCTCTGCCTGGGAGAGGCACAGAAAGGGCAGCGGAGGGGTGCAAGGTGCAGGAGCCGCCACAGGAACTGGAAACCAGACTCGAGGGGCGGCTTCGGAGCAAGCCGCAGAGCAGGAGCAAGAGTGCAACTCTCCAGTGCCGTCCTCTACACGCTACCACACTCTCTCTCGCACTCACGGACACAGCCACTCGCTCTCTCACGTCAGCTTAGACCCTACCGAGACCTCTCTGGGACCGGCATACATTTCCCACGAGCTCTAAAGGTCAGGAAAGAAACTGCCAAAAACTGGAATTTGTAGGCTCATAACTATCTCGGGAGTCTATGTGCTTTTGGCAAGATTAGCAGAGATAACACATCGTATTAGCACACTTTGTAGTTTGTACAGCTGATGATTTGTAAAGCCAAACATGAGCAGCCTGCTGCGGTGTGAAGCTCCCAGACAAAACTGATAATGAGGCAGAGGGAGGGGGGGATGTTTTAATTAAGTGCCTTCTTAAAAGAGCAACAATTAATATTGTTACTCTTGTTCGTTTTGGTGTTCATCAAGGACTTGAATTAAACCATGTACTGTGAAGCATGACCACTGTTAATATTTCACTCTGTAATAAAAATGTTTCATAGACACCTGCCTCCACCATTGTTACCAGGTCATAGCCAGATACTTAACATGTTGGTCTGAATTTTTGGGTAGACCTGTCAAAACTGATAACAACTTTTAAAAAAACTATATGGGATGGAATTTCATTTAAAAAAAAAAAAAAAAATGTTATGGTTGGTCCTCACAAACAAATTAATCCATTCCTCCATCAACTACATGGGCATTTCACGGTTGGACAAACACAGTAACAAAAGTATCCGCCAATCACTTTTAAAAGTACAACTTTACCCACAGTTACATACACTGAGGTCCAAAACCCTGAGACTACGAGTTAAAAAAAACGCTTCTATTTATACTTCAACAAGTTCATTACTAAATAAATTTCAGGCCAAAATTGACTTCAGAAATTCCTTTAATTTGTACTTGTTTGTATCATCCCTCTTTGGTTTTAATGACAACAGCACTTAAACTGCATAATTTCAAGAAGTTTGTATAAACCAGCACAGAATAAAGCACAAATGCTCTTTTGGATAATAGGAAGCAAATGTATTTATCCATCGGTACAAAGATTTCACATGTCACCAATTTTTCAAAATCCTGAAACTCTGTTTATTATTTAGATTCAAATGAGAGTTTCTCAATGTTGTCTCAGACTTTTAGACCCCTGTATGGGCAGCTTCAGACATCTGTACACAGAATGAACAGTGATGGCTCATTTATCTCCACCTTTAAACGTATCACAGTAACCACAGCATGAAGTGTCCTCTCCATTGTGGTTACCAATGACAGAGTGTGATGTAAGAGGGATACACACTTTCTGATGTGGTGATAGAGAATAAATCCTGGTACAGATTATGGTAGGGGGGTTGGGTATTATTGACTCTCCATCAGCAGCCACCCATGCTCTGATAAACCATTATTACTCATTTTAATTGAGAAGGAACTCATTTTTCAAAGAGCTAAGAGCTTATACCGCATTTCATTGATGATTTACATGGAATATTTACAGAAAATAAAAGCAGACAAACTTGCATGACAAATGCTAAAAATAAGCCTAGCTATAAATTAATTGAATTACAGAATGCAGTTCCACATGAAGCTGATTTAGCTTCAGAGGTATATCAGACATATGAACCAGACCAGAATTTCATTTCTCAGCCTTTCATCTCTCTCTCTCTCTCTCTCTCTCTCTCTCTCTCTCTGTTCATTTTAAATGCACACCCTCCATGTTATGTCCCCTGCTTTCCAGTAATGAAAAGAAATCAGTGAAAGGAACAGAACTAGAAGGGTCAGACATGCACAATGTTCACAGAGTGAATATTTTACCTCAAAATTAAAATATTCAAGAGTGTTTTGCATAGCCAAATACTCATTTTGTTTGCATTTTGACATTATTTTGAAGACAATAAAGCACGTCCTCATTCAAGCTTCAACATTATGTAAATTCTAAAAAAACAAGTAAGTATATATATATATATTAGGGGTGGGCATAGATTAATTTTTTTAATCTAGATTAATCTAGATTAATTTTCAAATT
>JAUCMT010000026.1:12640354-12667162 GCA_032357475.1 Enteromius thamalakanensis
CATTTAACACAATTATGTTTGGTTCCCTATTTAAACAACTGCATTGTGTTAAACTGACTTGAAACAGTTTTGTTTTGCTTCACCTCAATATTTTCATTTTGAAAAAACAAAAATTTTAACTATGTAACTAGGAAGTAGATTTCCCCTTCCCATCATGCATTGCAAGTGGCAGGACAAGGATAGTACATCTAAATAAAATGTAAATGTAAAAAGATGATAAAACTGGGAGACTTGTAAATGTTTAATGCTATTTTATGTTTGTATTTAAAAGACCTTCTGCTATGCTAGTGTTTTAGGGGGTTACCTTTGTGGTAAAGTGTAGAGCATGTGCTTAGGGACCTTAAACAAAGTTATTTTAATGATAATAATAATAATAATAATAATAATAATACTTTGGGCATGCCGTGGATGTATCAAAACCATCTTATGTCATGCAATCATATGTAATGCATAACAAGTTGGCTAATGCCTGAAGTTAAGTAAATCAAACATATCTAGGATGTCTTCCTATTAATTTATTCTTCAGTTAAATGTTTTACTTTGAGTTCAACAAGCATACAATGTATACATTTCATTAAAACTATATTTGATCAAATTGAGTTGACCCAACTCAATTAAATTTAATCGCATTAATTAATTGTTTATAAGTTGGGGCTACGCATATTTATGGAAATCCTGCCTTTAATTAAATTGAGTTCAGTTTGGCGAATGTCAGCCCTGGAGAGCCGCAGCCCTGCAGGTTTTTCCCTTAACCCCTAATCAAACACAAGCTAATCAAGGTCTGAACAGGTACTCGGACGCTACAGACAGGTGAGTTTTAATTAGGGTTGGAGCTGACCTCTGCAGGGCTGTGGCTCTCCAGGACCGGAGTTTGTCACCCGTTTTAGCCACTCGTGTAAAAATGCTGTAAAATGATGATGCTTTCAAAAATAATCCCATAAATAGATTTAATTTATAATTTAACTTCTATTAACTAAACCAAATAAATATTTTGCATTAAAGCGTTTGGTAAAACAGCTTCTGTTCCGAGGTACACCTGCCCATAGTTTTTCAGGTAACTTTCCAGGTAGGTTTTTTTCTTCATCTCTGAGACGTTGGCACAGTTCTTCTGGATTGAGTCTGTCTCAGTTTGTTCTGTTACTTCCTGTCATTCCAGACAGACTGATGATGATCTGATCAGATCTCAATAATCTCAGTGCATTATTACAATTAAAGACAAAAATCATGTTTGGAAATGTAGACTAATATTTTCAACTGACACACTACCGCAAAAGATAGAAATATCTAACTTAAAATTTTTTTAAAATGAAAATACTAGTGGCCTTAGACTTTCGCACAGTACTGTATATACGCCTAAGGCTATGGATACCCATGCTTTATTTATTTGTTGTGAACTTTTCTGTTAATATTTACATTTTAAAATGTAATTAAATACATCATTTATTCCTGCAAGAATCATTATAATATGCTGATTTGCTGCTCAAGAAACATATGCTATTATTATCAATGTTAAAAATATAATGTTTATATATACAGTACATATATAATTTATGTACATAAACTACAAGTGAAAATAAGAGTTAAAAAGTGTGCCAATAACACATGGTGATAGTTTTCAGGTAAATTATTGACATGACAATAAATTAAAATCCTGTAACGGTTTACACATATCTAGATTTATTTAGATTTTAGGGGTGAAATGTGATGTGGATATGTTTCAGAAATTCACCCATTTACCTCACTACAAAAGCCCAGTCTGCTTGGTCTCCATGTACAAAACACTTGAACTATTGTCTTACACGCCCCTCTTTTATTCTGTCCTCTGTTTCTCTCCTCCATCCGGCTGAGTTAATTTCTCTCTGGACTGTAATTACTCTCCTCCACAGAAGCTGTCAGTTTCCTCCCTCTCCTCCGGAGCTCCCTCTTTTATTTCTCTCGTTTGTTTAAATTTGCCCTCCGGCCGACAGGCAGCCTACCTCTATGCGCTTACCCTGTCAGGGATGGTTAGGCAGACGAGAGAAAAAACGAAGGAAGGAGAAAGCGGGAAGATTAAAGGGCCAGAGCTGTAAGCTGAAGGCCTGCTGGCTGCAATTTATTTACAGTTTAATACACATAAAAGTTGAGCCAAAGATGGCAGCATCGGCACAAAGGCAAAGCAGAACTGACAAGAGCAGGGGTAGACACATGCTGAAACACGCAACTGCACGTGTTTAACTGACATATGGTGCTGCTCTGCTTGACTGATGCTCATTACACCTCATATTTAGTTCACAACAGCTTCCTTCAGCAGGCAAGCACACTCAGGAGGCCAGGTTGACTTGCACTAGCAGAAGAAAATATCATTTATTATCATCACGATGGGCAAGGGACTGTAATGACATCATTACAGCTGTAATTAGCTTGTTAGTTATGAATGTGCTTTACATATGAGAGCAGAGGTAAGCCCGTGTCAACATTTGGCTAAAAGGGTTTCCCAAGGTAGTCCCTATGGTGGAGAAAAACACAATACCTTTAGAGGCTGTAAATAAATGAAAGCAGAGGTTTGTTTCTGAACATTCAGCTCAACAACTAGAAATGGTCAAAGCTGTAAAGCAGTGACAGCAGACGTGCTTGTAACGTTGTTCACAATGTGGTGCTTTCCTAACCACTAGAGCAGTGTTTCTCAGGCTTTTTAAAACCACCATCATAAGCAAAACTCTTCAAAGGCATTTTAAATGAGGAGGCTTGTGACTGTCCTATTGACTGCCAAGTAAAATTACACAGCAATGTTTTTTTGTCTTTGTACAAAAAGTATTCTTGTCATTTCATATTGGGTTGGAGTCTTAAATTATTTACCTTGATCATTTGAATTAGAACACTTCACAAGTGTGTGTCGGGTCACAGACAATATCTGTAGTCCCCTTTAGCCACTAAGTAAAAGTTTCAACAATTACAAGTACTACATAATAAAGCATGAAAAAGTGTTGAGCATGCGTCAACCACAGACCTTATTTTAGTATTTAACAAAATCCCATTAATATTGGCATGTGTTAAAATGAATTTGGAAAATAAAAATGTCTGCTAAGGTATCCCGGTTGAGGACCACTGCAAAGGAAAGGCCACGAACATAATAAAGAATAAAATAATGAAGCAGAAATGAAATCAGTGTTGAAAGAGAGCTTACCTGTCCCAGGATGGGGCCCAGTGGTGGCCCAGGAGCTGCCTGTCCAGACCTTACAATTGCTCTGATCACACCTCCAGTATCCAACTTTTTTACAGCCTTGGCTGCTTTAGATATCTTTGACATTGTCTATGTGTCTGTCCTGCCACACGTCAGTCCGTTCCCTTTGCCTGTTGGGAAAGGTAATTATTGAGGTCTCCTTAATTCATTAAAAATGTAACAACAACAAAAAAAAATAAATCAATACATGTCCAGAGGTTGAAAAGTGAGTTACACAAAAGCTCTCCGATCCATAAGAGCTCTCCCAGGAGTGCACAGTGGCCTTATCTCGAGACGCTGTAAGTGAAGACAGTCGCGAGGCGAAGTGCTATGAAACCTCAGGCCCTTCAGAGATAAGGGATAAAAGCACAGGTGCGTCACACACTCAAGGAGCTTCTGTGCTTGGCTGCCTTCAACGATTCCCTGCACTCTGCTGATCCATTACGGTTAGCTGGCGCTCTATGGGTCTAGATCAGGAAGGGTCGATGGAGCAGATTGGACGACAGCCACCAAGCACCAAAACACGCACAGAATTAGCGTCACACACAAGGGCGAAAGAGTGGTACCTGGTTTTTCCGGAATTCAATTACATGATCCAATCAATTAGTTGAGTGGTGGAAATAGCCTGAAACATATGCGCTCAGGGAAGCATGAGTCATAAAAACCACACCCCGTAATCTGATATACACCAAAGCCATTACGAATTCAGCGTCATTCAGCCGATCGCAGCCTGGCTAATTACAAATATGACAGGAGAACTTTTGTGACGGTTCACACAAGGTGAAAACAATGTCTCCAAATTATTCACAGCGCTCTGTTCCCAGGTTAACCTGACTATTTATATATTCATAAATGCAAGGGAGATGAGGACAGAGGTGAAATAAACACACCTCGCTAGCCACACGTTGGAACGCGCCATTGGTTTTAATGCCAAGTTAATCCTCGCATCTGTGCACGCAAGGAGACGAGCAAAGAGTGCTTTTCGCAAGCGTCTTGGATCTCAGAGTACACAAGCTATCTGTGGAGAGCAGAAGCAGCAGATATAGGCTCCGCAATCACACCGCGTTAAAAATTACTTTCAGGGTTTTCTTTAAAATGCCAATCACATGCTGGCCTTCATTTCGCCGGTCTATTTCATGCTGTTCTCCAAACATATTTTTGCTGTTTTTAAAAAGCATGCTGAAGCTCAAATCAATTTGAGAGGCAGTCAGGGAAGGTTGGGCTGCTGGTAAACCTACACTTCTTGGCAGGTGGTCCAACCGTTTTAACATATTCAGAAGCAGAAGAGGACAATCAACAATCCTGTGAGCTGAATTGAAGCAATTTATTTGGAACATTGTGTTTGGCACCAATTTACTTTTTTTTTTTTGAGGGACGTTTACTAGGTGCCGACAATAACAGTGTTTCTTACTGTTTTGAAGAAACTTGCATGAAATTTCTTTCCCATTTAAAGCAACTCTGTTGACGTGATGGGGGTCTAAAATACACGATGAAAGAAAAGGATGAGGGACTATGGACTGCAGGCATGTTCTGTCAAACTTTGCCGTGCTTGCTGGGTTTCCTGCTTTGAAGCACTCTTTGGCTTTTCAAATTAGATTAAATTGCTTGAGAAATAATATTTGATATTCACAGGAAAAAACACATTTAGTTTGAAGTATTATGATTAGGGAATAAGAAACAGCATGAATACACTACATGTGTAGCTTATGGTCAATAAGATTTCAATTCTAATGAAAGAAGTCTCTTATGCTCACCGAGGTTGAATTATTTCAACAAATTTTAAAATGGCAAAGCTACATTTTCATCACTCGAGGTTATGTTATATGAGGTTATGAAATCATTGTAATATGCTGATTTGCTGTTCAATAAACATTTCTTATAATTATCAGTGTCGCAAACAGTTGTGCTGCTAAATATTGGGGACTTGAAAATATAGCTGGTGCACGACCTAACAACATTTTACCCTGTGAAAACAATGCTTTGATTTGTCTACAAGATCAGATTTTAGGCTCATTGAACGTCCTGCAAACACTGAAACCATTACTGCATGGTACATCCGTATCTGTTCTCTACAAATAAATCTTTAGCCAATACGCTGTTTGATTTGATTTTATTTTTTTACATTGTCTGAACAAAGAATAATGAAGCAAGTATACAAACAATTGGTTCATGAAAATGAATTGTTGCAATATTTCACACTGAAGTATCTTGACCATAACAGTGATGAAAAGGAAATGCCAAGCTCTGGGTTTTTAAACTGGGGAAAAAAGGGCAATAAACCATTAGGAATAAATTAACGGGGCTAAGGTATATTTATTTATTTATTTTGTTGTGCATTTTGTCCATTGGCCAAAAAACAACAACAAAACAACTTGGATGTTAAAAACCCCTGGACTGAAGTAAAGTGAATTAATATCTTATTGCAAATTCAGAGAAAGCAGTAACCCAAGAAAAACCTCAGAGACCTAAAGCTGTTCTGTCAAACTTCAGTTCAAAGGGATAAAACCAGGTTTCAGAAAAATGAAACACTCAAGGGAGTCAATGGCATTAACAGGACTACATCATTCCTGATTTAAGATGACAAAGAGAGACAGGACTCTCTTTATGAAGTGATTTAAGAACCTCAAAACCATTCCCTCTGCAGCTTCACATTTACATATATAGATTTACAGCCCGACTTTTGAAAGCCAGCCAGTTCATTTGGATTCCCGTTCTCTTGATATATCTGTTTTTGGTTTGAGACAAATTGAACTTGCAGACATGGGAAAACATGTTTGTTGAGGCAAGAATAGCCCATTTAAAATACTGCTGAACAAGCAATTGTGGTTTTTCGCAAAGTAGACAAAAGCTGGAAAATAAATGAGGAGGAAAGTGCATAAAACATTTATGCATAGCAGAAATTACTGGTAAAATGATTTAATTCCTTCTACCAGCTTGCATTTTACACAAAATGGAAAGATATGGGACAATTGGCCTTTCTGCATTCGCTGTTGTGTACAACGGTAAATGAAAACATTTGCTCACTAAATGCAACTAAATGAAGCAGCACAGACACAAAACTGAGATTCTGTCCTACTCAAATAACAAACCGTGGTGCAACATAAGTTGCAATTCACTGAGCAGGCTGTTGTTTCAGAATTCAGCTCAATTCCTCTGATGCCCTCCAGGTGCGTATTGATTTTGACAAGACCGCAGAGTGCAATTTGTGATAACCTCAGCAAAGAGCTAAACTGCCGTCTAATTTACAACAGCAAACTAGAAAAAGGTGGGAATACTCAAAAAGACATTGAAGCATCACTACTGTGTCAAATATATCATCATTAAAAAACACTTATGAGCACTAGTTTCAGTCAACAAATGTAAAAGTGTGGGAATATCATGGTTTAAATAGAGATAAATTCAGAAAGTGTGTTTTAGCTCAGGTATCTTACTCTGTACTTCCCTCTGAAAATGTTATTGTGTATTTTCCCCACAAGGTCAAATTTACATTGCTAAGCTTGCATAATATAGCCACCAAATCCCATTCTGTCCTCTCTCAGAATAAAGCAATCCGTTTTCTGTTGCACCTTCACGAAATGGAAATGAGCAGCGGTTTCCCTGGCTCTTTCACAAAACAAGCTTGGAGGTGTGCTATTGTGTGAAAAGCAGTTTTTCACAACAACCAGCTCTGAAATGTGCCACATAAACTGCTGAGATCAGACTTGAAACCACCAGGGGCCTAAATAGACTTCAAGCAACATATTTTACAGACTAATATATCCAGACCCTTAGCTATTATACTTTCACTAATGTACAAAACAAAGACTACATCTTTAGAAGGATCTGCTTTTTAAGATGTAAGTATATAAGTGAAACAATAAACTAAAAAACACTTCCACCCTGCAGATGCTCATGGACAATGATAACAATAAAAAGCATGATAATAATGATAAACAGCAATATAATGGTACTGAATTAAACAGCAAAGCATGCCCAGTTCATTTCAAAACAGTCTATTTATTCCAACTAACAACTTCTAAACTAAATTTACTTTTGGGTCTGTATGCTCGAAAAAGAGCTGAACTTTTTACATGGCCAGCGCACACAGTCACGTGACCACAGCTGTCCAGTCTGCCCTTTAAAGGATGCTGTCTGTCAATACTCTATGAAAGCATCTCATAATACACATTCAACTAACGTAACATGTTAGTACACTCAACGAGCACATTATTGGAATAGTGGGAAACAAAAATAACCTTCATTTAAATAACCTGCTGTCTTTATAAACCGCGCAATTTAAGCATTAGTGTGTCTTCCACCGAGTGTAATAAAACACTTTTTTAAAGAGAATAGAGTTAATAGTAATGATAATATATATACATATATGTATATATTAAAGACATGCATTTAGCGTACGGCAGTGTTTCTACCTAAGGATGGTTGATAAGCAGCTTCAAGTACATGTTTGAAACACAAGATACATTTGAATATGATATAAGTAAATATATACATGAATTACATTACCTGCAAGTGGAATAATATGCGCTCGCGTGCACCCGAAAAAAGACCTTCACGTTAGTATTTGAACCATGCGCGCTGCCATATTGCCTTTACTGTCACTTCAGACGGTTTGGTGAAAGCAGATAGACTGCCCCCATATGGACAGGAGGAGGATTACGCCTACACAAGCAGAACTAATCTCACATTTATATTTTAAATAAGTTGTATTGAACTCTACATAACACATGAATGCAATTTAAAACTGTATATGTTTTTATAACTGCCCACATCACTGTGTTTATTAGAAGTGAAAACCAATGAGCGTTTGTATTAGTGTGCTTCATTTTCAACACTAGATGGCGAAGTGATACTTTTTATCGACTGTCTGGCGCATTGCGTCATTTCCCGTGCGCCCCAGATTGTGTGCATGAGCCGTGTGCTGGCTGGCTGCTTTTGTTATAAGATATCTCTGTTTGTTATTAGTTAGCAGCATACAAAGGGTTCTGTGATTAGAATAACTGCTGTGATGGCTGAAGCGATTCAGAAGAAATTACAGTCCGAGGTGGAGAAATACCAACAACTGCAAAAAGGTATGCCATCACAACGCCTAGCTACTTAGCTATCCATGTTAGCAGTCCCCCCAGCACTCAACAGCATGTGGATGTTGTCTGGCATTTTAATAATATTTTATATATTTGAATACAATACATAAAGAAGTGCCTGTAATCACAAATTAGGCCACTGAAGATGGACCGATTTAGCTCGCCAGGCCTGTCCCGAGCTGTCAAAGTGATCTGCTTTCTCAGTACAGTCACTTAAAAGTGTTATTTTTTTCTTGTTGAAACGTTAGATTCGTCTAATGTACATTTTATGTATGTTTGGTTTACTGTGGATATTATTTTTCTTCGCAGATGTCAGTAAAAGTATGTCAGCGAGACAGAAATTGGAGGCACAATTGACTGAAAATAATATTGTTAAGGAGGTAAGAACCTACAGTGTATCTTCCACATTAATTTATGCATACACGTTCTTTTTTTATGCTGATCATGTTTTACCATGTTTAGGAGCTTGGATTGTTGGATTGCCAAAATACAGTTTACAAACTAATCGGACCAGTTTTGGTCAAACAAGATCTAGATGAAGCTAAAGCAACCGTAAGCAAGAGATTGGAATACATCAATGGGGAAATGTATGTATTGCATTTGATTCTGTTGTATTTGAGTGTCTTGTTCACAGTCCTAACTGGTCTCTTCTCCATCTCAGTCAGCGATATGAAAATTTACTGAAGGAGATGGAGAGGAAGTCTGAGCAGCATCGGGAAGTTCTGTCCAGCCTGCAGCAGGAGTACCAGCGCGCTCAGGGGCAGGCTGTTGGGAAAGTCTAAATGGATTATGATTCTGGACACTAGTCTTATCCAGCAAAACTCAGAGACTGAATATGCCTCCTAATAACACATGCTTGCTCACAAGTCTGTCAACAGAATGCTGTAGGTTTTTTGTTTGATGCTTAGGCTAAATAAATTTTGTTTATTTATGTTCAGCCTCCTCTTTGCACTCTTGCAGTTAATATGTTAAAAGTGTTCATTTTGACATTGTTGGACCCTTAGTTAGAAAAACAAGGTGAACGCAACTACAAAAATATAACTTGTTGCAAACCAATGTAATAGCAAAAGAAAAAAATCTGTGATAGCATTGTTCTTAAGAAAAAAAAGTAGTCAAGTATTTACTCTCAGTAGTATTATTATGCACTGTGTTGTAACACTCACCAAACAGTGTTAAGTAGTTTTCTGTAACTCAATGCTAAGGGAATATAGCCTATTACAAAGAGTAGTGTGTATTGTTCAATTAAAATTTGTAATACTAAGATTTTTTTTTTTTTTTACAATGATAATAATTCAAAATGCATTGTGACACACATTGTGAAAAACATTGCTGTTGATATTTGCCACAAGAGTTTTTAATGCAGAATTAAGATGAATATAAGAAACTAAATTCAAATACGTTTATCTATAACTCTGAATATGGATTATTTACATGAAACAAGCACATAGGCTAAAAAGAAGTTAGGTTAAGTGCAAGTTTGTTTTTTATATAACAAACTTATGATCAAATTAATCATTCAATACACTTTATTTTTGTATATTTTCGAATAGTCTATGTTCTGTGCATTGCACATAAAATATGCAGATACATAGATATAATTTTCCAATTATGTACTGCTTTAAAATATTGATAGTTATGCTATCAATGCATACACGTTCATTTTTTTATGCTGATCATGTTTTACCATGTTTAGGAGCTTGGATTGTTGGTTTGCCAAAATACAGTTTACAAACTAATCGGACCAGTTTTCTCAGTAAGAATTTACCAGAAGAAAATCCCAGTTTTATTCTGGTAAGAACTGTGCAAGTGAAATAACTCATAAAGGTTGCGTTTCAATCATTTATTGTATGCATTTTTGGTTGGTTTATGATGATTGCTTGCCGTTTTCAAGAAATGTCAAGAAATATAATGATGCTTTAGGAAAAATGGTAGGTTAGATGTTAAACATAACATTTATTGGATGTACTATACAGTGAACTAAACTGAGTGAATTTAAGTGGGTTCCCATCTGTTAACTATATAAAATAGAGGAGAAAACGGCTACAAAAAAGTTACAATTATTCTCTTTACTATTTTACTCTGGTAATGCCTGGAGAATGAGTAAAAAAAAAACAGGATGCTGAAGTTTCTCATTAGTTCATTTTAATGGTTTTATAGAATGTGTGTAGTTTTGAGTTTTCGTTTTAGGAAATGAATGGAGATTATTGTAGGTCATAGGTCAAAAATGCAAATGTTATTATTATAAAAAATAAAGGTCATAATGCATTTGAATCTGTATACACAAATACCTACACGTTCACAGAAGCACAAGAGCTTGGTCAGGTACTAATACCTCCCACTGCTGTGCATCACTATGTGCCAAGGCCTTGAGAGTTGCCCAGTGAGGCGACTCGTTTTTCTAATTAAAGGGGCAGGCGAATGGTGCATACGGCCAGATGTTGCTCAGGGTAATGTCATTGAAGCGCTCGGTCAACAGGGTGTGTATCCGCCCCTGCGCAACAGGCCATCAGACGCGCATTGGAGAAGCGCTGAAGCACAGACGTCCGCATTGTGGATGCTTACCTCCAATTAATATCCCGCGGAGGGGGACCTGTCCCCCTTCATTTCCCACCCGCCGGGGATTAACGCACATGAATAAAAGGCATTAGAAGAACGGCGCTACTTGTAAGGGAGCTGTATACGCTTTAAAAGCAGGTTGCCAACACACCCGCATTAAGTCCAAATCGTAAACTGTGGCGAAAAGCTTCTAAAGGGATTAGCTATTTATTGAAGCAATAATATGCAAAGCTAATTAAACAGTCTTTGAGGTATTATTCGCCTTTTTGAAGTAGGTAGACCTTTTGGACTAGGGTGAATTATGCACGGTAAAGTAGGACGGACGCTTTATCATTCCAGGCTTTGAGATGGCACAAGCATCTGACATGAACATGTAATAGGAATATTAAATTATTGTTGAACCTATTCACTTGAACTGAAGGAGAGTGTGACTGTAATTTGTTTATTACACGCGTGCGCGTCTCCACCGTCACCTAAACACGCGTGTCTTCTGCACTGTGAGTTGTTATCATAACCAGGTCAGGACACGCGTCGGCTTCATTTTACAGTTTTTGGCCAAATGGCCAGGATGACCACATGTTGAACTAGTAAAGTGGGACGATTGCTTTTCTATGAACGTTGTTCCCATGAGTTAGGTGTCAACCAGAGAAAAAGTCAGCGCCTAACCTTCGTGCGTAATTTGGCAGCATCTGACAACAGGTCGAAAGCAAGAAGTGTGGCGCAAAAAAAGAAACAACACACAACTTGTTTGCTCAGAAACAAGCTTGACCAAATGTGTCAAATCAACCCACAACGAGCGAGTTAAGCTTGGTGGAAAATGTGTGTAAGTTGATGTTTTGGAAGCAAGAAGATGCTCAAGGCTCGTGCCCGCTCCCGAGAAAACAAGTTAACACATACATAGGTGTAAAATAGAATTTGTTTATAAAAGTATGAACGTATGTATTCTGCCATTCATTTGCAAACTTTAAGATATCCATGCATGCATAATCAGCTTGTAGGGTAACGACATGTATATACAAAACAAAAATAAGTATTGATATTGTCTATGAATGAGATAAGAAATAAAAAAGAACTTCTGAGGTTTAACTGAATAAGTATGGATTTAAAATCGTTTGGTAAAGCTAATTGAAAACTAATGACAACACAACATTCAATAGTCCTACTTTACCTTACATCTACATTTTATAATTGTAAGTTTGATGTATTTGGCTGCGTACATTCTTTGTTGACCAGAACAGACAAAAGCACACATCCGGTCTGGATAATCTATTTACACCCTTTGTGCTGAATGGCATTTGTGAGACTTATCTGTCTGTAATAACCGGTTCAGGCATCAGACGGTGCATGGCATCTTTCAGAGGTCTAATCTCATTTCAGCTCAAACTCGTTTATCTAAGAGCTTATCCAGAGCGACAAAGCGAAACAAAGCTGCGCGTGAAGGTTGATTTAGGGAAGAGTGTGAGCGTTAAGTACAACTAAGCCATTATATCTAGTGGTAAATCTACTTTCCAAGTCATACTGTTTTATGACAACTTTTTGTCTTTAAAAACGTTATTGTATAGTTTGGCTTGTAGATAGCGAAGTCTTCACGGTAGACTTGGCGTGCTTTTACTAATCAAAGCCTATTATAAAATAAATTATGTGATTTGAACATTTTGTCATGATTTATGCTCCTATATTAGAGTATATAGGCCTACAGAATAGGCTATTATGTATAAATATACTTATAAATTCCAGCATCATGTTCTGATGAATTAAAGCATTCAACATTTGGTCAAAGGCCCGTATATAGACCACACCTAAACAATCTACACCTCATTTCTTTATATCTTCCATAGATTAAGTGCAACGTTACTAAGATGACCAAATGATTGCCCAATAAAAATCTGCAAATGCCAGGCCTTTTATCGAGTTATCTACCGTTATCACGTTGGAGCGCTGAACATTCACACCATGTCTGAAGAACAATGCCGTTCAATGCCGAATATCTCTCAGGAAATGAATTAATGGACATGCAATCATTAGAAACAGGAGTAGGCCAGAGATAAAAGAATATATCCTCAGAGAGGTTTAATTCTTTGCTCAAAGTATAAGAAAATATACTTTATGAACATTTCACATTTTGCTAACATGAAAAATACCAGCAAATAAAAAGCATTGCTATTTTTTTCTGAACAAAAAAAAAACCCAGAATCTCCTAAATGAACATTTTTCAGTGTTTTAGAAGAACACAAACATATGGCAGTTACCACAAAGAAAAAATAAAATTTATACAAACGTGTGCTAAACAGTTTCTTGGCACTCAAGTTAAAAAAATAAGAACAAAACCATTGAAATGTTCACCCCGTTAAGTACATGATTCTCCATCAAAATGGATTTGGAAAGTCTTGAAAGAAAATTCTGCTGATATAAAAGCTTCACAGTGATAACTAAGAAATATATTCATCTCAACACAAGTGTGTATCTTGTTTGTTCGGCTGTAAGATCACCAAACACACTATACAGGCAAAGATTTCTCAATGCCTTTTTATAACAAAATAAATCTTTGGCATCTACTGTACAAAATCCACATATTTACACTAATCACAGTCTGTTGTCCCAGTGTTGCTCCAACACTGCTGAATCATTAATCACACCAGACCAAGCTGGCCTTTTCAGTCTTTAGAGAGCTTTGCAGGGACTTTGGACGTGATCTTCTACCAAGGTCTCCAGACAGCATCACAGAGCAATATAGGTTGCTTAGGACTTGAAGTCATGGAGGGAGCAGAGAGAGCAGTTCTTTGTGCAAGCTTCGCACAGCCAGATGGTGTGCAAGAACTGCTCAGCTGGACACGAGTGAGATGTTGCTGTCCAGGCAGTGGTGAGTCCTCATTGAGATGCACCTGAGTCTCTCTGCGGGATGGTGTGGACAGAAGCTGTACTTGGATTGAATGTGATTTGTGAAGGTTTCCGCATGCTTTCTCCACATCCTGTCCAAACGCATGGCTGTTGTTAGCTATAAAATTGCTGACTCGTATCAGACATGTCCTCATTCCATCACGGTAGCGTTGACATTTGCTAGGTGAACTCGGCTCCTCGTCGGCCTCCTCTGTGCGTGCTCTTTTTCCTCTGGTGATTTTAAAAGGGTCAGTCCCCAGTCCTTGGTCAGCTCTTAAGAAGTGCACAACACTTTCCAGGATTTCAGCTTTTTCGACTTTAGGGTTCTTGAGTTTCTATTGAAAAGGATAGAAACATGTGGTCAGATAAAGACATCTTTTACAGGCTACATTACTTTAGAGTCTGTATTACTCACCTCATTGTGTGTATTCTCAAGTAATAGCATCCTCAGAGTTTCTAGGCTTTGATTAATTCGATCTCTCCTTCTTTTCTCCATGAGAGGTTTTGAGACCTGTAACATTAGTAATTGCACAGTTTAAATATTATGGTAAAATACCATTCTTAAGAGCCATACCAATAATCTTCATATCACATTTGCCACACTGCCACAGATAGCCCTACACATAAGGTTATGTGAATCATAATTCTATTTTGAAAATACATTGTGAAAAAAAATTCAGTGTGGTTTTTACCCGTCTCAAGTCTTTTTGTTCTGGCATGTCAGCAGCTTGTTTACTCATTTTGACCATTAACGAAATCCCTCTAAAGTGAGATTATAAGGAGTTTAGGTCATTTATGGGACCGTCAGTATACGCCCACTCTTCTCATTATGAATAATAAAAGAAAACGAACCAATCACGGGCGTCCTTGAGCTAGCCCCTCATTAATATTCACATACAAGCGATGAAAGAGACAATGCCTGTAAATAATGTCAATTGTGAAATAAAAGCCAATAATGACCCATTTAGCCACCCACTGGGATGTTTAAACGATGGCTAAGCCTATTCAGTTAAGGTATTGCCAAAGATTATCAAAGAAGGTTTGAACCATTCACATGCATGCGTTATGGGGCTATTTAAAAGAACCACTGAAAGGCGATTAGGAATAATACCTGCTGTAATTTTTAAATCGTTATGATTATCGATAGACAATAAAGTGCATGTGGCCAGTTATAACACGGCAATAAAGGCTCCTACTGGTTTTAACAATGCTATATGAGGATATTTTATTCAGAATAAGGTGCTTTCATAGGCTAAATATTGGCCTGCAAAGTCTATCCATCTTGTAAATTCAATTAAAAACTTTTCAGCTGGTGTTTTTCAACAGGTCGGGTCTCAGTCTTCCCCATGCTCTGAAGCGCCTTTATAATAAAAGAGGACGCGTTTGCTTGGTTGAGTCACTGAAGTGTGTCTTCAATTGAAAATGGCCTTTTTGCTGGTCTTTTGATGTGTGTGGGGTCTTTCCTCGTGTTCGCAAATAATTCTCCTGCCTATATAATTTCATTTGGAAATGTATTTTTATTAAAGAAAATTAACGTGGAAGCTTATATAACGTGCAAAACTTATTAAAACAAAACAAACATAGTACCATCTTCCAATAATAAGTTTTTTAAAAAGTTTCAAATTTCGAAACGTTTTGCTTTGCTTTATTCCTTCACTTGACCATTCCAACAATTTACAAGTGTAAGCGTGGGACAATAATGGTTGGTCTAATCGCTCACACTTCTATCAAAACACTACATTGCAGCACACTTAACAGATTTGCTCGAAAAGCCTGGCCATCACGCCTGTTCACCTCCCCCTTTTCACCATAAAGCAGGATGCGCGTGTTCTTTTCATTGACGAAAACGAGCGAAACTCACTTGGCGCGCGACTCTAAAAATGCAGCGTATTTTCTTTATTTTTAAAGTAGCCTAAGCATTTTCCTATTCTCTATTGTAAAATAAATAGAAAACATATAATAGTTTCCACGGCCTCTACATTATATGTGTATCATATGTATCATTATAAGATTTGTTACCCCTCATATTATTTGGCTCAATAAATACGTACAATACTTTATCTGTAATTTAAAATGTTTTAAAAAGTGCGATGCTTTTATCACTGCAGATTGCCATTTTGGCGTCACTTTGATTTTACGATTCAACTTTACTTTTGACAAAATTGTTATGGCAGACTACTTTTATTCACCAAAATGTCAGGACAGATGCCATTTGTGCCCATACGCGTTTTAGCAGTTCAACTCAAGCATTGTTCTCAGCTGTTTATTCAAAGCCATTTGCTGATATTTGCATAGGCCTACTGCAGCATGCAATCAAAACGTTTTGCCAAACTTTTTACCCAGAACCAACCGTCAAATATGTCCAAAAATGCGTAATAATATATAATAGGCCTATATGTTGGCTCTTTAATATTACATATTTTAATATTGTATGCACTTGCTTCTGTTTTGCTTGTCCTTTAATGTCATAACACGTATGTTTATTGTTTGGTTTAAGGCTGGGTGGAAAGTTCACAGTGCCTACGTCATCGCCACCTCTCCGCCAATCAGATGCAACCCCAAAAGCTTAAAATTCCCGTTTGGCTCGATTCCAGCAGTTTCCCACGTCTCAGAATCAGCGTGAAGAGCGAACTGATCTACTCTCAACATGACGAAGACGGAAGGCGTCAAAAGAGTGAGTTCATATAAAAGCTTTAAATTTAAAAACCAGAACTTGATAGTTAGCCAGATTTATGTTTATTTGATTCCAAGCAATAGATAATAAATGCTGTTTAACATTAATAGCATTGGAAACTTACTAACAGTTTCTAATTTGTAACTTTGTTTGAAGAAGTTAAAGCCTGTGATAGAGAAGAAGAGAAGAGACCGAATCAACCACAACCTTGACGCGTTAAGAGACCTGCTTTTGAAGAACACTGCAGACACGGTGAGTCCCTGTCCTCGATTTTGAATGCACTACTTCGCAATATTTCTGCCCTACTTCTTTGAAAACCTCCTAAAATACCTCTCCCTCCACAGCGTTTGCAAAATCCTAAACTGGAAAAAGCCGAGATTTTAGACCTTGCAGTTCAGTACATAAAAAAGACCACAAGAAAAACGGAGACAAAGGGTTTGTTTTTACTTTAACTTACTGCATCCATCTGAATTAAAATTATTATTATTAAATTATTATTTATTCATAATAATTTATGTAATCTTTCTGCAGTGACCTCTAATCAAATGGATTCTAAGGCCACCCAGAAGAAGTCTGTTTCTACAGACCCCATCTACACCAGTGACTTCTACGTCCCAGACGTCTATGGGAGGTTCAAATCATCTGAACAGAAAGAGGTTCTTCTGAAACTGGGGGTCAACCATAACAACCTAACTGGTGCTTCCAAAGCAGACAATGAACCAGTCGCCCAGGCGGGCTTCCTTCTATCACCGTTAGGCCACAACCACCAGCAGAAACTTCTCTTAAACCCCGAATCATCTTTGGATGGCTCTAAACTTCTGCATGAGTGGACTTCTCCTCCCAGGTCATTATCATCATTACAATGTAGCTCCCCACCATCATCTCCCACTTTTACCAGCTTATCCTCTTCTCCCAGTAACTCCCCTCCATATGTATTCATGCCTTGTCATCTACCTGCTCCTTCTGATTCACGGTCACCTCTTTCACTCCACATGTCTGTCATTGTGCCTCAGCCTATTCTGCCCAACATAGCTAGAGATTTTACCCCACCACAGTCTCCAGTACTGGCACAACCTTTTGCTCTTCCAACCCAATCTGTATGGAGACCATGGAGCTGAACTCTTGTCATGAAAGGCTTTTCCCCTTTCATTTAGGCACTGCTCCGATGGAGAAATGACCTCAAGGACCTTATGGGATGTATGGTGTGGGACGAGCACAGGGTTATAACCTGTGTTTTCCTTCAGTTACTATTAGCCCACCTTTATCATGTTTTCAATGACGAATATTTGTAACTCTCCTATTTATTGTTTTGACCAATGTTTGTCTTCTATGGTATACATGTGATTCTAGCAGTGAAATAAAGTCTTTTTTGTTCAGTTCTTGTTGTGTTCATTTAAAAGTAACTACTGTCTATACTAAATATATATTTATTAAATACTTTTAGTACATTCGCACCATTCATATAAAACTATCATTGTTTTTAAGCCAAATGGTTCAGAAGAAGCTCTGGCAGCCAAACCATAAATAAATAGGCATTGTCAGTACTAAAAGAGATTAATATAAACATGAACTTATCTTAGAAAAAAATAAATAAATGAATCAAAAACACAAACTTTTATATTTTTGTGTTCAAATACTGGATTGTAAATTTTTAACATTAAACAATCCTTAATTAAATAGCCTACACAAAACTTACTTTAGGGTGTTTTAGGACATGCTTTAAAGTACAATTTTTCAGAGGTCAGCATCAGACAGAAAAACTCCTATGACTATATAAAATGTTGGGAATTAACTAGTAACATGTGATTCAATTCTGTAATTTAATTATATATAAATATAATTGTAATCAGTTACAGATACTGATAAAATGTGTAATTAAAATACAGTTAATTTTGAAAATAATGATTACAAAGAGGGTTCCATCTGATTTAATACAGATTTAATCTATTTCCTTCATAAATTGCAGTTACTGCTCTAATATGGTATATGAGATATCAATGTTGCAAGAGTTTAGGAAATAGAATAGAACACATGCTCACTTGATAACTTTTATTTTTCATATTTGGGTTTATCTATATATTATTACTTTTTTAAGATTAACTGCTTTTTTTCATTAAAGGCCAGTGTTTCCTATCAAATGCAAAAAAATATAAATATTTCAAAACCAGCATCATAGCTAATAAATAATGTATTGCTATTGGTTTAATTTGTATTTAATCTGCAGAAGGCCATTTATTTTAATTTGCTTTTAAATAAATTATTAATTCAAGAGAAAAGAGATTTTTTAAGTGATATTAATCAGTGTTGAATACTACTGTAAGGATAACCCTGCCTGATTTTTAAAAATGATTAGGCCTACCAGTTGAAAACATGAGACATTTATAAATATAATCAGATGTTAGTTGCATCACTTTAATAAAGTAATTGAAATAGTTATACTACGTATTACATTTTAGACAGATTAACTTGTAATCTGTAACCTATTACAATTCCAAAGTAAATTTACCAAAACTGTAGATTTCATTTGCCACACATTCCAAAGTGAAGAAAATAACACGAACGATGACATGACATTTATATATGAACTGGATAGACCTACACATGTACACATTCTTCCCTGATGAAAAAGATTCGGCACCAACACACGTCGTCACTACAGGCCTCAAAACGCCACAGTTAAAAACACAATAAAAGTGTTATTGAGAACAAAAAGGGCTTTTTAGTTTTTTTACCTACTGCCATTTTAAGCATTCTACTGCCATCTCGTGGTGAATGCAGAATACCTTTCAAAATAATTGTTTGCAAGCACAGCCTATTTTCATTATGACCAAAATACAGCATTTTTATAAGCCAGGCGAAATATTAAAATGGTTTCTGTGATTTACAACTATATATTTGAATATATATATATATATATATATATATATATATATAATGTAATTAGCTTACAGTGCCTTTTTGAATTCTGCTTTAATGTACAAACAACATATTTGTACTTGTGTCAGTCAGCGTTCTGCTAAACATATTTATTGTGCAAATGTCTTTTTTTTTAATAATCCCGTACATGTTAAAGCATGTGACATGAAAGCCTAATTCAACCCCAGTACTGATATGAATGAAGTGAACTATTTCCACCCTAAAGATTTGCACTGATTCAGCCTACTGGTCAGTAGAGGGCAACATAAGATAGTCTTCACAGATTTAGTCCATGATTGAGCTCTGGCTTGTACATACAGAGAGTCTGGTGTTGTTACCTGTGTTCCTGGACGGTAAGCCGGGATGCATGACTTCTCTCTCTCACAAATGTCAGAATTTTTCTCTCACTCCTGCAGTCTTGGATAAATCCGTAACATCTTCCCTATCTGCCATCCACATCTCTATTACAAAGCCTGAATATATTCTAAACAAGGCACCAGGGGACTTGGCTGGAGAAAACAGAGTTTCTGACATGACAGAACATGTTTTTGGATAATGGTTATTTTTTCCTCACTCTCTCTCTCTCTCCTTCTTCTGCCGTCTTCACATTCAGAAGCTTCTCTCTGTAGCAGTGCCATTACTTATGGGACAGCCATTGTTCATTGTGAGGCAAAAGAGCACATGATGCACATTTGCTGTCTTTCTGCAGGTTTTGATCATAGCAATGAGTGACAATCAAGTAGTGAAGCAAATTAAAGAGGACGCTCTGCCTGGACTGAGGAATGCTGCCTCGGTAATCATAATTGAATGTGGTTGGGGAGAAATCACCTCTGAAAATGCAGGACAAAAGCCTGAAATCCCCACACAAGCTTTCTCAGGTCACACTGATTAGAGCTGATCCTGTTACCTGTGTAGTCTTATTCTTGTTAATATTGAGTGCAACTCGTGCATTCCTGATCTGGTACAAAACGGGGAGGGAGAGACTTAAAGAAAACATTGACAGGGATCCAGCACAGAGATGTCACTGCTCCTGCCACGGTTTATTGGGCTCTGAGTTAAATACATTTGTGTTGGCACATCTCAAAAGCAATTTGTCGAGGCAGGGCTGCTGTCAAACACTTTCATCACACGTGCACACACTTGTTCATGCGCCGTTCTTCAAAGCAAGGTGCTCTCGCCGACACGCACACGCACAAATGTTGTGGTTTCATTGAAAACGGATCCCACTTTGTGCACAATTTCTGTGTTTGGGCTTTGTGTTATGAATATCCATTGAGAGTTAAATGGAAAAGGAGATTATTTTATTCTCAAACCCTTACGTCATCTTGTGACAAAATCTTAATGTTTAGCTGTGAGGTCAGCGAGTCTTCATTAATGATTCCAGCTTCCTTGTAATGTTGAGCGATCTGGTTAATAAGGGTCTATTTCATTTCCTCATTCCATAGATTCAGAATTCCTTTTGTTGGATTATGTCAGAGCTGCAGGTCATTATGTTTAAAACATTGGAGAAGTGACTCGATTAAAAAAAAAGCAACACGGTTAATCTGGGAGAATGTCTGAAGCTATGATGATCATTGCACTCAGTATCTTTAAAACATTTACAGATGGATGGTTTGAGTTAGGGAGGTTTAAACGCAGTAATATTGATATACTAATGGTTGCAATTACATTATAAAGAAATTGTGGAGCTGAACAATGAAGACAAGAGCTGCCCTCTCAGCTAACAAGGAACATTCAGAGAATATTAGCTAATGTTACAGCAAAGTTTTTGTAAGATGTTCATCCAAATATTTTTTCCAAATTTACTTTTAAATGTTTACAGAACATTAAAAAGTAACATTGTCATAATAATACATAAAATGGAACATTTAGATAACATTCAGAAATAACTTTTCATAACTTAATGGAAACATTAGCCAAATATTCTTCTTTGCTGGGCTCTTACTGTATGTCAAGATTAAAAAGTTGTAATTTGCCCATGGTTTTTGGGTCAATAAATAAAGAAATATTTTAAATTCTGTAATCTTTGTGTATACGTTTTATTCAGTGTTTATATTTAAATTTTGATTTAAACTAAATAACATATACATATATATATATTTATGAAGTGAGCCACTTCTCCTGGAGGCCTCATCGGGAGCGTATATATATATATATATATATATATATAATTTTTAATAAAATATAACCATTATTTTTAAAGCCAAGTTAAATTGTAGTACATCAAGATTATTAATATTATATATTTTTTTTCATTACTTAATTATATATTAATGAATTCTTTAATTATTAAAAAGCCAAACACATTCCATGTGTTAGAACACATGGAGTTTTATAAGCTAAACAAACATTATCAGATGAAATGTCATAAAAAGATTAGCTATCCAGTATTTTAAAGGGGTCCTCACTATAATATCATTTTAATGGTTTTTTCCTGTGCATTTTTATGCATTTTATCGTCATCATTTTTGGGGTCATTGTGATATTATTACTGTATATAACAGTATAGAGTTTTGTTTTGTTTTATATTACGCACCCCTAACCCCCCAGACACACAAAAATATCGAAACTAACTTTAATTCAGAAATTCATCCTAGTGGGGGTGTATTTGCGCTCACATTTCGCATATACTTCTACGTACGTTGAATGCGTGTTTGAATTGTTGGGAGGACATAAAGTAGAACTGGTTGCAAGGACACCATTGAGATTTGGCTTGGTGTACCCGGAGGAAGACACTCTTCATGAGTCCATCCCGGTCCTCAAGAATTCAATCTTTCGCTACTCACAACTAAACACCATTTTCCCCTCTTTCACTTGTCTCTTTTCCCTTCACAGGAGCTTTTGAAGTTAACAGAGAAAGGAGCACTGACTGTAGCAAATTACCTGGGCTGAAACATTTTTGACATAAGTCCTAAGAAGCGGGAGAGCCACTTCTCCTGGAGGCCTCATCGGGAGCGTTTAATCTCAGGCCACGAGAGGCAGCGTTGCTGACAGAGTGACAGGACAGCTGGACACGCTTCCAGGCGGCAGTGATGGACACGCCAGTCTTCGGAGCAGGGCCGCTGCCCATGCATCACCACAAAGGTAAGCACCTGACAAGGGTGTGGAGACCAAAACTACTGCAGCCGTGATCACGCCAGATATTGCTCTGTTTCAGCACCTTACAGTTTTAATAACGGTTTGCGCTTTATATTTATGCCTTTTAGAAAGCTCTAGGTCACAACAGCCTCCTAAGAACTTATACTTCAGGGCCAAATCAATGCAACAGAGGCCTATTTAGCCATTGTTCATTATCATATGTCAGCCAGGAAGTCTTGCTGAATATTGTCCTTATCACAGATCCCAAATCCTTAATAGCTGTTCTGTGGGCAAAAACTGTTTTTATAAGCCACTGAAGCAACGAGCACCGCCCAGTTCTGTAACAGAGAGTAAATAGATGTGATATACTCCTCTATTCCCAGATAGTCAAAACAAAAACGTGGTAACAATAGCTTTGGAGACTAGCAATTGTGCTGCTGAGACACTATTTGACATTTTCCTTCTGCTGAATAATGTCTTTCATTGGGGAGCCATACAAACGCTCTATTAATTTGTAGAGCCAATTGTTGTATAATTTGCCTCTGAATGCGTAAAAAATAAACTCTTTCACAATGTTCTGCACAATTAGTCCGCCGTACTGTATAAATAGCTCCTTTGAAACCAACAATGTGTAATTGTGTCCACTTTGAGCGATGAGCTCACAAATATGGAGCTCTTTCCATGTTTATCGCTTCATTCTGCATTGTTAAAGCATTTGGCATGAACAGCGGTTGTGGCCGACGTGGAGTTTGTCGTGCCCCGAGGTTGTGTGTTAACTGAGGAGTCTCTCTGGTGTCTGAAAGCAGTGCTCCCTGCCCGCTCCTCTGACCTAGAACCCCCTGCAGTGGGTGGGCCGTGACCCAGGTAGCCTAAAGCCATGCTGGGTAGCAACTTCTGCTCTAGAGTTCTTGTAATCCGTCAGGATGTACTTCAGCCCAAAAAGAAGGTTGCACTCTTCTACCGCCACTAACACCCCTTTTAAAAACCAGGAACAACTTAACAGTTCAAAGGTCAGAGCAGCAAAAAAGCTGGCGGCAGTTAAAAATAGTGTGTGATTTGTATTTCGGCTAAAAATACAGAGAGAGATGGTTCTGATCAGTCCTGAAAAGCAATTTGATGTGAAAAAGGGGAATGAATCGTAAAATTGAAACTGGTAGCAAATTTAAATCCCATGTATTTTTCTCCAGTGTTCAATGAAGCATTGTATCCGCATTACTATGTTATGACTGTTGACAGTTTTTACTTCAAATGCTCCAAAAACATCAAAATATATTTAATTCAGAAATGTAAAACAGGCCTGAAAATACAAGTGGAATTAATCAAGAAATGGAAAGATGGAATTTGAATATTTTACAGTGTTTCTAGTCATTCAAATGTGTTTGATCTTATACTCAGTGTTCCGACAGGAAATGTTCACATTTCAAATTTGAAACCCCCTTTGTTGCTTTTTAAAAACTGAAACACAGTGGTGTTAAATACTGTGCATTGCTACTGCACACGAAATGTGCAGCAGAGACTAGTAAAGCATTTAGTTAACACCTGGCATCTCTGCTGCAGCAGAGCAGTGTATACTTTGAGAAAACAAGCTTTGGCCTGGATGAGGGGTTTCCCAAAGCAACGCTAGTGGATCCAATCGGGAAAGTGCCATAGTTACATTTGGAAAGTACAGGCTGGCTTTGAGCCAAATACAAATGCCTTTTATTGTGTTGTAAGTGCATAGAGCTCATCATAACTACATTACAGCTTAAAATGTTTGCTCAGAGACTGAGCAGCTATATGGAATGTAATTGTAGAGGCATGTAGGTTCATTCTATAATAATAGGTCATTCTACTAAAAAATAAAAATAATCTATTCATTACAGTACATACAATACATGTCACTATTACCTATATGTAATTATATATATATATATATGTGTGTGTGTGTGTGTGTGTGTGTGTGTGAAGTATACATTTTACGATTTAGATATTGTGCAAACTGTATAATAATAACACTAATAAGAACAATAATAAAATAATATTTTTTTTCTACTGATCTTAAAAACACGGCCAGTAAAAAGTGTACTACAGATATGTTTAAAAAATTCTTTTTCAAAATTGTGAACATTTATTATCGTATTAACATGCAGAGTAATATATGAGTTATTTCAGTCTAAGACATTGCCTGACTTCAGAATGCAAAGTGATCTCCCCCCCCTCCTGCACTCTATTTGAAGAGAGCTTTTCATATGAACTTGAAACAGCACCTCCAGGCAGATCCACATTAAAACTGACAGGAAAGCACCTTCCAGAAGGGGCTTTTAAGCGCACAGGGGGGTTTTGTGATCCATCTCAACCCCAGTCACCTTCATCTTGCCCTCTGTGTTTACGATACAGATCTTCTAACAGCCCGCTGAGATCAATGGTCAATGCAGGATGATTGTGCTTCGAAGAAGGCTTTTGCAGACACGGATTTGTCCGTGAGCACGAGAGCCACAAAGATCTCAAAGCCTGTTTAACAATATAAAATCATCCTCCAGGTGGTCCAGACGGAACAAACTCATGCTAGTCGAGAGACTGAAGGTTGGGTCTTAAGAGTGTGAATGGAGCTTCACTCGTCTTTTGAAACGGCTCATGCCCGCTTTTTTTGCGGTCCTGTCTCCTTTGATGTTGAGGTTGAGATGTTACACCAAAGAAAAGCTTTGTGGGAAGTTTTCCATGTGCTGGTATGTCAGCTGAAGTAATGGCTGTTTTGACATGACTGGTGCAGAAACTTTAATCTTGGTATCATTCATGTGTCATTCACTGAAAAGAACAAAATGATGACTTTTTTTTTTTTACGTCAAAGCACAAAAAAAAGCACACTCCGGATGCTCTGTGGTTCTGACTGTGGCCCGCATTTCTGTGACATTGTATGTGCTGATGAAACATGGACCTTTATTGTCTTATCTTGAAACCAACACCACAATGTATCCATCAGCGACGTAAGAGTAGCGTGCAAGAGTGTGTGTCTCCAAGGATCTGCAGCAAGACTTTGTTCTTCTTTATTTGTTAAACCAGTGTTAAAACACCAAGATATCTCTTTAGGATAATGACAGGCATCATCACGTGGCGTTCAGGCTAGATGTGTGGACCACCAGGAGGAGGTCTTCACATACAGGAATAAAGGTATTGTGATATGAGTCGAACTCCTTATGTTAAGAGTGATTACGCTCTGATTTGCGGTATAGGGACTGCTGGTGCTTTGTCTGGCTCATCTAGATTTTAGATAGAATGCAATGATAAGTGTCATGAAAGAAGCTTGTCATCAGTTTTTTGTGTTATTTTTTCCCTCATGATGATGGCAGCAGGGGGCAGCTGAAAGGGCTCGGAGTTGGCAGAGATGCAGCATGGGTAGACAGGCAGGCACTCGCTGGTGACAGAGCGCCGGAGCTTCTGTCTCTTTGAAGTTTCCCTTGTCTAAGCTTTTCTATTCCCAACTCATGTCTTTAAGAAGAAACAAAATTATTACATTTATTCAGCAAGGATGCATTAATCTGTTTTATATAAATGCTTTCTCTTGAACTTTCCATTCAAAAAGAATTCTGAGAAAATGTATCATGGTTTCTACAAAAATCATCAGCAGCACATTTTTATTTAAAATTTTTTCAGTCCGAATAGAATTAAATGTTTTTTGAGCAGCATTTTGAGCATTCATATTAGAATGATTTATGAAGGACCACGAGACACTGAAGACTGAAGAAATGCTAAAAATTCAGCTTTTAATTTAATTTTCATTAGGGAGTTTTAAAATATGTGAAAATAGAAAACAGTTATTTAAAGTTTTTAGGATATTTTACAATATTTCACTGTAAAAAATGGAGCTGCACATTTTCCCGTTAACAAAACCTTTTGTGTCTCAAATATACTATTTAAAAGACCTACAAATGTACCCCAAATCAAGCCAAAACCAGTCAAACACTGTTGTCTGAACAAAGAATTTCCTGTTGTTAACGTTGTGAGTTCCCAGCATGCATTGCGGCATGAATAAATTATGCAGTTTATGCTGACCTCATTTAAACCTTTTTTGTTGTTTTATCGTTAGTTATATGCTGTACTGTGATGTAAAGAACTCACTGTACTTGAGGTTAGTTTTGAGGCCTAGACTATGTTCAATTATGCCCATTTGCTGGATATCTTAGTCTTGTAAGTTGTTTTACAAACAAAGACAATGTTGTCTACTAGTCTACTATTAGACTTACTTAACCATTAATGTTTTAACCGCTTAAGCACAGGGGCTATTTTGGGGAATTTCGCCTTTTTTTGAAATTACATAAAACACTGTTGAAATTGATTAAAATTATTGTATATAATACAATAATGTCTGTGTTATAATAAAAACAAAAAAAAGAGTCGCTTTTTATTTTATTTTTTGTAAACTGAAATTTGAAAGTGTATAATTCAGGCCC
>JAUCMT010000026.1:12667262-12695110 GCA_032357475.1 Enteromius thamalakanensis
TACATAGTGTACTTTACATGTAAATAACTTTGTTACAGTAAAACAAATATCAAAGTGATTCATATCTGCATAAAATAGAGATTCTAAGCTATGAAATGGTACCACATATGGGGTTATTGGTGCATGCAAAGGGTTAAAAATTCAAGGCACAATTGAATTGAATCGCCGGCGGGTCCACAGAGTTTAAAAAACAAAACAAGTTTATAAAGTGATCAAAAAAGAGACACATGACTTTACTTAGGTTTGAGTGAACAACTTGCTTCAAAGATGAGTAAACTAAAAAACCTGTGCAGCTAGTTGCCTTGAAATTTCAACTTTTCAGTTTTTTCATTTTTGCTGTTTTACTGTAGTTTTTATTCTTTTAGTTTAAATCTGGCACATTTCATTCGTTTAATATATTAGTTTAATTCTGCTATTAGCAAAACAATTTAGGGAAAACGTTTAATTGAAAATTATGCATGAAGTGTGTTTTTGTTATTTGTATTTACTTTAATGACAAAAAATGACAAGGGTCTCATACAAAGACTCGATGATCAGTGTCACAAATTTGCTTATTTAATTTGAAAATAGTGCAAAAGATTTAATAACTATTTTCCATTTTACCTCACTGTGTTTCTTTGTTGTACGTGTGGTGTTGTAGTGAAGACCGACTCATTCAAGTCAACAGTTCTGTCAACATTGTATTCATCCCCTGAAGTGTATTTGAATAAAAGTAAAAATTGTCACACAATGTCACATAAAAACATACCATAGACAGCACACGTATATGACTGAAAATGCCCTAAAAAGTAGCAATACAATGTATTCATTCATTGGTGAGGCTATATATGATTTTATTATGCACAGTAATGCTCTAAAGCAACTGGAGTGTACACTTTCACAAAATAAGCTATTTGCTGTTCTTCTTCTTATCTGCACTGCATAGCACAGCATTAATGCCATCTAATATTTCCCCCATATATCCCACAACGTGCACAACCCTATGTTATCAGTTCTGCATGTCAATGTCAAGCTTAAAAAGGCTATTTCCTCTTACCTAGAATGTTACCTGTATGTACCAAGGCCAATATTATAGCTGTCATCTCTGCCCAGTGCTCCCTGCATAAAAGAATCTTTTGTTTCAGTTGTAATTTAGACATTATTCAGCTCTCAGGTGCGCACACACACACAGCAGACAGTGGCGGGGAACACTATATCTGCTCTTGAACATGGCGTAACTGTTTCTCGTTGACAGAGTGGGATTTCTCAGCAAGACATCACTACATGTTTAATTCCCTGCTTGCTTTTCTTGTAAAAGCTGGAAGGCATGGAGATTCACATACACAGCCAACGCTGGTGAGGAATGTATTCCCACGATCGCTTTTACATCTACAGCAAGTCAAAAATGCTCACTCTTTTCTTTTTTCCACAAGCGCTCAAGAACGTAAGAAAAACATATGATGTCTTGAAAGTGACAACATAAACCTTTACTGTTTCTCGCCTCAAGGCAGCGGATTGTGCACACTGTTGTGATTGGTCACCATCTCTGAAGCTCATCTTGGAGCTCACACCTCTTTCTCAAAGCAGAGAGATGCTTTTGTTTAAAAGGTGACAGGGGAAAGTCAGACTAAGCAGCGCTTCAGCTCTTCAAAACCTCAGAAAAGCCTTAATGTGCACACAGAGCTACTTTGATCTGCTGATTCTTCCACATCTGCAACAAGCTTGGAATAAATCTGAATAGCTGTCACTGTTTTTGGTGTTAGAGTGGGCCATGTGAAGTCAGAGCCGTAGAGTTCCTGGAATTATTGGCTGTGAGAAAGAACAGTCCTGTAGATGTTTGCAAAGTCTAGCTGCTTTTCTGACAAATAAAAGAGTTTTTTTTTCTTTTGAGGCTGCTCAAAATCTGTACATGTTTGGTACTATTTATGGCATCTCATGCAGGCATCTCTTGGGACCAGTGCAGGGATAAAATAATGTTTTTTTGTTGTTGGTTCTACACAAATTGTCAGCATATTTGTGCAAAATCTGGTGTAACTCTTTCCTTAAATCTAATTTTAGGAATGTAGCTGTCCTACATTTATTTATTTATTTTTTATTCCAAGCAAAGTCTGTTCTGTCTGTCATGCTAAAATAATAGCATTGCAGATCGTAAACTGGCGATGGTGGAATAAATCATGCAAACTGAATGTGAATGAATATAATTAGTGCTGTCAAATGATAAATTGCATCTAAAATAAGGTTATAATGCATAGAAGTTTACATACATTCAGTATATAGTTTGAAAATATTTATCATTTGTGTGTATTTGCTGTAAGTTTTTGTTTACATATATGTGAATACTGTGTATATATACTATGTAGATATGTATATATATATATATATATATAACAAACACATGCATGCATATATTTAAGAAATATATGTTATGTTTATAAATGAAATATAAATAATGTAAAATTAAGAATATAAATATTTATATTATTTTATGTGTAAATATTTTTAAAATGTATTTTATATTCACAATAAATTCACGCACATATAATGTAAACAAACAGTTTTATTCTGGACAGTTTTAATCATTGAACAGCACTTATAGATACTTAATAAATACATCAAATAATATACATAAATATATACATAATACATTTATGTTATGTAAAAAAAATATTTTGGATGCTATTAATTGTGATTTATCATTTGACAGTACTTAATATAATATTAAATATAATATATGAAAGAAAACCTGAATTATTCATTTTCCTGTTTTTCTTTTCTTTTTTTGGCAGGGAATGGCAGGGCAGAGGGCAGAGGGGGGTGTGCATACATTACTGTGGGATAATTAACATCTAAAGCACTGGGTCATTCTGTGTAAGGAAACGCTGGCACATGCATTCTTCAGCTGCTCACTCGTCTTTAATTGATCGCGATATCTCCACTGGATCTATATGGGAAGGGTATTAAAAGATTAACTGAATCTTAACCAGAATATTGGCTTTTGATTTAAACTCTCTATTTGGAGCAAGAGGATGTAATTTTAATGCTTATCTATTACCCGAGACGACAGCGCTGTATGTTGGTGGGAACTCCATCTATACCTATCTGCCTAACAATTTCCCCTCCAGATAATTACGGCTGGGGTCAGATTGGTCTCAGAAGCCAAACTTCAAATCAGATGACAGGAAGTTTTTCCAAGCACTTCTTAGAAATAACATTTTAACCCCAATTTAAAGCAGTTCAGTTCAAAGGAAGAAAACACAATACATTTTTTTAATTGCTTGGTAATAATCTTTGCCTATTCATTTATTATAACCTTTATAGCCCAGTTTTAGTATGGAAAAATGCAAATTAGCACTGATTCCACGTTCAACAGATTTATTTTAATGTTTTTGAAATAAGTCTTTTATGCTCACTAAGGCTGTTTTATACAATATATTATTATCTATTTTAATATATTTCAGAATGATATTTATTCCTATGATTCAAAACATCATTACTCCAGTCTTCAGTGTCACATGATCTCTCTGAATTCATTCTAATATGATGATTCAAATGTTTATCTTCATTCTGTTATATAACTACATACTATTCTCTGATAAACAGAAAGTTCAAAGAAACTGCATTTATTTATACATTATAAATGTCTAATCAATCTCTATTCAACAGTAGTATAGAAGTAGTAGTGTATAAATTTGAACAGCGGTACATTACGTTTTTATTAACTTTTTTTAATTATATATGAAGTTATTAAATATTTTAATCACATGAAAAGTAATCCCTAAATCAGCTTGATATTAGACTGGGAAATGCCCATAGAGACATCTGACCTGAACTGTATCTAATGAGTGACCTTTCCATATCTAAATCTCACATTTCTAATTCACCAGGTTCCCTCCAGAAATTCTTCTGCATGTCAGATGGTATACATCTTATCACCTTGTGCAGCATCTTGTTGTGGTAGCTTGTGTTGCCTTTGATATCGGAGAACATAGAGGTTTCACCAAAATAAAGGCCTCCTTTGTACTCCGCTGATTAACTTCTGTACCTGAGCTCCCTGATAAGGCCCGAAAAAAATCCATCCTCATGAAGCCGACAACCGTGGATCCTGTTGGTTTTATTTATTGAGTTTTCTGTGACAGCTTTGGATTTTATCCAGTGCTTGAAAATGCATACTATTGATGCCTGTTATTTTTACCATCACATCATAATAACAAATATACGCTTTTTAAACACTTTTCTTTCTCATTGGAAAAACTTGTAAACATCTTACATCCAGGGTTGAATCTTATTTTCTTCTTAGGTATACTTGTGGTCTTCTGAGCTCTTTAAGAGACTTAAATATGTGTTATGAACTATATTAAACAGATAAAAACTACAAAGCACATGTAAAAGGAGCTCCTTCTGCCTGTGCACATTTGATCTCAAGCCATTTGAATTTGTCATTGTTCGTTGTTCTAATGAAATGTAGAGGCCTGAGGGCATGTACTCCAGAAGACCAGAAGGGAGATCACATTAAATTTATTTGGATGTGGGTTTATTAAAAAAAGCCAGGGATTTTCTCTTATTTTGTTGTATAAATAATGTATCTTGACAAAGGGATGGGAAATATACATGTCAGCTACTCCTCAGCAAATTGGTCTGCATCTTTCTTGCAGTAAAAATGATTGCACAAGTCACTCTTACTTTTCTCCATGCAATTGACTGTGAAGTGTGTTTTTGAAGTCCTTCACAACAGCTTACACTTCTGCAGCTCACCAACCACAGTTGAATGTATTTTGAACAATCGAGTCTTATGGACAGTTGATGTATCAATGTGTCCTATGGTGTGACAGAAAATAACCTCTAATGTTGAAAATAAACCTCTCTCATGCTATTTGTAACTCTAAGAAGGAAGATTTTTCTCATGCTGTTTGAATGTCACGGTTTTTGTTTTCTACTCTTTTGCTATCTCATACCATTTTTATTTGTCAGCTGCCATATTTTGACACTATTATCTAAACAATCTTGCCAATTCAGAGATTTCTGAAAATTTAATCCATGATTTTGGTGCTGTTATAGCACCTGTTTGATATACAGAAACATGAAATAAATCACTTCTATTGCTCTTTTGAAAGTTGTGTTGGATGGAAAAGTCTGATGCATGAACAAACGATTTAGCAGAATAATTATTTAATTAGCAAATAATACATCAAATCTATAGTGATATATATACGGAGAGCCACCGATCTATTAGCTAAAAAGTGATAATATCATCAGGCCGTGATGATTTAACCCCTGACCCCATCTTCCTATGCTGCCTGTGATAGTGTTTTCAGACACGTCTGGTGTCTTGTCAGAACCTGCAGCGCTTAGCCCTATGATTTATAAAGTGTCTTGATGGGAGCGTTTTAATTGCGTATGTACACATTGACAGGTGGCCGCTCTTTTTGATATTTACGCTTTGATCTCTGTATATACGATCACTGCAGGCCATGTCAAAGAAACCAAGACTCTACACATGGGATTTCACCAAGTAAAAACATCCTCTGGATTTCAGGTGCCACTACAGCTGATGATGATGTAGACGGAAAAGACAGCTACATAACATATGGTGTTTTGGTTTCATTAAATTGAACTGAGCCATAACAATCACTGTCATAACAGAAACATGAAACCTCATATTAACGAAAATCTTGGCTTTTATTTCCACTTTTCTTGCATCAAAATTTTAATTTATATTTATGTATATATATATATACACACACACATTAGTAACTAATTAGTTTGTCATTTCACACACACATACACACACATGCATATACATATACATTGCATATACAATATATCAATATACATATATATTAATAAATTGATATTTTAAAAGTAATTTGTCTGTTGACCCTGACAGTTTTTTTTTTTACATGTTTCCTTTAAAATTCCTTGTGCTACAAAACATAATCACTTGATTTATTTATTTTTAAACTTAAAATAGTAAGAGAAAGAGTTACTGATTTCTCAACAAAATCAACCACCGTCCCAATAGAGGAGGAGACTATTGATTTAGGCAACTGGAATCCTGACAAGCACTTGACAAGCGGAAATAATTTCTCCTCAACGGACGTCAATAGGTTCTGATGGGGTTATTAAAGGGAATCAAAGATATTTGCATTTAGACAACGAGCAATTTGTCATGTAAACCGAAATCTCCTCTCACCCTTGAATCCAAAGGAACCCTTGGAGGAACCGAATGAAAGTTAATCAGGAATGTATTGCACAAAACACATGATGAATGAGCTGCTTTAATGCTGAGCCAGGTAAGCAAAGCAATCTCTCTGCATCTTAATCGGTGTAATGAGTTCACAGAGTGTTTTCTGATGTGCCATTAATGCTTCAAAATCAGTTCAAAATGACTGCAGAGCATTTCATGCTAACAGTGCATTCTGGAAAAGGGATTTTGCGACACAATCTCAAAGGTTTTCTTCTGCGGTGCACTCTGTTCATTGCACACTTAACACAGAGCATGACAAATTCCTCTCACCTATCAGTTTTCCTTGGCCTACAAGGCAGTCCTCTGCTAAACCCTCCTTTATTTTGTGCTCTTCTTGTTTTGTTATTTTACCTGGCAGTCCAGGTGTGAAGGGGTGAGGCCATGGAAAAACATTCAATTCTGCAGGCTTGTCATGAAAGAATCCATTGATTGACCTCTCCATCAAGAAGCACAATGACAAATGGGTTAGCAATTTTCCGCCTCACTTATGGCCAACAATGCACATTTCCACTTTCACTTGCTAGCATACAGTGCACATACCTTTCTATGCAAAC
The DNA here is from genome assembly GCA_032357475.1 of Enteromius thamalakanensis. Classification (NCBI taxonomy): domain Eukaryota; kingdom Metazoa; phylum Chordata; class Actinopteri; order Cypriniformes; family Cyprinidae; genus Enteromius; species Enteromius thamalakanensis. The sequence goes on from JAUCMT010000026.1 coordinate 12,674,040, forward strand.
TGCAATCTACCTTTTTTTTACATGTTTTTCAGAATAAAGTCAACATTTATAATGTTTCATTGACCTCCTCAAAAAAGTGACCCAGGTTTGCAAAGTGTTAATCTCATCGTTTTTGTATTAGCAGGTAAAACAAACACTAATGATTTTCTGCTTCACTCAAGGATGTTATTGCATGTTCTAGCGGCTGATTGAATTACTCAGAGTGCTTTAAGTATGTTTTGGGTGGAAATTATGAAAATTAACCAATTGACCTTTGTGTTGACCTTTAGGTTAAGGGAGCTTTGTGGGAAAAGCCTGCTGTGGAGAATCAAAGACATCTATAAAATAATCTCTTCTGCTGTTGAAAAATAAATAAATAATGATATCTGATCATTTGTTATATTTTAAAAAAATCAGTGGTTGGTTGATCTTATTAAGTAAAGAAGGTCCTATTCATTTTCTTAAAGTCACCGGATATCTCTGATACTTCTGAGCGCTGCAATTTTCAGGCCGTGAGCAGCTTCTGTCCTCAGATCAGACATGTCCTATAGGGATAAGCTGTCACACTGCTGGGAGCCTAATTGATGCCTCATGCTTTTGAGGAGCAATTATGGTGCCCAAATGTCAAGAGCTAATTTGTGGCTTTATAATGTGGACACATGGGCCAAGGAGAGGGCCAGATGCGGACCCCTCTGGGAGAATCGGAATAGTTTGCTCAGCAGATGTGAGATGGTCTCCGTAAAAAGTCTGGGGGTGGGGAAGAGCCTTTCAGACAATGTGAAGCCTAATGCAGAGATGCTCAAAATGACAGTTTTCAAAATGAGCTATTTTGCTCATTATGATGTTTGGTTTTTAGCATACATCGTTTTCACGCTCTGAACTACAGTCCTATTGTTTATTCGTTTGCAAAAGACATGTTTAGAAATTGCCGGTTACTAAATACACGATAGAAAAAGACATGCAATGTTGTAAGAGGTGTTTAAAAGTCTTAAAATGCATAACCACTAGTTGGATCGTGTGAGTTGCTCCTGATGTCTCCTTGGTGATGCAAATAACAGAACAACAATTTCGCTACAGTTGACAGCTTAAGAGTCAAAAGTCAATATAAAAACATCACATCTTCATTGCCTACTTGAGGAGTGGTAAGACGTGCCGTACAAAATGTGGCAAGGTGACGTGCCAAAAAGGCGTGAAAGGATATTATTAAGTCCTCTACACCTACAACATGTTACTCTACACAGAAGGATCCTCAGGAAACCTTGTAAATAGTTATTATTTCTTCAAACATGTTTTATTAAAAAGTTTCGACTCTTAAGGACCAGACTTTAACAATTTAACCCCGCGTTTTACCTTAGTTGTGAACTGCTGTGAATACATCAAGGAGATTTAGAGTCATATGTTCAACTTTTATGAAACTTTTATGAGTTTGGCAGTAATCATATACTTTTTATTGCGTTTAAAAAAAAAGGGTATGCAATTGCGATTCACTTTCGATAAGTTTACTTTTAAAAAAGCTTACATTTCAACGTTTCAGAATGACATTGCATATTTGCGTAAGTGTCCAATTAAAAGTATAATAAAGACTTTTTAACTTTATGCTCACCAAGACAGCATTTTTTGATCACAAATACTGTAAAAAAAGTAATATTGTAAAACATTATTACATTCAAATAACCAGAGTAATAGCTGCAGAAAATTCAACTTTGCATCACATGACTAAATTACATTTTCAAATATATAAAATAGTAAACAGATGATGATATGTAATATAATAATATTTCTGAATGTTTACTTTATTTCTAATCAAATAATCATAGGAATCACCCAATTCCCAGAAATAAATTAATTATATAGATTAATATAGATTTTTTTTAACCTACACTGTATTTTTAAACTGATTGTTTAACATTGTCCTTTGGCTTTAAAGAGGTCATTTATGCAGAAGGGCTCCAGATAAACAGTTGCTGAGGATATTGTCAGACACCACCCATGTGCAAACACAAATCTGCCCTGAGACTACAACTTAAAACACCAGGTGAGACTTTGCCACTTCCCCCAGCCTGTAAAGATATGAATTATGCACTATTGTAATCCACACGGACTACAAAGCTTGCGAGGCTGTATTTCCATGGGTTTGCATGACTCCCTCCCCATTTTCACAGCTGACAAACACAGGGCCTTGAAGATCAGAGGCCCGGGACATGCTGACATGTGCTGTGGGAACACCTGCAATGTCTGATTGGGCCACAGAGACAGATCCCTCACTTACACACCTGTCTGTGGACCCATGCCACTCTCTCTCACACACACACACACACACACACACACACACACACACACACACCTATCTGCTAGAGTTTCTTTGAGAGCTCTTTGAGGCCACGTCTGAGGTGATGAAAATAAGGGTGCATCCATTAAGTGTATGAGGCAGGGCTGGGAGAGGGCATGGATGAAGGATTTAAGTGTTGCCTTTAAAGTGCCTCGGACCACCTGCTAGAAGGACAGACAAAGGCATCTATTTCAGCTCAGACAGACAAAAAAATATTAGTTCTTTAAGTGCCAAGGAGTATTTCATGACATGAACTTTCTTGTATTAAAGCTGTGACCTAATAGCTACTGTGACGATGCACACTAAAAAAAAAAATTTACATGAAATATAGGGAAACATTAACATTTTATTTATTAAACCATGTTTTACAGACTTAATCAAACCTGTACACGATAACAGAAATCAGAGCACTTGTGAGTTTTTAATTTTACAATGAATCTTTCAGTTCTGTAATGGAGCGAAGCTCATATATTCCCACTCATCCTCCACCCTCATATATCTGTAGTTAACAATCACTCTATGGTTTTAAGATGGGGAAAATCCCATATTGTAGCTCCGGTAAAATGTTACAGGTACACTCATGCTATGCTAAGACAGAGCCTGGCTCACCATCACAGAGATACTGAGATCACAGACTATATCTTCATGCTTCAACATAAAATGTCCTCTCATCCGTTTAGAAACTGTGTATAGATGTGCCTCTTTAGTCACTGTTGTTGAAATGTCTCATTCAGCCGTTAAACAACATTCAGAAAGGTTTAGCCCGTGGTGTTTAAACCTCATATCATCTTCCCCAGAGCTTCTTGCTTGGTTTCATGTAAAAATGCTGGTACAATCTGTCAAAGAAAACAGAAAGCCTAGTGGGGCTTATATATAGGAGGAATTTAAATAAAAATAAAAGTTTTTTCATTTAAAAGTGTATTTAAACTTTTTAAATCTAATTATTCTTGCAGACTGCACAGCAGATGCAATTTCTCTTTATAACTTTGCCTGGTGTATTTAGCAGGCATCATTACTAAGCATCAGCTGAGATTACTCCAACTTTGGGCTTGACCCAAAAGAAAAGGTCAGTTTTTATTTCACTCAGATTCAGTGATTGTGTAGCTGTTACCTGAGAAGGTCTCGCAAAAGAACTTTGATGCTGATGAGTGCAGGACAACCCTGGGTCTCAGCTAAACAGCAGCTTATAAAGAGATAGTTGAGCCAGAAATGAAATCGTATTCAAGTCTTTTTAAAACCTGTGACTTTCTGTTGAACACCAAAGAAGATATTGTAAAGAACATTAGTAACTAAACAGTTTTTGTCAGCACTGGTCAAAGAAAAATCTAAGAAATATCATATTAATATAATGACATTAAATCTGTCCTTTTTTCCTTATATCTTTGTTATTATTATTTATTATTTATTTATTTTGGATGGTAAAATCCTCCAGATATTTTCATAATCTGTGGTTGTCGTATATGTTAGAACTCTATTGGATCTTTTATGTTTTCCAGATAATAATAATTTCAGAATGAAGAAATTATATAAAACAAAACAAGCTTTTTAATGATAATACTTGATTTAATGGCCTGTAAAATATACTGTGCAGCATGCCATTCCGGGAAATCGTGCTTGAAACAAATCTATTAAAATCACAGAGTCTTATGGCATTCTTCATACATTTGCAATAGAAAATCACAATCTTTCTTGCCCTCCGTAATATCATAGCAGTGATAATATAAAAAGAACAGCTTTGCTACTATTTCAAAGCATCTTCTACTGTTTGGTCTAATAAAAAAATCTACTAGATGTAAAAATATATATTTATATTTTCAAATAAATAAATACATACAATAAATATGTGTATCAAGAACTGTATAAATAACATTGTGTGAGATGGCATCTCCTGTTCTCCACCGTCCCAGTTCTGTCATCTCTGAGCATCATGTACGCATTGTTCCTTCAAGTCCTTCTAAACGCATATAGAATATTTCCAGAGCAAAGCAGCACCATGTTTAAAACCTCCAAAACCCTCAGTTCTGGTTTTCATGGACATGTTATGCTACTAGTCAGCAACAAAGACACCAAAAATAGGGAGTCTTTCGAGACTGTTGCCTTCACCGTCAGTACTGGCCCGTGCATTTCCAGAGCACTTCTCAGGTTTGGACACAACTTTAGCATCTCCACCTCACGTAGAGAAGAAACTAGGTATCCTTCTCGGCCCTCAATTGGAATAGTCTCAGCTGTGTCCGAGCACTTCTTTGTAAAGTTCTGGAACTTTTTCAGGGTCCACTGGTCTTGGAAGAAAGTGAGTGAACTTTTGATGTCTCCTAGATTTTGTCCCATCACGTGGCGTGCCGTCCTTGTTGAGAGCCACAAAATATTTTGCTCCTCTCTCCCCATGCTTGTAGAGATTAGAAGAGTATGTGTTGTACCAGTTCTCCTCAAACTGCTCACGGAAGACACATTCTGCTGTGAGTTTCTCCTAAGAAAGCAAAAAAAAAAAGTGTGAGTGAAATAATTCAAGCATATTTAATAACACAGAGAGAGCTGGTCAAAATGATCAAACAGATGTGCCATCTACTGGACCTGAATAAGAACAACAATCATGCAGGATACTATTTGGTGGTAAAAAAGTCAAAATTCTGCTTACAGAGCCATAAAGTTCTCCCTTGTCATTCATCCCAAGATAGAGACCACTGTCCACTCCACGGATGCTTATTAATCCAACTGCAAGGCTTATGAATTCCAAAATACCTGGAGAAGAATAAATCAATTGTTCAGGAGATGTTCTTTGAAGTCTGAACCCTCATCACACTTGAGATGCAATGCATCTGCATAGACTAATATAGAGTGAGAATAACAAAAGTATCTTATTTTATTAATTCTTTGCCCGTTATATTCAGAAAATGACCACTTTCTACTTTGGAGTTGTTGATTTATGTTTACAAATTGGATTTTACTTTCTTCATATCAAGTTATTGAATTTGTATGTTCTTTAAAAGTGACCAGAACAACTTTAAGTTGACCAGGGGAGCGCCCATATTTTTTAAAAGCGTACTGTCAAAATGGGTACATATATCATAATTCATATTCTTTTTAAACTATCAAACATGCTGAAAAGAAAGTGGGAAATTACCAAAACGACTGTGGTCCTTTCTCGTGCCCTGCACCTTGCCATCCGGGAGTATTTCAAGGTGAAACCCAGTCCTGCAGTACAACTGTCTTCTCCGCAGGATCCCTTTCAAGTGCGTTAGATCTGCGGAGGTGCTCCGTGACAGTCTCTCTGCTGGAACTAAATGATCATTCAGCAGCCCGAGGTTTTCTCCTAGAGGTGGTAGGAAGAACTGTGATCCGACCTGTCCGAAACCCTCCAAGCTCTGTAAAAACGTCCCGATCTCTCCAATAGCTGCCATCACAAACCGACAATCCAGCAGAAGCTGTTAGAGAAACTTGATCTGGATGTATATGGTGAAGCAATCGTCCAAAGCTATACGTTACGACGAGTAATATCCATGCGAGCACGTCACTTGTAGTGGATCCATGCTGAGCGCATATGAAATATCACTTGACTCCTGCAGATTAGGTATACAGACATATCCAGTGGGCAAGAAACTTAGTCACTGCAAAGAACTGACTTCAGGCAAGTCCTTAATTTCTGCTCTCATGCCTCGTCCACATGCTGGCCGGTGGTGCTTTCTGACATGAATAACTGTGGAGCAGGTACGAGGCAGCAGGTATGTGTTGTTGTGGGAAGTGCTTTGCGCAGTGAGTGGCTGCTGTGCGCGCGGGGCAGGTGCAGAGATCGGGCTTCTGTGGGCGGGACATCGGTTTGGTCCAGCCTTGAGTTTTTGCGCACAATCTCAGTTGTGTGAGTTTTAGCTGATGTCTATGTTTGTGTGGCTTTGTACAGGCTATACATCTCACAAGCAGAGTACAAGTACAGAGTACACATTATGGGAAGCCAGTGAAAAACAACTTAAACGTTCTGAGTAATTGTGTAGATATTGTAGGGAAGAATTGTGGTAGAAATTATTTCACAACAACAACAACAACAACAACAACACACACACACACACACACTATATTACCAAAAGTATTTGGAGACCCCCTTCTTTAGAAAAAGGCACTTCCAAAGCTGTGGCAAAACAGATGGAAACATAATTCATGTGTTTGCTAATTGTATTTCCACCTCTGTTCACTCATGACTGTACCCATATGTCCATATGTCAGTGGTGTTTGGTGATGAGTTATTGGCTCAGGGTCTGCATTTAAAATCAGGTACCACACTGACTGAATCAATCATTTCTTTTTAAACCATATAAACAGAGGCATTGTCATGTTAGAATAGAAAAGTATTATAAAATTAAAAGCACACAGTTTCCTGGAATATCATTAAATGCATAAATATTAAGGCATCGTCCCGACGTAGTCTGATCTGTTTATCAATATAGTGTATATGTGTGTGGCCTATATACAGTATGTACAGGTATGTTTATACAAATGCATTCTATCTATCTATCTATCTATCTATCTATCTATCTATCTATCGATCTATCGATCTATCGATCTATCTATCTATCTATCTATCTATCTATCTATCTATATAAAGAGAGATTGTATAAGTAGTATAAGTACATATTTATAATAATGCTTATTACATATTTATTTCAGTATAAATTACAATGTAAGTTACAATATATAGTTATTTTACTATTGTAACTACAATACAATACAACTACAGTTGTTATTAGGGTATAAATAATATGATGCACTTCTGAACCTATGCAGATATAATATAATCAATATTTCATTTTTAGACAAATATGACAATCTACAAATTTGGAAGTCCTTCTTGGAAGGTGACCAATGATAACTGAATTTAATCTTTTTCTTTAAGTGGGGTGGTTAACTTGATAAAATAGCAGTGTGACACAATTATAGATTTCTACATTTGCCCGCTTCCATAATTGGGCATTTATTGCTGTGGGAGTGGGATTTGTTTATATGTAGATTATTTGTTTTATGTGCTTTTGTATGTTCACAAGTATGAACGTTTGTGGAGGTCTATAAGCACACCATATGAGAGTGTATGCATCATTACATTGATTACAGTGTCAATACAGTGCCCCCCACCCCCTTTCTTTTTGACTGGCTGGCATGGGGGTAGTATAGTAGTATTTTAGCTGACACTTACCAATGCAAATTTTAAGAATGTAAAGAAACCGTGAATAAATAAAGAAACACCTTTTAACAGACGCTGAAACGTGGTATGTTGAGGTCTGAGGGATTTAACTATGACTTCTAACTATGACCTGAATAGAAAGGACAGAGTACTGCAAATACAGCTGCTAATGTGTTGATGCACCATGTGTTGCTATAGCGAGGGCGCATGCTTCATCTCGCGATGAGTGAGCGCGCGCTCTGCCCGCGGTGACACAGTCATGATGGCCGCCGTGCGTCGCTTTCTGGCTCTTCGAAACAAGTTTACCAGCTCTACAAACGGTTTAAGCCTCTACTTTAACAGCAGACAGTCATCGAGGGAAAGAGTTTTGAGGCGTATAGGGACAGGACTGTGTATAACTGTCGGTGGATTCGCGTTTGTTTACTACCAGCACGATGCGAGCCTGCGTGCATTGATTTCTCCGCTCCCAGCAGTGGCTGCCAAAGAGAAGGTATTTTAAATCTTAGTTGGCTACATTTTGAAATGTTTGCGTTTGTGTTTACACTGAACATTTCTATAGCATTCCGGTTTTGTATTATTCCCAAAAACGTAATATTGGTGTGCCTACAAAACAGTCGCTCTCCACTAGAGAGGTGCTGAATTCGGGTTCCTAATTCACCGGTCAGGTGATGCACTGTAATTCTATAAAAAACACATATTAAAGAAATATTGGAGCACATGTAATAGGTATTGTAGGCTACGTGTTGGATATTTGTCAGGCGTTTTTTTTTTGCATGCGTTGACTTGTGCTCTGAAAAGGTCATTTTACTAAGCATGCAAATTAAGTCAACAACTATTGGTGTTTCCTAAACTACAGTATTTTACTTAAACTCCTATTGTGAGAGAGTAATCTGTAATTAAGCCTTCGTAGTACTATCGTGAAGTTTTTCTTTTGCTATCTGAACAAATGGGAATGCAAAAAATATATTTGTGGTACTCACCCATTCACTGCTCTTCAAGTTAACCCAACTATGACAATTTCCGCTGCAAAGAAACCCAGAAACTGTAATATGAGGCCTTTTAAAGTCGCTTGTAGACAAAAAATAACCAATACTATGAAAGAAAACTATATATATAACTACAAACTATATTGTGCTACAAGGGTCATTCGCACATATGTTTGTCTTATACCACACATTATTTATTTTTTACCTTTAAAATGCGCTATTATATCCTCATCTGGATTATGTTTAAGAGCCTCTGGTACACATACTCTTGGTTTTGACTGTAGTCGAAAAAGCATTTATCAGACTGTTATCAGATTGATCATTAAACCACAAAAGATTGAATTAGTCTTGACTCTGGCCGCACTGTTCCCTTTTGTTTTTGTACTCTTATCTGCTTGGGTCAGACATAACCTTGAGTTGTGGATTGAGACGCAGGAATCCAGGGTTGAGGTAACTGGAAACGGCAGCTTGGCAGCCGGGGTCAACGTTTGATGGGGGTAATAAGTAGCAGGGCACACATTCCCAGGGTGTTTGCACAGTGCCCAGTGGGCCTGGCTGCCGGCCACTTTAGAGTGAGAAGAACACTGTCCTCTTGATATTTCTGTGAAGTTTCTGTGCATATGTTTTTTTTGTACAGGAGGAGGCCATCCACTGAAGGAAGGAAAATAGAGATGGCAAGCACTTTCTCCAATGTCACATCTTATCTTATATTTATGTGTCCTCTAACTGAGATGTTAATTTGCTTAATTATAGGCCAGTGCATCTGCTGAAGATGAAGAGGTTTCCATGTCAGCCCATGAGCACAGGTTCAGGCTCTTTAGTTCACTGGAGTATGATGGACAGCTTTACATGACTCCCCTCGACTTCATTGAGTCTGTCACTATGAGCGAACCAAAGAGTGAGTTGCACAAACAGTTAATATTCCTTGTTCGAAGAATACATGAACTTATCTTATTAATGTATAACCAAAGACTGCCACATGAAGCTCTCAGATTCAGAATGTCTAACAAACAGCCAGAAACACTAGTTCTGATTATATTATTTAAAACAGTTGCAAGGTAAAACAGTAACTAAAGTGCTGTACAACATAATAATCAAAGGTAATAACACATTCAAACAACATCAACATCAGCTCTGATTGAGATTAATAATTACATGGAATCCAAAACGTCAGCTTATGGAGAACGTTCTCAGAACTTCCACTGATGTTATGGAAAAGTTATGAGCAAACATTCATCAAGTAATGTTAGAAGAATTTTTGTTTAAAGTTATCTGGTTATTATTAATATTCTAAAGATATTAAAACAAAACGTTTCTATGTTGCTGATGAAACGTGTCATGTTTTTAAATATTTCTATTTGTTTTAGAATATTTAGTGAATATTTAAAGAAATGTTCCTGTAAGGTTTGCAACATCATAAAATGGAATGTTACCTCATTGTTTGCTTAACAACAGCAACAACAAAAGTTCAAAAAATCTTTTAAAATATTTTCCATTCATAAATATGGTTTTCATAACTTAATGGGTTATTTAATTAAAACACATTTTTGTTAGCTGGACAAAATGACTTTGCCCAGTTGACTTAGTCTTAGCAAAAAAAGGAGTAATTCACCCCAAAATAAATTTTTTATCTTCATTTACTCCCTGTCATGTTGTTCCAAATATAGCCTGATTTTTCGGTTTAACAAAAGAGAATTTTTGAAGTAAGTGCTATTTGCTTGTTTCATTGAAGCATTTAGGTTTAAACAAGAAGGCAAGAGCACACTTAAAGAATAGTAACAGTGGCTATGGATCACAGATCATTTACAGTAGTGTTTTTGTGAACCATGGCTTATTCTTCAGATTTGTTCATTTGTGGATTTCAACCATTTTTAAACTGAGCAGTAAATAAAGACAAAACGTACATTTTTGGGTGAACCTTTTATTACCAATATTTGCCTCAGTGAGGAATAACCCTTTTATCTTAAAAGCAAGTAACCCTGCAGGCATAAAATCAACATATGTAGCCACCACACCTGCATGAAGATAGTCATCTTTCTGCCAGCATACACTTATGACCTTTTTCTGCAACCAAAATCTGAAACCATCTAGACAGACAACTTCTAAACATGTGTGTCAGGTACCGTTGATCTAACCGAATTCATTAAGTTCATATCTCACATAAAGTGGAAAGGCACTGAGATCGGTCCAGATGGTAGAGTTGATATGCTCTATAAATGTATTTTCAGGACCCAGCTATACTTGTAGGGGAGTTGAGTTTCAACCAGTCATGTTTGCTGCTATCTGAAACTTGGACTTCCTGGAATGTGCAGACGAGAATAAAATGTGAACTGTAATATGGCAGGCAAACATTGCATCACGGTCTTTAATAGCATATGCATGACGGAACGAGTAGTGGTATTTATGGTTTTATGCTGTGGCTGTAAAATGCTATTTGACTGCATTATATAAACAGAAGCAGTTCATATTTAAAACTTGAAGTTGTTTGCTTTTTGAAAGTTTTTTTTTGCTTACCACTGTAAATAGTTTTATTTATAGTTTTATATATAGTATATATTTATTAAATTTGAAAACAAAAATAAAATGAATTAAATGTTATATCCTTTATTTTATAAAGAGTAATTCTAATTCTGACAAATCATGCATTTCATGAAATTTCACTGTCACTTATTTGTCATTAATACAGAATTATTGTACAAAAAACTAGCGTGTTAGGCTGTACACTTGACCCATTTTTTACATCTTTTATCTGCTTTCATTTAGAAATATTTTTATGACACACCATAACTAATTATTAACTGTTTGTTTTTTTCTTAGAAAAGAGGTTTTGGAAATCCCTCACAACACAGGTTTGATTTTTATTCTAAATATTTATCTACTTCTGAGAAAATATAAATAATACTGAATATAAATGTGCTTTTTTAAAGGATGTAGACAAGATTCTGTCAGATACACCACCTGTTTGGAAAGGATCATCCTGTCTGTTCCGAAACCTGCGGGAAAGAGGTGAGATCTAATAATTTTATGTAAATCGATTTGTATTGTATAATGCAGTGTATAATGCTTTGTAATTTGATCATTGTTTACTACAGTTAATGCCTCCAGCCAACTTGACTTTGAGAGGATATGCTTTCACAATGCCACGTGTGTGGCAATCATTCTAAATACTGAGTTACAGGAATACAGGAATAGGCAAATTATAGATGATGTAATTACAATTAAAACAGATATTGTGATGTAGGTGCATTTTGGATTCGGTTTTGTTATGCTTAGGCCACCCACATACACAATGTTATGAAAGGCCCGATCCTGAAACTTGGCCTCATGCAGCAGGAGAGTGCACAGGCTGTAAATACTCTCTTATCTCTCAATCAGTCTGACATTACTGTGACTTTGCTCTGGGATAATCACAGATAGGAAGGTGACAAAAAAACACCCAGTGCATAACATGTGGTATGTCGTTTTGAAAAGAAAATAATCACATGCTTAGCCGAGGGGTGCGCCACGCTCGCACAGTCATACTAATCCATAAATTACCCAGCTTTATATTACCCCGAGGTCTCACTTTCTAGACGTGCTTTAAGAAAAAGCAGTGTTTGCCTGTTGTATTTGACATATCAGCAACAATAGGCAAGCAATTTTATGGTATTGCAAGATTTCTGAAAATGGCATGGCCACATTGTGTAAAGAAACAAAGATTTATTAATTTATTAATATTATCCCCCCCCCAGGTCATTTAGAGTTTATTGCATGCAGCCGCAATGTTTTTTTTTTTTTAAAGAATATACATGTTGTTTCTAATTTAACAAAGAATAGTTACAAATTACAAGAACATTTTTAGGGGCTTTCCAAGATGCTAACAGTACATTCCTTGTAATGTTCTTTCTTACACTTAAAACACTCCACATAGTGCATGATATCTCTGCTCAGCGTTGCTCTCCTTGAGTGCCAGTGCCTGGATTTGGGCTTTTAATCCGGCTGTTAAATGTTAAAGCTGCACTTAGGTAAAAAAAAAAAAAAAAGAAGATAGGCTTGATCTGTGAACAAAGCCTTACTTCAGAAAATGAAAAGAACTGTTTGAACTTTGCAGTGTTGAGACTTGTCCTAGTGGCAGCCCCGTATCACTCTGGACAGTATGAATTCTAAGAATGGAGTTGGATTACATCTCCATCACTGACACTCTATATGAATTGTTTCTGTGGAATTCTTTGTGTTCTGACAACTGTTTGTGCTCTTGGGCTGGGTTTCTTTCTGCAAGACTGAAGGTGTGTGGCTCTAATGAAACCTGTCTGGGATCCTAAGACTAAATGCACAGGCAGCCGTTGATCTCTTAAGTAAGTTTTGATTAGTGTAGGGCAATGGTAAATAATCACACAAATGAATATTTGCTGAATAAACCATGCCAATTAAGATAATGATAATGCACTTACGGCAGGTGAAACACTGAAGCAACAAAAATATCTATACTTAAGGCCTAAATTGCTCTGATGGCATCGGTCATGATATTTTTCCAAAATGCTAGAAACATCTTTTTTTTTTATAATCTAAAAATACTGAATTTAATAAATGTAAATGAATCGTAGTTCAGTTAAATTTCAAATGAATTATAAATATTTTTTAAATTAAATTAAGTGTAAAATATGTAATAAATTCACACAAGTATAATTGTGTTACAGTTATATATTTTTACAGTGTTTTATTTTACAGTAATATTACAGATTTGTATATTATGTATGTATATATTTTTATGAATATAATTGTTATATAAATTTAATATATAAATGTTACATATTTGCCTTAAACATATCTTTTTATTTATTCTTATATTTAATGTTTCTTAAATATATTATATAATGTTCAACATCATTATTCCAGGATTCAGTGTCACATGATCCTTCAGAAATCATTCTAATAAGCAGATTTTCTACCGAAGAAACAATTACCATCAATGTTGAAAATAATTGTTGCATAATACATTTTAAATGAATTATTAAATTCATTTTATATGTTATTTTTCTATAATTAATTACATTGAATTCACACATTAAATTAAAATACAACATAGTGGTGAATTCACGAACATCGATACATCAGAATCAGGGTGGGCTGAAATGTGAAAATGTATCTTCTCTATTCTGTTCTACCTTTCTTCTTCATCCGTTTCCTTAAACATTCCAAAGTCCTTTTCCCACAGCACTCAAAGAAGCCCTCCTGAACTATCTGTGTCCTAGTCACTATCATCTCCTTCAAACAAAAGCTTGGGAATGCTTTCAGTGGCAGGAACAATTCTCCTTAAGTCTCTCCTAGACAGAGACCTGACAGTTGTTATTCCTTTCTTCTCCTCTCACACAACAGACCTCAAAAAGGAAAACAAACCTAGATCAGGCATCTGCAATCAGTTACAGATCACTTAAGAATGTTTTACACCTAGGAAAATAAACAGAAGGGGAGCTCGGGAGCCATTGGCCTGCTCTAATTTTGTTTGGGTTTGTGTCCAGCCTGGTTACTTTACGTTTTAACGTCTGTGTTTGTGCAAAGAGAACACCAAACAAGAGAAAAGAACAGGATCCTCTTAGATCTTATCAATGTAAAAGAAGAAAGGGTCTCTAGTTTAAAATGACATTTGATAGTAAAATTTATTTTGAAGGCAGGTTCTGGGATGCTGGAAAACAAGCTTTGTTTGAACTCTTAAAAGGTCATGTTTATGTGCTGTTTTTCAGGTGTCATCGCTTACACAGAGTATCTCTTTCTACTTTGCATTTTGACAAGTAAGTTTGTATTTAGGTTTAATCCTCCAGGCTTGTTAAGCACAAACAACAGTCATGAGAAATGTGGCTGCATGAAGATGTGTTATGTGTCTTTCTTTTGTTTTCTAGAGCCGCATGCAGGTTTTAAAATAGCTTTCAACATGTTTGATGCAGATGGCAATGAAATGGTGGATAAGAGGGAATTCATGGTGGTACGGTTGGTTTTGTTGTAGCTTATTATTAATATGAGTGTCAGATTGCTTAAAGATACATTTCTTCTTTTTTCATTTAGCTGGAAGAGATATTCCGTAAGAGAAATGAAAAGAAAAAAGAGCGGGGAGGAGATTCTGACAATTACTCTCAACTGGTAAGAAATACATTTCTGCCTTCCTGCAAAAATCATTTTACAGTCCTCTGCATGAGGATATTCTTTTGCCATATCTTGATTTGATGTGTATTTGAAATTAATGGAAGGAAATCGTTCTTACAGAAAAAGAAAATTATGTCATGACTTCCAAACCCTTTGTTCTTTCTTATCTGAGCAACAACAAAGCAGACGTTTTGAAGAATGTTCACACTGCTCTCTTCTCTTCAGTGGTGCTCAATAAGAGCAGTCCATACTAGATTTTAGATTTCCAATGTTTGCCTAACATGTGGAAAGACTTTAGCTTGCTTATTTGGGGTTTAAAAAACATACTCTTTAGTCATACCATAGATGGCACTCAAATGAGAACAAAACTTGAGGTAAACAATGACAATATTGTCTTCTTTTGAGCTGCTTTATAGCTAAATGTAATTGTTTGATGGACTTTGCAACATTGGTTACTGAACTGAATTAAATACACTGAAGTGACTCAGGCTGAATAAGAAGACTTTTCACGGTATAGAATTGAATTTATTTTCAAACATAATTTGAATTTGTCACATTTAATGACGTTTGCATCACGGAATCTGTTGCTTCACTGTTAACCTGAATGAAGCACTATATAATTAAAAATAACTTGACTTGAGGAAGAGACTGAAATTGCTTGGCAGCCATGGTCACCATTTACTTTCATTGCATGGAAAAGATCGCTAGGAATTGCTCAATTATTTGTTATATATTTTTAGATTTAATAAATTACTGCATTCAATTGACTAGTAAAGTAACACATTATTTTTTAATTTGCTTAATTTGCATTATTTTTTAACTTTAGTTACTTATAGTTACTTTTAAAATAAGTAACAAAAATTACTGTTATTTTACCTTTTATTGACTGACAGATTCAGTACTCCTCAAAATGTATAAGAACAGTAAAATGCACTGGCAATATACAGTAATTAAGCATGTTTATACAAATATCCTTTATATATTTAATCCCAATGTCTTTGGTTTCAACAATGTCTTTGCTGCTAACAATTGACGATCCAGTTCGATCATACTAAAATTAAAAAAATGTAAAAAAAAAAAAAAAAAAAAAAAAAAAAGTTTGTTTGAGCTGGGCTACTGTACAGATGTGAATTTCCATTTCCTTCAGCCTAAAGCTTATTCTTTTTTTATTTTTACTGTGAAAGCGCTTTTACATTTACTAGAAGTAGAGTTTTTTTAATGTTAAAAACAACTAAGCAAATTTCAAAACTAATGCAAAAGTAATGCAATGCATTGCATTCCACAAAAAGTAATGTAATTAGTTACTTTTTCAGGGAGTAAAATGATATTGTAATGCATTACTTTAAAAGGTAACATTGGTGCCTGTAGACATCTATACAATATCTATCTATTCTCTGCTATGAATTTCTCTTTTTGCATTCCACAAAAGAGGAATAAAGTCAGTTAGAAAGACATGAGCGAACACTCATTTTTAAAACATTTTAACACATCTTTTGGAACAGAAATGCATGTGATTCATGCATGTTCGTTTAAACAATTTCGCACAGTGAAAGAATGAATATTTCTGCAGAGTACAAGTCCACAATGAGTCTCTTATCTCATTAAACACATTCAGAGTTCATTGTCTTTCACCATCCATGAGATGTGACAGATATGCTGAATGGTGATTTGATATCTTTCCTGTTCTGCATGTCATCGTAATCTTCGGTGTGTGAGAGCGTGGAGCTGTACGGACATCAAGGATCTGTCAGCAGCAATGTATGTATCTGTGTATGTGTTTTTAGCATGCTTGATTGAACTTGTACAGTCATGATCAACAGCAACCATGCATGCCTGTCGGAGCCACTAATGTTTATGCAGCTTCACCCTAATTAGTGCTCAATAAACCAGAAGGGTTACATCCACATTCAATGGCTGCTGTCAGACAGTCAGTGAGCAATATTATTTTACATACCGAAATGTTTGGATAGGGTGTAACAGAGTGACCCTCACGCATGGCTCACCTCCAGAGAGGAGGGACAATGCAGCTCTAATGGGGCTCAGTCTGAAATGCAGCTTTATTGTCAAGGAGAGCAGAAAAATCAGACTGAAACAGATGATTTATGTTGCTTGTCTCCTGTCAGGAGCTTTCTCGCAGAATCACGTTAAAAGGCCCTCACCTGAAGAATAGCAACTCTCCCTGGACCCCCATGTTTTATTTTTACAGTTGCTTGAAGAGTGGTATTCGGGTTCAGGTTACTTCTTGCGACGGCTTGACCATGAAGAGTTTTGTGTCACTTTGAGTTGCAGCTGAGGAATGAGCCAGTCTCAGCACCAAACAAGAGAAACGACATGCTCTTTCAGCTCTTTTCAGTCAGTGGTTGTCTGTGTAAACCACAATATACTTGTGCTGATTTTACAAATATAATAATACCAAACACAATCCACTGTTTATCTTGGCGAGAACATAACTGTAGTGCTTGTTTACGGACTGAAGCACTAAGGTCACGTTCACACAGCAGCAGAATATGATTGTTTAGTGTTTAATACAGTTGCACTCAGGGCTGCATGTTTAGTGAACTGTAGAAGACAATTAGTTTTACTTTACACATATCTTGTGTGTTTTTGTCTGTGGTTTTGCTTTCTTGTAGACAGAAATATGAGCTGTGTTTTATATTGATTGGTTTGAAAGCACAGTTTACATAAGTGAATATTTATGTAAAAACTTGAAGACAAAACAGTGTCATCATGTGCATACTGCACATTAGGTTGCATTCATTCAGGTGGTTTTTGCATGTGGAATAGTCTGCATTGTATTGTTTTGGTGCATTTTGTTAAGCTTTTAATATTTTCACCTCTGATATGCAGGTACTTAAAAAAGAGCAGCCTCAGTCTGAACCCAGAAGTTTCTGGGATGTTCTAAGGCATGGTGCGAGAATAGTTCTCTTTTCAGATCTGATGGAGGTACAAGTATCCCCAAGCTCACGTTTTCTCATTCGAATCTTATATTACCCCTGGCCATTCCCTGTCCTCCATCCCATGTGAGGTTCTGCCCATTGTTTTATTTTTATTTTTCTTTTTGTGGTATCACCCTTTTTATTCATTTAGTCACTACAATTAATGCGGTTACAGTTTGATATGAATAGATCAAGATAACTAAACTGCACATCAAAATATGTTTTTGAATTTTAATATATATATATATATATATATATATGAATTTTTTTTTATTTATGCACATCAATAAAAGATTGTATGCTGTGTATATTTATTACGCATATATAAATACATACATGGATATATTTCTGAAAATTGTCATAATAAATATATTTATACATACATAATATAAACAGAACACACATAATATATTATGCAAACAAAACCTTTTAATCTGGATGTGATTAATTACAATTAAAAATATTTTGAAATAAAATAATTGTTATTATATGATATTATTAGTGCTCTGATATTGATAATATCTAGAATGTTGTGATAATGCAAGTTTCCAAAATCCGTTGTAGTTGATATTTAAAGGCATCTTTGTTGAAAAGACTAAGGACTAGGCAGTATGCCTCTTGTTTTTGTAATGATACATTGCTGCAAAGGAGCATTGAGGTATTTCTTGTATGCAGACTTCTGCACGAGCAAGCTGTTGTTTGCGTGGCATGAGATGATGTCGGCTGCTCCATGATGTGTCTTTGCTCTATCAAACATATAACATATTGTGCAGATTAACTTTCCAAGACTTTATACATAAGAATATTTCATCCAAAATGAACTCTGTCATCATTCACTTGCCCTCATGTTCTTCCAAATCTGTGTGATTTTTTTAATGCAGTAAATCTAGTTTATATTGACTGTAGCGACAGTACATTTTAAGATGCAAAGAGCACTGTGAAATATTTTACAAATATGCTAAAAGAGAGCTAGATTAACATAGTGTGGAAAAATGATGACAGAAATTTCATTATCCCTTGAATAAATATTTACAGCTAGCTAAAAGCCACCAAATAAAAGGACAGTTGTTTATGTGTGATTTAAAAATGTATGATGGAGATTTTGCTTTTTTTGCTTTTTTTTCAAGTCAACAGTTGGTCAGTTTTAATGAATCTTTCTAGATTTTTCTTTGTCAATTTATGTTCATTTTACATGTGTTTGTGTCTGTGTCTATGTTGTGATATGTTTTGCAAATTTTGCAGCCTTATTCAGTTTTTACAGCTAGCTGAATAATGCCTTTTTGTAATTTGCTTTCACAGCACGAACCAGAAAATGTCCTAGACACAACTCTGCTGGTGCATTTCTTTGGAAGAAAGGGCAAAAGTGAACTTAACTTTGATGACTTCTACAGGTAAGTGACTGTGGCCCAAATCTAGGCTGATCCTGCTCCTCCTAAATTAAGATCAAATTAAGATCTATCATGATGTTTAATTAGGTTTCTGTAATATAGCCTCAGGTTTCTTCTGACTGTTTTTATACATGTTACAGTATTAACGCATGACCCTTAAGTGAGGGTGAGAGAGGATGTTGGATTGGTTTTAAAGCATGTTGGGATGGTCCAGTCACTTAGGTTTATGTTTTGCAAAAAACATGGTTTCGAGAGATTCGTGTACGCAGTAATTACCCACGGCTGTTTGCCGATTCCCTAATCAAGTACACCCAATCACATCCACCTTCCTTCCCTATAAAATATCCCAGCTCAGATGTTCCCACATCTCGCTTTGATCGCATTCTTCGGAATCGCATGACCGAAACACATCGCCGCTGCCTTCCTCTACGAGGACCAGATTCCTCAGCCTGCCTTTACAACAACCTGCTACCGCTCTAACGCAACACCCAGCCGGTCTGAACCTCTACGAGAGACCGGGGCTTCCATTTGAGGCCTTGCCCGCGCGTTCTCGGATCCCTTTCATCGCGGTATCCGGCAAAGCTATTCAAGTGAAAGAATCCTCATTACTTACCACTCGCCAGCCCGTCGCTATTTTCTCGGCCACTGAAGCAACAAGTCCAGCGTTGCAACTTCCCTATCACAAACAGCAAGATAACGCGGAACCGGCAGGCGCCGCCGGATGACGTCATACGCAAGCCGCGCCGGCTATGCCAGATGACGTCATACGCAAGCCGCGCACACATCACGCCAGCACGGCATTTCCTTTCACTTCTCCTTGGTCACGTAATGTATTCCATGCTCCCATTCACCCATTTTAGGTCCATTGATTATTTAGTCATTGAATTTATTTTAGTCATTGAATTTATTTTAGTCATTTATCTGTCAGAATCAAATGTTTTCACTGACCGAAACTGTTTATCTATTTTTTTCCCAGACAGCCCATCCCCTTACCTCCGCAGAGGTCTTTCTCTCTTCTATCCCACCTTTATGGAGACTTACTACCTCCGTTAAGGTCTCGCCCGCCTCCCAGCAGGTTGCCAGACTTTTCACTGGCTGTCGTAATTTCACCTGCAGGTCTATCACTCACCAATCCTCCCCCACACCCCCCCCCAACCCCCTCCCAAGCCCAAGAGCACCAGCTACACTCCCAAAATTCCCTCGATATTTTCCATTCACCAACCTTCCCCTCTATCCAATATTTGCCACAGTTTTGACACCAATAAATGCTCCCGGTCCAATTGTAAGTACATCCACATCTGTTCTTTTTGCGGGGGGGCCCATAAAATCATTCGTCCCTTTGCCAATAAACACCCAAAAAAAAAAAAAAAAAAAAAAAAAAAAAAAGTATTTATCGACTCCTGTCAATGTTTCATGTCTATCTAATGAATTGTCTCTCCATCCTGATACTAACTTTTCTCATTTTCTGTTAACAGGACTAAATAATGGTTTCCATCCAGGCGTCGTCTCCATTCCCACTCATTCTTACATATGCCCTAACCTCCTTTCTGCTTCATCTGAGCCAGACACAGTGGATGCTCTAATCAAAAAAGAAGTAGACTCCACTTTTATGATCGGCCCTTTCCCAGCCACACCTTTCAGTATTTTCCGAGTCAGCCCCATAGGCATTGCGCAAAAAACCTTGGGTCCCAGTACTAGCATGAAATTTTGGGCATCACTCTAGATTCTCTAGCACCAAAAGAGAATTACTCTCAGTGCTAGGGCACTTGAACTTCGCTATGCGTATCATCCCGCAAGGCAGGCCCTCTATATCCCACCTGCTATCCCTGGCCTCTTCCGTACCATCTTTAGAGGATTCCCTAACTCTGCCAAGCCCCTGCCTAAACGAACTCCAACTTTGGATCTCGTTTCTTTCCCAGTGGAACGGCCACTCTTTCTTTTACAAAGACTGCCTTGCTAACCCCACAGACATCCAACTCTTCACTGACGCAGCACCATCCACAGTTTTCGGAGGCTTCTATCGCAACCAATGGTTTGCCTCCCCCTGGCCCCAAGAATTATCTGACATCCCCCCCGCATCTAGCCTCCACATCCCTCTTCGAACTCTACCCCATCGTAGTGGCCGCAGCCCTCTGGGGTAACGAATGGTCCTCCTCATGCATCTTCGTA
>JAUCMT010000026.1:12719021-12733089 GCA_032357475.1 Enteromius thamalakanensis
CTGATCTGACATCATGAGTAGTGCACAGGTGTACCTTATACTGCCCACAATAAAAGGCCACCCTGGAATGTGCAGTTGTGTATCTGGAATGAATTTTAGATCTTTAAGTCCATCTCATGAAAAATCGGAGCAAAAACAAAGGTGTTGGTTTTATATTTTTGTTGAGTGTATACACACACACACACACCATTCCAAAAATCACACTGATAAATTCTGAATATTTGTGCAACATAATTTAAAAAATGAAGAGATTATTGTTTTTCTGTTGTTCAAGAAATTTGCAATAAATAAAAGACTTGTGTGTTGTAAAATACTGATGTATAAATCCATGAGTGTGTAAATGAGCCTGTATTTAATTATTTAAATTGCAAAATACCTTCAAGTTCTTACAGCTCTTCATGAGGTATTTCACATCATAAATGATGGGAAAAAATAAGCGAAGTATCTCGAAGAAGTCAACCTCTTCATCTGGCAATTTTGAGTTGGACAATATTTTAATCAGGTACCCAAAGTCATAGCCACTGTTTGGAAAAGAGACTAAAATTAGCTTGAAAATAGTCTGTATAATTAATAGAACTGTGATTTTAGACATGTACTATAAGTAGAAAAAAGCACATTTTTAAACACTACTGTACATTTATTTTCTCAAAGCTGTGAAGAATCTGGTTGTGGTCTGAATCATCACTGAAACACTGTGTTCATTTGACTATGTGAATATTACTGTAAGATTACCTATGGAATGAGAGCCACTTGACCCCCTCACAAAGCACCACACCTGAGGTCATAAGCAGCTCAGCAAAGTACAGTGTCTCAATACCCTCGTCCTCATGCTTCTTAAACTGGATACCTGACGTCGTGAGCAACTCAATGGAATCCTGTGCATACATATCTTCCCTGCAAAAGACAGTACCGTTGGTGTAATGTCCAGCTTTCATAAAGAATCACACTGATGGCTATGGATACACCTGAAGACAAGAAAAGTCATCTCGTCATATGTCTTCAACATGGACATAAAAGTGAGATCATGGATTGATGCGTTGTTGTATGTGCCATACCTCTTAAATTATAAAAGTGAAATGCTTACGTGAGGTTAAATTTGAAGTTGAACTGCCATGTCGACGTCCCTGGAGGGTATTCACCCTGTTCGTTCATAAATGTAAGGCCAAGCTGGATGATCTTTAATAAGTCGACATTACACCGTAGCAGCTGGTACTGGTAATCAGCATTGCTTCTAAATTCACCAATTGGTCTTGCAACTACACCTGGAAACTCTGTGTCCTACAAATGCAACAACATGCATCATGGTTATGTATATTTGTATATTTAGTAGTATATAAAAAAAGGTTTTGTGAAAAAGGTGCCATATCAGACTACAGACATCTTTAGAGCATCAAGAAACACATACAATATGTTTGTTTTCATTTTAGTTCAAGTTTCAGGAACTGTGTTATGTTCTTCTGGAATTTCCATTAGTTTAAAATACTTTTATTTTGATTTAATTAGGGCTGGGCTATATATTATATCTGTATTATCTCATCATTAAAGCCGGTTCTTTGATTAGCGGTTAATCTCCATCAGCGGTTTTTAAAAGGAAAGCCAGCTTATAAACAAAGCCGTTGATCAGTGACAAGCTATTTTATTGAATCACCCACGAAACTCAACGCGTAGCTTGTCAGTGATATACGGGTCTGTTTCTAAGTCGGTGTTCTAACATTTTATCCAACCCGTGAGATTTT
Organism: Enteromius thamalakanensis; assembly: GCA_032357475.1. Lineage (NCBI taxonomy): Eukaryota > Metazoa > Chordata > Actinopteri > Cypriniformes > Cyprinidae > Enteromius > Enteromius thamalakanensis. The sequence goes on from JAUCMT010000026.1 coordinate 12,720,758, forward strand.
CCTACCAGTGCCTACTGCGCATGCACACGTCAACATTGCATTCTTTTTTCTGACCCCGAACAACAATATTTAATGTATCTTAATTAAGGGTATATATATGTATATATATATTAGGGCTGTCCAAAATAACGCGTTAACGATGTTCATTATTTTTTGTCGTTAATTACGTAATTTTTTTTATGTATTTCACGCATGCGCAGTGTGATGAATTATTTGCCAGGAATGTGGGACAATTGCTTCGGAGTAACTGCACTTTGCATCAGTGACATGCGGGTACTGAATAGGGCTGGGCAATTTAATTGTTGATTAATGCATGTGCATCACGTTAGTAAAGCCGGTTCTTTCATAAGCGGTAAATCTCAATCAGCTGTTTTTAAGATGCGCTGCATATGATAGCGTAGCTCGTCAGCGCGAAAATTATGTATCTGTGTCTTGTTATTTATCTTTTGGTATGCATTTTTGGGAAAACAATAGTTAGGATTCAGGTGTAGTTGCAAATAGTGATTAATCATGATTAATCCACTGAAAATCCTGATTAATTTGATAAAAAATTTTAATAATTTGACAGCCCTAATATATATATTTTTTCCCCCTCCAATTTCGTTTTGTTTCATTTCTGCATTTTAACATATTTGTTTAGCTTTTTAAGTTCACATTTTACATATAGATTATATATGTACTACACACACACACACACACACACACATATATAGTATACTCCAGCTATCAATTTCCTTTTTAGTTACTTGAATTTATATATATATATATATATACATAATTATTCTCAATAGCTCTTTAATTTTAATTAACAGTAACAGCACTGGAACAGTCAGACTGAGTTTCACTTTTGTTTTTATTATTCATGTGACTAATGTCATTTAAGAAGAGAAGCAGTGTCTACAGATTTCAAAATTCACTCATTTCGTTCCCATTATTCATTGTGTATTAAATATGCACAACAAATGTATTTGAAATGTATAATTTGCTATAATGCTTCTTTTGTTTGTCTGATGCGCCTCTTGAGTGAAATTCTTCCATTTTTCCTGTCCTCTCTTTCCACAATATCTCTTGCCATCAGGCTGACACATAAGTCATTACTATGGCAACTGACATAGAGCTACCGGATATTAACACTGCACTGTATAAACGTATGGATCTGATTTCATAGCTTAGAAAATGACAGCCAGTTCTAAATCAAATTTGAGACATAAAATTGATTTGAATAATGCATTCAGAGTTTAAAACTCACCATTGCAACGTAGTTGAATTTTCGGGTCACCTGTCGGATCCTCTTCATCTCCTCATCCAGGTTGCTGGCCCAAACCTCACATATTCTTTGACTATGATCCACAATGGCTGCGGGCATAGCTCCAGATTCACGGCATCAAAACCAAAAAACACTCCCCAGGGGATATTCTCATGAAAATAATAATTGCCTGTTCCCTCTTTTTACCTGGAAAAAAACATTACAATCAGAAAGTTGCAGATTTAAATCAAACCCCTTTATTGTCACTAAACCATAATTTAACTAAAAAGGTAACCAATTAGAAAATAGACTTGGAAAACTAGTGCAAAAAGCACTTCTAACTGCATAGTGAACGGAAGAAAATATATCAAACGCCTATACGTATAACAGCACCATACAAAGCTCTCCTGTTAAAGCAAGACCAAATTGTTTATTTTTGCACCAATTTGTTTTCGCTGCAATGGTCAATAACAGGTCTGCATATATTTTCAAATATGCTTTTATGGTTTGTGGTGCATCTCTTCTGTCATGGCCTGGCTGACTGACTTTGGTCATTCATTAGTCGTTTGTTTACTGACTTCAAACTAGATATTAGATTAGTTCATCCTTATCACTCCAGACAGCATCATGAGGACTGTAAACAGAGGAGAGAGATGGCAATACTTCATCGCTTTAGTCCTAGTAAACAAGACCACTTATCAAGCTTCATGACAGCATTGAAAGGACAACGACTCCTATCACGCACAAAAAAACCTGTTGTGCTATGACTAAACATACAACAAGTGCCAAATGAGACAAAATGGTCACAGGCTAACAGAAGCAGCATTCAGATCAATGTGTCAAACAAAATAAGTGGGAAGATTGGTCGTGTGCCAAAAAATGCTTGCAAACATTTATGCCCATTACAGTGCATATTCTACATTATTTTAAGTCTTTAAGCTATTAAACGTCCAAATAACTTAAGTTATTGTAAGTTGACCTATTAGCAGCACTAGCTAGCACATCTGCTAGACAACTTCAAACCTCGCAAACGTCCTAAAATCATGCCTGCAGTCAGCCTTTGGAGGTTTCTGTAAACAATCCCTATTGTAAGATGTGGATGAGGCTGTTTAGTGTCGACGTGAGTGTTTATTTGTGTATGTGGCTAGAGTGTTAGCTACTAGCCTAGCCACAAAAGTTTGTCCTGTTATTATGATCAAAGTTCACTTTTTCTGTCAGGACTTACCTTTCCTCAAACAAGGCAGTTACACTTAAAGCGTATACTGCTTCTGTAATACAAAATCGCCTTGTTTAGAAAGGACTGGGACCTTGCTCTTTACTTTTATATAGTTTTATTGGGCTAACACCGATATCAACAACCAGCTGCCACCTCTGAACTACATCACAGCGCTTCAGCGTGACGTCATGACACAACGACGCGTGACCTTTGAACTCACGTTCAAGGAATACCCGTTTTACTTTTAAAGGGAATGTTTATATTTATAAGAACATAAGACATTTCCTTGCTTGTAAGACCCTACTATAGTGTTATTTTATATTCATGTCTCATTATAATGTAGTAAACTATAATGTAATATTCAAATAGCTGTTAAATCGGTGAAACAATTAAATGACAAATAAATAAATAATAGTAATAATTAAAAAATGTCATAAATCACAACCATTCGGTGAATTCTTAAAATGAAAATCATTCAAATTCAAGAAATGTTTGTTTCTTGTAATGCTGCCTTTATTTTAAAGTATATCAACATCACAGACCTTGTGACAAAAAGAGAGGTTAAGACAGTAAGATGGTAACAGGTGAGCAAACTTGTCTTCATTTTGCCAATGTATACATAAATACTTTATTAGTATTACGTTATTTCCATATTTGGTCTGGTTTCTTTTGGTTCCGTGCATGTGCCAGGCTCAGTTTAAAGTGTTCAACTTATACAATATGCAATAGTTTTATAAGTTTTACGCTAGTCCAAGGACTGACCGAATCTGCTAAGTCATAAATAGCTTAAGTAAATGTTACTTGTAATGCACACCTGAAGGAATGTAAGTATCATATTGATTTCACAACAAACTGAATTTTAAGTGCATAAAGTGCCAAAAATTAAGATCCGATCATTTATTGCACACAAGTATTTAATGCGTGAAAGAATTCATGCTAATGAGAAATTATAAATATATACTAGAATAAAACATACGTCTTTATATAGTACACCTGTATTACACATTCAGACAGAAAGACATGCTTCTGTAACGCCACACGTCCAATATCTTTGCATAATCTGAAATGCTCCTGCTCACATACAGTAGATGCTATAGCTTTTTCTTCTTGCATACGGTTGCATTTGTTCATGCTCTGTTAGGCCCAGTCTCATCTGAGTCAGGATCCTTCACGCTGTCATCACTTGGCAGAGACTCTTCACCAGAAGAATTGGAGCTGAAATCTGCCACTCCTGACTCCTGATCACTATTGTCAGCATCAGAGCTTTTTGGTTTGTCTCCAAACAGGCAAAACTCAGTGCTTTCTCGCTCTCCTTGTTGTAAGGTGAAAACATTAGGAGCACCTCCTATAAAGCCACCGATGTAATCCTGAGGAGTATTGGCCAGGTTTGTGTCTAAAGGTAACGACCAAAGGGTTTGCTTGCTGTCCAATACACCCTTTTGCATGTAAAGGGCTTTTGCACGCTCCTTATCCAGAACAGCCATTTTCTGCAAAGGAAAAAAACTTGATCGCTCAAATTAAAAAGGCAGAGTTTGCATAGGTTAAGATTCTGCATTTGTAGAACGTGCATATTTAAAGGAAAAATTTTATTAATCAAATTTAAGAGTTGGTTTCTTCATCAAAACAGATTTTGACAAATGCAACTTTACCCCTCTGTAGCAAATAAGTGGCATCAGAATGAGATTGTGGATTATTGTGAAGTTTTAATTAGCTGTTTGGCCTCTCATTCTGACGGCACCCAATCGCTACAGAGGATCCAGTGGTGAACTTATGCACATTTCTCTCTCAATCTGTTTCAATGAAAAAACAAAACAAAAAAATGATTTACTTCTTCGATGGCCTGGGTGAGTTTACTACTTTAAGTAAACATGGTAATTCGGTTTAATTCAAATGATAAAAACTAATGAAATATGAACATTTTAGGCACATATCTAGCAGTCTACCTGCTCACAGAGAGCCAGTTCTTCCTCAAGTTGCTGCGTTTCCTCTTTTACAGTCATCAAACAATCCAGCTCAGACTGACGTGGGTGCAACTCACGTTCAAAACGATTATACAGCCTTCTCCAGTATCTAAACACAGAAAAGACAAAAGGGTTTTTTTGCAGTTAAACATACATAAATACTATATATCTGTTACTCTGCAATATCTGTATTGACTAAAAGATAGATAGATACTTAGGACTAAAGTGAAAGTCAAATCAAACTATTATTTTTTATAGAAGAAAAAAAAAGTATTTAACATGCTCTGACATACTTAAAACAGTAGGGGGCAGTACTGGGCCTCAGAAGTCCCTGATTTTGGCTCTGATCAGGTTTGAACAGAGGGTTCATGAAATCCAGCTTGTTCTCCCATAAATGAGGCCATATGGAATGAGTTTTCTCTTTGATGCTGCAGAAAAAAATTTAATAAAATATGTTCAATACATGCGGAGAATACTGACATCCACAGTACTGCAAATTTTAACAACTAAATAAGTTTTGACATTCATGCCATCAAATACACAGGACAGTTACCGCAGCTCTTTCCTCTCCTTCTGGCTGTTACAAATGAAGTTGCCATAATGACAGGAGTAGACGTGGTTGTGGATGCTGATCAGAAACTTCTCATTGTACTCAAAAGCACAGGGAAACTGTTCCATAAGCTGCCATACACATTCCAGGAACTGGTCAATGACAGGAGACACTTCCTTTGCCTCTCCATCAAGATGACCGCATCTGAAATGCCATAAAGTAGATTACATTAGGTATGAGCATGATATTGAGTCAGAAAACCTGTAAATTATATGATGGAGGCCAACCTGTGTGAAAACTTATGTCCAAAAGAAACCCAGTCTTTTTCAATCAGCACCTGCACATCAAATAAAATAGGATTTTACTTCAAATACCATTCACATTTAAGACTTTGACTCAGCAAGGATCAATTAAAAAGTGTCAGTAAAAGCATTCATAATCACATAAATACTGTTCTATTGAACTTTCTGTTCACCAAAGATGAAAAAAAAATCAACATAATGAAATTATAATAAAAATAAATGTCTATAGAGCAACATTTTAGAATGGTTTCTGAATGATCATGTGGCACCGAAGACTGGAGTTATGATGCTGGAGTGCGTAGGAGTTGAGACTTTTTTAAAAAACATTAAGAAATCCTACCAACCTCAAACAGTATGTTTAAAGGTAAAATCTCATTTTCCGATATTAAGATACTTCATATCCCAGTTTAATAAGCAGATACAACTATAAGTAAGTAATTTGTAAGCTCATTTTCCCTAAAAGTGCAAGCACTGGCATTATCACAACACTGATGTATTTGTTTGGGCATCATCACCTTGTTTAGCTGGTCAGTAAAAGGCAGGACCTGCTGGTAAAACCTGTTTGTATAAAACCTGGTTGAAGTAATTTTTTTGTCCGATCTATTCAGTGATCCATGTGCATTAAATTACAAACTTTGTAAACGGGCTAAATCATGCCATGCTTCTGCAAATATTGTAGCTACATTCTGCTACCAGTGTATCAGGAAATGAGGCTGTATTCCCAGACAGAACTAATCTGGGTTAGGATTTTCCTTTTATGTTGACTCCATATGAGGGTACGTTTCAAAGAAGAAAGAGATGATTCTTCAATCTGAGCCCGGCTATTGAATGAAACCTCTCCAGCACAGATCTAGCCTCCCTCCAGCAGAGAAAAAGCCAGAGACGATCCATACAATTAAATGAGCAAGACCCACACTGGTAGCCTGCCTCTTCTTACACTGTGAACTCTGTGACTTTTGGAGTAAGGCCTACAAGGGGTAATGCAGCATGCTCTCATTTACCATCAGTCCCTTGAGAGTCCTGTAGTAAGGATCCAGAAGCACACTGGCCACAGAGCACACCTGAGCCGTCCTATCCCAGCCATCAGAACAATGAACCAAGACGCTGATCCCTTCCTCTGCCACGGCCTGTGTATGTGAGAACATGAAATCAGTACCAGAGCATGGGCTGAAGAACTCTTTAAAGAGATGTTTTACCTTACATATGAAGATTCCCGCCTCCATGATCGATTTGATGTGTCTCAACCAGTCTGAATTTTCAAGGCCTGTTAGAAATTCTCCCATGGAGGGAGAATGCAGTGCCGAAACTAAAAAAAAACCCACATCAGACATTTTGAGAAGATCCAGACAAATTCAATGCTAAAGTTAAGTTTATATACAATATGATGAAAACCAGGAGCTTTATTGAGAATTTACAATAGGGAACTGATGTGAGAAATATTTTTGGATATCCGTAGTTTAGAGACCTCTTCTATAAAGTGCTCTATATTTACTTTGGCTTTGCAAAGAAAGCTGGTGACTCATCTGTAGCGTCCTCTGTGAGTGTCCTCTTTATTTATGTTACTTAAAATATGCATAACTGATAAATCGGCATGATGACAGTTCTGTCGTACGGCTCATTAGTTATCATGACAACCAAAAGAATTTGTATTTCTAAAAGTGGCATTGATTCTTTTTCTTCAAACTAACATAAACATTCTTTGTGAGCACTGGAAGTTTTGATATTCCGTTCAAATGTGATAAGAGTATTTAAGGGCTGGTGACGTCCCATGAGAACGCTCCAGATGAGGGCCTAAGCCAATATACTGACAAGCACGGTCGCTCTTGGTGGCAGAGACCTAACTAACTTTACAGTATTTCAAAGAAAACTGCCATTCTCAGAAGAATCAAGCATTTTTGTAATGAGATCTCAAATAGCCACAGAGTCTCTGCTGGATTATTCAACCAGATGACTCCCTAGTGTTTTTTGGGTCAAAATGCTATCACACCCAGAACTACTATCATTTCTTAAACACTGGAAGACTTTATTCTCACGCCCTCCATTTCTCAATCAGGGCAAAAGGGTCTCCAATTGTTAAGTCAACAAAACAAAAATAGGCAGGAATAAAACCCAGATGGATTCAAAGCACCCCTACTACACAATCTACTTTGCCAAGAAACTTTCCTGTGGTACAATCAATGGTTCACGGCAGCATATCTTTATAATAGACGATAAAATGCTAAGCGGTCTAGAGTCGTAAAGTTGTTGTTTTTTTAAATGCAGCATGGGAAGATCTCCTAAACTGAAAGGGAGCTGCTAATGGTTCAAGCTGGTCTACACTCTCAAAAAGAGTTTTGGCATCGGTGGTTGCATGAAGACCCTTTAACACTCCTTTCCATGAGGTTCTTTTAAGGTACTTCACAATATTACGATGCTCTTCACGTTAAGGAAGAAAAGGTTTCTTTTAATGTCACCACAGAAACATTTTAAAACCTTGACACAGTGATATAGAAATTTCGAGCTGTATATATTATAAAATATACAGTGAAATTCCTTTTCTCACTTAATAAGATGGAAACAATACCCTCTATGAGTTTCTGCTGACTGTTCCTCATCACATGGATGTTTTCAATGCCAATAAACTGGAACCTAATGTTGCAGTAGTTGTCCTCATTTTCATAGCCTTTGCCCGCAGCTCGGTTCGCCATTGCATTTAGCTGGAAATACATGAGAGTGTTACATAAAGGGTTCTTCATGTGTAATTCTGGTCCACTGATATTAAGTGGACTGACCTTGGGTCTTGTGTCCACAACATACATGAATCTGCTGCCAGGATTAGACTTCATGATGGCCTGCAACATTTGTTCATCCTCCAGGCAGCGAGCACTGAAGCCAGAAAGAGGCTGACTGCTGCGACATATTGTGGCCTAAAAAAAGACATCATATGAGTAGGTGTTAGCATATGTTGATATCCTGTGTTTTTTTTTTTTTAATGGGCACCAGTAATGGTCCTTGTTCATCATTATTAGTTAACCTAGATAAAGACAAGGTATGACAAATAAGTGCTGGACAAAATAGTTAAGCGGTACAGTGTTTACAAAACTATCGTCAACAAAATGTGTTAAAAAACCTTTTTCCAATTATCTAGTAAAATTCTGCATCATAGAGTCTCAAATTGGCTCAATAAATAAATTCAGCCTTTTACCCAAATTAACAAAAATGTAAAAATAGAATTAAAAAAACTTTTTTATGTAAAAAAAAATGATATCCAAATGATATTTTAATACTTTCCATTAAAATGAATTCTGCTCAATCTACTACAATTGCAATCAAACAGTCTCAAAGTAATTCCCAGACTGATCCTGTCACACTCCATTAATAAATTAAACTTAGAAAACACAAGATCACACTGTCCTCTCTGTGGAATGGGCATTTCATGAGAATTTGGCTCTGGCCTCATGAAACTCTAAAGACCGAGCTTGCAATACTAAAAAGCTTACTTTTTTAGACACTATTCTAATCATATTTTGGGGTTAACGAACCATGAATGGGGGAGATATTAAACTATAACTGACCCCTTTGGGCCTCAACAGCATGATCCTCATGTGGGAGTCACAGACAAGTTTCTCCATGTGGTTTGAATTCATGTGTCCAAAAGAAAACACAGAGACTCCAAGGGGAATATTTGACCTCAATGAAATGAAAATGTCTTTTAACAGAGTGCCGAACCCAAGAGGGTGCAGAAGGAGCTTGACCTTTCTTTTAAAATACCCATTATTGCTGTAAATCACAATGCACGCATATGCTGCATGACACATTTAGTATCTTGTCATGAAAAAATGACTACAATTCAATGCAAACTTACTTTAAGTTTCCGCTGTGTAAAACTCTACTATAGCTGGAGCTTAATTCAAAATCAAGCTGCAGCACATTTATGGTTAATTAAAAATAAAGTACACAAAAAGAACACTCAAGCCTCAAGAACACTGCGTTCTTGAACCTTGAACTCTTAAGTCTTATGACAAAATATTTGGCAGGCAAGGACATATGAAGGACAGGAAAAAATTCTCCACAGCCTCATTAAAAGAAGCAGATGATTACGAAGGCTGCAGAAAAAATATCCCAGATGTGCAGCCAAACTCACATGGTTTTCCTTGCAGTAGTATGACAACATGGGAAATCGACCTCTGCTACGAAATTTCGAGCTTCCTACGATGACAGGGAGGGTGACGGATTTAGGCACAAACAAGTCAGCTGGGTAAGTATCACACACCTGTGTTTCAAGGAGAAACATTGTGCATAAAAAAAACAAGCACTTACATAATATATTGATTGTTTACATAGTGATGGTTGGTGATATACTGACTCTGTACTCGCGGTTGATTGGGGTGACATGCCATAGCTTATTTGGAAGTCCCATTCGACTGTACTCAGCCTTCAGATCTAAAAAGTCCCATGAGTGCTCCCTTTCAGCTTTGTCAACATTGGGATAGAAGGAAAAACAATACAACTCCTCATATTTTTCTGCAAGACAAAAAACAAAAACAATGTCTCCAATGTCCTGGTACACAGATAATTTCTACTTAATTAATTTGAAAATTGTTTGAAATGCACAAATGCTGCAATGATATTGTAATCACAGTGTATTAGTGGAAAAAAAAATGCCAAAAAATGCATGTTAGGTAACCCACCTGGCCTGGAGAGGTGTGAGAGTGAAATGTAAACATTGTGGCAGTCGCTCTCTTGAGGAATGATAAACTGTATGACCTGAAAGTTCTTGCAGTGTATTAATAAAGGGTATCCGGTCTGAGATGCTTTATGCTTCACAACATTGCACACTAAACTATGCAAAACCTGTAAAACAACAACAAAATAAATAATTTTTGAGCTCACAAAAACTCCACACTGATATTCCCAGAAATGTCACTTACCCACAGCTCATTTCTGTCCTCAGATCCTTTACCTACAAAGATAGTGTGTGTGGCTGTTAGGTAGAGTGTGCCCAGTTGAGTCCTTCGAGAAGAACTTCTGTCCACTATCCGGACATTTTCAACCTGTAATAAGACAACAATAATAATAAGCACTCCTCTAATAATAAGACAACATTTAGATTGGTCCTGCACTAATTTACAATCTCACAAACATATATCTATGGCTTCAAATGATACTGCACTAACAGTATCCGCGATCAAAGAGAGACATATAGTACCTATGACTACATATAAGTACATATGACTTTTCAATCATTTTTTTATATTAAACTAATTTATACAACACACGTAGGCCCTTGTGTTTATATCCTTGCACATTCGTCTCACTGAGCTGAATCCAGTCAATGAATCCATCTACAAGTAATAAAACCTCTAATGTTTCGCATGTGGAAGGAATGCATGGAGATGTGAGGTACACGTCATGAAAAGGGGAAAGATTGTTTCATTGAATGGATGCTGGACATTTACCTTTGGCATTCTGATGTGCTCCATCTCTGACCACCACACCTGGCGCGTGCAGTTTATCGGGGTGCAGAAATACTTCTTAGTGTCATGCTGAACGAGTCATATTGTGTTCGTTCAAACACAATAATATCTGAGGTATTGTTACAAACGCTGCGCCTCTTTGAATCCTGCTTGATACGGTTACATATGGCTCCTCCCGTCGTCTGTAGTGATTCACCGTAAGGTCTCTGTACCTCACTGAAAGCTGCTGGGTCCTAAAGCCGATGGGTTCGGTGGTGTAAGTAAGTATATTTTGTTGGCTGTTCAGCCACAAACTCCAAACTCGGCAGAGTCCTGAGACCACATTTCTAGTTTGTTGCTATATATTTATATATTTTTTTTATTTTTAAAAATGAAAAATGTACCATATACTTACATTGGATGAGAAAAAATGCGCCTCTACAGGCGCAATACCACCAGCGGGAGGAACTTATTTAACCTCGCTTCGCTTTTAATAGGCTTAAAATGCAAATAAAAATATGTTTTATTCACACTGACAAGCTAAACCAACATATCTGTTAGCAGAGTCAGGGCTCATTAAAATGACTCTCAGGCCAGAGAACAGTTTAAAAGATCATGAATCTGTGACCACACCGATCATCGCAAGCAGGTCAAAAAAACAATAGCACTCATACTTGTTTTAGACACTTTTTAATTTATATATCTCAGCTATTTCATGCAGTCCAGCCCTTAGAACAAGAGCTGAATCCAGGTGAGCAAAACTGTGTTAAACTCAAAGCCTTTCAGTTTGTCTTGTTTCAGGAGTGCGGACAGCGTGAGCTCAGTGCTCAGAACTCAGCCTCCATTAAACTGTTTTATACACGTATTTAAGCCTTATGAATAAAAACACTCACATAATATAATTATAAGAACATGTTAAATCGAAATCCTTCATTTGCAAGACAGTCGATCGCCAGGAGCAAGGTTGGGCACTCCTGCTATAATATGTTCTTTTATATTTACTTTGTTGAATCCAATTACACTTTTCATTTGGATTTAGAGGATTTTAGTGACGGAATACAGATAAACTTTCACTGAAAGCCAAGATTTATGCTGTTCTCTGAAAAAAATTCTCACAAAAACGTTGAAGCTGCAGTCCTGGAGGCCCAACTCCCAGACCTGTACTCTCAGACCTGCATTTACAGATCATTTGCAGATTTCTTGCACTTTCCCAGACCAGCGCTCCAAGATCTGCACTCCCGGAGCTGCACTCCCAGACCTGCACTTTCAGACCAGCACTGGGAAGCCCAGACCTTTGCTGGGAAGTGCAGGCCTGGGAGTTGGGAGCGACGAAACACACACAAACCAAAAGGCGGAAATTCACATTGATCTCTTAAAAAAATTCTCACAAACACATACTCATGTTACCTATAATACAGGGGTGCCCAACCCTGCTCCTGCGACTGTTACCCAGGCTATAAATGAGAATGGGGGAAAACAAAGGACCCTGCCAGAGGTGAAGAAAAAATGGTCTGATTTGAAATTGCAACAAAGAAACGCATCGCAGCGCATATGGCCAAAGTGAGGCTTACTGGAGGTGGTGGACCCACATCCAAACTGAGTCCGGAGGATGAGAGAATATG
>JAUCMT010000026.1:12734889-12752550 GCA_032357475.1 Enteromius thamalakanensis
TATTGAATTTTATGGCCTACCACTTTTCTTAAAACTTGTTCAAGCTTGCAAAAATTAGAGTAGGCCTACTATGTATTATAATGTATTTTGCCTGAAAACATACATGCATTAACCTATACGCTTCATTCCCCATTCTCTAAACATACCACTGACAACCACCCATGTCCCAGATTTTAGCAGTACTTACAATTTACTCAGTAATTATTGTCCATATGATTTTATCATACTTAATCATATTGTAGGCTATATATAATAGAAAGGAAAGACCCTCAGGAGCAAAGTGAGGTTAAATACTCAGGGCCTTAATGGTTAATAAAGCAGGAATGGCCCAGTTTGGGTAACTAAGGATTTGTCCGTCAGCCTTCTTAACACTTTTTTTCATCATATCCTTAGTTTACATGCAAAAGTCAAGAAATGCATTCTGACTTCTGGCCTAGTAACTAAAAAAAAATGAATTCCTTGCTGTGAGGTTGGCACAGAAAATTTACTAAGCTACAGAAACCTTGGGGCAGTTTCCCACAGGACCACTGTGCTGAAGAGGATTAAGCAAATTGAGTTTTTTTTTTTTCTTTTGTAATAAAACAAGCATTAAGTAGATCACAGGTGATCATTTAAACATTCACATTGGTATTCTATATAAATAAGATTAGGGCATTAAAAAAGTTCCTGGGTCAGTATGTCACTATTCAGTAACTTAACATCCACATCCCCTCTCGTTGCATCTAATGCAAATTACGATACCAGATAAAGCTTCTTTAGCTTAAAATAAGTTTTGTCATCTCACCTTTACCAGATTCTATTTAGTAAGTGTGGTTATGTCACAGATGATCATTTTCCCACACAGAAGCTTAGTTTAACAGATCAGACTTGTTTAGATATTCAACTAAAGCAGTCAGCACACTATAGTTTAAGTCTAGCTTATAGTCTTCTGGAAACTGCAGTGGAGCACAGGATCATTATTGGTCTCATTCCTTTAATCAGGCTGAACATTTTAAAGATGGCTCTTTTTGTCCTTTAATGGAGGATGGTTAACAGGTAACTAACTTCTAAGGACTTCTCCGCTGGTGTGGCATTAAAACAAAAGCAAGCACAAAGTGACGCTCATTGCAAAAAAGTTATTTGTTCTCATAGATAAAGAGGGAGAGAGGGCAGTTAATCTACATGCGTTTTGAAACAATGACACTGCATGAATTTAAAGTTGATTGCATAACAGTTTTCTCATTTGCATCCTTATATTCTTTTCTGCAGCCATTAGCTTGGACTGTTCTTGTGTCTTCCCCACTAATAATTGACGTGAACATTTCCTGGTGACAGCTCTGTTAAGTGGTGTGGAGTGTCTCTATGACAAACAGTTTCAGCACTGCTGTATCACACTGTTGACATTAGAACCAATTTTTTAACTGTGGTCTTGTGCATGACATTGGCAATCAGTGGTATCGGCCGGGCCTGAGAGACGTTTTAGAAAACCCCTCACTCGTTTTAAGAAAAAAATAGTTGTATGAACTAAAAATGAATGTGCAGTTGGAAAAAAAAATTGCAGTTCAACCGGTTTCTTCCCATTTCTCAAGGAATCTTGTCTTCTTTTGTTTTCTCTACTGTGTAGGGTTGGTAGATGAATGCTGCTGCTCTTCAGACTTGATTTTATGCCTAAAAAGGTCCTCTGGGTTTTAGACCAACAATGAGACAAGATCGCCAGTGCCCATTCAATAGTGTTTTATGTGAATTGTACCTACAGGTTCTGTACTTAAGATGTTTTAAAGATTAATTAATTGCAAGATGTTCTCCATGCAATTAATTTCATCAAGTAAAAAATGCAATTTCTTTTGATTCATGTCATGTCTGTCTTTACCTGAAGACTGTGCCAGCACTGGCAAATTTGTTATACCACATTCCCTGCATTTATAAAGCAGTCTGTTCTGCTGTTTCCCTGGATAGTGTATGAATGTTTGCAATGGTGGCTCTTATTTACCCATCCATTCAGGGTGGCATTTGCTTTCACTGTATTGTTCAGATAGACAAAGGGCACAGAATGGACATCCCTACAAGTGACGATAAACTGATGAAGAAAAACAAAACAGCCCGGCGCATACTAGAGCAGAGCAATAAAAGAAAGAGTTTCACTGTACCACAGCTTTAGAAACTTTCACCATTTCTCAGGAATCATCTGCAGTGAATGGGTGCCGTCAGAAAGAGAGTTCAAATCACTGATAAAAGCATTGCAATAATCCACAACAGTCCTTGTGAGATAAAAAGTTATTGTAGGAAACGAATCCATCACTAAGGAACTGAAAGGGTCAACAAATACGCAGGGTTAGAGGTTAAAAACATCACACAGCTTGTGGATTACTTAGATTTATTTACAATTACCATGATGTCTTTATTAACTTGTTCTGATGGCACCCATTCACTGCTGAGGATAAACTGGTCGACAAGTGATGCAATGCAAATCTCTTCGGAATAAGAAACAAACTCATATCTACATTAGATCTACATCTAATTTAATGATTGGATGAACTAATGCAAAAAAACCCAAAACATTTTGAGTCCCTGCTTTCGTTTTCCTTTCCTTCATTACTGTCTATGAGGACTTGATCTTTGGTTCTGCTCTGCTCTTTAATTACTAGGACCACAAATGTGAGAAAAACTTTCTAGTTTAAGAATATGTGTTGACCATTTGTGTAACAGGATTATTAAAATTCAGCTCTGAGTGACCGTCACATCGGTCTTTCAGATTTGTTATCACTATATTGTAGTTCTGGAGAGGCCAATTGACCCAGTATCCCTGCGCTTATGGGCTTATAAATAAGGGAAACAATCGTCCATTAAAGCTCTTTACCTTTGACAGACCTTTTTGTCCAATCATGTCCATGCTTTTAGCAGCTCTTCCGCACTGCACTGGGCAAACAGATCTGTCTGTCTCAATGTTTGTCAATGTCAATTGCTTAACCATTTATCAGTGGTCAATAAGTGCACATGGCAGCTGGGACTTACTCGGCCATGAGTTTTTTTTTGTTTTTTTTTAAAGCATGTTCAGAATAAATCAGGCTGCATTATTAAAATAGTTTTTTTTCTGAATAAGAGGGACCTGGTTGAATAGGAAAATCAGCATTGCCTCCCTCTGTGACTCTCCTCCTCTTTGGCCAGACCAGCCCTCTTTATGGGGGGCAGGGCAAGTTAAGGCAAACCAGAACAGAGGAAAGTAGGGAGTAAAACTAGTGCGGTTGTGGTCTGACATGTCATTTGAGCTTGAAAAAGGAAGGGGCAAACTTGGGAAGGACTGACTTGGATCTCTCTGAGCCTGTGAGCTTTTTAAAGAAATCAGTGGAGATCCCTGAGAGGCGTGTGTGTGTGGAGGCGTGTATGTGTGTGTCTGCATGAAACCGTAAGACATTACCTCCATAAGGTGATTCTACAGCTGTCAGTCTCTCATCAGGTGGTAAGTTTTAGTTCCTTTGTTTATGCAGCTACATAATTATAAATCATTTCTGTTTTATCACATGCATTTACACACAATTAAATGCTTTTAGCAAATCCGTTGAAAACGTAATTTTAGAGCAGACTAATATATAAATGCTTATCATTGCATGTGCAAACTCTGTCTGTACTCCTTATTGTAGTATAAATTCAATTCAATTTTCAATTGAATTGAAATGAAATGATAAATGATATCCACTAACTCATTACAGGCATAATCTTACCCAGCTATTGCAAATATGCTGTGCTGTAACTGAGCTTCAGAGTTGCTTGTCAAGTTAAGCATGATGAGTCCTCAGGGCTACAGCCTCATGCATGTCAATCTGCTCTGCATGTGTGATTTCACAGGTTGTAGACAGTCACATTGTAATGCTAATGCTCAGCAATTTGGTCACATGCAGCAAAATGGGCCAAATCATTTGTATGAATGTCGGATTCATGTTTTAAAGAAGTCCACCACACGTTTGGTCTGCAGCTTCATTTGCATACAAAATGAGACTGAACACTGTCATGTATAACCTACTATTTGTTTGTGAGTGTTTATATAAAAATATGTATTCTACTATTCAAATGTTTGGGGTTGAGATTTTTACAGTATTTTTGAAAGAGGTTTTCCACCAAGGCTCCATTTTGATCAAAAATGAAGTGATTATATAAATAAATAAATATTAAACTTTCCTGTAAATAATCTATTAATAAGTAATAATGGTTAATAAAATTATAAATGTTCAAAATAATGTATGCTGCTTTATATTTGTGTGATAATTCATATTTATTTTTAAGCTAATAATATTTTGTAATACAATTGTTTTTTATATTAATGTTTTATTTCATAAGTAGCATTCCTCATTTATTTGAAATTAATATTTTGTAATATTAAATATTCTTACTGTGACTATTCATTCTCTTCATGTCCTTGTTGAAATATAGTTGAAACTCGAATTGAACCCAAACATTTGAATAGTAGTGTATAACAATATATGATTACATTATTTAAATATACTTAAAGAGATATGATATATTTAATAATGACAGCACAGCTAAAAGGGTTTTATTCAGATCTGTATTGTAACAAATTGTCACTGAATGAGGAGTTTCCTCAGTTTCTACAAGTCCAAAAATTACCTTATATAAACTTATAATAGTTTATGTATTTATAAAGAACTTTTACCTTTAATTAAATTGTAAGATGCCAATGGCTTACAACTGACTTAACTCTTTAAAAGTGCACTGGCCAATAAGCGATGTGCCAAATACCTACGCCTGTCAAAATGAAAGCACTTTATCCCGCTATTATGCAATAATGCCTAAGGCTTTTGCATTATTGTACATTGGGCAATGCTAAAACCTGCTTAAGCTGCAGACATGTGCAAGTGAGAACAAAGACCAAAAGTGTTATCGAAAAATACAGTGTTCTTTTACATGCCTCGGCTCTACTTTGGTTCGCAATACTAATGATCTTGGAAAATACAATCATTGCATTGTGCGTTTATAGTGTGCAATTATAGCCAAAAACGGCAAAAAACCTTCACCACACAGATTGAGACCTGAGTATGTAAAACATAAAAAGAATAAGTTGTATTCTTTTACTTGAAAGAAAAAAAGTTTGTATTTTTGATTTATTTATCTGACAAGAAAAACCATCTTGACAGTTTGTGCTAACAGGAAGAATGCTGGAAAATTGCCTTGCATTTGGTCGCTCCCTTGTGAGGAGAAAGATTGTGGACCAGGACTGTTTGGAAGAGTCTAAGCTGTGCCGCTGCCTCTCCACTGTTGATCTGATTGCCCTCGGGGTGGGAAGTACACTTGGGGCCGGTGTCTATGTGCTCGCTGGGGAGGTGGCCAAAGGCAGTTCTGGCCCCAGCATTGTGGTGTCCTTCCTCATCGCTGCTCTGGCGTCTGTGATGGCCGGCTTGTGTTATGCCGAGTTTGGTGCGAGGGTACCGAAGACGGGCTCGGCCTATCTTTACAGCTATGTGACTGTGGGGGAGCTCTGGGCCTTCATCACGGGATGGAACCTTATTCTGTCATACGTCATAGGTAATTATGTTAAAACTCAAGTTATAAAAGAATAAAAGAATGATTTTATGAACCTAAATTGATATTTTGTTGGAACAGGGACGTCTAGTGTGGCGCGTGCCTGGAGTGGGACGTTTGATGAGCTTATTGGGGGCCACATTGAAAAATTCTGCAAAATGTACTTCAGAATGAATTTGCCTGGCCTGGCAGAGTACCCTGATTTCTTTGCTGTCTGCCTGATCTTACTACTGTCAGGTAAAACAAATCATTCTTTAAAATATGACTTTCAGATCCCCTTGTTCTGGCTTGTACTATTTATTGCCACAAAAGTAGGTACAAAAGCTGTGAGCTTTCAAAAGATACACACTTTTTACCTTTTTAAGATGAACTGCTTGTTGTTTATATGTAAATATACAGTACTGAGCAAAAGTCTTAGGTTTTATCATAGCGCTGGCAGACTCCAGACTTGTGCAGACAATAATCTCACTGCATTATTACAATTAATTACAAAAATAATGTATTTTTTGTAATTCTTTGGAAGTCCACTTAAACCCATTTTTTTGTTGGTGAAAATACTAGTGGCCTAAGACTTTTTCTCAGTATTTATATGTAATATATGTAATTGTCTTTTATCCTTTAAGGTCAGCACAATTATAAAAATCTAAAATCTCCTGAAAGCACATTTGCAACTTTATTAGTGTATGAGTTATTTCCTAAACTGAACTGATATACCTGTGGCTTTAATTCCCCCCCAGGCCTTCTCTCCTTTGGGGTGAAAGAATCAGCTTGGGTCAACAAAATCTTCACAGCTGTAAACGTGCTTGTGCTGATGTTTGTTATCATCTCTGGATTCGTCAAAGGAGACTCGCTGAACTGGAATATATCAGAGGAATCTCTCGTAAACGTTACCATTGTCAAAAGGTGAAGAGTGTCTTTTCAGAAACGTTCCTTTTATATCTTAACGAATTAAACCAAAAGTGAATAGTTGATGATAATCTTTAAAATGTTAAAATATGCTTACAGGAATCTCTCACACATTGCTAATGTCACTAGTGATTATGGGGCAGGGGGATTTTTGCCTTATGGCTTTGCCGGGACACTGGCTGGTGCCGCCACCTGCTTTTATGCCTTTGTGGGGTTTGACTGCATTGCAACCACAGGTATTCAATCACTTCGGTTTTATACAACAGATAGCTTTGGTTCTTCTTAATCTTAAAGACATCTTATGTATGTTGCTGTGACCAGGTGAGGAGGTGAAGAATCCCCAGAGGGCCATTCCCATTGGGATAGTTGTTTCCCTGCTGGTCTGCTTTCTCGCCTACTTTGGGGTGTCAGCGGCCCTCACCCTCATGATGCCCTACTACCTGCTGGACGAGAAGAGTCCCCTGCCTTTGGCTTTTGAATATGTGGGCTGGGGGCCTGCGAAATATGTTGTAGCGGCAGGATCACTCTGTGCTCTATCAACCAGGTAAACATCTTTACTTGCTCCCATAATACCGTTCTGCAAGGCTTCTTACAAGATTGTATTTGGAGGCAGCATGTGGATATCAAACACTGGCAATAGTTACATAAAAAAGCTTTTATTCATTTTGTCATTTGTTTGGGATTCAGTTAAACATTTCGTTCCTGATCAATTTGTACAAAGGGGGTCTGTGGTGGATTGATTCCTATGCTTTGCATCTCTAATGACGTTTTAATGATGATTTGTTTGAAAGAGAGCCATGTAAATAATTACACATTGCATTTAATTAATCAGATTATTATTAAAGCTCTAATATGATTCAGTGATTTATACTTGCTCCCTTTCAGAACAAATGTTCATGTGGAATGTGGTTTTGTTTTTTCCTGGTAACAGCAAGGCTTCCCAAAGCTGCCACAAATTACAACCCACTAGTTTTAACAGTATGTTTACTGTATGCTTATTGGATTTGTTTGAACATTAGTTTTAATTCTGTTCAAAAACATCAAGGTGTGTGCTTGGTAAAGTATACAAGCTGTTCTCCGTTTGCTATAAAAGTTTCATGCATAGGACTAATAGTTTTGATTGTGGCCACTTGTATTTGATGACTTTACTAAAACATTTTATAGCTTAGGCCCTTGTGCAATACTCCCAGGAAAAAATGAAGATGATTTAACTGTATGTCTGGTCCCATTTGCCTCATTTGCAAAGTGCTGTATAATGTGCTGTCAAATTTTATATTTCCTAAAGTCAACATGAAACAGCCATTTTGGCAGCCTGTATGGCTTCTGTAAAACACAACGTCCATTCTGCCCATTGGGAAATTATTTCGTGTAGCTTTTTCTGTGTATCCTGTGATTGGAGTGATGTTGAAAATAAGTCAAAAGTCAGTCATAAGTTTCCCCATTTTGATTTCATGTTGACTTTAAACCCAAATCATTGTTTGTGGAGGCCTGTAACAGTACCCAGCAGCAGAAGTGTTTGGGATCAGGTCTGCAGCATGCAATTAATTGACCCCTTTGCTTCTGCTGATGTCTTTGCCTCACATGCAGTCTGCTGGGCTCCATTTTCCCAATGCCACGTGTAATCTATGCTATGGCACAGGATGGGGTGCTTTTCAAAGTGTTAGCCCAAATCAATCCTAAGACGAAGACCCCTCTTATTGCTACAATGTCTTCAGGTGTAGTTGCAGGTGAGAGATGGAGGCACAATTGCTATGCAAACCGCCTACTGTATGTGATCCACCAGGCAAGTGTGAAAAAGAGCAAACATGTAAAATATAGTAAACTATTGTCAGAAAACATACATTAAATAAACTTATTTGATGTTTTAATTCCTAGACGATAACTCCTAGACCAGGATGAATCAAGGAAATTAATACGATTCTAAAAAAAGTCATCAGTTCATGGCAGTTTAGCGAATATAAAATTGTATTTAAAAAAACAACAACACAATTGGCTGCACTTGGCTCACACTTGCTGGTGTTGCTTAATATGTTCTTTTCCTTCCAGAGTTGCAGGTGTCTGAACCATGACTCCTTTTTTGTCTTTAGCCTGTTGGGCTCTATGTTCCCACTTCCCCGCATTCTGTTTGCCATGGCACGAGATGGCGTGCTATTCAGATTTCTTTCCAAAGTGAGTAGGCGTCAGTCGCCAGTGGCTGCCACTATGGCAGCAGGCACTACCGCGGGTAAGCTAAGACCGAGGTAGGCCTTGCATGGCCTGCTGTCCTGTTTGTGTCAGCCTGGTGGAGGTGCAGTGTGCCTGCTTAATTACAGTACCCTTGTTGCATGCTGTTACTGTGGTGGTGGTGATGGTGGTGGTGCTAAAAATGCTGGGATTTTACAAGATGCGATGAAAACCTCTGTGGAAGCCATTTATTTCATGCAAAAAAGATATGTAGAGGGCTTGGTGGTGAAGTTGCAAGGAAGACGAAAGCCACCCACTAAAAGTATAATATTATTACAAGAAATATCTTGTGCTTCAGACTGCATTTATTTGATGAAAAACGATAGTATTAAAATTTTTCATTACAGTCTTCTGCTTTAAAATATTTATAAAAGTAATTCATGTTTTGAAAAAAAATGACTACTATTCAAAAGCTAGGAGCAAAAATTAAAAAAAAAACTTTTTTACGCAAGCGTGCATTAAATTGATCAGAAGTGACCATTAATATGAAGGGCCAAATTATTTAAAATTAAATAATGAAATAAATGTTGAAATATATAAATAAATTGTTAAATGCATAATGACATAAATGCAGAAATAAATATTGATTTATTAATTCATGTATTTGTTTAATTATTTATTATTTTTTATATCTGTAAATTAATTTATGTATTTAATAAATTATTTATTCATTAATGTATTTATTCAATTAATCAATCAATAATTAATTTACTTATAAATTTATAAATAATTACATAATGAATACATAATTTATTAAATAAATAAATACTTATATAAAAGAATTAAATAAATGTTTATATATATTATTAAATATTATATATTAAATATATATATTAAATAAATATATATTTCTGAATTTATGTTATATATTTAATTATTTCATTATATTTCATAATTGATTTATATATTTTAACATATTCAACGTTTTGAGTAATTTGGCCCTCCATACATGAAGACATTTATAATGTTGCAAAACATTTCTGTTTCAAACAAATGTTAAAATATTCAGCAGCAAAAACCGTTTTCAACGTTGATAATAACCATTATTAACAACTGAGCATCAATAATTGATAATAATAATAATAAAGCTGTTTCTTCAGCTTTCTTCAGAATATTAGAACAATTTCTGAGGGATCATTGGACTCTGAAGACTGAAATAATGATGCTGTAAATTCAGCTTTGCATCATGAATTACATTTTAAAATATATATTAAATAGATCAAATTTGTGATAAAAAAATGCAAGCAAGGTGAGCATATAAAATCCTGGTTATTAAGAAAAAATTTAATTATTCAGACAATTATTCCAAAGATTTGAGTGGTAGTGTACATCTGAAGTCATGTGTCAGGTGCAGATGTGTAATATACTGCTGCCAGCTGCAGGGAGAGATTCTCAGTACTTCCCTACAGTGTAGTAATACAGCACTTTGATGCTAGCAGGGGTCACTCTGTGGACGCTTAAGGATTCTGTGGATTTCTAAAGAATGAGAAAGCAGAGGGGAAGTTTAGTGAAGGGATAAGGATGTAGAGCAGCCCCCTGCACATCGCACAGGTTAAGTCTATTCTGTAGCGCTGTATGTTTTTTAGGCCTTCTTACTGTGAGGGAAGTCTAAACAGCTGTATATGAAGTCATAGGGCACATCTGGTGTGGATTTCATCAGAAGATACCAGTGCTATTGCACTTGAAAGGAGTTTAAAATCAGACATCCAGCATCTGTATTGGTTATTGACAAAGACTGTGATTTATTAGTCCCAAAGTATATAATACTGTGGTTCATTATAATAATACATTATTTAGTTCATTTCATAGTTTATCAATTACGCTTTTTAAATGTGTAAGATTTACTTGATTAAAATAAACACAAATGAAACTATAAACTGTGCATGCTCTGTTGGTGCATACTGGCCTAAAAATATTTTGACAACCAAGCCACACTTATAAATGTATGAATGCATTACATGAAGTATTTAATATATCAAACAAACTAGAATTTGTTTGAATATAACACACATACACACACACACAAACACATGCTGTTCACTTTCTAGTTGTCAACCAAGCAAGTAATTGCTAAGAAAACTGACACTAATTTTGAGAATAATTTTTTGCCATTAAATTAATGCATTTAAATGTGACTTCAGTGTCTAAATATTTGGGGCCACTGTTTGTAAACCAATTAATTCATAGAGGTTCTTATAGTATGTGATATAATAATTTGTGTTTGTTTAAACATTTAATGCATTATTTTTTAACTTTGTCTGATCAGCTTTTATTTACTACCAACAGCTATCATGGCTTTCCTGTTTGACTTGAAAGCTCTGGTGGACATGATGTCAATCGGAACCTTGCTGGCATACTCTTTAGTGGCTGCTTGTGTTCTAATCCTCAGGTTAGTAAAAAAACTAACTTCCAAATGAATACATTACTCTGCAATAGAGCTGTTAATGCTGTATAAAAGCGGGTTTTGCTTCTTGATGCAAGACCTGTTAATACAACTCACTGCCATCTAGTGGTCAAAATTGAAATGAATTCATTATTTAATATGTCAAATTAATTTTTGTAGAAAATCAGATTGTTACAATGAATGACATTTTAGAGGGTAAATTTAGTAAATCAGGGACAAATGTGTGATATATACATATACTGTATATAAAATAAATAAATGCAATTAATGTGAACAGAAAATCAACGAGTTAAAGCTGTATTACACTTATTATTTTTTGGTTAAATTTGTTTTGTATTTGACTCATATACATGTACAACTACATGACTTTGAACAGATTTTATGTTGAACAGTTTTCTTGTGATAGTCTTTGTAGAACTTGACACTGTCACGTTTTGTGATGCACTGAACAAAAAAGATGTATTTGTTCAAATATATAAATCACATTTCAGGTATCAGCCGGATGCTTCATTTGAGAGGTCTAGGATCAATGAAGGCAAGGAAGAGGTTGGTGAGTCTGAACTGACTGAGTCCGAGTCTCATCTGAACATGCTGAAGGATGGAAACCTAACCCTGCGTTCTCTGCTCAAACCTCCGCTGCTGCCCACCGAACAGACCTCCACTGCCGTCAACGTGTCTGTTGTGATCTTGGGTTAGTATAGCAGCAGTTAGACACTCATTTGACTTTAGGTTAGCTGATGACAGTTAGTAAGATTTCTAATCTGTGTTTTTTTCCTGCAGTGTTTGTTGTGTGTATTATTAGCTCACTCAACACATACTATGGACAGGCCATAATTGCTATGGAGCCTTGGGCCCTGGGGGTCTTAGGGGCATCTTTGCTCATCTTCATCATGTGCATCATTCTGATTTACAGACAACCTCAGACGAGGAAGAAAGTTTCTTTTATGGTATGTATGTTTAAAATCTAATACACTATAAAAGTTTAGGGTCACAAGCAGTCTCTTATACAGTAAGATTGTGAAATATTATTACACTGTTTTCTATTTGGATTTAAAAATGTCATTTATTTCTGTAATGGGAAAAAAAGCTGAATTCTTAGCATCGGAAGAGATTTTAGAAATAATTTTAATATGCTAATTTGCTGCTCAAGAAACAGTATTATTATAAATTTTGAAAACAGTTGTGCTGCATGTTTTATTTCTTTTTTTTGTAAACTGCAATACATTTTGAATGAATAGAAAGTTCAAAAGAACAGCATTTATTTGAAATAGATATTTTGTAACATTATACATGTCAAAACTGTAATTTTTTTTATTAATTTAATTAATCCTACTGAATGAAATATTAATTTCTAACACCTAGCATCACCCATATCCCACCTCAGTAGCGAAAAAAAAAAAGGGTTTGCAATACAATATGACCACAATAAGTACATTGTAATTATTTTTCTGGTGTTAGTAGGCCACCTAATATAAAGTGGGACCTTATTTTCTTTAAAAAAAAAAATTAAAAAGCCCAAATCCTTTAACTTTATTACAATAAAAACATTTTTTCAAAAAAAATTTTTGATTAGTGTAAATATACATGCCACACTCTTAAAGGGACAGTTCACCCGAAAAGGATCATTACACCTGTTTTTCTCTTCTGTGGAACAAAAAAGAAGAAACAGCTTTTTTGCATACAATTTTTGCATACAATAAGTGATATACAAATAGTGTATACTATTTAAAATTTTTTTAAACAGGTTAATACTTTCACTTTTATTGTATTTAAATGAGCAGCAACACTCTAAAATGAAACGTGAAGGTGAGTAAATAATGCCAAAACTTCCATACTTGGGTGAACTTTCCTTTTAATAAACGTGCACCATATTGAACCATTGCTGCTGTTTTTATCTTGATGTGTATTCTGCCCAGAAGAGCACTGGGTTTTAGGGTAATAGCCTGTATAAAATATCTGTGTTTGCCAAGCACTCAGTGTTCTCTGGAGGGCCGTATTGTGTGCTATCTAACATGAAAAACAATGTGATCTGACCCGAGAGTGTCTCCATTCGTGGTGTTTTTTCTGTTTTAGTCTGGGTCATTTCATTAGCGAGTGCTAAGCAGAGTGCAGTCAAGCACATGTTTGAAGCAGTGTGTATTTTTTGCTTCAGGTTCCTCTGTTGCCCTTTCTACCCATCTTGAGTATATTTGTCAATGTGTATCTCATGGTTCAGCTCAGCGGAGATACGTGGATCCGTTTCTCCATCTGGATGGCTATAGGTACGTGCTAACTTTGAGTAAATACACACAGGATGCAATCCTAAACCCCGTTCAAACAAATCTAAAGGTCTCACTGCCGTTTCAAGGCTGTTTGCTTGAAAAACCTAATAATCGGAAATAAACGTAAGAAAACCCTGCAGAAAAGATCAGCTTGCGAGCATTAACTAAAATGGTGCTGGTGGAAAATTGGAAAGGATAGTTTATCCATGATCTAAATCCAAAAGCTTTTTTTTTTTTTTCTTCAATTATTTAACAAATGAACTTGTGACTCACACACGTGTTAAAAGTCAGAAATAGCATGAGAGAACTTTATCTTTAATGTTATTTATCTTTAAATAATCTTAGGCTGTTTTGGGTCACCATTGACTTCCATAGTATTTTTTTCCTGTAGTTTGAATATTTACGAGAAATCTTAACTTTGATATCAATCCACAGGTTTCCTCATCTATTTTGGATATGGAATGTGGCATAGTGATGAACGAAAGAGGCATCTACAGAACTATAGTGTTGCGACGGAGAAAAAGACGCTGACAGGAAATGAAGGCACTGTGGAGTACATGACGCACATAGAGAAGACTAGCCCATGTTAAAGAACAGCAGATAAGCTATAATAGTAACTAGCGGTTATCCACGGCATTCACCAACCAGCTGATAGACCTGTGTATTCAGCTCTGCCTTTACAATCACTGCCATCATGAACAATCACTGTAACACCTCTCAGTGCTGATGCCCTCATCTGTGATGTGATAGTAGGACGCTAGGGGTGTGCGATCTGACAAAGAAAATTCACTGTATTAAATATGGTTTCTGAGATGTGTGACTTATATAAAACATACCCAATTATGAACAGTGGCAAAATAACTGAATTACCACATTTGGCAAAATCTGAAAATTATTTGGAATAGCACTGAACTGTTGTCAGAGCAAGTATTTTCACCCCTGTAAGACATACCTCTTTGTAGAAGCAATTTGCTTTTAAATGTGTTCTGAAGAGAAAGGGAAAGCATGTTTCATTTTTTTCTTTTTGCATGAAAGTATTAAGATTTCACAGACAGTATCTTAAGATTACTTCCACTCTTAGTTTGTTTAATAAAAAATACATATAAAAATACAGTAAACAAACCCTTTTATGCATATATGTTTGGTTTTAAAGGTATAGGACACATGTCGTAAAGTGCCACATTATTAAATAATGTGGAACGCATGAAAAAATATTGGTAAAACCATGATAATGGTGAATGTCCAGCTTCACGGCATGTCTAAAAGCTTGACTTGTATTAAAGTGTTTAATTCTAAGATTTAGAAGAAACTTTCTGTATGTGCATAAGATGTTTGGATAACACTATGTTTTCTTGTATTCTGATAAACACTACTTTTTATCTTAATCTATGTTACATGTGTTGTGTTATTACCACTGAATGTTTGACAGGGATGCACAGTTTTCATCTATTGTTTAATAACTAGAAGGTCTGATGATGTTGAAGCAAGTATGTATGTATGTTTTGTCTTGTAAAATGAACTTTTTTCACTTTATTTACTTTTTGTTTTGACTCTACTATTAACTAATCGGGAATTTTCAGTATTTACGTTAAGATGAATAATCAACAATCTACACTACATAGTTCACTGCGATCAGTACATGTTTAATCCAACTAACAAAGTGATACAAGCAGCGGTCAAAAAAAAAAAGACAATTGGAGCACCTGCTTAAGTCCTCCTCTGCCTTAAATACTGATTTTGAGATATAGATTTTAGTTTAAACGAGTCACTGAAAGGCTAAAATTGTGGAACAACTATTAATAACAATGTGTTTTATTAAGTAATGCAATCAACTTTTAACTTTAAATTAAAGCCTTGTATAATTATAGCTTATCATTCCAATCGTTTTTTTAATAATGTAAGTAATGTGTGGATTATGCCGTTGTCAAAACATTGCACAGTGGTTTCATACAAAACAATAAAACTTTTCTCCCTTTTCAACAAAGTTTCCCACATTATTTCAAATAAATATCCATTAATTTTAAATACAATGATTTAATGGCTTTTTATAATGGATATTTTTTCTTGGTTGGTAGGCTGTTCATTAGGATTAGGGATATATTCATCTCATACTATTTCATAAGTTTGTGTACTGTTGAATTTATATAAAAAGAAGCTGCAAAACTACATAAATCAACTACCAATTGGAAACATTTCATCGCCCTGCTTCAGCAAACAAAACACTGCTTAGTAGTAATACAAAGATTTATAAACAATTACAATAGAATTACTTCATACAAGTATTGGATTCATTCAAGTTTTTGTTGTGGCTGTGCCTGTTGACTCAATTATGAATTACCATGTGTTCAGTTTTATTTACTGTTCTAAAGAATGTCATATTTATCTTGAATGCTCTGGGAGTAAGAAAATGTACAGCAATTTTAATGTTGGGTAAATTAAAAGATTGAAATGACATGATCTGTTTAGGGATTGTGTCCAGCAGTGGGCAGTAGAGCCTCACAGACTGACACTGAAGGGGGAGTGTGCAAATGGGGTTGGAAAATTCCTCTGTTTCCACAGAGGATGGAGCTGACTGTGTGTTAAAGAGACCGAGACTGGACTAAGAGCTCGCGAGCTGCTCTCAGGCCCCGTGTGTCCTGCTGGAACTCTCCACTTCAGCCATCATGAAGCTCTGGCTCTTCTTCACACTGGCACTGCTCTGGCTGGAGGTCCAAAATGGTGAGCAGATATATATACATATATATATAAAATTTTGTCTTGTTAATATTACTTCAAAACACAAACAAAGTAAAAAATGGCCTTTCTCTTGCTTGAAAATGAAATAAATTGAATGAAATTAAACGTGGCCAGTGGTGCCAATGGAAACCAAGTAGATTGAGAAGGGGAAACGGGAGGAGAGATCAGGGATGAATTTTACTTACACTTATGATTATGTTTTACAGCTCAAATCTAATTTGTTTGCAAGCTTACAAGGCAATTTTTTTGTTTTTGTTTTCTTTATATTATTTTAATAATGAAGACAAAGCATAAAGGAATTAAAAGGATGAATTTAAGAGGAATTGATGATATAGTAAACTTCTGCATTGCTCAGTTTTGTACGCTTCTGCTCAGAGAACAAGAGAGGCGTACTTCCAGCATTGCTGTTTGTACAGCTGTTGGCTGAAGAATATAAAGCAGATTTCCAGATGGCAGAAACTTTACGCTTACGTTTGCTCTCTCTCTCCTTCTAGGAGTTATCAAGTGTCACAAAGAGAGAAATTAAACACATATGCCGTATGATGTTTATGGCCTACTAGCAGTGATGTTGTTATTGCTCTTTAGAACTTCCCCATGCACATCCAAATGCGATATCCAAAAAACAATACGCTGTTGACTATAAAACTATGTTTTGGTGTACCAGGTGTGTGTCAGCAGGTCAAGCGTAAGAAAGAGGCTGGAGAGAACCGCATCAGACCAGGAAGAAAGAGGGTGAAGGTTCGCTACCCTAAAGTAAAAGAAAAAGAGGCAGGAAGCAAGGGCCAGTCTATTCTCACCCAGGTCCTTGATAAAGGCCGTTTTCTCCGACTGGGTGCGAGTCTTTCCTTGAATCCTGGGAAAACAATGGAACTGAGATGCAAAGGGACTAATATTGGCTGGGCGTATCCCTCTTATCTGGACACCTTTAATGACAACCGCCTCAGGTATTCTTCTTTCTCACTTTATCAGTGTTAGAATCACTAAATTTACTAAATAAGCCGAATTAACAGCCCCTGAAGCATTTTTAGTTTGTAATGATAATGTTTTAAAGTTGCATGATTACATAGCAGCATCACACATCATGTAAATAAATACAAGTTTCAGTTGCATTTTATATTAATGTTTCCTTGTTACAGTATGGTGTTCTTGTGACAAGTAATATTAATTGACGTACATGTACTTACTGTATGTATAGGATTAGGGTAGTCTTAGCAATTGGCCTAGGGTTACTTGAATGTAATTATGCATAATATTTTGTTATTATAATAGTAAATACATGTAACGTGTAACAAGGACACCTTAAAATAAAGTCTTAAGCAAATTTCTATTTTTAAATAAATAAACAAAATAAATCACAATAGGTTATTGTAGGATAAAATATAAAAAAAAGAAAGGACACTTACATGTACAATAATATCTTTAAAATAGACACCACAGAATAATATTATATACTTAAAATATTTATGCTGGTCACAATAACTTTTAGCAAAAGGGTCAGTAATTGTGTCGAAACTTTTGTGAACATGAGCAAAAAATTTTAAATAAAGAAATACGCTAAATAAAGAAATACGCTAAATAAATACGCTAAATAAATACGCTAAATAAATACGCTAAATAAAT
>JAUCMT010000026.1:12752650-12795483 GCA_032357475.1 Enteromius thamalakanensis
ACTCTTTTTTTTTTCAAATGGTTATTTTTTTTTTATAATTTTAATTTATTTATTATTGTTCTTTACTAATTGTTATTAATTATAAGATGTGCAGTTCATAACAATATAATAATTTATTTTAAAGGTGTCTTAAATTGCTCAAAAAAAAATTCTTTCCATCACGTTTCAATGTGCAAACAAAATATTTTAAAGTACTTTTCTTTTGGTAACAGTTTATTCATTTTATTCATTAAAGCCCTAAATAGTTACTTACTTAATTCTACACATTAAATTATTTTAAATTAATTTTTGTTTTAGGAAAAAGTGTCAACAACCATATTTTGCCTTTCACGAGTTTGCGCTTCCTCAAAGATAGTAAAAGCATGTTTAGGGAGCTGTCGGGGGCGAGCCAAGAGTTTGGTGAACCCGGAGCCATAGTAGCTAGGAGCCCGAGGGTGTGGCTCGGAGTCCGGCCTGAACCCTGTGTGCATGGAACGAGCAAACGGCGGAGAAGGGGAGGCGGCGGGAAATGCAAAAACGAGATGCAGAAGGGAAGGAAACTGGCCTATATATAGTGGAGAAATAGCGACTGGATCGGCTTACGATGGGAAGATTGAATGAAATATTGGTAACAACTGATTTGAGTTTCTTACTCGCTTTCTCTTGAAATTGGTGGAATTATCTCTCAGAATTGTGCAAGTTACAGAAAATTATGTCACTTACTGTCTTACTGATAAGATCTGAATCACTGAAAAGTATCTGTGCTCTTTGAGAAAATATTTAAATCTAAAAACTTCTTACACCAAGAGTTATTTTTTAACATCAAATCTGTTACCACAATGTCAAAAGGAAAACAGAATTTTATTACTGATCTCACATTGGGTTATTTAATCATATTTTCATTAATGTCATGTTTTCGTAGCATTTATACCAGCAAGCTTAAAATAAATAAAATTAAAATGTCAATTCTGTTACACTATTGTCTCCATTCTAAGTCTACCTAGGTAACAGAGTTGACGGGGACACCAACTGTATCCGCAATTATAGAATGAGTCATATATAAATGTATATGCTACATGTTGTATATAATGGTGTAAATCATGTTTGTAAGTGTTTAATCTGCTGCTGTAACTTTAATGAATGGACCAATGACACAAAATCAACTTAACAAAAGTCTGCGTTAAACAGATTAGGTTTATTTCTATTATGCTGAACTGCTTTCAATGACCTCCGACTAACAAAATATGGGGGAACAAAATTAATTGATCAAAAAACAAAAGCAATCAAGTACATATACAGTATATTGGCTATGCACAACTCGTCAGTTTTACATCCCGTCATATAACCCAAAACAAAAGAGAGAAAAAAAACAACCCAGAACATAAACTGTTCTGTGTTATCAACTGGGATACTTAGCAAACTCTCTTAGAAAATAAAAGGAACTAAAGAATGACTACTAAAGGAAAAAGGTTAATATCAAACAATAAAGCATGATTTAGAAAGAGGGAAGGTGTGGAAATCCTGCATTTCATGCAGAAGCCCTGTGACGCCTGTCTGATGGGACAAATACAATATTCAATATCTGTACTTTCAGAGAATAAACAAAGCCAGGATGTTAACCACTAAATTTCACTTTCAAATCAACACTCAAATGACACAGGAAAATGCCAAAGGTGACTGCCAGCCCTGAAGCTTTCTAAAAAGATGTACCATGCAGGTATATCAATCACTTTTAGACATCAATGATCTGCGTTACATGTACAAACATAAAAAAACATGAGAAAAGATGCCCCAAAAGACAAGCACATCAATGTAAACGGTTGATTGAAAATCATCAATCACTGTATCAAACATTACACCATTAGTGAGGTGCACAATATGTGGTGAGATGGCCAAGCCCCTCCCTCCCCATTCACAGCTTTTTTTATAATATACAAAAACTGAGTTTGGGAATTAAAACTTAGGTAAATTTCTCATACTATGTTCTACATTAAGAAATTGTACTCAAAATGCGTTGCATAAAAATTATTAAAGGCCCTGATATCTACATATGCACCAGTCAAATATGGCCCTCTTTAATTGTCATATTTAATATCTAGCACCGATGAATAGGATTAAAATTATTTCTCTGTAAGGAGTCTAACGTGCTCAGATCACTACATTGATGTGATAAAGAGTTACTATTATCAAGCTAATTTAAATTAAAGCCAATTTATACACCAAAAGAATGCTGGTTTTAAACTGCGCAAAAAACCACGGAAACAAATAATTAAACAAGTCACCCTTCTATTACAGAAAAGGTAGGCTACAAGTTGAAAAGGGCTTTTAAAACTGTGTGGTTTTCTCTGGAGCGACATGCTATAGTGTTCATTGGCAGTTTACAAAGCTTTGTAGGAACTCTACAAATGCATACATTAGATAAATCTCTCACAATAAACCGCAACATTAGATATATTTCTGCAATGTTAAAACATCTACGTGACGTTGGCTTGCATAAATGACGTTCATAATTTAGAAAAGGCCATGAGCATTGAAGTCATAACATGATTATCTTCTTACTTCCTTCCAGAAGTTGTTTTAATTATTATTTGTCATAACCCTGAGAGTGAAACATTGCATTAATCATTTTCGGTTGGACCAGTCTTGCATTTTGAGATGAAATCATTGCCTAGACACTTAAAAAGCAACCTAGCAAATCAAGAGTTATATATATATTTTTCTGTTTAGCACAAGCAATTATAGCAAATTTAAGTTTTAAACTGTATTCTCTGTAATGTACTCATGCAAGCAATCCGATTAGGATTCAGTTTACATAGATTTTTAGAAAGGTTTTGTAAAGCTTATCCGCACTGCAATGCATCCGTCCATCCAACATGCAGTTCTTAGTGTTCCTTTGGTTATTGTATAAAATCTATATGCAATTCATCTTTTACAAAAATAAAAGATTACATAGAAAATGACCGTTAAAAATGATCTGAAATAGCTTCAGCTCAGATTAAAAAAAAGCTCATTAACAGCAAGTTCTTATTAGTCTGTTAATGATAACGCCCCAAATTAAAATTATAGTTGATATATCCAACTGCCTTTGTTCTTTAATAACATTTCTTTTATAAAATAGGAGTAGTGCTGTTTAAGAAAAACTGAACAATGAGAAAATAGTTTTTCTTCTGTGCGTCTGTGGACACGATCATACATGCCAGAGGAACCATAACATCTCATTACTGTAGCCATGTTTTTTCAAGATTCACTTCAAGCTCACATGCAACTCCGAAAACCAACTTTCTTCTACACTTAATTGAAATGATTCAGCGTGACCTTGAATTCTGTTGTCAGTGTGTTGGAATCAAGTTTCGGGAGCATTAAACATATTTGCACGCACACAAACGTACACACACACCCTCCTGCACACACACGCACACAAAAAGAAATCTTCAGATATTGCATTCTGCAAAAGGGCACAGAGTTTCCAACAATAACACTATACCATTTAACCTGTTGGCAGGATTAAAAAAGCATCAAAATGCCCTGTGGAAAATCACATTTCTTCATACTGTTGTTATCACTAACAAACACTTAAGAGCAGACAGTTAAATCATCATTCAGTTATCAGCCTCTTCAGCACATCACAAGAAAACACCTTCGTGAGAGCAGAGGTCATAAAAAGCCAAACTAATTGCACAGTGAACACCAGAGCGTCACCAAACCACCTTGAAACTTTAATGCTTCATATCGCCGAGAGACAGCGAGCACACCTTAATAGTTCAGCTGTGCTCTGTGCTCAGTGAAACCAACTTCACTCAGCTTAACATTTTTGTGGTGCCATGTTGTGTTTTGTGCTCACAGGGCTGAGAGCAACAGCAACGCCAGGTCAGCTGTGGAAGTCACTCCATCGATCTCCATTGCTGTGCGACAAACAAAAGTTCACATCAAGAAAAGCTGCAGAGTTTGATCTTCCTGGCCGAATGAGTTCCATTATCAGGTTGAAGAAGATCAAGGAGGAGTACCATCTCCATCTTACACTACGCATCATAGGCATTGATGTATTAAACACGATTAGCTGTTTATTAGGTGTGCTTCTTAAGTCCAAGATTGGCCAAAAACGGCAACTTTCAAAAACAATAAAAACTAAATGTTGCACATGTAAGAAAAAAGAAAATATGTTTCAAGACCATGTTCTCTGTGTCCAACAGCAAACTCTTCAGTTGACATTGGCACTTGACAAGTATGAGGTTTGATTTCGTCATCTAATTGAGAATTCTGACACGAGACTTCTTGACCAAGTGTGTGTTGTCCTTAGCCGAAGCAGTTTATGTTTTTGAGGTACAATTGCAAATGCAGAGGCAAAAATTTGAGAATATGTTCAGGCAATGTGCCACATCTGTTTTCAATGTCGTCTTATGGATGGGGGACAATCCTGTAAATAAATAAAAAGAAAAGGGATTATTACATCCGAACAAAATAATGAACAGTTTCACATAAATCATAATATAAAACCCTAACTGAAACTAAAAGATGAATTCATTAAAAAGAAAATCACTTACTCATCCTCATGCAGTTTCAAACCTGTATTAATGAATTATGAAGAATGTCTTAAACCATTTTTCCAAAACAAAACTGATTCCCACTGACTTTCAATGTCAGAGCATTTTAATAAAGATGGGTTTGGAAGAATATGAGGGTGGGTAAAACCTCATATCGTTTCATAACCTCGAACTGTGAAACGATATGTCTATTTAAAACAAAAATAAACTTTAAATACCTGTTCTCGTCTTTAATAATGAAGTTAACTGGGCACCCAGTTGTGGGAGGAGCTCTGTGTGGTTGCTGGCCCAGCATAGCCCTGTCCACCTTGTATGAGGGGGTCAAAGTTGAAGTCAACCAGGTCTCCGTCCATAAGATCACTGTGGATAATATATTCCACATCACAATCCAGGTTTTCAGTGAACATGTCGATGTCCAAGTCTGTAGGCAAACGGTCCTGGGAGGGCATGAAGCAGGGTGGTGTTGCAAACTGGCCTAGACCTTGCAGGCCTCCGTTCCCACCAGATGCTGGGACAGCCCTGTGCTGCAGAAGCTCAGCACCTGGCATCTGATGCTGGGTCTTTATAGTTGTGAGCTGAGGCGGTTCCTGGCTTATGGCCAAGTGCAACATTTCAAAGCCCATCTGTGGGTGCTGGAGTTGGGGTTGAGGCTGGAGGCTCATCTGCCCCACTGGTCTTGTATCTTGTAAAATCTGACATGCATTAGCTTGGCTGCTAGATCCCCTGAGCCCCAAAAGCCCGCCGCCTCCTTGGCTCGGCATGAGAGGATCCATCTGGGTCATCATAACTTCGCTGGGCGGGGGCGAATCGGAGGTCAGAAGCGCTTCGAGGCTGGAGGGTACATGAGTGCTAAAACCACTTGGACCCGGACCGGGCAGAGGACTGAAGAGTGAGTTTCCGAAGCTCGATGGGCTTGTGCTGGATCTGGCGTTGGGTTGGACAGAGCTCTGCGGCCCTGGCGGAGTGGATCCTTGTGTAGCCTTCATTGGCTGCAGCTGACGAAATGAAGAAAAGCTGGAGCCTCGAGGCAGCAGAGTGGATGCCGATGGCAAAGGCTGAGGTGGGGCAGGAGGAGCTGTGCTTGGGCTTGCACCACCTGGTGGCCCAGTCATTAAAGTGAGCCCTTCAATCAAATCCACCTCTTCCATTAGCGTCTCAGTTAGTGTTGGGGGAAGATTCCCTACGGAATAGCTACCAATAAGGCAGTCCTCAGGTAGGTCATCGTCGTCTTCCAGCCCCACGGCAATGGGAGAAAGCCTCCCGCTCAACGTGCTGGCATTGGAGCTTGTACGTGGCCGGAAACTTGTCCACAAATCAGAGTCATCCAGGCTACCACGAGAAGAAGGGCTGCTGCTGTTTACTCCCCACTTCCCGAACTGACCTGGAGGGCCGGGACTATCCGCACCGCCAGTGCCGGAGGCACCCTCACCCTGCAGGGCACCACCAGAGCCGCCGATCCCAGCCGCTACAGCCTGCTTTTTAGCCTGCTTTGCTCGTATGCGGCTTTGCTTAAGCAATTTGTTGCTGTTGTCCATCGAGGCAGCACGGCGGCGAGGGGCTTTGCCGGTTTTGCCCCCCTCTGGGTTGAGCATCCACCAAGAGCTCTTTCCAGTCGACTCATTGTGCACTCGCAGGAACTTGTTGTGGAGTGATAAATTGTGGCGAATGGAGTTCTAAATAGGATGACAAAAAAAAAAATCAAGTTTAAAAGTGACAAACAATGTTACTGCATAGAAAAGAAAATATTACATCAGGGTTTGAAATGAACACCTGAAAATGTAACCATGACAGGCAATGCTGTGAACTCAGAAGCCAGTTTGTGTGTATATTTTTTGACATTTTTGTTTGATTAATGTTGCATATCCAAAACCTTTATGTGTCACTTTTTACAATTATAATCTAGGCATGAATTATTATGATCAGGTTCAGGTTTTTTAAATGCATATAAAAAAAGAAGCTTCACAGTGTTAACAATATATACATTACACGCAGTCCAGTTATACAAATATAACAAGTATGACAAGTAGTCAACATTTGAAGTAAAGTAAAATGAGTTTTTCCATCTAATTCAAATGCTGACTGCTGTATTTAAAATAGTTCAGAATCAGAATGGTGATTAATTTAAATTTCAGTAGGCAAATTCTATTTTATTTCTGATAATTTTGTTGTTCCGAATGGCCAGTAGTTAAAAATATTAGCAGTCAAATCAGCAAGTGAGTGGAAAATATCATTTCAAACCCTTATTATTATTATTAATTCTTAATCTTGTTTAGACGTACCTTCCACCCAGCAGAACTGTTACTGTCTCCTTTGTCCTTAAAATACGGCACCGTTTTTACCATCCAATCGTAGATCTGCGCCAGAGTAAGTCGTTTTTCTGGCGAGTTTTCAATCGCCTGGCTGATCAGATCTGCGTAGGACTGATTACCCCAGGCATTACGCCTGGAAGAGCCTTTTCGAGGTGTGGCCCCGCCCACTCCAGCGATACCCCCTCCCTCCGAGACCGCGATTTTCTCAGGCTCGGATATGATTGGCTGAGGGTCATGTTTATCTTCTTCGGTGGGCGGAGTTCCAGCAGCAGACTCTGAGCCGTCAGCCCCCCCGACTTTGACAGCTGAGATGTCGGGTCTAGGCAGCGGCCATGTACATGACCTCGGTCTGCTCTGCGGCTCAAAATCTGGGTCAATCGGGGGTACGTTTTCTTCCTCCATTGTTCGATGCAATCCAGATAACTTCAGTGAAAGGCTGGATTTCAGTGAACTATTTTTGATCCGTAAAAGACGACTCAATAGACCGGGCGATAGATAGTAAGAGTACTACTATTTCTACTAAAAGTAAAATAATCTGGTTCAGAAACGATTTTTATCTTTATTAATATATTATACTACAGTACAAATTATCAAGACTAAATTTAACCGAGGCTGTCTGGAGCACATTCGTAATAATCTGAACACACCAATATAGCGTGAGTTAATCCTCAGATTGGAGATTAAAGGGGACAAATAATCTCCTTAATAGTAACTAACATAAACCTTCTGATTTACATAGAGCAAACGAGGATAGAAGGGGTCTCTTTGTTTCCTGGAGAAAGAACAAAGGAAATCCACTGCACATCAAAACAGCTGGATCGTCCAGAGATAAACGACAGGAAAAGAGGAAGTGACAAGGGATGATCTGTGAACTTCTCGTGGATAACTAAACGCTCTCTTACAGAAAAAAATCTAGCTGAGGCAGTTCAGTAGGTGAAATCGCAAAACCAATCATAACATGTGCTGTAATAGCTAAAATAATCACCTCCCTCTGGTTCCTATAATAGCAGCGAATGGTTGATTGGCTTTCGCAATTAGACTGAGAAAAATAAAAATGAGCAGACCAGCTTTAAAATTCTACCAAAAGGCGATAAACCAACTTAATATGAGCGCATCCAGTCTTGTAAACTGAGTGTATTTGTATATTGAGTAAGAATAACGTTACTGTCCTTGTAAACGAGTTCAAGTGAATTGTTAGAGCTGCCTGTCAAAGTCAACAAATTCACGTTATTTAATCAATCGGGATCCATTATGAAGTTAAAAACAAAGAAACGCAAGGTTTACAACGAATTAAGTGCATCCCAACTCAAATGCGTTAAGCACGATTGATAAATCGCCAAAAGAAGCCGTGCGTAAAACTCAATTCATTACGATTACAAAATTACTTTTTTATTTTTTTTTTAAACTATTAAGACGGTATCTTACGGGAGTGCTCGCTCATAGCGGGTAGTTTTACCATACAATAAAAAAAAATCTGTGTTGTTGTCGTTCAAGTTTGCACGGTCCTCCACGCTGTGTGCTGGCGCGTGTCACCATCTGCCATGTTCCTCGAGACGCAGCTACACACGATGCTCGCGCCGACCGAGTCCGTTCCGTGGAAGGCTTCCCGTGTCCCGCTACAGTCGATGAGTTCTCCGAAAACACTAAAAGCCGCCGCCTGTCCGCTTCTTCAACTCGATCTCCGGCACACTCGGCCTCTGGGACAAACTCGAAAGCGTAGTTTTACTACTGGGAGAGTAACTAGATGGCCACCTAGTTAGCCAACTCCAGTTTTTATGAGTTAATATCCCTCCTGTAAAAGTCGAAGAAACCCGCTTCTCGTCAATAACTTGGCGGTCTTTTGAAATTACCGCGAAATCGCTTCTCTTCTGCTGTTAATAGAGATGGGCAAACTGCTATTCCTCGTAGATCTTTCTTGTTTTGTTTTGTTTTGACTCGAGGCGAAGACTCCCTTCTGACGTCTGTTTACCACTGCCAGACAACGCGGCGTGCGCATGCGCCAAGAGGATTGATGGGAATTGCAGTCAGTCATGTGATAGGTTGCGCGTCGTAAACACGACCGGAGGGAACCGGGATCCCGAAAAAAGACTGAGCACGCTAAATGTTATGTAATAGTTTCTAAAGCTGTGCGCGGGTGTGGGAGTCCTGTATTTTTTTTTTCATTTCAGGATCTCTAGATTGTTATGAAAGCGGGTGAAGATCCCTAATCCCTGAAGATCTCCAGTGCGTTTTGTGCGATCCCCTGACCTCATGCTGCCCACATGCTTTCCCAATGAAATTGCAATCTCGTTTTTTAATTAAGATCAAGTGGATGAAAGCTATTTTTGTGTTAGAAGATGTTTACGCCAGGTTGTCACTGTAATAGAGAGTCGACATTATCTGAAAAAGTCATTTTCTTTAGGTAACGTTAGTTTTATAATTAAATTCAAGGTTATAGATTCATTGTGCATGGCTCCTCAGTGGTGTTCTGTATTCTCATTTTAATTAAGTCATTTAAAATTGAATAACAGTCGTAAATGCATTGCTCTTTTTAGGTCATCTGTTGCTGATATGCAAGTTTTAAATGCATGTGTCAGTGTCTAGATACGGATCAGCCACCAGAACTACAATACCCACAGGACCTTCCAAGTCATTACCCCTTTTCCCAGAATTGCGGTGGGCGGTAGAGGACACGGAGTATGATGCAACTCTTCAGTGATACTAGTCAAATTCATTGTTAGAAATCAGATTAAGTGGTTGTATTTGTTTAGATATCATTTAAAAAATTTTTTTTAAAATTAAACACAGATTCTAATACGATTTTAAATTGTTTGTGTGTGCGTGTTCAATGAAAAAAAGTTCTGTTGACCCTTTTAAATAAGAAAATAATTAGTTTTTTTTCGTGATTTCCTACCTCATGCATAAAAATCTGTACTAAAAGCCATTATTGCAGAATGACAGAAACGTGAAATTAAATAGCGGCAAACCATAGTGTTGTGTTGAAAATATAACCAATTCTTCCCTAGAACTTGCCATATGATGTAACATAAACATCAAAGTGGAGTAAATTAATTCACAATTTTATCCATTTCAAGCAGTTACTTCTGGTTATTTTCAATGCATATTTCCAAAATAAATATATATAAAAAATTCTTATTGCTTTTTTATTTTGGTTGGCCAGTTGTGCGCCATAAATGCGTCAACAGTTGCTCCCACATTAAACACGTTATGAAAAGTACATTATATACGTCAATGAAGGTAATATCTATATCAGTAAAAACAATGTAAAGTTGTAATATTCTTACGGATGTGAAAGATATTTGTAACAAGAAAAAATAATAATTCTTCAAGTATCATTGAATAAATTACTAGTCTACTGTTATTTGTGGGAGAGATTTATTTTACATAAGCCTCCTCCCATCCTATTCATTTTCAAGCTAAGTGAATATTTGGAGGAGATACCAGCTACGAAATTTCAAATCCTTTGGTTTTTATGGAGGTGTACAACGATTAAAGAGAATTTCATATTTGAACTGACAAGTATAGGCAAAGTTATAGAAATAACCAAGAAATAATGAACAAAGAAATAAATATATGATACTGATTGCGGTGTGTGACTGCAAACACTGGGGGGCGCTGTGATTTTTCTGACACCACACAGATCCTCGCTCTGATTGGTCGAGGACTGAGCGCGTCGTCCAATGACTAGGATGTCCTCGTTTTCAAATCGACTCGGAAATATCAAACACTCGGCCTGTTTAGACATCTGGGTAAGATGATTATAATGCTTCCTAAAGATTATAATCTGTTTATTTATTTTTTAAAGATAAGTTCGTCTGTTCCTTTTCGGATGTTGCTTATTACTATTTTCCCATGTCAACGGTTATATTTGTGTTACCATAGCAAAACATTCGCTGCAGTCGTAACTTAAGTTACAACGTGTTTTTTTCTAGTTTTTATATTCTGTTATGTAATATTACTCATCCAGAACTATTATCAGAAATGTTTATATAACTTATTTGTATTTCTAAATGTGGTAGTGTTTAAATTTAGACCGGTATTCAAGGAATTCAACCTAATGCTTCCTGTTGCTACAAATGTGTCATCCTTTGTGAAATGTGTGATTGTCAGTAAGTAGGCTTCAGGAAGCTACAAAATCATTCACAGAATTTTTTTTTCAATTCCTTTTAGAGACCCGCCTGCTATTGAAATGGAGAGCTTTCTAAGGCGGAAGCTTGCCCAGGCCGGTGGCAACATATTGAGCGGGTCATCTCTTCAAAAACCTGTTTCTTCTTACCAGCCTATCAATTTACCAGATCTGTGTTCTAGTTTCTATTCAATTGCAGATGAACCTTTTCCTCAAGTTTCTGGATTTCTTGATGACACCGTTGGCCCTTCGTTTCTTTCAAATGAAACAGGAACTATGTTGAATTCACCTGCTTGCACGCCAATAGAAAATCAAGCAAAAAATAAGGTTGAAGGAGTTTTAGCACCAAGCAATGAGGCTACTAATGACTCTGGCCTTAATTGCTCTATTGGAGCACACTGTCAGTTGGCAAATGGAAGCACGTCTACTAGATTGCCACACAATGAAAAAGACATTACCACTGCAACGGCGGACAAAGCAGAAGGCGACTGCATTGATGCCACAGTATCTACTACATCTTTAGAGAAATCTGATTCAATTAGTGTAGAGTTGAAGAACAGCACTTTTGATATGTCCCAAGACTCGAAAGAACGGTCTGACGCTGGAATTAATGCAACTGTCGATCTATACAACATCAGAGAGAAGAACAGCACTTTTGAGTCTCAAGAGCCTAGACTCAATTCAACAGTGGATATTGAAGTAACCAATACAAAGACTGAGTCAGGAAACACCACTGTTGAACTGGTCCAGTCACATGACCCTAAAGAGAGACCTGGCACTGAGGTTAATGCAACTGTGGATATTCCTAATCTAGACGGCACACAATCTAAAAATAATTCATGTGTTGATAGCACTGTACCATTAAACACTACTACAGAGCAGCTAAAGAAAATGCTTGAAGGAACTATAGACATTCAGCCACAAGAAAAATTGGATGGTAGTTTTAACTCTGCTGAGATTGATGCAATAAAAAACACAGAGCAAGCTAATGTAAAAGTCAATGTAACTGTTGATTTTGTGGAGCAAACAGCTAGTGCTCCTCTTCAACCATCTGGTGAAGTTGAACAATCAA
The DNA here is from genome assembly GCA_032357475.1 of Enteromius thamalakanensis. Classification (NCBI taxonomy): domain Eukaryota; kingdom Metazoa; phylum Chordata; class Actinopteri; order Cypriniformes; family Cyprinidae; genus Enteromius; species Enteromius thamalakanensis. The sequence continues at coordinate 12,764,678 of JAUCMT010000026.1, forward strand.
ACTCGGTTCATATAAAACCAGTTGAGATGGTCAAACATAATACAACCACTGATCTTATTCCTCCAGAAATTCTGGTTTTGAAGGACACCACTGTAGAAATGAAGCCCTCCAGCACAGAGTTAGCTGAGCAGGTTAATGATGCTTCTAACTCTGTAGGTGTCACCAAACCCGCTTCTAACAGCAGAGACACAGAAGTTGAGATAAGCACCACAGCTTTTGTTTGCTCTGTCAGTGCTCCTGATGATGCTCTCAATGATGCTCCTGAGCTTAAAACAGAAGATCATCACAAAAACCCATCAAGTCCTGCATTGGCAGATGCTGATTCTCTTCCTTCTTCTGATATGGGAAATATCAGCAGAAACAGTATTTTTTGTTTAGATGATACTTTGGACATGAAGACGAGCTTCCTGGTTACCTCCACGCCTATCGTTTTTGCCAAAGAATCCAGATTTGAGATCATGAGAGACGTAAAGCCCAGAAAGAGGCTGTCTGTGATCAACAGCATCGAGGCCCAGTCGAACGATGAGCTGGTTTGTGCAAGTAGTCATGATGGAACCGATGCTGTGCAGGTGACTGAGAGCTCAAGTCAAAGTCAGAAAGTCTCCGCAACATGCACTTCTAGTCACAGTACATCAGAACCAGCAAATGAGAACAAGCCTACCACAAAACTTCCAATCAAAAGACAGCTTCCTCAGCTTTCCTCTAAGCTGAGTTATCCTAAATCCAGTCTTCCTCCTAGGCCTCAGCCATCAGTGAACTCTTCGGTAGCGGTCAAACCAAAGACTCTCAAAGGACCTCCATCCCCGCATCAGCCTGACACATCATCCACCTCCCTGCCTGCCAGCAGGAAGACGGTACAGATGAACAAGGGCAAGAGCATTGCACCTGTCAAGAGCATAGCGTCAGCTAGTTCTGTTAAGGTATGAAACTCCATGCTTTATTGCTGTGTCAGTTAGCTGGTTACAAACATTGATCTTGTGTGTAATTTAAATGTTTGATTTTCTTTATTTAAAACAGACCTCTATGGCTTCTACTGTCACTGGATACAACTTTTCTGCTGGTGAGTGGCTTATGTGTACACACTTCATATTTATTGTTAGAAAGTTTGCGGTCAGTTTTTTAAATTTGTTTTATTGATTCATAAAGGATGCACTTTTAATTAATCAAAAGTGACAGTAAAGACATTTGTAATGTTACAAAATATTTCTGTTTCAAATAAATGCTGCTCTTTTGAGCTTTCTATTCTTGTAAAAATTACTACAATTGTTTTTTTTTATTACCAATGTTATATTATAACTATCAGTTATGTATTCTATAAGCTGTAATGTGGTTGCAGTTGCAAAACCTTCAAGCTCTGGTATACAGCAAATGAAACCATCAGGACTACCTCCACCAACCCGTAAAAGACTGGCTCTCAAAACCCCTCAGACTACACGATCCTCTGTAGAAACTGTTCAGACTCAGCCTAGTAATAAATCGACAGGATTACCAGGTACTTTTCACTTTTCTCTGTGTATCTTCAAGTTTATTTAAAGTTCCCCTGTTATGCCAGTCTCTTAAAACAGGTTTACATGTATGCAAGGTGAAAAAACACTTTAGATTTCTCCAAAAATAGATTTCTAAATGATTCGTAAACGACTCGTGTGAAGCAGTTCGAAGAATCAGTCTGTCTAAACCCCGCCTTCCTGTGAGCCTCATTGCTGTGATTGGTCAGATGGCGCAGTCCTTTATGATTGGTCCGCAGCGCTCCACAGAGCTTGTACCAAAACTTGAGGTGCTAGAGGTGCTTTCTCAGAGGATACGTCAACTGGTGTAGTTAGCACGGACTACCCTGGAAAGTGCTCGCTATTTGCTTTTATAAGTGAATCGATTACACCTCTACGTTGTGAACTTCAACACTGTATAATGCATAACACTGCGTTAAACATCGTTTATCATTACATAAACTAATGAGACAGACACAGTCAAGCTGCACCAGTCACAATGTTTGGACTACATTAGGCCCACAGCTGAACAACAGAACTACAGAAACTTAAGTTAGCCGAATACCAAGACATCTGCAGGGTTGCTACACAACATCACGTACACAAATACTATCTCAAGAAAATACAATCATCAATTATTAATCATACTTACAGGTCGAAGTTCAGAGGAGCCGGTCCAAATAAACTGGGCTCTGATCTTTCTTTTAAAAGCGAGCGTTTGGTTAATGTTGTTCTCCCCGAGATTGCAAAAAGCAGTCATCAGTAAAATGAGGCGAACACAACAAGAGATTGTACTGCTGAGGTGTTGTTGAAAAAATGAATGTTAACCACTTATTCTTTGTAGATACATCTTTCGGAAGGTCATATAAATCAAATTTACTCTCACAGGATACAGCGTCTTCTTGATATGATGTAGTCCACGTGGAAATTTTACTGTTTGTGGGCGGGGCAAGTTGGTCGTGACGTAGAACATGTGCGGGCATTATGCAAATATATTTCCTCGTGACGTGTGGCCATAACAGAAAAAGATTAAAAACTTTGCAGATAGTTCACATACAGCTACATGACACACTGCATGAAAGATCATATTTCAAAAGGCATAATAGGGGCACTTTAATGACGAAGCAATTTAATGCAAGCTTCAAATTCAATGGTCATCAAAAGTATACTTAATGCAGTTTGTGATGCACCATTGTCTGAGAAATAGTGTTTTTCAATCGTGCTAACCTGTAATACTTAAAATGGTAGGTGTTAAATTATATACGCATGAAATATGTCTGAGGAGCGTGAAGGCTTTGTACTCTGCTCTAATGCACTCCGTATGTGGAATGTGCAGCAGGAGCCCACTGCTTATTTTGGTTCAGTGCAACACAAAGTATGTTTCTCTTCTTCTTGCAAAGATTTCTGTTATTGAACTATTAGCCATTTAAGAAAAAAGTTACATTAGATGTATAAGTCAAGCTACAAGTCAATTGCTGCAGTTTTAAATGCTGCTATAGACTTTCCCGGCCTGAACATAAACACACGTTCCTGCAGATTTTAGTTCTCCAATAAAATAAAATTAATGGAACTCTGTCTTCATTTTGTTCCAAACGGGTATGATGTTTTTAGTTTTATTTTGTAAAACAAAATATTTAGAAGAATGCTGGTAACTAGACAATTTTGGTTGCATTATGTGGACAATAATAAAAAAAAAAGTTACCAACATTCTGTATGTTCTGAATCTCATACAGAGCGAGACAAAATGGTCATGGACACAGATCAGTTCAATACATGTTATCAACATGGGGTGACAATTACGGATTAATTTAATTCTTTATTAATTGCATATTTCCATGAGTTTGTTTCACACCATCATTCACACAAACAGCCTAGCAATATACAACAAAGAAAAAGAAAACTACTTTTGCTTTTTAACTTCTTTGTAAATAGCTTGAACGTAAAGCTGCAGTGGAGGGTTTCAGACAGAGGGGGAGCTCCAGAGGCCACGAAACATGCTCGGTCATTACATTGGTCTCATGATCAGACATAAATATAGAAACAAGGACAAACTGTCAAATCTGTCCCTAGGGCTCAATCATACTAAATATACAAAACCCGTATTCAAGAAAGTCATAAAAACATTTCAGACTCCCAATAGCATATGTCTTCAGTCACAGGGCTGCCCAATGACATGCCATTTCAATACCAAGCACATTACACCATTGCATCTCTGATTGCCAAGACATGAGGAAAAGGGATGATTCAACCCTTAAACAGGCATTAAATCAAAACATTCAAGTTAATCAACCATTGGTAATTCATTCTGCATTAATCATCAATGTATTGCGTCTCTCCTATGCATATGAGAGCTTATCTGTGACGAAACATGCTCTGGGTAAAGCTCACTTCGTTGCAGTTCTTAATGCGTGAAGATCTGAAAAAATACCATTTACAAAACCCAAACTAACGGCATGATATAAAAAGAAAAAATGTTGCATTAGGTTTTAAGAACACCTGGTTGAGATCAGTGAATATTTCCCTGTGAGTAAATAGTAACAGTCAGTTTATGGCATGAGTTGATCTATGAAGTGCCTCTTTAGAAATGCTCATTTGGGGCCATTTGAGGTCCTGCATAAAATAAAGGAAACCAAACGCTACATGAGCAGCAGCATCTGGGAAATGTCCACTAGCCGACTGGCATTTGGGCATTCGTCCCAGAGCAAAGATTAATCTGGGTATATACAGGTACACTTAAAGGCGTCTGGTGGAAAAGATGATAAAGGCCCCAGTCGTAGGTTCTAATGTCAGTCCTCTTTAAAAAAAACAACAAAACAAAACAGGAACTTCAGGGAATATAGCAATCCTGGAACGGAAAAAAAACCAAAACATAAATTTTAGAGAAACCTACTACAAGCCCTGAGATATATTTCTTTTTTTCTCCATAGTCAGACGTGAAAGGCAAAATACGAGGTTGACCTCATTGTTAAGTGCTTCTGTGCAATATAGTCTTGTTTTTTTCTTATCTGTACAAGAGTCAAAGTCTATTCCATGTTGAGTGCCATTGACATGGTCCAGACCAGCTTCAGCATGCAGGAAGTGGTTTGTCCTGTATAAAAGTGCTTCCTAGAAGCTGAAGGCCACTGTTATCTGGGCGAGAGGGGAGGGCTGGAGAACACGGCAGAGTTGCGCGGTGACTGGAGATTCAGGGACGGGGAAGGGGAGACTTTGCGGGGGCTGCTCAGATCACCATTGTGAAGCTTCCAGAGCAGCTCTTCGTTCTCCATAGACAGACGTTTGTTCACTTTGGACTCCTTCTGGAGGGTTTCCTGCAAAGCCGCCTGCTCTGTGGACAGTTGTCTGCAACGGATTAGAGTAGAGTAGAGTAGTCACTATAACTGCACCAGATGAAAGAGCAGAAGGTCTGTTAGCACAAACCTTTGCTACAATGGAAACACCATTCTTGGCGTGAACAGAGCACAAACAGTAATCAAAGCAATTAAAGTGTCATAGCCCATAGCATAGCCAGAAGCGGTTTTGGAGAATTTCCTATAATAACTGTTAAACTTCAAAGACTTTGGTTTGCTACAGGTATAACTGAATGAAGCCCACGGGGAAACGCCCAAATGTTAGAAGATAGACAGGTGGATTGAGTAAAATAAGTTCTTCATCATGGTTATGAACACAAGCTTGTGGTACACTACCTTGACAAAGCAGCATGTTTGTCCATTCTGGCTTTGAGGTCCTCGTTTTCCTGCTGCAGTTTCTTAAGACATTCGTCTAGCTTCACATTCCTCTCCATCTAAGATTAAATCAAATCTTAGAGCTTCTCCAGTACTGACAGTGTAGGAGTGTCAGATTTATGTTCATCAATTTACTGCAATTACAGTGTGCACTACAGATAATTGAGCTCACCAGTTTGTCTATCTGCATGAGTTTCTTGTCCTGTTCATGGATCCGTTTGTTTTTGATGTCCAGCACTACTTTAAGGCTTTCAAGCTCCTGCTCCAGATAAAGAGTATGGGAGTCCTTTTTAAACATAAGAAAATGAGCAAGAGAGATGAGGAATATATACTGGCTTTCCTTAACTGGACGATTAAGATGTTATACAGTCAAATGTAAACATGTAGATTGAAGAAACATTAGCGTTATACTGCTTTAACACATACTTCTATTAAATTAACAAAATGTGTGATTACTTTGACAATCAAGTGATGATATTCTATGATGTCTTCATTTATTTTTATTTTATATTATGTCTTCATGAGTATTTAATGTACAATGTACTGAAATAGAAATGTAATTTATTCCTGTGATATCAAAAGCTGAATCGTTCCTCCTTACATGATTCTTCAGAAATCATTCTAATATGCTGATTTGTTGCTCAAGAAACATTTAGCCTTATCATCAAATATCAGAAACAGTTGTGTTGCTTAATAATTGTGTAGAAACGATGATAAATTACAAATTATACATTCAGGATTCAGTTAAAGGTCAAAAGAAGAATTTAGTTTGTTTTTACAGTAGGCCTATGTCACATACAATTAAACACACTTAAATGATGGAATAAATCATCATTAAACATTAAATGTGATCATAATATAATACAAAATTAATAAAATATAATAGAATAAAATAGAATAGAATATGCATGCTAGAAAAAGTGTACAGTCTTATTCAAGCCCAAAATAATGTTACTGTCTCTAATAAAGAACTCTCTTGTGGTGTGCGAATATTAACACTCTGGGGGGGGGTTTTGTGAACAAACTAAAACTATTAGAATGAGAAAATGTGTTTTAACAGTGTTTAGATAAAAGCATATGCTAAAAGTATAAATGGTAGACACTTTTTCTATCAGCTTAAGGGTCAAAATAATTGAAGAAACCCCCATATATGAACTTTTCATGTGCTGGAAAGTCACACTATTTATAGAATACGGTCTGGCAGTATTATGCAGGGTAGTTATCTAAATCACCTCGCATGCATTTTCAGACTCTGATTGGAAGGACCAGTCTAATATTAACCTGTCATTTGTGGAAAATACACCGTCTGCTTAAGCAGAGACGCATTACTATCGATAGCACTGGCCAAGTCTGTATTGCCAGTGCTATAAATGGGTGATAATGTACCTGTGTTTTCTCAGCCAGATCCATTCTTCTCTTCACCTCAGCATCCAGCTTTTCTTTGAGGTCGTTATTCTCGCTCATGAGCTCCTGAATTCGATTCTATTTGAGGAAAAATGCATGGATTTGAAAATGTTTGAAACACAGATGTTGTGTGGAGAATTTTAGCTCTTGGTCACTGCCTTACAGATAACGTGTCCTCGGATTCCTTCAGTGTGGCATTGAGAGTCTGCATTTCCTTTTCACGGGACACTTTGAGTTCTGAGAAAGTATATATATATCAGAGCATGAGAGGTAACATTGTTTTCTATACACTTTAAAAGAAACAAGTGCAACATTTACACAGTTTTGATGGATTTGTGTTATATGAGGAGTCTCAATAGACATGCTTTTTTTAACTACTGCACAAACTTTATATTTTATCCACTAACACTGCTACGAAACCTAAAAGACATAATTTGGTATAATTTACAAAACATCTTAATGGGAACTTAAACTTTGTACCCATAATGTCCAACATTTCTAATAGCAACAACTACATAGAGACACTGCATATACTTCTACGGTTTAACCCAACCCTATATCTATATATATATATATATAGATTTTATTTCATTTTTTAAATTTATTTTTGTACTGTTTTCAGATACAAGAACATCCCCAAAAGAAGGTTTGGGCAGTGTCTCAGGTTTAGTTTAATCCTAGATAGTAATCTGCCCCCAGAATAAAGTTCAGTATGACACGCACAGATTTTAGACACAGAAAAAGCCCATATTAGACAGATGAAGCCCAATATTACCTTTAAAAGTCTCTTCAAACTGTTGTTTAAGGCCATCCACCTCCTCCATATGGCTGACTTCCAGTTCCTTCTTCAAATCCTCATGTTTTTCTTGTAACTCTTTAAGCTAGACAAGTACAAATAAAGCAATTTCCTAAAAGTCTTGTTTCATGTATAAATGATGTGGAAATCAGATGTCATGTGTCCAAACAAGCTTTAATACAGACTTTAATAACAAGCTTTAATAAAGACATCTGAAATTAAGTAAATCCAACAAAAAGTGTGTCAGGACACTGGAGAAAAGAGAAAGAAAAGGGCCATTGTCTTTCACACCTGCTGCTCCATTTGAGCTTTGCACTTGTCAGCCTCCTCCTGGTAGGTCTGATGGACCTTCTCCCATTCAGTGGAGTAGAAGTTCTTCAGTCGGTCCTCGAGGTCAGCGAGGTCTGAGTGGTGCTGCTCCTGGACCTTCTGTAGAACTCCATCAAAAGCTGCACGCAGATCCTCCTTCTCCTGCTCCAGACGCTCACAGGAGTGACCAGAGCTCACTAAGGAAAAGATCAGATTGGACAAGTTAGATCAATTAAGTGATTCATTCAGTTAACAAACATCACGCCCGTAAAGCACCATTTAAGAAGATTGCTTTTTTCTGGCATGATGACAGCAACCCTCTCACAAAAAAAAAAAAAAAAAAAAAAGCCCAAACATGTAGGACATCTGATCTAATGCACCGGTTTGTGATATGAAAATATAGATATGCTATATGTAGACAGCAGTGGGATAACCAGAGCAAATGTTGAAAGGCCAACACGTCCATTTGCTGCTTTGACATCAGGCCCTGCCGACACTCGATGCTATGATTCATTACTCAAGAATTCTGCATTGAGTCCCAGTTGTCTCTACAGTTATGGTATCTCCAGCAGTTCTGTAAATAATGTGTCAACTGTTACAAGGAACAAGCTAAATTACAAGGGAAGGTTCAGCAAAAGGAAGACTAATGCACAGAGTCATAATGAACAGGAGTCACTGCGCTCTCTCGATCAGAACTGTGTCACAGATACTGTCCCTGTGATATTATAGAAAGAAACCGATGACACTTCCCTGCACTGCACAGAACTGCTGTGTTTTTCACACAAAGTAGCAAGCTTAATCCAGCAGCTGCTCCGCACTTTGTAGAGTACAACTGTGCTTCATGAAGTAACAGACTGTCCTGGTGGGACCACTTGAGTTTGGGATTTCTGGCTGGATAGATGGCCTATGGTTTCCCATAATTAAGGTTTAGGTTAAAAAGGACCCATTATAGGCAAGCAAATAACGACTAAAAATTTTCTTTGTCCGTATTTATTTTATTAGTATTTATTATTAAAAAGAATTGCTCAGTCAAAAATGAATATTCAGTCATCATTTACTCCCCCTCAATTAGTTAAAAACCTGTATGAATCTCTTTCTTCAGCCAAACACAAAGGAAAATACTTTAAAGAAAGTTTGTAAACAGGCTTTGGTCACCATTGACTTCAAAAAATACAGTGGAAGTCAATGATGACCAAAACAGCCTGGTTACAAACTTTCTTTAAAATATCTTAATCGTGATAATGAGGCACTGTATGTATGACTGATGTTTTAGGGAGGCATGAAATCAGAAATGTTAGTGTGATACAACAGTTCTTGTATCACAATGATGAAGAAAAAATTAAAATAGAATGAAAATAAAAGATTATGCCAAACTACTTTTTGTTTTATTATTGAATGCAAATTTAACATGCTTCAGTGTTTACTGGTATTTGGAAAACTGTCAAATCCAAGAGATATGGCATGATCAACAAAGTCATGTGATGCAGCAACGAGCCTGCATAGGTCTCTATATAAGACTTATTTGTCCCTGGCCCAGGCCACTATAATGAAATCTAGGCAGCGGTTTCAAACAGAGCTAACCAATCCACTCACTTCATGAAGCTAATGCGATGCTCATATTTGTGTGAACACACACCAAGTATGCTGGGAACAAACTAATGTCTAACTTTCGTAGGCTTAATTACACCAGCTTGTTCGGCTCATCTTATCTGTTTATGGGTGCATCAGTAGGCGTTTCTGAACCTCATCTATTATCAAAGGTCAAAAGCATGTCAGCAAAATGAGTTACTTGAATGAGTCACAACACAAGAACGGCTGTTGTTCTCCAGAGGGAAACTTGGGTCATATCCCTTACTGGCACAGCAATCTAATCATCTGTATACCGAGATGAAAACCACAGATTTTTACCCTTTACAAGAGTCTTAAAATGAGTTTCAATCAGAATCATTATAAAAGTCATTGTTATGGGTTAAATAAGAACAATATCTATTGACCCTGCTGTACAAGAGACAGTTAACAGAGCAGAACCATGATCAGATCCACAGAGCCGATGAGCCAGATCCAGAGCCGGCTAATGGCTTGATGCATTTCATGAATCTGCACTGTATCATTAATATAACCTATAATAGAATTACAGAGTACAGCTGAAGCCCTATAAATAATCCAAATAATGCAAACAAGAGAAAAACAGACAGTTAGGGAGGAGGAGGATCCTTTTCCACAGAAGAAAAAGGGTAAAACAGGTCATGACTCGACAGTAAGCACATGCATCCAAACAGTACATTTAGATTAATACAGAAAACGCTCTCGGCAGCAGAAATCTTGACAAATGTAATGTTTAAGTACATGCACACGCTTGTATCCAGTCACTTACCAAAATGAAGCACTAAATTTAACAGTACCTAAAAAAAAATATCATGTGACACTGTCTAGACATGTTTCTTCTATAAACAGATGTTTTTATTTTTTTACATTATTCACAAAATGAATGAAGTTAACATTCTGCACAGAGAAGTTAATTAATATAAGTCACATGCCAAATACCAAAAGCTAAATTAATTGGACACAGTTCTAGCAGGTTTTGTGTGAAGACAGCGCTCGCTTCATTGGAAGAGAGCAGTTGTCCTGTGTTAAAAGACACTTTTGTTTTATATGGGGAATTGTGGGTGCGTGCCAAAAAACATGGCATGCTGCAGTATTCACTCTGACATCACTCGCTTTACGCTTGGGTGAACGCTGAAATCTATGAGTAAATGGTGAAATATTTCTGATATTTTCCTGCAGCTATGTTGTGACTTCAAGAGGTGGTCTGAAGAATTCTTTTAGGGTTCAGCTCTGGAATGTGTTAATACGCTTAAGTAGTGATTATAACATTAAAGAGAGATCATGTGCAAACTAAAAGAATGTATAGATACATATAGATTTTTTTATATAAAGCAAACATATATTAACCTTCCTCAGATGATATTGTATATCAGGAAAGAACGAACATAAATCCTCATATTGTGTGCTCAGTTTTCAGGTGGAAATATGAGCAGTGAAATCAATGCATTAGACATCTCATGGGAAGCACTGGCTGGTACATTTTTCCATGTTACTTTGCCCATTAGACTGAAGGACATCAAACCTCTCTGACCTTGTCTACAGACATGAGCATGACCTTCACATTCCAGGACGGCTCACCCTTTCTGCCTCAAGTATGTGCTTTCTTAAGGTGTCTCTTCTAATGAGCCCTATGGGAGGGGAAAGCTCTTCCAACAGGACCAAGAAAACTAACAGTCTGTCCTCTTTATTTACACCAACATGGCAATTCACTTATTGGTAAGCACCGTTGTATAGGTACATTCAAACACACTACCAGTGTATACTGGACATATCATATTTCTAGTGTACTAAGTGGACAAGCTTAAACAAATTTATTTAATGTAAATTGTGCCTATGCATTTTAGCTAACATAACTGAAGGGGTAAATAGGACAGAATACTGAACTTAAACACCTAGTATATACACTACAGTTCAAAGGTTTGGGGGTGATATGATTTAAGATTATAAGGATAAAAAAAAAAATTAATGCTCACTAGGGCATACTACATTTATTTGATGTAAGAAACATTAAAAAGGAGCAACACTGTGAAATAATTATAACATTTTAAAAAGCAATTTATTCCTGTGATGGCAAAGCTAAATTTTCAGCATCATTACTCCACTCGTCAGTGTCACATGATCCCTCAGAAAACATTCTAATATGCTGATGTGGTGCTCAAGACAACAGCTCTTCTTAATATCAATGTTAAAACCACTTGTGCTGCTAAATATGTTCTGTGGAAGTCGTGATACAATTTTTCAGAAAGGTTTTTGGAAAGTTCAAAAGAACAGCATTTACAAAAGAACAACATTATAAAGGTAGTTACTGAGATTTATCATCAACTTAATGCACACACTAGGAGTAGAATTTAATATATATCATATATCACACCTGACCCCAAACTTTTACCTGGTACTGTTTATAGGAACTCTAATAAAATCTAAAAAGCATCTTAAAGATGCACTACACGAACTTGGACAATAAGCTCAGATTGTGCAGTGCTAAAATAACACATTGACCCATATTTGTGTTTTCTAAAGTTTTATAGCACTACTTTATTGCTACTAGTATTATTGTATAATTTAGAGAGAACACAGAAAAACTTTTGAACGATTCTGACAAATACAGGTTATTACACGGAAGTGTTAGAGGTCATGGTAGTCTGCGTGTAACGGCAAGAAATGGCACACCTTTTGTTCATCCCAATGATTACCTTGTGCCCAGCAATTCAAATAATCACATAAATTACAAACAGCTTCATTTTGGCAGCTCTTTCCGCAGACAGTGAAAGCCAAGCACTCTACAATGACTCACTTACCCAGCTCCTCACGCAAGGTGACCAGCTCCTGAGACAGCTCCCTGCGCTGCTTCATCATCTCCTCATGCTGCAGGAAAAGAGATGGAAAAAAAATGGTTAATTTCTCAATGCAACACATGCTTCATATTACTCAATATGCCAAAGAAATGTCCCCATAGCGCAAGGGCAGTGCCAAGTGAAATCTAATGTCGTGATGAACAACTCCTTGGGCAGACATGAATTTTGCATAAGGTGTCAATCACAAGGACAGGATGGGTCGGAGTTTTAGTTCAGTATTAAACGTGCTTGATTGTCATAACAAATAACTGCATTAGCAAAGCGGCCCAGAAGCCTTTAAAGAAAACAGGCTTTCTTTTAACTTATTACTGCGACACAGCATTAAAAGTAAACATCAGTTGTTGGGCAACAGTCGTGACATCTGCACAGGCATGCACGCACCCTACAGCCCAGCTTTGTGGTTTACACACCACTATGACAGTAAGGGTTTAAATAAAAACGACATCAACAACTGAATGTAGAGCAATGAAATCAGCAGTGTCTCTCTCTCTCTCCTCACCACTATCTTTTTTTTTTTAAAGTGGAGGACAGCCAGCGACACAGCTGCAGTGCTGTCAGCCTCCCCAACCAACACAAAGACACTTCAAAAACCGCGTGCTGCCGACCTGACCTGACCTGCCCCTTCCCCCAGAGATTATTTACACTGCAGTTATGAATTATCATATCATCTATATTAGAATAAAACAAATCTGATTTCAGGATCCCACACTAATCACACACACAACTGACATGCTTTGTATGTGCATCCGCAGCTATCCCATTTCAAATGCCAATCTATCCTGCCCTGCACCCTGTGGAGAGGATAATGTCTTTACCCGGTGTCCAGCGCAGGGAGCGTTAAGGCACACTTTGCTGCCGGAGCAGCCCATGATCCCGTCTCTGTGACTTCAGTCCAGAATGCAGGACGACAGCAGCCCAGATGCATGAACCTCTGCCACCTCTACCTCCTCTCTCTGTCGTCTCACTGTACATTGGAGAGACTAGTGGAAAAAGCTCATTGGCTCTCACCTCCTCCAACCGCTTGCCTTCTCAGTGGTGAAAGGGTACCGTAATATATCTAAGAGATGGGCAATGGAGGGAGGCGGCTATATTGTGCGTGGTAGGCTGCTATATAAATGCTGCACTTTAGGACAACCACAGTACATAGAGCAAAGAGAGCACGAAAAAAATAGCTACATCTGACAGTTGGATGATTGAGTGGCACTTAATGAAATGGTGCGTTTTACAGGAGAAGTGGGCTGTGACCTTCCCACAAGACATCAGAGGACTGCTGCCTTTTTTGTGCTTTCCGTTCAGCACCTCCTCAGAATTTGCTAACTCAAAGAAGTACAGGATACAATTTATTATTCATATTAATTGGTCTGTCAGATTAAAATTTGGAGGTCCTCATCAAGTCTGTAGTTACTGTAAACCAAATAAGCGCTGTAGAAAACTACAATAATAATTTTTTTTATATATAAAGTAAAAAAATAATTGATTGTTATAACATTATAAAAAGGTACTATTATTGACAATCCATTTTCTAATGCATACAGAAGAAAATAGTAACTAATAATAATAATAATAATAAATAAAAAGTATTATTTATTGTTTTTGTTAGAATAGTCTACTGCATTTGTGCTATTAATCATAGTTCATATTCTCATCATCAGAAATATATATATTTTTCTGAATGTAGTAGAAAACAATAGATTATTATAACATTCATAGTAATAGTAACTATTTTATAAGTTATACTTTTATTATTATTTTTTATTATTATTATAAAACACTATTACTTTTGTATGAATAGAAAATAATGCTTATCCTATCCTTTATCATAATTGTTATTACCTGTTATTTCTATTTCTATCATTAATATGATGATGATTAATTATTATAATTTATTTATAATTTATTATTTTATTTATTGCTGTTGAAAAGAAAGAAAAAAGAAAAGCTATTTTTTACTGCAGATAATAAAAAAAATGAAGTAGAACAACAACAGATTGTTTGCAAATAAATAAATGTAAGTTATAACACATGATGATAATCTGAACATAATATTGGTCATTATTGTGAGGCAAATCAATACTAAGAACAATCTTAAATGCTGTATAAAAAGCCAAATATTACAAATAACATCTTAAAAACACACACAACAACCCTATATTAAGAATGACTGAAAAATATTGAAAACACATTAATTTATCATTATCAACTAGGGTAATTAATGTCACTGCTTCAGGGAAAGCATGTGTGGCCTCTTGTAGTGAAATTATGGCAATGTACACAGTGTGCTGACAGCTCACTGCAAACAAAGGATATGAAGCAGCCCCCAGCAGCTCTCTGGGCGTCTCAGTGTGCTTCTGACCATATGAAGACAGCAGCTGGTACATTCTCACACAGACACGCTGAAGCCCAACCTCCTAATGAACGCTTCACAGATTCCTATACAGGACATTGCTAAAACACTACTTTATACCTAACAAAACACTTTCATGCTCTATACATCTGACTCTTTTTACATGAAATTATATTGTTTTGGGACAGTTTTCAGATTTTTACAATTATACATTATACATTTATACATAGATTTCATAGTGTCAATATTAAACACAATATTCAAAAAGCAGCACAAATTAAAGTTGTGCCTCATTCATTTAAAAAAGCACTGAATAAGAGCCACCTACAAGAAAGAGTCATGGCTTGAGAGAACAGCTGATATTGTACACTCCTTGTATAAACCATTCTGTGGTGGTCTGTATGGCAGTGACGTAAGACCTTATATATATATATATATATTAGTAGAGGTTGTCCTTTTCTCACTATTAACTTTAAAAATGTACAGCCAACCGGCCTTCATATCACCATTTTAACAAGGACAATTCTAAAATTAGCGAGCTTGATTCAGTCCGAAGTCAGGAATAGCTGGAGAGATTACATGTAGATACAGATAATAGATACAGCTACTGTGAAAAGTAAATTACAAAAGAGAAATATATCTTATAAAAGAGATTACAAAATGAAATATAATTTATATAAATAAATAAATAAATAAATAAATAAATAAATAAATGGATTACTCATAAACATGAAAAACCCATAATAATAATAATAATAATAATAATAATAATAATAATAATAATAATACATTATAATACATTATAATCCAATATTTCAATTGGCAAATTATTTATTTGGTGTAATTTCATATGGAGGGAGCACCATTATTAATCATTGAAATTACTATTAATATTGTTGTTATTATAATTTTATATAACAAGTAAATGCACAGACAGACAAAGCCATATGCATACGTACTGCATATGAAATTAGAAAAAAATAATAAAAAATAAAAAACCTCTACAAGCCATGAAGGTTATCTCAAAGTAGTAAAGTGACTAAAATAACTCAAATAAACCGAGATCAGAAAAGAGTAGCACAACATGACCTGACTGCAAACACACCCAAAAAGACAATACTAACAGATTCCATCAGTGCTGGGTGTTCACAACCCAACTTCATATCTAGATATACAACCCTAACCAAAGAAATCTAATCCTAACTTGACAACGGTTCAAAGACACCATCCTCATGTATTATTCACGTCTGCTGTATACCAGAATGATTCATCATGACCATAAGCAATGTAATCTCATAATACTCACCCCAGCACAGAGATGCTGTATGACCAGAGTAACTGCCTCGAACCTGCGGTTGCTGGATCGAAGCGTGCTCTCCAGCTGTTGAATGCTCTGGTTCTTCTTCTCACACAGGGCCTTGTAGTACTCCACATTTCTGGACTTGCTCTCTGGCGGGACCAGATCTGGTTGTCCATTTGTCGGGGGCTGCTGGTTTCGGGAACTCGTCCTTGACTTGTTCTTGTCAACTGTAAGAGAGCAATCATTCAAGGCTGTGACAACATTCAGCATAATTTTTCTTCACAGAGCTTCTTCAGTTCATAGACCTTAGATCCATCTACGTCAGCAATGTTTGTTAAAATCCCTGAGATGATCCAAAAACAGATTCAACCCTGCACCAGACGCAACCCTGAACGAGACAGCTCACCCCATCACTAAATAATATCTTCCCGCTGTAGATCCGGCCATCAGAGACCTCTTATTTTAGCAGGGCTATGCCACAGTGGTTTTCATTTACATCATCTCATAAATATAACACCAGGACATAATCAGGGCATCAATCCTTCTAACAAAGCTGCCTCACTACTAGAGGAAGGGTACCTGAAATAAGCCACCAATGTTAAAATGAAAATATACAAAGCTGAAAAACCCCTGTAAGAAATATATACAGCTTTTATAGGAACATTTTTCTAATGCCAACACCTAAAGTCTTTATGTAGTTAATCCATTTTGTCCTAGCAGAGTTATTATATAACAGCTCAGTGTGAGCAGCCTTGGACATTTCTGAAATACCAATTTTAATAAGGTAGCAGTGGGACAACAAACATCCTCTAACGTCAATCTGTGAGTAAGAGATTTACAGCACTAAATTTACATCTGCAAAGGCTTTCTTCTTTTGCTTTCCTCTATGCGTAAACAACTGCAGATTACATTCATACTGTCTATGGACGGACAGATGGCTCTCCGATCTCTTTAAAAATATCTTAATTTGTGTTGTTTCGAAGATGAACGAAGGTCGTATAGGTTTGGAACAATATGAGGATGAGTAAATAATGACAGAATTTTCATTTTGGGGTGAACTAACACTTTAAAAGGATTCAAAATAAATTATTTCAAAAAGATTTTACTCCTATATCCATATCTAAAGAATAAAATATGAAATATTTTATTTTCTTAAATAATTATATTCTTTAATTATTTTTTTGCACATATTTATACAAATTAAACAGAAAAATAAAGAAAACTAAATTTGTCAAAACTCCCTGTACCACCTAAATTCTGGTTTCCAGAAGGGAAAAACAGGGAGAAATACTTTCAGTGGAGCAAGAGAGAAGAAGAAAAAAAAAAAAAGAAGATTCAGTGAAGCACTGATTCATGATTTTCAGCATTTTAGATCATGCCTTAAGAATGCAGGGAATAAAACCACAGAATACCTGAAGGTTAAATTGCATTGCATAAATGTTGTGCATAAAAAGGTAGTTTGTCCATACAGTATAAAACATTTAGCAACTTTTAATGCTACGAAAACTAATGTTTATTTATTTATTTATATATATATTTTTAAAATCAAACAACTATCCAGCTTCTAAGTTAATGCAAAATGGGATTCACAACAGAAAGCTCACAAAAGTCACAAAATGTGCATTGTTTAACACTAAATTAGGAAACGGACCACATCAGTCTTTTGACAAACAACAATATGCAATAATAGAGGAAACTTTGACAATTTTGGAACTTGATCCAAATGTCAATAAAATATTTTCGATAGATATGGCCTAGATTAGAATGCAGAAGTTTTCTGCTGAAAAAAAAAAAACAAGCTTTGATAATACACTCAGACTGCATAAAGTATATATGAATGTTCTTCCTTTCCAGCATCCTGTTACGCCTTCTAGACAAAGTTGCAAACTGCTCTAAGTCTGTTAGTTCATTGTACCCACCCATAAAATAAATACAGTTGTTAAGCTTATCACAAGGATTGAAGGAACTGGAAATATTAGTCCTTTTTAAAACTTGCCTATAGTGACTAATGAAAGAGGAGATATTATGAGCACTATATTGTCCCTGACCTCTGTTTGTGCAGACCAGTCTCTCCTGGCATGATAATTAATAAGCTAATGAAATGTAATCCAGACAGGCTTTTCAGAAAGATCTTTATGTGGTAGACATTAAACCAAGACTTTCAACGTAAATGTAAAAAAAACAGAAATATAACATTAATCAGAACTCAGAATAAAGAATATGCTTTGGCCTTGCTAACATGATTCTAGTGATCCTATTTTTATTTTATATTATTTTTTGCCACTCTCTTAAAAACTAGCAGTGCATTTTTAAAAGGGAAAGATTTAGGTCGTTGTCTTGGTGTGGCACATTACAAATCATGTTAGCCAACACATTAAAAATGCAGTATAATGCAAACCATAAGGTGTCACTGCTAGGTAAACATCTGTGAGGCTCCCTCTGCTGGAAAACTCACTTAACAGCAGACTGAATGAACATGCAAGCACTGAACAGTAACTCTAAATAAATCTAAATCAGTTATGCAGATTAAAAAGAAAAACTGAAACAAAATTAAGTAAATAAATTAAACCTATCCATCCTGCAACACCCAACTAGTGTTTTAACAAAGACTGACAGAAAATGTAGCTATAGATAAAAAGGTTTCAAATCATTCTAAAAGGTCAGTGTTTCTGAGAACTGACCGCTCTCAATTTAACTCAGGCAGAGGTCTTCATTTCACCACAGAGCAGGTATTAGATTTCTGGATACAAATCCCATATGAGATTAAGCGATCAAAACTAGAAGAGCAATGTAGTCACCCAGACTTAATTATACAAGTTGTAATTACAGCAGTGAAGTAGTCTTAATTATTAGGGCGCTTTGGGTTATCCAGGGAGAACACTTGGATCCCACATGCATAGTAATACAGCTACAGGTTTCAGACCATTTGCATTCAGCAAAAAAACTGATTTGTGAATAATAGTTACTGTTGCCAGATATTCATAACACACATCTTAAATACTTACTGCTTCTACGTGCCTCTATTGAATAATTAATCTCATCTCATACCTGGATTATTTAAACACTGCTGTGAAGCAGATACATGCTCTCTATAAGCCATCTTAGGTGGACTGATTTAAAGCCTTGGTAAACAAAGATGCATGGTGTAAACATAACTCAAAATCTGTAAAGTCAGTTTACACAATTTTATAATTCGGCTGAAATCCCTGCCAATTATTTTTATACCACAGATAATAAATATTAGCAACAAACAGGGGTTTTAGAGTTTGTAATAAATTAACTGTTCCCCTTTACTGCTCAAACAAATGATGTTATATGGACACTGAATTTAGCATTATAAATAAAAGACTTAATAATAATAATAATAATAATCAAATTTGCATGTGGAAAAAATCAGTAATCTAGAATCATGCAAACATTGGTGTCCTATTGAATGTAATGCATGCAGAAAGAGATTTAACCATCAATCAAGTTATCGTTGATGCTATAATTTGAGCTTATATGCATTTATTTTTAGAGGGAACAGGTGAAACCTTACCCAAATATTTTTTGAGATCAAATATAGTCCTCTGTGATGTTTTGAACATGGAATAAATAGTTGTTTCCTTATTTATTAAGAGTCCTTATTTGGCCAGTCATTATAAAAAGAAGAGATACTGCAACAAACATCTCTACTTTATCTCCTCGATGGGAATTTACATTTACATTTATCAAAACATTTACTAAACATTACATTCAGCCTAGTCTGCAGGAAAAAACGACACCAGAGCCTCAGAGAAATTAGGTGTTGAACCAGCTCACTTGAAAAGAGGAATAAAGGTAAAAATATGAACTTACTGTATCTACTGACTTGATAGGTGACTACCATAACCCAAATTGTGGCACAAATATACATGTTATTTGCAAAAAGATTCAAGGCTCTATTTGCAGCTAGCAAGAAGATGCCTACTGTACAAATATCAAATACTCTTTGGCAGAGAGAGAAAAACAGAGTCTAAAGATAGACTCAAAGCCACATGAGCAAAGACAGCACCTTGAGAGCTGCACAGAAACACTCTGAGATATCTATGCACAATGAAGGAAAACCCACAACAGCGTTTTCTGAGGAACAGACCTGCCTGAAACACCACAGGGCTCTTGCATCCTGACAGCAGCTGGAGGTTTCTGAGCAATCCCTTCGCTGTCAGCCTCACATGGATGATGGACAGTGAAAATTTGGGAGAGAAAAACATCTTGCCGAGAAGACAGAAAGAGAGCAATTCTTCATAAGCAAAACAAAAAGAACAACAGCCTCAGTGAGCACATGTGAGGCTAAAGCAAAAAATACATCTGTCAAACAACTGGCAGAGACTGTGATGAAGGAAGGGAGGAGAAAACATCCGTGTCTCCCTGTCACACGTTGGAAAAAACAAATGAGCTGAAGCAGGATGGATTAAATAGAGGCAGGAGCCTCTGAGACAAATGAGGCAGAGCAGAAGGCATTTATCCTCTAGTTTGAGCTCTCATCCACTGACGCTCAGCATCTCTCACTCTCCGCTGGGAGGTGCAG
The DNA here is from genome assembly GCA_032357475.1 of Enteromius thamalakanensis. Taxonomy (NCBI): domain Eukaryota; kingdom Metazoa; phylum Chordata; class Actinopteri; order Cypriniformes; family Cyprinidae; genus Enteromius; species Enteromius thamalakanensis. The sequence goes on from JAUCMT010000026.1 coordinate 12,785,046, forward strand.
GATGCTGGGTGTACAGAAAGAAGGAGAGCGGGAAGGGAGGGTGCTGGGAGGAGTAAGCAGCAGAGCGGGAGAGCGTGGGTTCGCTCGCTCTCACAGCTTTCTATTTCATTTACACATCAGGAAGGGTTCAAAATGGCAGCTTACTGCAGGATTGAACCTAAATCAAGCTTTTTTTGTAATTCGCATTTCTAAATTTAAACAACAAATAATTTACCCCAAACATTTAATTTGTCCTGAGGTGTACTTTGCATTTAAACCTCTTAAATAAGACCCATAACAAGGCCAGGGAACAGATTTCTATGTGCTCGCAGATCGACAACCACAAAAAAATGTCTAACTTACGCCTGTGATGCCAGTAAGAACGCAGAAAACAAAGTGTGCGACCCATGGAAGACATAATTTTATGTTTGACAAACATATACTTATGTTTCTGTGAGGTTGCTGACAGCAGCAGACAATGCATGTCTGCACAGTTCAGGCTGCAGTCGAAAAACTAGAGGATACGGTCATTAAATAAGCTTCAGAAATACAAGGCTTTCACATAAATATGTCATTTTACAAAACGAAGAGTACTGCATAAAAGACTGAGATTAAAGGTTGAAGTAAAAATAATTCAACTTCGCAATTTTAACAGTTCTATTATATTTTCTAATTTATTATTAACTTAGTTCATTTCATTGATTTAATTTGAAAATACCTTTTTTGTAACTTTAATGTGAAATCATTATTGAGTTATTGTATGGTGGCTTATATTACATAGAACAAGTCTGAATTTAGCTCTTATTAAGAGTAAAAAAACCTAACTATTGAATCCATTTACTAGCCAATATAAAAGCACGTCAGAGTGATTCTGTCCACAGGTGTAGGATAATACCATTATTTATAGTAAACTTTCTTTGAAACGAAACATTCGGAGAGATTATTGTGATGGTGGAGTGTAACCTCACTGGCTTGAAGGCAAATGCTGCATGCATACACCCAATCCCTGAGAGGAATGCAATCACCATTCTTAATTACAGTACTTAAGTGTGGTAAGAAAGCACACATTACATTACATGTGCCAGGCTGAGAGAGGCCGGCTAAAACAAGACAGAGACTGTGTCAGCTGTGTTATAGACTTGGATGTGATAAAATATCCTGCATTGCTGAGAGGGCTATACAGAGCTCACACAGATCAAGCCAACTACCACCCTACCTCACAAATCAGACAAGACACAGCCTAGCAACAGGGTTTATGAGGGGCTTTCTTTAAAACCAATGTCATATACTGTAAATTATGAAGAAAAAATAAATAAAATATTAATAATAATAAAATTACTTAGTATAGGTATTTTAAATGACAATTTTCTGTGATACCTGTACGCTTCACTTGTAATGTAATAAACTGGGTCTTACAGTACAGTACCTGTTGGAGTCGCAGCAGGTCTCGTGGGTCGGGCTGTGGTAGGGGTCTTCAGAGGACTGCTTGAAGACCTCACTGAAACTGATGAAGATGTGTTTTTGTCTCCTGCTCCTAAAGGAAATAATAATAATAATAATAATAATAATAATAATAAAAAATGGATGATTTAAGTTTAGAGTAAATCAAACAAAATAGATGACCGAAGACCAAAAAGAAAATAGAATGTCATGATGTAAAAAAATATAAATGGCACCAAAGGTTTTTCGCTCTAAACATTCTCTTTTCTTGAATGATTATTTAAGGTTAATGCTCAAAATTAAAACATTAAACATATGACTCATACCTGATGATGCACTCCTGGTAGGTGGACATTGCAGCTTGGTCCTTAACAAAGGGGTCCTGTTAGGAGGAGGTTTATTCAAGGTGCCCACTGGGGACTCAGCATGGTCTGAAAAACAAAAACAAAAAAAAAAACATTTATACACAAAACAAAAATAAATATTCAACAATTTTTGTGTGCATAAATTAGTTTGTGAGCCTATGAGAAATTTCTAGAAGGCTTATATGTAAATCAAAGCAATGAAACTTTGCAAGAATATTTTATTATCCTATCTCTTGATAACCTTTCTCCTATAAACAGAATATCTCTTCCCATTACTGTACCTTATTTGATGGGCTGCAACTGAAATATTGCTGATTACACTATCAGCAATCATAAATTTAATATCTTCAATTCAATCAACAATGAACTGATACAAGCTGAATAATGACACTATTGTCTTCAGCAGAACTGTTCATAGCTGAACTTAACTGAACCCATTTCATAAAGAATGAACTTTACACGGTTAATGAAATGAATTAAACCAACACTGAACAGACAAGAGCTAAATATTCAAACTAATTTGAGTTTAAATCACTGATTGCGTTAATTTAAGCAGGTTTTTGACTGATCTCTATTGTATAAAGCACAAAAAATGTAAAAAAATAAATAAAATTAAAATAAATATGATATATATATATATATATAGCTGCCCAAGTTTGAACATAGTTGCAACTCCACATCTGAACAGTACCAAAACAAACAAGCAAACAAACAAAAAATACTTACTTCTCCACAACTGAGTCTTAGGCTTTCCGTAAAGGGCAAACAACAAAGGAATAATACAAAAGCGATAGGATCCAATAAGCAGACATGTCAAAAGAGTCAGATCACACTGAGCACAAGAGCTCGGCTGCTGATTCAGGGTTGAATTAGCAAACACATACTCTGTGATTTCAGTCAAGGTGCCTCTGTATGCAGGCATAACCTTCCAAAGAGAGTTAAACATAACGAAGACAAAATAAAGTCTGTTTGCACTGGTAGATCCTCATTATTGTGATGTGCACTGCTTTCTCATACCCCTCCAAGTGAACTGAGGTGGAACAAACCCTGCCCCGCAGACATCTGGGACTGGGTGTCCCGATCCATACAAACAATATGTCCATCAACCAATGAGAGCTGCACAATGGTCAAAAGGGTAAAGAGCATCACTGTCTAGACCGAAAAAAGCAGGCTATATTTTCACGTGTGCCGATTTCAGGCCATTTAATCTACTTGGACTTAAAAGGCTTTATGTTAAAGCTACAAATCATATTTCTAAGTTGACATGCCTCAGAAATCTAGATCAAGTAGATTGAATCCTTTAGAAGAGATTTAATCATCGGACTGTGGATTTAAGGCAACACTGACCTAGCAGGGAATGTGGGTCAAGCTGGATAAAATGAGGCTGATCTTGTCTAAAGCAGTCACTTATAATCCATAATTGTTTTAAAATTTTTAATAATATTAAGAAAAAAAAACAAAATTCTCTACCAGGCTAACAATCTGGAAAGGTTCACCTTGCTTTGGATGTCCATTTGTGTGAGAAGTGCTGGAGCTCTTTGGCTGTAATCTGGATTTGACGGGCAGTTTGGAGGCTGATGCTGGAGCGGCAAGCACAGCAGATCTGGACTGGGATCCTGAAACCGCACTGGCACCTTCAGTTAAATGGATCTGAAGCTTAACTGCAGAGGGAAGCGACAAACAATAACCCTATGAAAAATGAAATGAAACGGTTTATAACTGGAAATATTTGTTTAGTATTAACAAATTATAAATACTGAGGCAAATTAATATTTCAAATAAATGCCGTTTCTCTAAACATTCTATTGAAAACATCCTGAAAAATAAAATACATTAAGCAAATACATTAAGCAACACACCAGTTTTGATAATAACAAAGGTTTAAGCATCAAGTACAGTAAGCATATTATAGAATATATTAAGCATATTCTAAAAGATCATGTAATACTGAAGACAGGAGTAATAATGCTTAAATGTAAGCTTCACAGGAATAAATTACATTTTAAAATATTAAAACATTAAAATCTAATTTTCTATTTTATAAAACTAATACACAAAATGAATGCAGTCTTGGTGAGCATAAAAAAAATTTAAAAATTTAAAAATTAAAAAAAGTACAAAATTCACAAATAAATCAAGTCCTGTCTGAAGCCATTTGTAAAGACGAAGAAACAATAATGATATAACTGCATTTAATTCTCTTATAATGTGGCATTACACCAGTGTTTTCTTACAACTGGACAACAGTATATAAAGCACTCGAAATTTTGACCAACTCACACCACAAAAGTAAAAGCTGACCAAACAACAAAAATAGAGCTCTACAGGTCAAAAAAGCCCTTACCATCAGACGTGCTCAGTTTGCTCCTGGGTGAAGGCATGTCAGAGCTACTGCTGCCATCTTTTCTCGCTGTACCAGGTTTGAGCTTAGAGGCTGAAAGCGGTGGTCGTAAGTTTGCAGCTGGAACGTGAGCAGCAGAGGCGCCTCCTGTCCTGGCTGTGGATGGCTGGGAGCCAAGTCTGCTTCTACTCAACTCACATGCTGCTGCTGCTGGCCTGGCTGACACCCCCTGCAAGAGAAGCCCCCTTTCAGCAATTTGCTCCCACGCATGCCGGCACAAGCCTGAGCTCCCCATGCTTACGGCAGCATTGGCCATAACACATCTGAAGAGTGAGAGTGAAACTCATGCAGACTTGAGAGACGACCAGCTATTGTACTACCGTCCCAGTGAGAATTCTCAAGTCACTGCCAAGTTGTTGTTTTTTTTTTCCCTCTCTAGCTCAGGTCTGTAAACATGAATTGATGCGTGCACATGGAACACATTTTCCACAGACTCAGCTTGCTGCCCTCTTGCAGCAGTAATTAAAACAGCAATTATAGTACACTGCATAAATACTTTCTCTTTGGTTTTGGTTTGTGAACTGTGCTTCGTTTGAGATGGCAGCCTTAATCTAAAACAAAACAGACCCAAATCTGTCAAAACTCACTCAACGTTTACTTAGACATTTTGATTAGGGGCCCGGTGTAACAGATTTAAAGCATCTTTATTAGTCAAGATTGGCTATATTGGCTGATGTCAGATGTATTATTAAAAAGAAAAAAAAAAATCAGAAACCATTTACTCACTCGCATCATTATCTGTAAACCTATATGGCTGCTGTAAAAGAAGGAAAGAATGAATGTGCTCTGAATGGGCCCTAATGCCCCAGTATAGTGGAGCGGGACCCTACACTGTCAAAAGAGCCCATGACAATCATCATAAAAACCAGGGAGTGCAATCCCGGTGTCCTAAATCCATTTGTATCATCGAAAAGGATTCATTTGGTAATTTTACTAATAAAGAGCCATATATTATTTTCCGTTATTTGCCATGACATACTCACCAGCAGACTGACTTTCTGTTTTTTCCCATGAACCTTTAGAGACTCATTCCCCTGCGGGTCCTCTCTATTAGACTCAGTTTCTGCAGGTTTGGTCTTCGCACCACCTTTAGTGTTTTTTTGTGGCGTGATGAGGTTGTTTAAGACTCTATTGACCTTCGAATTCGTCTCCTGTGTTCCATCCTTACTCGTTTTGGAAGAGCTTACGCTTTCAGACCATCGGCGGGTTCGAGATTTCAAGGCAGGACCACTTTCTTGACAAGTAGTCGAGCGAGTTCTTTTAGCTGCATTAGCATTCTTTACGTTTTGAGCCGGTGTGGAAGATGTGCTGTTTATTGCAGCCGAAGTGGATTTGTTGGGAGATGGCTTATGCTGGTCCACAGTCTGACTTTCATTCATTTGATGGACGGAGATTGATGAAGTCTTTGGAACTGGTGCACTTGATGTCTTAAAGGGGTTGGTGGCACGTGACATAATTTTAGACTTTATATTACTGAAATTAGGCTTAGGAAACCTTTTTATTTCTATTTTTTTGCTTTTGCTTGCTGACATCAGTGGTGTTTTGGGCTTTTGAGAGGCAGCTTGCTGCTGACTAATACATTGAGCCATTGGACTCATTGAATCACCTTCATCTTTATTCAGAGGTGACTCAGACAAAGATGGGAGGCAAAATGTCTTGTTACTCACAGACTGCACTGGAGTTGAGGTCTGAGCATTGCCGCTAATGTCTAAATCCTCACAAGCAGTAATAAGCACAGTTTTTCCCTCCAATGGCGTTGACTGATTTGATTCAGTGCTGTTGCATGCCAACTTTTGCACACTGGATTTGTGATAATGAACAGGTGTGAAACATTCAAGTTTCTCATTGCTCTGTGACTTTTCATCTATGAGAAAGGTCTGATTGTTTGCTTGGATGTAGGTACACTCCAGGCCCTTATTCTTGGGCTCTCCTAGTGGCACCTCGGCTAGGCCTTCACACACATCAGGTAACATCCCTGACACCACGCCGAGATCTGAAGATATATCCAATGAGGTTCTGGACTCCCCAATTAGTGAGATGCTAAGTGGCTGGTCGTTCTCATGCAAGACGAAGCTGTTACTCCTCATGACCATCTCACCTGAGCTCACCGAGCAGCAGTTCTCACTGGATCCTCGGCGTGATGGCTCACAGGAGTCCACCTCAGACAGCTCTCGCTCTGCACACTCAGGGGAGGTTTCAGAGCTTCTGTCGCTGCCATTGCATTCAGTGCTTTTTGCATCCACTATCATCAAGAGAGCCAAATTCTCATTCCAGTTGTCAATTTTTGATTTGACAAAATCCACAGCAATTGCACTGCTTGATTTCACTGCCTTTGAGGAAGAAGTCTTGTCTTTTGTTGGGCAATTGATACAGTCCTCCATTTCTACATCGAGAGGACTGTCTGAACTGCCACAACTCAAGCTGCTGGAGCCCCTTAGTGAATCGGGGGAAGGCTCACTGGGGCAGGTGATGTTATTTCCATTGTTGTCCTCGATGGAGAAAGTAAGATTCATGGATCTGCTTGCGGTCTCCATGGAGCAGCTGCTATGAGCAATTTCACATCTGTCTGTAACACCTTGTGTTTTATGAGATTTGTATTCGTCGTCCCTGGAAAAGGTTTATTTATTGAAAACCATTCTGTGAATGTTTCTGTAAAAGAGACAAAGAGAAAAGTCAAAAACCAATGTCAAATTCTAAACAATGGTTTAGATCAGGGGTAGGCAACGTCGGTCCTGGAGTGCCAATGTCCTGCAGAGTTTCACTCCAACCCTAATCAAACACACCTGAACAAGATAATCAAGGTCTTCAAGGCTACAGGCAGGTGAGGTTTTTTCCTGGGTTGGAGCTAAACTCTGCAGGACATTGGCACTCCAGGGCCGACGTTGCCTACCCCTGGTATAATGTATGAAAACTGATTTAACAAATTCTGTTCATTTTTAATTTATGGTGTTTAATGCATTAACCAAAGTAAATGTGTTCAACTTTACGTTTATTTAAGAGTCACCAGGACTTCATTAGGTAGTACATGCATTTACTTGTTTAATCTAAAGTTTGCCATTATTATCAAAATTATTTTTACTATCTGAAGCAGTAATAAAACTGCCATGGTGTTATTCTCTATGATGCAACCAAATGAAATAATAACTGTCAGGTTTTACACCAACCGAAATGGCAAGCTAAACCATGCATAATGATGAGTGCAATGAATCACATGCATGTTGAAGGATGAAACTCAAATGTCAGATTTCAGCAGCTTGTGATCCACAAAACGCCTGCATTTATGTCTCATTATGCTCTGTGCAGTGTCTCTAAGAGGCCAATCAGCATGCTATTGTGTATGGAAAATGGCACTCGGTCAGACGACTGATGTAGCATAGAATGCAATTTCATAGTTATTTATTGAAAAAGATAGCCACTGTATAAAACAACCTGCTTCGCTCAGGATCTGAGATGAGATTGAGACTACCATTAGCAGGAGTCAACAGCAAAAGAGGGACAAGAGTCATCGAGGGCCCTAGACTACTAGATCATTCCAAATAAACAAGCTCTGTGCAAAACCTAGTGCACTAGACAGCTTTTTCCTCTCGTTTGGCCAAAATGATTGCGCTTGGTACCATACAATATCTTAGTAAAGAAATTCTGGATTTATATCTCACAATTCTAAGTTTATACTAAAAAAGTCAGAATTTTTAAACATCAACAATAAAAAAAATGAATTGTGAAAAATTGTCAATTATCATTTTTAATTTAAGTATAAATTTTTTTTATTTTTAAGCATATATCATTTTTTTGCCCAACATTAACGTGTGCTATGAGTTTTTATCCACAATATGGTTTTCGCTATATGCTAACTCCAAATTGTTTCAGTTAGGGCGCTGCCTTGGGGTAGTTCATGCAAGTTCTTGTTTTCCAAAAGAGGTAACTTGTCACTGTCTTAAAAAGCAGTGCACATGAATCAGAGACATCTGTCTACCGTTTGTTTACACAGAAAAACATTTAAAACAGCACAAACTGATGCATATATTTCATGTGGCATTCCTGTAGCAGACAGCACACTAGACTTTGAAGCAAAGCTAAAAATCTCAAACATCTCAAACAAAGCTCTCCTCCTCAAAGGCAATATGTCGCCATGCAGGAGACAGTTAAATCCAAACATGTCAAAATCCCATATTAGTGCTACGCTAGTGCTAGTACACTATTGAGGATGCACTGACTCAATCTGAACCGTATATGTGAGTGGATCTGAAAAGATGAATGACTAGAGCCGTGGAGGTTTTGCTGACTAGGCCCAAAGCCTCTCTAATGGAACATAATGCACTGCACTGTCACACTGCATCACATCCCAACAGATGGGAAAACCGTCGTCCCACTTTGCTCCATCTTTGTGCCTGTTTCACCTGAATTGCTCTTTTCCCTAAACCATTTGGATATAATGGGTAATTTAAATGTGCAAATGCTCAGTTTTACCTATTTTGAGGTGTCTGGTTAATGAGGATAAGTGTTGCAGCAGCACATGGGACGAATATCCTTGACAGATTGATTCATAAAATTAGCTTTTTCATGCATCTTCTAATTGCATCTTGTACCGTGCAAACATTTTTAATCTATCCAAATGTTTAATAAGATTGAAATTGAATTGACCTTTCATATTGCTTTTCTCACACCCAGAGAAGCTTCTGAATTCTTGAGCCATTGGACTGCATCAAGATGATGAAAAAAGCCAAGGTTTTAGATCCAACTGCTGCCGGGCAAGGCGGTAAGAGCAATATAATTGTTCTCTCTCCCATATGGCAGGGTGACACCGGCAGCGAACCTTATCCAACTACGCTATTTCTGAATTACTGAAACAACAAATCCAGCCATGTTCTCCATGAGGACCAGCTAGAGAAACGTGTGGTGGAAAAAACATCCTTTTTTGTTTTTCTTTCTTAATGGTCACTATTCCCAGAAGATGCCATTTAGTTAATCAGTTTTCTTTGTATTCATAATAATGAGAGGACAGTAATGGAATTTGACACACTTGATAAGACATGGGTCTCATTTAGAAAAGTTATTCCAGAGTAAGCAGCTGCGTTAAAATGCAATGCCGGATTTTCCAGATAAAATCTAATGACCTCCTCTCCATGGTAAATTGAATAATATATATGTCCCTGAGGGGTTCGAAGAGCGAGATAAAAGCAAATGTCGAGTCTAACCTAGCCACGTAAATTTATTTAAACACACGAATGATCAAACAGCTGGTTAGAGTTGTAGGTTGTGGGTTTGGAAACTGGCCACTGTGCACAAGATGCAAATGAAGTGGAGGCTGTGAATGTGGCTTATGCAATCAGAGCCTTCTTAGTGCCTAGTGCGCCCTTCTTGTGGAAGCTCACTAAACAGCCCCGTGAGCCTTTGCTGTCATTCAGAGAGGGTTTCTTTGAATCGTGTAACCATGGATGCGAGGGACAACCATCAACCAACCAGAATGTGAAGTGCCTGTGATGTGAAGGACAGTAAATAGAGGCAGGAAAATGCAGCGAGAAAACTGGACCAGGCTGGAGTGGAAACCACAACAGCTCTTGCATTTCACGATTAAACCTTTTCATGAAAAATCCCCCCACCTATTTTATTTACTTTGTTTTCCCGTTTTTATTTATTTCTCACATGCTTTATTTATTTTATTTGCTTTGAGGAGGGGAATTATTTTACCTTATTTAATTGGATTTTTTTCTTGTTTTTCTTTCTTTTTTTACCTTCTATGTTCCTTCTAAGCCCCTCCTTTTATTTTACAATCATGAGTGATAATATGTGTCCCCAGTGACAACATTACTGCCCATGTTGGCCTGTTTCACACCGCAAATTTGAGCAGAGAACTTAAAAAAAATGTCTTTAGAATGTACAAAATAAGCTAACCAGACAAACGCTGCAATATGTTAATATGTTGAGCGTTCACCTGAGCGATTTTCAACGCAATGGATAACTGTCGCAATTTGACGCCATTTGCACGAGCTGTGACATGGTGTGACACGAGACGTGACAGCGAGATGATATCTTTAGGGTACCTTGTTGCTATAATGGAAGTTGCTAAAAGAATCATAATAGCGTGTTACGTATTATACTACGGGGGCCGTTGAATGCTTGAATCTGATTGGCTGACAAACGTTCTGAGGTGTGCAATTATTTTCAAGGAAACGCATGGCGAACGTAGTTCCAGGCAGCTCTCTTGACCGCATTACAGTTCCATATCACTTCGCATAGTTAACTGTAATAATCA